>CM072252.1:4422858-4537641 GCA_036851935.1 Coregonus suidteri | reverse complement strand
ATGAAACTTGTTCTCAAACGGGCCCTTACCGGGTTAAAATAAAGGTGAAATTTTTTGTTTTTTTTTAAAAACCCAAGGGTCAAAAATGTCTGACTTAAAAAAACCCAGGAATAACACACAAATTGGCTTTAAATTAGCATAAATGAGCCCAGCCACGGGGCGGGCCGCTTTATGTAACCGGGCATTGGCCTTTTAAACCCCGGGCCGGGGGGTTTTTTTTCCCATTTAACTCCGAAAAAAAAAGGTTTAAAACGGTTGGGGGTTTAACAAGGGCTAAGCTGTGCCCCTCTAACGCCCTCCAATTAAAAACTTTTAGGGGTTTTTTTTCCACCATTGTGTTGTTTATGTTCTGTAATTCTTTGGGAACTGTGTTTCCATCGGGAGGGTGACACTAAAGACTGAGGGGGGATAAGGGGTTCCCTACCCCCCCGACCCCGACGCGGGTCAAAATAGCAGGGGTAGTGAGAGAGAGTTTAAATTTTGTGTAGAGGGGAATAAAATTTTTAAATATGGTAATAAAGGGCCCCTCGCCGGGTTTTCCCAACTTTTCCCCGATAGAGTTCAATGTGTAAAAATCGGGGGGCCTTTGTCTGGCCCTTTGGGGCGTCTCTAGGGGGTGCCACAGGGTTAAATTCTTGGGCCGGGGCCCCTTTTCCCCCCGTGTTTTATCAATGATGTCGCTCTTGCTGGGGTTTACTCTCAAAATCCCCTCTACGCAAAACGCCCCATTTGTTACACTGCCCCCTTTGGACACTGTGTTAAAAACCCCCCAAACGGCTTCAAATTCCATACAACACCCCTTCCGTAGCCCCCAAAACGGGCCTTTTAAACACTAGTAAAAAAAATCCCCATGCTTTCAATCAAAACGCTGCTGGCACCCCCCCCACCCGACTGGGAAATCACTACTCTCGAGGGGTCGACCTGGGGTATGGGGAAAACAACTACAAATCCCTAGGTGTCTGGTTAGACTGAAAACCCTTTTCCTTCCAGACCCCACTTAAGAATCTCCAACCCAAATTTTTAAATCTAGAATCGGCTTCCTATTTCCAACAAAGCCTCCTTCATCATGCGGCCAAACATCCATCGTAAAATTTGACACCCAAAAACCGACCCCTTGACTTCGGCGATGTCATTACAAAAAGCCCCCCAAAACACTCTACCGGGAAAATTTGGATGTATTATCACATTTCCCATCCGTTTTTCCCCAAACCCCCATACCTCCCCCCACCACTGTGACCTGTAGCCCCTTTGTTGGTGGTCCTCACTACATGTTGGGTCGTCAAACCCCGGGCTCCAGGCCATCTTTTAAATCACTGCTAGGCAAAACCCCCGGCCTTTATCTTGGGCTATTGGCACCATAGCACCCACCCACCCTAGCCCTGCGCTCCAGCAGGTATTTTCACTGGTCTTTCCCAAAGCCAACACCTAATTTGGCCGCCATCCTTTCCCAGTTCTCTGCGGGGCCCAATGACTGGAACAAATTGAAAAAATCTCTGAAGGGGGGAGACTCTTATCCCCCTTTCACAAACTTTAAGTTTCATTTTTCAGGGGCCCTTTTCCCGATCATGCACATGTACACACCCAAATCAAATTTACCCCCCCAACTACCTCACCCCTATATTTTATTTTTTTTTCCTTTTTTGGGCCCCCAGTATCTCTTTTTGGGAAATAATCCTTGCAACAGTTTTCCCAGGGGTTAATAAAATTTGTAATTATTTTTGCACAAATAGCCTTTTATTCCTTACCTCCATAACTTGCTACTTTTGCACACACTGTATATATATTTTCTTTTGTTTTTTATAAATTATGTTTTTTTAACCCATATGTTAAACTCTGTGTTGTTGTTTTATCGCCAACCTGCTTTGCTTTTTTTGGCCAGGTCGCAGTTGTAAATGAAACTTTTTTTCCCCAAACTGCTTACCTGGATAAATAAAGGTGAAATAAAAAAAATAAAAAAAAAAAAATACTTTCCTAATTTTTTTTTTTAAATTGTCCTATCTGATGGAAAGACCCCCAAACCCTTTAATCTGTTATGGGGAAGTTTGGGTCTCCCCTTTTCGTTTCCCTTCCCTTTTTTTGGTTCCCCCTTTGTTTTGTTGAAATCTGTAGGGTTTTTTGTCCCTTTTAAATGTGGGTGTGTCGGGAGTGGATTCGGGGGGCTTGCTCAGGTCTGCCTCCCTGGGGCAGCTGCGGGGGGTTTTCCAGTGATTCCTGCCTACCATGCACCCTATTCTCTCATAAACCTCCCCTACTTTTTTCCGGGGCAGGGTCCCACCGGGGGCCGATTTTTTGTTCTTACTAGAGCGGTAATTTGGGCCCTCACCAGAAAAGTTAATTATTTTGGGCCCTTCACCTGGTTTTTTTACCTCCTTAACCGTCGTTTGTTTTGTCTTCAGTTCAGGACATACCTCCCTGCCTGCCTGCTTCGTGCCTGCCTGCCTGCTTGCCTGCTCAAGGCCTCTCTTCCTCGGAGCCGACTAGCCACTCTGTTCCTTTTCCCTTCAGTGTTGGTTGACTAAGACAATTGACTTTTATTAAAATAATTTTTGTTTCCCCCTCCCTTCCTTAGTCGTGTTTGTTTCTCTGAGTAAGCTTGAGGTTTTGAACATGCGTAACAATAGCCTGGACACCCACTTGAGCGTCCTACACCCAGAGATGTTCCCTCTCTTTAATGGACCTGCTGTGAGTATGCAGCCTAAACAAGAGAAATAAATGCGGTCAGAGACCTACTTGAGCAGCACCGCCCCCTCAAGTTTCTGAGCCTGCCCCTGCAGGGTTTGGTCCTACAAAGCCAAGAGCCCCCTGATCGGGAGAGGCATCAATCATACAAGGAAAATCCTCACAAGTGCCTAATGAGAACCTTGACGACCTCTTTACTAAGCCGGTTGGGGATTCCGGTGGGTGTAACGCCCCACCCAGGTAGTGGCAGTGGCTGGCAACACTGGCGGCAGTAAAAACCCATGGGAGGGGGTCACACTCGGACATCAGAGAGGGGGTTTATCATTGTGGTCCAGGTGGCACAAAATAATAAAGGTTCTGACTGCAATGGAGGATGCGGGGGACTCAGGACGTGTTTGTGTCTCAGTTGAAGAGGGTGGATCTGATCTCCATCACCTAGGACTTGACATGGATTAAGTATATTAATCAAATCTCACATTGTTTATCAAATTTCTGTCCAATCTGCATGCTTCCCAATCCGCTTTAACTGTATGTGCACTAGGTAAATAACCAGGTTATTTCTCAAGTTGGGCTCTGGGATATAAAAACAGCCGTTTGAGTATATCTGATTTTATGATGGAATTGTAATATAATATAATATGCCATTTAGGAGACGCTTTTATCCAAAGCTACTTTACAGGCATCGCGTGCATACACATTTTTGTGTATGGGTGGTCCCGGGAATCGAACCCACTACCTTGGCGGTTACAAGCGCCGTGCTCTACCAGCTGAGCTACAGAGGACCACCATTGTGGAGAGAGGGGTCTGAGTGTGTTGGAGTCTGTGAAGTATATGCGTGTGTGCTTGTCTGGAATCTGTTTTGTGGGAGGGTGGGGATGTTGGGGGGGGGGTGGGGGGGATGGGTATGGATTGACCACAGAATTATTTGCTAGGCATAATAATTGATTGTCAATGAATTACATGTAATACATTGGCAATCCGGTTGATATGTTAACATCCTACGCAGTGAACCTGCCGACATCATTATGTCATATTGATGATAATGATGGAAAATAGGATATGCATATTTTTTTTTAAATAGTTATATAGCTATATAATAGATGAGGTGACAAGCATTGGACATGCTTTTGGCGGTTAACTGCTTCTTCCCTTCTCTCGCGTTTTGTGGCTGGCACTGTGTGCTGTTTTCGATGGATGTGGGTACTCGGCCTCCCGGGGCCTCTTCGGGATCCCGGAGGGACGTGGGTTGGGATGCTGATCACTGGGATGATGACGGATCAACGGTGGGATGGGGAGTGGGGCTTTAGCGGAGGGGAATTAGTGAGAACAATTGAAGGGTTACTCCGTAAGCAATGCAAATATCACGTTACAGCTATATGGACACTCAATCATTACGTATTTTTTGATTGGTAAATTTACAACCATATATAAATGATAAATAGGACTTGAAACTTGTATTCATTATGGTGTATGGTGAAATAAGTATAGCCATTATAATTGTACTGGCTTAGCTGATAATAACAAAAGAAGACACAATATTTACATGGCTCAAAGAGAAGGAATATAATATCTATTGTATAAAAAGGAAACTTCATTCAAACATTCGAGAGAAGTAGCGTGGAAAAAAGAATGGGGGGGGAATATACTTCCTCCCATGGGCAAAGAAATTCAAAAGGGGTGATGATATTAATTAATAGTAATTTTTTGATCCGAATGTGCAAATTGTCCAAAATAGATACGCAAGGTAGATGGATATTTTGAATATGTTTATTGGACCATAAACAGATATGGCTCAATTAACCTTAAATACGGACCAAATAATGATGATCCCAATTCTTTGACAATATATATAATAAATTATCAAACCCCTGCAAGCAATTCAAGACAATATTATTATGGTGGGGGATTATGAATACTGTTTTAAATAGCTCAATGGACCGTAATGGAATCACACCACAAACAATCACCCACATGCTCTTAAGGAAATTGTGAATGTCATGGATACATTAGATCTAGTAGATATATGGAGGCTTAAAATATCCTGATCTAGTGAGATATACATGGCGGAAACTCAATCAAGCTAGTCTTCGTCTTGACTTTTTTCTTATCTCATTCTCGTTGGCACCAAAAGTAAAAAAAAAGTCGTGATAGGGGACAGAATGCGGTCGGACCATCATATAATAGGCATATACATTACTCCTTACTGATTTCCACGTGTGGGCGAGGATATTGGAAATTTAATCAAAGCCTATTGGATGATAATTTATTTATAATTAGAACAAAGGAATTTATAACTGACTTTTTTCCAACATAACATACAGTGGGGGAGAACAAGTATTTGATACACTGCTGATTTTGTGCAGGTTTTCCTACATACAAAGCATGTAGAGGAATCAACAGGTCTGTTAAGTCTGTAATTTTTATCATAGGTACACCCTCAACTGTGAGGAGACGGAATCTAAAGCAAAAATCCAGAAAATCACATTGTATGATTTTTAAATCATTAATTTGCATTTTATTGCATGACATAAGTTATTGTGATCACCTACCAACCAAGTAAGAATTTCCGGCTCTCACAGACCTGTTAGTTTTTTCATTTAAGAAGCCCACCTGTTCTCCACTCATTACCTGTATTAACTGCACTCTGGTTTGAACTCGTTACCTGTATAAAAGACACCTGTCCACACACGTCAACAAACAAGACTTCAACCTCTCCACAATGGCCAAGACCAGAGAGCTGTGTAAAGGACATCAGGGATAAAATTGTATACCTGTCACAAGGTTTTGGGATGGGCTACAGGACTATAGGCAAGCAGCTTGGTGAGAAGGCAACAACTGTTGGCGCAATTATTAGAAAATGGAAACAGAAGTTCAAGATGACGGGTCAATCACCCTCGGTCTGGGGCTCCATGCAAGATCTCACCTCGTGGGGCATCAATGATCATGAGGAAGGTGAGGGATCAGCCCAGAACTACACGGCAGGACCTGGTCAATGACCTGAAGAGAGCTGGGACCACAGTCTCAAAGAAATACCCATTAGTAACACACTACGCCGTCATGGATTAAAATCCTGCAGCGCACGGCAAGGTCCCCCTGCTCAAGCCAGCGCATGTCCAGGCCCGTCTGAAGTTTGCCAATGACCATCTGGATGATCCAGAGGAGGAATGGTGGAGAAGGTCATGTGGTCTGATGGAACAAAAATAGAGCTTTTTGGTCTAAAACTCCACTCGCCGATGTTTGGAGGAGAAGAAGGATGAGTACAACCCCAAGAACACCATCCCAACCGTGAAGCATGGAGGTGGAAACATCATTCTTTGGGGATGCTTTTCTGCAAAGGGGACAGGACGACTGCACCGTATTGAGGGGAGGATGGATGGGGCCATGTATCGCGAGATCTTGGCCAACAACCTCCTTCCCTCAGTAAGAGCATTGAAGATGGGTCGTGGCTGGGTCTTCCAGCATGACAACGACCTGAAACACACAGCCAGGGCAACTAAGGAGTGGCTCCGTAAGAAGCATAACTCAAGGTCCTGGAGTGGCCTAGCCAGTCTCCAGACCTGAACCCAATAGCAAATCTTTGTCGAGGGGAGCTGAAAAAGTCCGTATTGCCCAGCGACAGCCACGAAACCTGAAGGATCTGGAGAAGGTCTGTATGGAGGAGTGGGGCCAAAATCCCTGCTGCCAGTGTGTGCAAACCTGGTCAAGGACCTACAGGAAGTCGTATGATCTCTTTAATTGCAAACAAAAGGTTTCTGTACCAAATATTAAGTGTCTGCTTTTCTGATGTATCAAATACTTATGGTCATGCAATAAAAATGCTAATTAATTACTTAAAAATCATACAATGTGATTTTCTGGATTTTTGTTTTAGATTCCGCCTCTCACAGTTGAAGTGTACCTATAGATCAAAAATTACATACAGACCTCTACATGCTTTGTAAGTAGGAAAACCTGCAAAATCGGCAGTGTATCAAATATTACTTGTTCTCAGGCCGACTGTAGGTACAGCGAATCCCCTTATTGTATGGGACACCTTTAAATGTGCCTTTAGAGGCCATGCAATTCAGTACTCATCTCGAAAACAAAAGCAATTTAGGTTCAAAAGAGTTTATACTAAGAAAGGAAATAGAAAGTCTAACAGAACAGATAGATGGCAATAAAAACTGTAACATAGAGGCTCAGATATAAATTAGAGGAAAAACTAAAATAAATGGAAACTTATTCAAGAAAGATCAAGTGTAATTTATTATAAAAATAAAGCAAACTGGATGGAATATGGGGCAAAATGCACAAAATTTTTTTAATCTTCAAACATAGGAATGCTACTAAAAAGAACTTAATGAAACTGGTTACAATGACGGAGTCACCCATAAATTCACCAAATGATATTTTGAAGGAAGAAACAAAGTACTTTAAGCATATGTTTTCTTTTCAGTCGCCTCCATCTCCTCTAACTGAAGCTAATTGTAGAGATTTTTTTTCTATTGATAATGTCAAATGAACAGCCACACAGAAAGACTCATGTGAAGGTGAAATTACAGAGGATGAAACTTCTGGATGCAATTAAAGACTTTAAGTCTGGGAAAACTCCAGGGTTGGGATGGCATACCAGTTCGAGGTATACCAAACCTTTTTTTATATACTAAGAGGGACCGTTATTAGCATGTTTTAAACCACTCCTATGTAATGGTAGATCAGTCCCTACCACCCAAACGAGGGCATTGCGTTCATCCACCTCTGGCCTGCTGGCTCCCCTACCTCCCGGAAGCATAGTTCCCCGCTCAGCCCAGTCAAAACTGTTCGCTGCTCTGGGCTACCCCAATGGTGGAACAAGCTCCCTCACGACGCCAGGACAGCGGAGTCACTCACCACCTTCCGGAGACATTTGAAACCCCACCTCTTTAAAGGAATACTGGGATAGGATAAAGTAATCCTTCTACCCCCCCCCCTTACCCCAACCCACCCCCAAAAAAAAAAAAAAAAAAAAAATTTGTAAAGTGGTTATCCCACTGGCTATAAGGTGAATGCACGTATTTGTAAGTCGCTCTGGATAAGAGCGTCTGCTAAATGACATAAATGTAAATGTAAATGTAATTATCTGACACTCAAGAAGAAGATCTCATTATTACTGAAACAGGATACAAGTGGAAAATATAAGATCCAGTCCATTTAACAAAATTGGAGGCCCCTTACACTTCAGTGTTGTGATGCAAAAATTCTAGCAAAATGTATAGCGCATAGAATTAAAAAGGTATTGTCGGATATTATTCATTCTAATCAGACAGGTTTTTTACATGGAAGATACATTGGAGATAATATAAGGCAAGTATTGGAAACAATAGAACACTATGGGAAATATGAGAAACCAGGCTACTATTCATAGCAGACTTCGAAAAGACATTTGATAAAGTTCGACTGGGGTTTATACAGTGGGGGAAAAAAGTATTTAGTCAGCCACCAATTGTGCAAGTTCTCCCACTTAAAAAGATGAGAGAGGCCTGTAATTTTCATCATAGGTACACGTCAACTATGACAGACAAAATGAGAAAAAAAAATCCAGAAAAATCACATTGTAGGATTTTTAATGAATTTATTTGCAAATTATGGTGGAAAAGAAGTATTTGGTCAATAACAAAAGTTTCTCAATACTTTGTTATATACCCTTTGTTGGCAATGACACAAGTCAAACGTTTTCTGTAAGTCTTCACAAGGTTTTCACACACTGTTGCTGGTATTTTTGGCCCATTCCTCCATGCAGATCTCCTCTAGAGCAGTGATGTTTTGGGGCTGTCGCTGGGCAACACGGACTTTCAACTCCCTCCAAAGACTTTCTATGGGGTTGAGATCTGTAGAACTGGCTAGGCCACTCCAGGACCTTGAAATGCTTCTTACGAAGCCACTCCTTCGTTGCCCGGGCGGTGTGTTTGGGATCATTGTCATGCTGAAAGACCCAGCCACGTTTCATCTTCAATGCCCTTGCTGATGGAAGGAGGTTTTCACTCAAAATCTCACGATACATGGCCCCATTCATTCTTTCCTTTACACGGATCAGTCGTCCTGGTCCCTTTGCAGAAAAACAGCCCCAAAGCATGATGTTTCACACCCCCATGCTTCACAGTAGGTATGGTGTTCTTTGGATGCAACTCAGCATTCTTTGTCCTCCAAACACGACGAGTTGAGTTTTTATTACCAAAAAGTTATATTTTGGTTTCATCTGACCATATGACATTCTCCCAATCCTCTTCTGGATCATCCAAATGCACTCTATCAAACTTCAGATGGGCCTGGACATGTACTGGCTTAAGCAGGGGACACGTCTGGCACTGCAGGATTTGAGTCCCTGGCGGCGTAGTGTATTACTGATGGTAGGCTTTGTTACTTTGGTCCCAGCTCTCTGCAGGTCATTCACTAGGTCCCCCCGTGTGGTTCTGGGATTTTTGCGCTCACCGTTCTTGTGATCATTTTGACCCCACGGGGTGAGATCTTGCGTGGAACCCTAGATCGAGGGAGATTATCAGTGGTCTTGTATGTCTTCCATTTCCTAATAATTGCTCCCACAGTTGATTTCTTCAAACCAAGCTGCTTACCTATTGCAGATTCAGTCTTGCCAGCCTGGTGCAGGTCTACAATTTTGTTTCTGGTGTCCTTTGACAGCTCTTTGGTCTTGGCCATAGTGGAGTTTTGGAGTGTGTGACTGTTTGAGGTTGTGGACAGGTGTCTTTTATACTGATAACAAGTTCAAACAGGTGCCATTAATACAGGTAACGAGTGGAGGACAGAGGAGCCTCTTAAGAGAGAAGTTACAGGTCTGTGAGAGCCAGAAATCTTGCTTGTTTGTAGGTGACCAAATACTTATTTTCCACCATAATTTGCAAATAAATTCATTAAAAATCCTACAATGTGATTTTCTGGATTTTTTAAAACTAAATTTGTCTGTCATAGTTGACGTGTACCTATGATGAAAATTACAGGCCTCTCTCATCTTTTTAAGTGGGAAGAACTTGCACAATTGGTGGCTGACTAAATACTTTTTTCCCCCACTGTATATAAATGCCTGGAGCATTTCAATTTTGGAGAATCTCTTATAAAATGGGTCAAAAATCATGTATAGTAACCCTAGGTGTAAAATAGTCAATAATGGCTATTTCTCAGAATGTTTTAAACTGTCAAGAGGAGTGAAACAAGGTTGTCCACTATCGGCATATCTATTTATTGTGGCCATCGAGATGTTAGCTATTACAATCAGATCCAATATAATATCAGAGGATTAGAAATCCAGGGCTTAAAAACAAGGTGTCATTGTACGCTGATGATTCATGTTTTCTTTTAAATCCACAACTAGAATCCCTCCACAGCCTCATAGAGGATCTAGATACATTTTCTAACCTCTGGATTACAACCAAATTATGACAAATGTACTATATTACGTATTGGATCACTAAAAAATACAATTTTTACATTACCCATGTAGTTTACCAATAAAATGGTCTGATGGTGATGTGGATATACTCGGAATACATATCCCAAAGAAATAAATGATCTCACTTCAATACATTTTAATAGAAAGTTAGCAAAAATAGATAAGATCTTACTACCATGGAAAGGAAAATACCAGTCAATTTGTGAAAAAATCACCCTGATTAACTCTTTAGTATTATCCCAGTTTACCTATTTGCTTATGGTCTTGCCTACGCCTAGCAAACAGTTTTTTAAATTATATGAGAAAAAATATTTTTATTTGGAACGGCAAGCCAGACAAAATTAAAAGGGCATATTTATATAATGAATATGAATTCGGAGGACAGAAATGATTAATATTAAAGCATTAGACCTATCACTAAAAAGCTTCAGTCATACAAAAGTTATACTTAAATCCGAACTGGTTCTCAAGCAAATTAGTAAGATTGTCTCACCCCAATGTTCAAGAAAGGCCTTTTCCCTTTATTCAGATTACAACAACTCATTTGCAGTTATTTGAAAAGGAAATCATCTCCCAAATATCACTATTTCTAAAACAAGCCATAGAAAGTTGGTTGCAATTTCAATTTAATCCTCCAGAAACGACAGAACAAATAATGCAACAAATATTGTGGTTAAATTCAAATATACTAATTGACAAAAAACCTTTATTTTTTGACAGAATGTTTAAAAAAGGTATAATCTTCGTAAATGATATCATCGGTAGGACTGGTGGAGTTTATGTCGCACATGCAGCTAACAAAAACATATGGAAATGTCTGCTCTACCCAAAATTACAACCAAATAATTGCAGCATTACCGCAAAAGTGGAAGAGGAAAGTGGAAGGGGGAGAAAGTAAGGAACTTGTCTGTTGGCCTTACATTAAAGAACATAATTGGTTAAGGAAAAACTGTGATAAATAAAAAAAGTATATCAGTTTCACTTAAGGCCAAAGGATTGACAGCCGTCCCATATAGATTGCAAAATAGTTGGGAAGAGATCTTTGATGTACCGATCCCATGGCATAGTGTTTATGAACTGAAACGCAAAACGACACCGGATTCAAAAATTTGAATCTTTCAATTTAATTTGTTATATAAAATTCTTGCTACCAATAGAATGTTATTTATATGGGGGATACAATCTTCCCCAGCTCTGCAGATTTTGCTGTGAAGAGACAGAATCATTAGATATTTTGTTTTGGTTCTGTCCATTTGTAGCTTGTTTTTGGACACAGGTCCAGGAATGGCTAAAGGATTGCAATATTTACCTGGAGCTAACTGTCACGCCCTGGCTCTGGGACTCTGTTATGTTGAAGCCAGGGTGTGTGGTTTCTATGTGTTTTGTGTGCTAGGGTGATCGTCTAGTTCGTTTGTTTCTATGTTGGCCGGTGTGGTTCTCAATCAGAGGCAACGTGAATCAGCTGTTACATTTACATTTTAGTCATTTAGCAGACGCTCTTATCCAGAGCGACTTACATATATTTTTTTTTTTATACTGGCCCCCTGTGGGAATCGAACCCACAACCCTGGCGTTGCAAAGACCATGCTCTATCAACTGAGCTACATCCCTGCCGGCCATTCCCTCCCCTACCCTGGACCAATTGTGCGCCGCCCATGAGTCTCCCGGTCGCGGCCGGCTGCGACAGAGCCTGGATTCGAACCAGGATCTAGTGGCACAGTTTTGCACTGCGATGCAGTGCCTTAGACCACTGCGCCACTCAGGAGCACTGTTGCTTGTTGTCTCTGATTGGGAACCATATTTAGGTAGCCTGTTTTTCCACAGTGTTTGTGGGATCTTGTTCCGTATGGTTTGTGTTGTAACCAAGGGACTTCACGTTTCGTATCGTTTGTTGTTTTGTTCGTGTGTGATAAATAAATAAAGTATGTTCACATTCCACGCTGCGCATTGGTCCTCTCTTCCCGACGATCGTGACAGAAGATCCCACCATAACTGGACCAAGCAGCGTGTCCAGGAGCCAACGCCAGAGGTGACTCTGAAGGATATCAACCTCGACTGGGTCAAGCCGCGGGAGGAGGAGAGAGGCTGGACTTTGGAGCAGAGGAGCGAGAGTCTGGCGAGAGCCATGGAGGCCTGGCCCACGGGGAGGAGAGACGGCCAGAAATTTTTTAGGGGGGGGCTCACGCCGTGGACGACGGGGCAGCAGGAGGCCAGGATAGAGTGGTTCAGCGGGTTGGCAAAGGAGGCCGCCAGGTTACGGGAGTCACTGGTCACCAGGGGGAAGGAGAATGTAGAGGCACGGCGAGAGGTACTGGGGTGTGTTGCTAGTCCGGTCCGGCCCATTCCTGATCCCCGCGTAGGGCCAGTGGTGTGTGTCCCCAGTACGGTCTGGCTTGTTTCCTGTCCCTCGCACCGAGCCTGTGGTGCGCGTCGCCAGCCCGGTCCGGCATGTTGCTGCCCCTCGCACCGAGCCTGTGGTGCGCGTCGCCAGCCCGGTCCGGCATGTTCCTGCCCCTCGCACCAAGCCTGTGGTGCGCGTCGTCAGCCCGGTCCGGCCTGTTCCTGCTCCCCGCACCAAGCCAGTGGTGCGCTTCGTCAGGCCCGGTTCGGCCCGTCCCTGCTCCCCGCACCAAGCCAGTGGTGCGCTTCGTCAGCCCGGTTCGGCCCCGTCCCTGCTCCCCGCACCAAGCCAATGATGCGCGTCATCAGCCCGGTCTGGCCTGTTCCTGCTCCCCGCACCAAGCCAGTGGTGCGCTTTGTCAGCCCGGTTCGGCCCGTCCCTGCTCCCCGCACCAAGCCAATGGTGGCGCGTCGTCGTCAGCCCGGTCCGGCCCGTCCCTGCTCCCCCGCACCGAGCCTGTGGTGCGCGTCGTCAGTCCGGCACAGCCCGTGCCTGTTCCACCCGGTGCCTGGTCCGGCACCGGGTCAGCTGCTCCACTCCGGAGCTAGAGCAATCCGCTCCACCAGTGTTCAGTCCAGCTCCGGCCAGCAGGGCCAGACTGGACCAGGGGCGCTTTGGGGGGTTGGTTGGAGGGTGGGGGTCAAGCCCGGAGCCGGAACCGCCTCCGAGGAGGAATGCCCACCCGGCCCTCCCTGTTCGGTTTATGTTTGGCGCGGGTCGCAGTCCGCGCCTTTTGGGGGGGGGGTACTGTCACGCCCTGGCTCTGGGACTCTGTTATGTTGAGCCAGGGTGTGTGGTTTCTATGTGTTTTGTGTGCTAGGGTGATCGTCTAGTTCGTTTGTTTCTATGTTGGCCGGTGTGGTTCTCAATCAGAGGCAACGTGAATCAGCTGTTGCTTGTTGTCTCTGATTGGGAACCATATTTAGGTAGCCTGTTTTTCCACAGTGTTTGTAGGATCTTGTTCCGTATGGTTTGTGTTGTAACCAAGGACTTCACGTTTCGTATCGTTTGTTGTTTTGTTCGTGTGGTGAATAATAAATAAAGTATGTTCACATTCCACGCTGCGCATTGGTCCTCTCTTCCCGACGATCGTGACACTAACCTTGCAGATAGCATTACTGAGTGATCTGAAAAGTCATAGTCAATCGATCAATAATATAATAATACTTTTAGCAAAAATGTTTATTTTTAATTCACAATCTGTAGAAGCAATGAGAATAGAAAGGTTCAGAACTTTTGTAAAACATCACAGTACGGTTGAAATATATATGGCAAATAGAAATCCTATATGGATGGTGTTAAGAGATAGATGGGTGGTGTTGAATGGAGTTGAAGGATGGGACTAATAACAAATAATAACAAAGATAGCTAATAATGTAAGCATACTGTGTCCATAATAAGTATATAGGTTGTATGTTGGGAGCTTTTGGGAAAGAGCACAGTTAGAAAGATATGGCATATAGAAGCAAACCGGATGGACATCATGAAAATGATCGGAGAGGTTGAGAGTAGAAGAAGTTCAGGAGCAAAAAATTATAATTATATATATATATATATATATATATATATATATATATATATATATATATATATATAATAGAATTATTGTAAAATTAACTCTGTCCATAAGGTGTAGATAGTAAGTATAGACCGGAAGTAGAGGCCTGGGCATTGTTGTTCACTAATTTACTCCAAGTAGGGAAAGGATGGCAGGGTTGAAAAGTAATAAAGGGGAGTATATATATAAAAAAAACATGGGGGATTGGAAGTGATGCAGACAATTACATTGATAGAAGATACAATCTATCTGCAATATTAAGCTGATCCATCCCCAGAAAAAATAAATGAAAAAATAAATACATTAAAAAAAATTAAAATTCAAAAAAGACTTGGGGCGAGCAGAATCAACAACCTCTGTATCAGGGGTTATTGTCCTGCTGAAAGGTGAATTTGTCTCCCAGTGTCTGTTGGAAAGCAGACTGAACCAGGTTTTCCTCTAGCATGTTGCCTGTGCTTAGCTCTATTCCGTTTATTTTTATCATAAAAAAAACTCCCTAGGCCTTGCCGATGACTAGCATACCCATAACATGATGCAGCCACCACCATGCTTGAAAATATGAAGAGAGGTACTCAGTGATGTGTTGTGTTGAATTTGCCCCAAACATAAAGCTTTGTATTCAGGACATAAAGTTATATATGTTTTGCAGTTTTACTTTAGTGCCTTATTGCAAACAGGATGCATGTTTTGGAATATTTGTCTCCCAAGTGGCGCAGTGGTCTAAGTCACTGCATCGCAATGCTAGCTGTGCCACTAGAGATCCTGGTTCGAATCCAGGCTCTGTCGTAGCTGGCCGCGACCAGGAGACCCATGGGTGGCGCACAATTGGTCCAGGGTAGGGTAGAGGGAATGGTGGGCAGGGATGTAGCTCAGTTGGTAGAGCATGGCGTTTGCAACGCCAGGGTTGTGGGTTCGATTCCCACGGGGGGCCAGTATGAAAAATAAAATAATGTATGTACTCACTAACTGTAAGTCGCTCTGGATAAGAGTGTCTGCTAAATGACTAAAATGTAATGTAAAATGGGTACAGAGATGAGGTAGTCATTCAAAAATCAGTGAGTCCATGTGACTTGTTAAGGACATTTTTACTCCTGAACTTATTTAGGCTTGCCATAACAAAGGGGTTGAATACTTATTGACTCAAGTCATTTCAGCTTTTCATTTTTTTACTCATTTGTAAACATTTAGAAAAACATCATTCCACTTTGACATTATGGGGTATTGTGTGTAGGCCAGTGACAAAAGCAAACTCAATCTAATCCATTTTATATTCAGCCTGTAACACATCTAAATGTGGAAAAAGTCAAGGGGTGTGAATAACTTTCTGAAGGCACTGCAAATAGTGCACTGCTTTGGACCAGAGCCCATAGTTCCATACGTAGGGAATAGGGTCTGAAGGCACTGCTTTGGACCAGAGCCCATAGTTCCATACGTAGGGAATAGGGTCTGAAGGCACTACTTTGGACCAGAGCCCATAGTTCCATACGTAGGGAATAGGGTCTGAAGGCACTACTTTGGACCAGAGCCCATAGTTCCATACGTAGGGAATAGGGTCTGAAGGCACTACTCTGGACCAGAGCCCATAGTTCCATATGTAGGGAATAGGGTCTGAAGGCACTACTTTGGACCAGAGCCCATAGTTCCATACGTAGGGAATAGGGTTCCATTTGGGCCGCAGCCTTTGTGAGGTGGGTTTGACGTTCGTCTAAGACGTTTTTTCCCACTTTCCATTGGCAGTACAAAGATTTTGGGGTCTGACGTCCTCATCCCCAGAGTGTTATTTATTTTTGCACATTTGCACCCCAGTATCTCTATTTGCACATCATCTTCTGCACATCTATCAAGTCCAGTGTTAATACTAAATTGTAATTATTTTGCACTATGGCCTATTTATTGCCTTACCTCCATAACTTACTACATTTGCACACACTGTATATATATTTTCTGTTGTATTTTTGACTTTATGTTTTGTTTTACCCCATATGTAACTCTGTGTTGTTGTTGTTTTTATCACACTGCTTTGCTTTATCTTGACCAGGTCGCAGTTGTAAATGAGAACTTGTTCTCAACTGGCTTACCTGGTTAAATAAAGGTGAAATATTTTGTTATTTTTTAAAATCCAGGGTCAAAGAATGTCTGCACTTAAATAAAACCATGAATAACACACTAATTGGCATTATTAGCATGACTGAGCCCAGACCACACTGCAGCCGCTATGTAACCAGGCATTGGCCAATTTAACCAGCATGGGGATTTTCATTATAACTCCGAAAAACAAAGGTTAAACGGTTTGTGGGTTATACAAGGTCTAAGCTGTGACCTCTAACGACCTCCAATTAGTCTCTCTATGGGTCCGTTCCACCATTGTGTTGTTTATGTTAATGTTAATTCTTAGGGATCTGTGTTTCCATCGGGAGGGTGACACTAAAGACTGAGAGGGGATAATGGTTGCATATCCCAGAGCCGACTGCGGGTCTATGAGCAGGGGTGACTCTCAGATCCACCTCTACGCAGACGACACCATTTTGTATACATCTGGCCCTTCATTGGACACTGTGTTAACAAACCTCCAAACGAGCTTCAATGCCATACAACACTCCTTCCGTAGCCTCCAACTGCTCTTAAACACTAGTAAAACTAAATGCATGCTCTTCAATCGAACGCTGCTGGCACCCCCCACCCGACTAGAATCACTACTCTCGACGGGTCTGACCTAGAGTATGTGGACAACTACAAATACCTAGGTGTCTGGTTAGACTGTAAACTCTCCTTCCAGACTCACATTAAGAATCTCCAATCCAAAGTTAAATCTAGAATCGGCTTCCTATTTCGCAACAAAGCCTCCTTCACTCATGCTGCCAAACATGCCCTCGTAAAACTGACTATCCTACCGATCCTTGACTTCGGCGATGTCATTTACAAAAAGCCTCCAACACTCTACTCAGCAAATTGGATGTAGTCTATCACAGTGCCATCCGTTTTGTCTCCAAAGCCCCATACACTACCCACCACTGTGACCTGTACGCTCTTGTTGGCTGGTCCTCACTACATGTTCGTCGTCAAACCCACTGGCTCCAGGCCATCTATAAATCACTGCTAGGCAAATCCCCGCCTTATCTTAGCTCATTGGTCACCATAGCAGCACCCACCCGTAGTCTGCGCTCCAGCAGGTATATCTCACTGGTCATTCCCAAAGCCAACACCTCATTTGGCCGCCATTCCTTCCAGTTCTCTGCTGCCAATGACTGGAACGAATTGCAAAAATCTCTGAAGCTGGAGACTCTTATCTCCCTCACTAACTTTAAGCATCAGTTGTCAGAGCACCTTACCGATCACTGCACATGTACACAGCCCATCTGAAATTAGCCCACCCAACTACCTCATCCCTATATTGTTATTTATTTTGCTCTTTTGCACCCCAGTATCTCTATTTGCACATAATCTCTTGCATATCTAGCTTTCCAGTGTTAATACTAATTGTAATTATTTTTGCACTATAGCCTATTTATTGCCTTACCTCCATAACTTGCTACATTTGCACACACTGTATATATATTTTCTGTTGTATTTTATGACCTTATGTTTTTTTTTACCCCATATGTAACTCTGTGTTGTTGTTTTTATCGCACTGCTTTGCTTTATCTTGGCCAGGTCGCAGTTGTAAATGAGAACTTGTTCTCAACTGGCTTACCTGGATAAATAAAGGTGAAATAAAAAAAATAAAAAAATAAAAATACATCTAATCTAATTTTTTATTGTCCTATCATGATGGAAAGATCCCCAACCCCTATATCTGTTATGTGGGCAGCTTGTCTCTCCCTTTTTCTGTTTCCCTTCCTCCTTGTTTTGTCCCCTCTTTGTCTGTTGTATCTGTATGTGTGTTTGTCCCCTTTATGTGGGTGTGTCTGGAGTGGATCAGGGGGCGTGCTCAGGATCTGCCTCTCCTGTGCAGCTGCGGGTTGTTTCCAGTGATTCCTGCCTACGCAGCTGCATCCTATTCTCTCATCAACCTGCACTACTAATTCCTGGGCATGGCTCTCCACCGGCGCCAGATCGTTGTTCTTACTAGAGCGGTAACTTGGCTCACCAGTAAAGTTATATTATCTTAGTCTTTCAGCCTGGCTTTTTACTCTCCTTAACCTGTCGTTTGTTTTGTCTTCAGTTCAGACATACCTCCCTGCCTGCCTGCCTTCGTGCCTGCCTGCCTGCCTGCCTGCCTCAGCCTCTCCTTCCTCCGGAGCCGACTAGCCCACTGTTTCCTTTTCTTCAGTTGTTTTTTGGACTAAGACAAATTGAACTTTTATTAAAATAATTTTTGTTTCCTCCACTCCCTTAGTCGTGTTTGTTTCTCTGAGTGCTGGGTTGAACCATAGCGTAACAATATCCTGGACACCCACTTGAGCGACCCCATACACCAAAGAGATGTTCCCATCTCTTTTATGGACCTGCTGTGAGTATGCAGCCTAAACAGAGAAATAAATGCGGTCAGAGACCTACTTGAGCAGCACCGCCCCCTCAAGTTTCTGAGCCTGCCTGGCAGGGTTGGTCCTACAAAGCCAGAGCCCCCTGATGGGAGAGCATAATATACAAGGAAATTCTCAAAAGCTGCTAATGAGAACCCTTGACGACCTTTTACCTAGCCGGTGG
Organism: Coregonus suidteri; assembly: GCA_036851935.1. NCBI lineage: Eukaryota > Metazoa > Chordata > Actinopteri > Salmoniformes > Salmonidae > Coregonus > Coregonus suidteri. The sequence goes on along the minus strand of CM072252.1, from coordinate 4,518,936 downwards.
GGATTCCGGTGGGGTACGCCCCACCCAGGTAGTGGCAGTGCTGGCAACACTGGCTGCAGTAACCCATGGGGAGGGGGTCACACTCGGACAATCAGAGAGGGGGTTTATCATTGTGGTCCAGGTGGCACAAAATAATCAAAGGTCTGACTGCACGGAGATGCTTGGGAAAAATGGTTACAACAGGAGATCAGAGTGTTTGTGTCTCAGGTGAAGAGGGTGGATCTGATCTCCATCACCTAGGACTTGACATGGATTAAGTAGAATAATCAAATCTCACATTGTTATCAATTTCTGCTCAATCTGCGTGCTTTCTCAATCAGCTTTAACTGTATGTGCACTCGTAAATCAGGTTATTTCTCGAATTGGGCTCTGGGATATAACAGCCGTTGAGTATCTGATTTTATGGTGGATTGTGGAGGAGGGGGGTTGAGTGTGTTGGAGTATGTGAGTATGTGCGTGTGTGCTTGTCTGGCATCTGTTGTGGGAGGGTGGGGATGTTGGGGGGGGTGGTATGGGATGGACCACAGGAATTATTTGCTAGGATAATAATTGCTTGTCAATGAATTAAATGTAATACAATGGCAATCCGGGTTATATGTTAAAATCCTACGCGTGAACTGCCGACATTATTACGCATATTGATTGATAATGATGGAAAATAGGATATGCATATTTTTTTTTAAATAGTTATATAGATATATATAGAGAGAGGTGAAACCATTGGAAATGCTTTTGGCGGTTAATCTGCTTCTGTTTTGTGGGTGGCACTCTGTGCTGTTTTCGATGGATGGGTCCTGGCCTCTCGGGGCCTTAGGGATCCGGAGGGACGTGGGTGGGATGCTGATCACTGGGATGACGGCTCAACTTGGGATGGGGAGGGGCTTTAGCGGGGGAATTAGTGGAGAACAATTGAAGGGTTACTCCGTAGCAATGCAAATATCACGGTACAGCTATATGGACACTCAATCATTACGGTATTTTTTATTGGTAAATTTACAAACATATATAATGATAAATATACTTGAAACTTGTATCTCATTATGGTGTATGGTGAAATAAGTATAGCCAGTTATAATTGTAATGGCTTAGCTGATAATAACAAAAGAAGAACAATATTTACCTGGCTCAAAGAGAAGGAATATAATATCTATTGTATACAGGAAACTCATTCAACAATTCGAGATGAAGTAGCGTGGAAAAAAGAATGGGGGGGGGGGGGGTGGAATATACTTCTCCCATGGGCAAAGAAATTCAAAAGGGGTGATGATATTAATTAATAGTAATTTCGATCCGAATGTGCAAATTGTCCAAATAGATACGCAAGGTAGATGGATTATTTTAAATATGTTATTGGACCATAAACAGATATGGCTCATTAACCTTTACGGACCAAATAATGATGATCCAAAATTATTTGACAATATATATAATAAATTATCAACCCTGCAAGCAATTCAAGACAATATTATTATGGTGGGGGATTATAATACTGTTTTAAATAGCTCAATGGACCGTAAAGGAAATCACACCACAAACAATCACCCACATGCTCTTAAGGAAATTGTGAATGTCATGGATACATTAGAACTAGTAGATATATAGAGGCTTAAATATCCTGATCTAGTGAGATATACATGGCGGAGACTCAATCAAGCTAGTCGTCTTGACTTCTTTCTTATCTCATTCTCGTTGGCACCAAAAGTAAAGAAAAGTGTTGATAGGGGACAGAATGCGGTCGGACCATCATATAATAGGCATATACATTACTCTTACTGAATTTCCACGTGGGCGAGGATATTGGAAATTTAATCAAAGCCTATTGGATGATAATTTATTTATAATTAGAACAAAGGAATTTATAACTGACTTTTTCCAACATAACATAGGTACCGCGAATCCCCTTATTGTATGGGACACCTTTAAATGTGCCTTTAGAGGCCATGCAATTCAGTACTCATCTCGAAAACAAAAGCAATTTAGGTCAAAAGAGTTTATACTAAGAAAGGAAATAGAAAGTCTAACAGAACAGATAGATGGCAATAAAAACTGTAACATAGAGGCTCAGAATAAATTAGAGGAAAAACTAAAATAAATGGAGAAACTTATTCAAGAAAGATCAAGTGTAATATATTATAAAAATAAAGCAAACTGGATGGAATATGGGGAAAAATGCACAAAATTATTTTTTAATCTTCAACATAGGAATGCTACCAAAAATAACTTAATGAAACTGGTTACAATTGACGGAGTCACCCATAATTCACCAAATGATATTTTGAAGGAAGAAACAAAATACTTTAAGCATATGTTTGCTTTTCAGTCGCCTCCATCTCCTCTAACTGAAGCTAATTGTAGAGATTTTTTTTCTATTGATAATGTCAAATTAACAGCCACACAGAAAGACTCATGTGAAGGTGAAATTACAGAGGAGGAACTTCTGGATGCAATTAAAGACTTTAAGTCTGGGAAAACTCCAGGGTTGGATGGCATACCAGTCGAGGTATACCAACACTTTTTTGATATACTAAGAGGACCGTTATTAGCATGTTTTAACCACTCCTATGTAAATGGTAGATTATCTGACACTCAAGAAGCAGGTCTGATCTCATTATTACTGAAACAGGATACATGTGGAAAATATAAAGATCCAGTCCATTTACAAAATTGGAGGCCCCTTACACTACAGTGTTGTGATGCAAAAATTCTAGCAAAATGTATAGTGCATAGAATTAATAAGGTATTGTCGGATATTATTCATTCTAATCAGACATATTTTTTACATGGAAGATACATTGGAGATAATATAAGGCAAGTATTGGAAACAATAGAACACTATGGAAAATATGGGAAACCAGGACTGCTATTCATAAAGTTCGACTGGGGTTTATATATACAGTGTGGGAAAAAAGTATTTAGTCAGCCACCAATTGTGCAAGTTCTCCCACTTAAAAAGATGAGAGAGGCCTGTAATTTTCATCATAGGTACACGTCAACTATGACAGACAAAATGAGGAAAAAAATTCCAGAAAATCACATTGTAGGATTTTTAATGAATTTATTTGCAAATTATGGTGGAAAATAAGTATTTGGTCAATAACAAAAGTTTCTCAATACCTTGTTATATACCCTTTGTTGGCAATGACACAGGTCAAACGTTTTCTGTAAGTCTTCACAAGGTTTTCACACACTGTTACTGGTATTTTGGCCCATTCCTCCATGCAGATCTCCTCTAGAGCAGTGATGTTTTGGGGCTGTCACTGGGCAACACAGACTTTCAACTACCTCCAAAGATTTTCTATGGGGTTGAGATCTGGAGACTGGCTAGGCCACTCCAGGACCTTGAAATGCTTCTTACGAAGCCACTCCTTCGTTGCCCGGGCGGTGTGTTTGGGATCATTGTCATGCTGAAAGACCCAGCCACGTTTCATCTTCAATGCCCTTGCTGATGGAAGGAGGTTTTCACTAAAAATCTTATGATACATGGCCCCATTCATTCTTTCCTTTACACGGATCAGTCGTCCTGGTCCCTTTGCAGAAAAACAGCCCCAAAGCATGATGTTTCCACCCACATGCTTCACAGTAGGTATGGTGTTCTTTGGATGCAACTCAGCATTCTTTGTCCTCCAAACACGACGAGTTGAGTTTTTACCTAAAAGTTCTTTTTTTGGTTTCATCTGACCATATGACATTCTCCCAATCCTCTTCTGGATCATCCAAATGCACTCTAGCAAACTTCAGACGGGCCTGGACATGTACTGGCTTAAGCAGGGGGACACGTCTTGCACTGCAGGATTTGAGTCCCTGGCGGCGTAGTGTGTTACTGATGGTAGGCTTTGTTACTTTGGTCCCAGCTCTTTGCAGGTCATTCACTAGGTCCCCCCGTGTGGTTCTGGGATTTTTGCTCACCGTTCTTGTGATCATTTTTGACCCCACGGGGTGAGATCTTGCGTGGAGCCCCAGACCGAGGGAGATTATCAGTGGTCTTGTATGTCTTCCATTTCCTAATAATTGCTCCCACAGTTGATTTCTTCAAACCAAGCTGCTTACCTATTGCAGATTCAATCTTCCCAGCCTGGTGCAGGTCTACCATTTTGTTTCTGGTGTCCTTTGACAGCTCTTTGGTCTTGGCCATAGTGTAGTTTGGAGTGTGACTGTTTGAGGTTGTGGACAGGTGTTTTTTATACTGATAACAAGTTCAAACAGGTGCCATTAATACAGGTAACGAGTGGAGGACAGAGGAGCCTCTTAAAGAAGAAGTTACAGGTCTGTGAGAGCCAGAAATCTTGCTTGTTTGTAGGTGACCAAATACTTATTTTCCACCATAATTTGCAAATAAATTCATTAAAAATCCTACAATGTGATTTTCTGGAATTTTTTTTCTCAATTTGTCTGTCATAGTTGACGTGTACCTATGATGAAAATTACAGGCCTCTCTCATCTTTTTAAGTGGGAGAACTTGCACAATTGGTGGCTGACTAAATACTTTTTTTCACCACTGTAAATGCCTGGAGCATTTCAATTTTGGAGAATCTCTTATAAAATGGGTCAAAATCATGTATAGTAACCCTAGGTGTAAAATAGTAAATAATGGCTATTTCTCAGAATGTTTTAAACTGTCAAGAGGAGTGAAACAAGGTTGTCCACTATCGGCATATCTATTTATTGTGGCCATCGAGATGTTAGCTATTAAAATCAGATCCAATAATAATATCAGAGGATTAGAAATCCAGGGCTTAAAAACAAAGGTGTCATTGTACGCTGATGATTCATGTTTTCTTTTAAATCCACAACTAGAATCCCTCCAAAGCCTCATAGAGGATCTAGATACATTTTCTAACCTCTCTGGATTACAACCAAATTATGACAAATGTACTATATTACGTATTGGATCACTAAAAAATACTTTTTTTTTTTTCCATGTAGCAATAAAATGGTCTGATGGTGATGTGTTTATACTCGGAATACATATTGCAAAATAGTTGGGAAGAGATCTTTGACGTACCGGTCCCATGGCATAGTGTTTATGAACTGACACGCAAAACGACACCGGATTCAAAAATTAGAATCTTTCAATTTAAATTATTATATAAAATTCTTGCTACCAATAGAATGTTATTTATATGGGGGATACAATCTTCCCAGCTCTGCAGATTTTGCTGTGAAGAGACAGAATCATTAGATCATTTGTTTTGGTTCTGTCCATTTGTAGCTTGTTTTTGGACACAGGTCCAGGAATGGCTAAAGGATTGCAATATTTACCTGGAGCTAACCTTGCAGATAGCACTACTGGGTGATCTGAAAAGTCATAGTCAATCGATCAATAATATAATAATACTTTTAGCAAAAATGTTTATTTTTAATTCACAATCTGTAGAAGCAATGAGAATAGAAAGGTTCAGAACTTTTGTAAAACATCACAGTACGGTTGAAATATATATGGCAAATAGAAATCCTATATGGATGGTGTTAAGAGATATATGGGAGGTGTTGAATGGAGTTGAAGGATGGGAATAATAACAAATAACAACAAATAATAACAAAGATAGCTAATAATGTAAGCATACTGTGTCCATAATAAGTAGAAAGATATGGCATATAGAAGCAAACCGGATGGACATCATGAAAATGATCGGAGAGGTTGAGAGTAGAAGAAGTTCAGGAGCAAAAAATTATTATATATATATATATATATATAATAGAATTATTGTAAAATTAACTGCGTCCATAAGGTGTAGATAGTAAGTATAGACCGGAAGTAGAGGCCTGGGCATTGTTGTTCACTAATTTACTCCAAGTAGGGAAAGGATGGCGGGGTTGAAAAGTAATAAAGGGGAGTATATACAGTGGGGAGAACAAGTATTTGATACAATGCCGATTTTGCAGGTTTTCCTACTTACAAAGCATGTAGAGGTCTGTAATTTTTTATCATAGGTACACTTCAACTGTGAGAGACGGAATCTAAAATAAAAATCCAGAAAATCACATTGTATGATTTTTAAGTAATTCATTTGCATTTTATTGCATGACATAAGTATTTGATACATCAGAAAAGCAGAACTTAATATTTGTTACAGAAACCTTTGTTTGCAATTACAGAGATCATACGTTTCCTGTAGGTCTTGACCAGGTTTGCACACACTGCAGCAGGGATTTTGGCCCACTCCTCCATACAGACCTTCTCCAGATCCTTCAGGTTTCGGGGCTGTCGCTGGGCAATATGGACTTTCAGCTCCCTCCAAAGATTTTCTATTGGGTTCAGGTCTGGAGACTGGCTAGGCCACTCCAGGACCTTGAGATGCCTCTTATGGAGCCACTCCTTAGTTGCCCTGGCTGTGTGTTTCAGGTCGTTGTCATGCTGGAAGACCCAGCCACGACCCATCTTCAATGCTCTTACTGAGGGAAGGAGGTTGTTGGCCAAGATCTCGTGATACATGGCCCCATCCATCCTCCCCTCAATATGGTGCAGTCGTCCTGTCCCCTTTTCAGAAAAGCATCCCCAAAGAATGATGTTTCCACCTCCATGCTTCACGGTTGGGATGGTGTTCTTGGGGTTGTACTCATCCTTCTTCTTCCTCCAAACACGGCGAGTGGAGTTTAGACCAAAAAGCTCTATTTTTGTCTCATCAGACCACATTACCTTCTCCCATTCCTCCTCTGGATCATCCAGATGGTCATTGGCAAACTTCAGACGGGCCTGGACATGTGCTGGCTTGAGCAGGGGGACCTTGCGTGCGCTGCAGGATTTTAATACATGACGGCGTAGTGTGTTCCTAATGGTTTTCTTTGAGACTGTGGTTCCAGCTCTCTTCTGGTCATTGACCAGGTCCTGCTGTGTAGTTCTGGGCTGATCCCTCACCTTCCTCATGATCATTGATGCCCCACGAGGTGAGAACTTGCATGGAGCCCCAGACCGAGGGTGATTGACCATCATCTTGAACTTCTTCCATTTTCTAATAATTGCGCCACCAGTTGTTGCCTTCTCACCAAGCTGCTTGCCTATTGTCCTGTAGCCCATCCCAGCCTTGTGCAGGTCTACAATTTTATCCCTGATGTCCTTACACAGCTCTCTGGTCTTGGCCATTGTGGAGAGGTTGGAGTATGTTTGATTGAGTGTGTGGACAGGTGTCTTTTATACAGGTAACGAGTTCAAACAGGTGCAGTTAATACAGGTAATGAGTGGAGAACAGGAGGGCTTCTTAAAGATAAACTAACAGGTCTGTGAGAGCCGGAATTCTTACTGGTTGGTAGGTGATCAAATACTTATGTCATGCAATAAAATGCAAATTAATTACTTAAAAATCATACAATGTGATTTTCTGGATTTTTGTTTTAGATTCCGTCTCTCACATTTGAAGTGTACCTATGATAAAAATTACAGACCTCTACATGCTTTGTAAGTAGGAAAACCTGCAAAATCGGCAGTGTATCAAATACTTGTTCTCCCCACTGTATGTATAAAAAACATGGGGGATTGGAAGTGATGCACATAATTACATTGATAGAAGATACAATCTATCTGCAATATTAAGCTGATCCATCCCCCAGAATTTTTTTAAAATAATAATAATAATAATAAAAAATAAAAAATAATAATACTTGGGGCATCAACCTCTATATCAGGGACAGTTGCTTTGGGAGAAGGCGTTAACCCATGATCATAGCCCATTGTAATGTAAAATACAAGCTGAAAAGTAGCGGTGGCCAGAGCCTTGGCTCCAAGTCAGAGCAGGTCCACTGAGACCATGGCCCAGCGGGACACTGGAGCCAGGCCGCGGAGATGGATTCACAAAAGCCTGAGCCTTTTGGGTAAAACACTGGGGTAAGTCTCAGGTGGATATACACTGGCCCTTACAGTGAGCTGTGACCTCTATGTCCTTAAAGCGAAATATGGCCTTATATGGCACAATCAATCGCAACCAATCGTAGCCTCCTATTGCGTATAGCTGAGCAAATATTACACATACAGTACACATGATAACATGGTGTCAAATGAAAGGGAAGACTTTGGGGATTATGCAAAAAAGGACTAGCAAGTTAGTACAAGTAAGAGCCTTGCCCTATTTAGTCATTTCTTGAAGACCGTTCCTGGCTTTGACTCTGAAGATGATTCCTGGCTTTGACTCTGAAGATGATTCCTGGCTTTGACTCTGAAGAGGCATCCTGGCTTTGACTCTGAAGAGGCATCCTGGCTTTGACTCTGAAGAGGCATCCTGGCTTTGACTCTGAAGAGGCATCCTGGCTTTGACTTTACATGAGTGTTTTGGTGGATGACCTTGGATGCCACGTTCAGAGTCTTCAACTGACACTGTAGGACTGGAACAAAACCTTCAACTGAGACTGTAGGACTGGAACAAAACCTTCAGCTGAGACTGTAGGACTGGAACAAAACCTTCAACTGAGACTGTAGGACTGGAACAAAACCTTAAACTGAGACTGTAGGACTGGAACAAAACCTTCAGCTGAGACTGTAGGACTGGAACAAAACCTTCAGCTGAGACTGTAGGACTGGAACAAAACCTTCAACTGAGACTGTAGAACTGGAACAAAACCTTCAACTGAGACTGTAGGACTGGAACAAAGCCTTCAACTGAGACTGTAGGACTGGAACAAAACCTTCAACTGAGACTGTAGGACTGGAACAAAACCTTCAACTGAGACTGTAGGACTGGAACAAAATCTTCAACTGAGACTGTAGGACTGGAACAAAACCTTCAACTGAGACTGTAGGACTGGAACAAAACCTTCAACTGAGACTGTAGGACTGGAACAAAACCTTCAACTGAGACTGTAGGGCTGGAACAAAACCTTCAACTGAGACTGTAGGACTGGAACAAAACCTTCAACTGAATGACTGGAACAAAACCTTCAACTGAGACTGTATGACTGGAACAAAACATTCAACTGAGACTGTAGGACTGGAACAAAACCTTCAACTGAGACTGTAGGACTGGAACAAAACCTTCAACTGAATGACTGGAACAAAACCTTCAACTGTGACTGTAGGACTGGAACAAAACCTTCAACTGAGACTGTAGGACTGGAACAAAACATTCAACTGAGACTGTAGGACTGGAACAAAACCTTCAACTGGGACTGTAGGACTGGAACAAAACCTTCAACTGAGACTGTAGGACTGGAACAAAACCTTCAACTGAGACTATAGGACAGGAACAAAAACCTTCAACTGAGACTGTAGGACTGGAACAAAACCTTCAACTGAGACTGTAGGACTGGAACACAACCTTCAACTGAGACTGTAGGACTGGAACAAAACCTTCAACTGAGACTGTAGGACTGGAACAAAACCTTCAACTGAGACTGTAGGACTGGAACAAAACTTTCAACTGAGACTGTAGGACTGGAACAAAACCTTCAACTGAGACTGTAGGACTGGAACAAAACCTTCAACTGGGACTGTAGGACTGGAACAAAACCTTCAACTGAGACTGTAGGACTGGAACAAAACCTTCAACTGAGACTGTAGGACTGGAACAAAACCTTCAACTGAGACTGTAGGACTGGAACAAAAAACCTTCAACTGAGACTGTAGGACTGGAACAAAACCTTCAACTGGGACTGTAGGACTGGAACAAAACCTTCAACTGAGACTGTAGGACTGGAACAAAACCTTCAACTGAGACTGTAGGACTGGAACAAAACCTTCAGCTGAGACTGTAGGACTGGAACAAAACCTTCAACTGAGACTGTAGGACTGGAACAAAACCTTCAACTGAGACTGTAGGACTGGAACAAAACCTTCAACTGAGACTGTAGGAATGGAACAAAACCTTCAACTGAGACTGAATGACTGGAACAAAACCTTCAACTGAGATTGTAGGACTGGAACAAAACCTTCAACTGTGTGACTGGAACAAAACCTTCAACTGAGACTGTAGAACTGGAACAAAACCTTCAACTGACTGTAGGACTGGAACAAAACCTTCAACTGAATGACATGAACAAAACCTTCAAACTGGATGAGACTGTAGGACTGGAACAAAAACCTTCAACTGAGACTGTAGGACTGGAACAAAACCTTCAACTGAGACTGTAGGACTGGAACAAAACCTTCAGCTGAGACTGTAGGACTGGAACAAAACCTTCAACTGAGACTGTAGGACTGGAACAAAACCTTCAACTGAATGACTGGAACAAAACCTTCAACTGAGACTGTAGGACTGGAACAAAACCTTCAACTGAGACTGTAGGACTGGAACAAAACCTTCAACTGAGACTGTAGGACTGGAAAAAAACCTTAAACTGGGACTGTAGGACTGGAACAAAACCTTCAACTGAGACTGTAGGACTGGAACAAAACCTTCAACTGAGACTGTAGGACTGGAACAAAACCTTCAACAGAGACTGTAGGACTGGAACAAAACCTTCAACAGAGACTGTGTGACTGGAACAAAAGCACACACTGCTGCCCTTCCTCCAGGATTAGAAGTTGCCCTCCCCTACACCAACTCAGATCAGTAAGGCCGTTTGTTGCTTCATTCAAGCTAATACACCAACTCAGCTCTGTACTGAGCCATGTGTTTTAATGGACGACCTTGGTGTCCACGCTGCCCTACGATAACCCATATCAGTATAGTTCTTAGAAGAACAGCGGACATATTTGTTGCTTGATTAATACTAACAGACCCACTCAGCTTTGTACCAAATCCACCACAATAGAGTACAGTCGGCTTATTAACATCAAAACTACATGTCATACCCAACAATTAACACCGTCGCCATACATTTAAAAAAAAAATGTTGGCCATACAATGGAACCAAGTGCCGTGAAAAAGGCGATTGGAATTAGCGCTAAGCTTCGACGGATGGTTGGCCAACTGAGTTCTATTGCCACAGGGATGTATTATCAATTTTTCCTTTTAGCAGACGCTCTTATCCAGAGTGACTTATAGTTAGTGAGTGCATATTTTTTTTCCCATACTGGCCCCCCGTGGGAATCGAACCCACAACCCTGGCGTTGCAAGCACCATGCTCTACCAACTGAGCTACACGGGGCCCATCACTTCCTGTACGTTACTTTACCTAACTAGACATAATAATTACCCACTTCCTGTACGTTACTTTACCTAACTAGACATAATAATTACCCACTTCCTGTACGTTACTTTACCTAACTAGACATAATAATGCAGTATGCCACTAGATGACTTCTCCTTCTATGTCTTCTTCTTCTTTCTTTCTTTCTTTCATATTTACAACTTTTTAAATGCATCAATCACCAAACCAACACTCCTTAACCAACAGGTTGTCTTATTCATATCACCCTCACCCTAGATTAGAACATTCTTCCATATTTCATTGGGACTGGAAAATATCCAAACTAGTTCAAACACATCCACTGTCATATCAGTAACTCAGGATCCAACATGCTTTACACAGGGCATAGCAAGACAGCATGGGATCAACTGAACTTCATTGAGATCTCCTGAGGATTATTTTGCTCTACACTTGTCCAGAGGAGACATCCAGAGTTACTAGTGGCAGCACCATACAGAGGGGACATCTAGAGTTATTAGTGGCAGGACCATACAGAGGGGACATCCAGAGTTACTAGTGGCAGCACCATACAGAGGGGACATCCAGAGTTACTAGTGGCAGCACCATACAGAGGGGACATCCAGAGTTACTAGTGGCAGCACCATACAGAGGGGACATCCAGAGTTACTAGTGGCAGGACCATACAGAGGGGACATCCAGAGTTACTAGTGGCAGGACCATACAGAGGGGACATCCAGAGTTACTAGTGGCAGGACCATACAGAGGGGACATCCAGAGTTACTAGTGGCAGCACCATACAGAGGGGACATCCAGAGTTACTAGTGGCAGCACCATACAGAGGGGACATCCAGAGTTACTAGTGGCAGCACCATACAGAGGGGACATCCAGAGTTACTAGTGGCAGCACCATACAGAGGGGACATCCAGAGTTACTAGTGGCAGCACCATACAGAGGGGACATCCAGAGTTACTAGTGGCAGCACCACACAGAGGGGACATCCAGAGTTACTAGTGGCAGCAACATACAGAGGGGACATCCAGAGTTACTAGTGGCAGCACCATACAGAGGGGACATCCAGAGTTACTAGTGGCAGCACCATACAGAGGAGACATCCAGAGTTACTAGTGGCAGCACCATACAGAGGGGACATCCAGAGTTACTAGTGGCAGCACCATACAGAGGGGACATCCAGAGTTACTAGTGGCAGGACCACACAGAGGGGACATCCAGAGTTACTAGTGGCAGCACCATACAGAGGGGACATCCAGAGTTACTAGTGGCAGCACCATACAGAGGGGACATCCAGAGTTACTAGTGGCAGCACCATACAGAGGGGACATCCAGAGTTACTAGTGGCAGCACCATACAGAGGGGACATCCAGAGTTACTAGTGGCAGCACCATACAGATGAACTACATATTCGACCATGAAAAGGTTATTTGAGTTATTAGCAATAAGTTGTGATGGATGGTTTGACAGTTGGAGGTTGTTTCTTCAAGGTCTATAGTGTTATGAGTAAAAATGCTTTAACCTTAAATAACAGGCTAGGGATGTCCGAGACAGTCAATTAGCCAGCCAGCCAGCCAGCCAGCCAGCCAGCCAGCCAGCCAGTCAGCCAGTCAGCCAGTCACCAGCCAGCCAGTCAGCCAGTCAGCCAGCCAGTCAATTAGCCAGCCAGCCAGCCAGCCAGCCACCCAGCCAGTCAGCCAGTCAGCCAGTCAGCCAGTCAGCCAGCCAGCCATAGAGCCAGGAAACCATGGTACAGTACATTGCAACATGGTCCAGCCAAGTCACATCTTGCCCAGGAGGGGCCAGAAGAACAGATTCAACAGATACGTTCTATTTTGAGCTTGGCTTTGCTTTTGTTTGTTTTTCTGGTCGATTCCCCAAACTGTGTGTCTGCGGGTTATCTTCCTGTAATCCGCAGTAATCAAAGACCTTGGCTGCGTCCAAAATGGCACCCTATTCCCTATATAGTGTATTACTTTTGACCAGGGCCATAGGGCTCAGGGCTCTGGTCAAAAGTAGTGCACTCTGTAGGGAATAGGGTGCCATTTGGGAGACAAGCCTCCTCTATTGTCAGACTGCAGAGCGCTTTGACTTCCCTCCCCATGTTCCCCCGGCTCACCTCCAGCCAGCACAGGTTGCCAGAGCAAGGAGAGGGGATGTACCGTACAGGTGAAAACACCTCCAGTTTTGGACACGGCCGTTGCATTCATGGGGCTTAATGCCAAAATCCTCGGCCCAAAAATAACAACCTGCATGGAAAGAAGAGGATCAAGTCAAGTCAGGATGAGGATGCATGGTGGATGGCGTTACCCTGGGTGAACCACAAACTCTCTCTCTCTCTCTCTCTCTCTCTCTCTCTCTCTCTCTCTCTCTCTCTCTCTCTCTCTCTCTCTCTCTCTCTCTCTCTCTCTCTCTCTCTCTGCTCTCTCTCGCTCTCTCTCTCTCTGCCTCTCTCTCTCGCTCTCTCTTCCCTCTCTCGTCCCTCTCCTCTCTCCAGTACATGGTGTGAGAGGGACAGGGAGGAGTCCAAGGAGTCCACTGGAAGCCCAGTTCAGATCTCATCCTGCGGATTATAACACCCACTCACTAGAACACAGCCCATGTCCTCAATAACCCCAGTTATAACACATGATAACACTCACTCACTAGAGCACAGCCCATGTCCTCAATAACCCCAGTTATAACACATTATAACCCCAGTTACAACACATTATAACCCCAGTTACAACACATTATAACCCCAGTTATAACACATTATAACACCCACTCACTAGAACACAGCCCATGTCCTCAATAACCCCAGTTATAACACATTATAACACTCACTCACTAGAGCACAGCCCATGTCCTCAATAACCCCAGTTATAACACATTATAACCCCAGTTACAACACATTATAACCCCAGTTATAACACATTATAACCCCAGTTATAACACATTATAACCCCAGTAATATCACATTATAACCCCAGTTATAACACAATATAACCCCAGTTATAACACATTGTAACACTCACTCACTAGAGCACAGCCCATGTCCTCAATAACCCCAGTTATAACACAATATAACCCCAGTTACAACACATTATAACCCCAGTTACAACACATTATAACCCCAGTTACAACACATTATAACCCCAGTTACAACACATTATAACCCCAGTTACAACACATTATAACCCCAGTCCCAGTTATAATACATTATAACCCCAGTTATAACACATTATAACCCCAGTTACAACACATTATAACCCCAGTTATAACACATTATAACCCCAGTTACAACACATTATAACCCCAGTTATAACACATTATAACCCCAGCCTCACGCCAACATACTAATAGTGTGCAGCAGTCCCTCCAGGATCACGATTTTTTCTGTGCAAAATCAACAATTCTCCACATATTCCATGAGGTCTTGCAAATTTGATCAATCACCGCACAATTTCTGCATAAAACTGTCAAATCACCGCAATATTATTGCATAAAACCGACCCATTACCCCAGTACAAAAAGAGAACTTGCAATTTCAAACAATCACAGCACATTTACCGCATAATTTAGTTCAATCAAGCCAGATGTCAACAAACGCCGGGGCCGGCGGGTTTAGGGTCATGAAATATTGTGTGGATGAAGGGAGGGTGGGTCGGGGGGAAGGAGGGCGGGTTAAAAAGAGAAAACCTCCATAAAAAAATCCATAAATGTAGCATTCTTGTGCAATTTATATCTCTAGGCTGCACTGAGGTTTTGAAGAGAAAGGAGGGCCAGGAAAGTCATGTTTGGGAAAGATTTGGTGAAGTGGTAAAAGAGGATGATGGCAGTGCCGGCTACGTTATGAGTGATGATTGTGAGGCGCTACACTAATTCGACAGTCACAAGACGGGGACTTCAAAAAAGGCCTATGGGACGTCAAGGGAACTGTAGCCTACTGTTCAGATGGGTTAAATGGAAACTGAAATCTGGACACTGACTGTAGGACCTACAACCTCTCACATGGCCTTAATAATAACTCTTGCAGAATTTAGCATTTCTTGCAGTAAAATTATACACCAAATGTAGGCAAATACTTTACTCGGGAACAGGAGTGGAGAAAAATGATTTATTTCTTTCAGCATCTTGAGAGAACGGGAATGTGCAGTTAGGGACCGTCTGTAGAGCTGCTATCTTTATCAGCATCATAAAAGATGATTTGTATTTCAACCACATAAACTATGCGTCCAAGCCGAACTGAAATCTTATCAGAAACATGTTGCGTTTGTTTTCACAGCTTTCTATTTCCTTTCAACCGGTCAAACTGATACAGGTAATCTTTCCCGTATTTTCTTTGGTTATTGCATTTTCTCCCTGGTCCCTAAACATATTTTTGCTGCGCAAAAGGAGCGGAGATGACAGAGAAAACTTCACCGATGTCAACTAGATTGAAGCTCTTCATTCTATCGATCTATTACATTATTCTGGTGATCAAGGGTTTATTTTGTATTTTAGGGCAACAAGTAATGACAGAAGAGAAGCTGCATGTATCTAATTATAGACAAGTTGACTAACACATAGCCTACCAAAATGTCGGAAATTAGAAGCAGAAACATATCTAAATCAGGCAAAAAGAAATACTGCACTCCCTGTCAAAAAATCGGTCCGCCATCTCTGACTGTAGCCTACAGCCCATTTTCTACATAAGTGGGTTAGGGTCGGGTGCAGAGCCTCCGATTTTCACTTTATCACATATAAATCGGGCGGTTGCAGATGGATTATTAGCAATTGCGGGCGGGTGCGGGTGAACAAACAGCCACTAACTCTCTCTCTCTCTCTCACACACACACACACACACACACACACACACACACACACACACACACACACAACACACACACACACACACACACACACACACACACACACACACACACACACACACACATGACACTCTCTGACACTTTATCCAGTGTATCCAGTGTGTGCAGACAAACACACTCATCATGTATTCATGTGAATAAAGTCATTCACAATGGTGTGCATGCATACACATACAGTGGGGAGAACAAGTATTTGATACACTGCCGATTTTGCAGGTTTTCCTATTTACAAAGCATGTAGAGGTCTGTAATTTTTATCATAGGTACACTTCAACTGTGAGAGAAGGAATCTAAAACAAAAATCCAGAAAATCACATTGTATGATTTTTAAGTAATTCATTTGCATTTTATTGCATGACATAAGTATTTGATCACCTACCAACCAGTAAGAATTCCGGCTCTCACAGACCTGTTAGTTTTTCTTTAAGAAGCCCTCCTGTTCGCCACTCATTACCTGTATTAACTGCACCTGTTTGAACTCGTTACCTGTATAAAAGACACCTGTCCACACACTCAATCAAACAGACTCCAACCTCTCCACAATGGCCAATACCAGAGAGCTGTGTAAGGACATCAGGGATACAATTGTAGACCTGCACAAGGCTGGGATGGGCTACAGGACAATAGGCAAGCAGTTGGTGAGAAGGCAACAACTGTTGGCGCAATTATTAGAAAATGGAAGAAGTTCAAGATGACGGTCAATCACCCTCGGTCTGGGGCTCCATGCAAGATCTCACCTCGTGGGGCATCAGTGATCATGAGGAAGGTGAGGGATCAGCCCAGAACTACACGGCAGGACCTGGTCAATGACCTGAAGAGAGCTGGGACCACAGTCTCAAAGAAAACCATTAGTAACACACTACGCCGTCATGGATTAAAATCCTGCAGCGCACGCAAGGTCCCCCTGCTCAAGCCAGCACATGTCCAGGCCCGTCTGAAGTTTGCCAATGACCATCTGGATGATCCAGAGGAGGAATGGGAGAAGGTCATGTGGTCTGATGAGACAGAAATAGAGCTTTTTGGTCTAAACTCCACTCGCCGTGTTTGGAGGAAGAAGAAGGATGAGTACAACCCCAAGAACACCATCCCAACCGTGAAGCATGGAGGTGGAAACATCATTCTTTGGGGATGCTTTTCTGCAAAGGCGACAGGATGACTGCACCGTATTGAGGGGAGGATGGATGGGGCCATGTATCGCGAGATCTTGGCCAACAACCTCCTTCCCTCAGTAAGAGCATTGAAGATGGGTCGTGGCTGGGTCTTCCAGCATGACAACGACCTGAAACACACAGCCAGGGCAACTAAGGAGTGGCTCCATAAGAAGCATCTCAAGGTCCTGGAGTGGCCTAGCCAGTCTCCAGACCTGAACCCAATAGAAAATCTTTGGAGGGAGCTGAAAGTCCGTATTGCCCAGCGACAGCCCCGAAACCTGAAGGATCTGGAGAAGGTCTGTATGGAGGAGTGGGCCAAAATCCCTGCTGCAGTGTGTGCAAACCTGGTCAAGACCTACAGGAAACGTATGATCTCTGTAATTGCAAACAAAGGTTTCTGTACCAAATATTAAGTTCTGCTTTTCTGATGTATCAAATACTTATGTCATGCAATAAAATGCAAATTAATTACTTAAAAATCATACAATGTGATTTTCTGGATTTTTGTTTTAGATTCCGCCTCTCACAGTTGAAGTGTACCTATGATAAAAATTACAGACCTCTACATGCTTTGTAAGTAGGAAAACCTGCAAAATCGGCAGTGTATCAAATAATTGTTCTCCCCACTGTACGCACACACTAATAACTGACCAGATGATGTGTTTTCTGGCCGCATACAGCTGTCAGATAATACCAATCACATGATCAGAGGAGCTGCAAACCAAACAGGGGACGCGTTACAAAGTGGGGCGACATAATCTCAGGCCCATCTTTGAGGCATGGTTTGTGTCCCAAATGGCACCCTATTCCCTTCCTAGTGCACAGATGGCATCAGAGCCAAAAAATGCTAATGGGAAGAGAACAGATCTCCAAATGATGACTTTCAAATGATGTCCAATGCTGCCTGGCATAAAGGAGCACTGACAAGCCACCCCAAGCTTGGGGAGTTATAGCATTATTGCAATCATTGCATTTGGCATAAGGTTTCTCTGAAAGGTTGATGTCTTTGTGGAAATAGGAACTCCGTTTCAAAGGTCTCTTGGTACAGATCTAGTGACACAGAATAAACAACGGCTGCATATCAAAGGGCACACTAGTCCCAGCAATGTATTGGTCCAGCAGGGCAAAAAGGTATAAGACTGGTTCTCCATGTTCATGCTAGTCTAGAGAGAGCTGACAAAGACTCTAGAGAGGGCTACAGACTCTAGTCTAGAGAGGGCTGACAAAGACTCTAGTCTAGAGAGGGCTGACAAAGACTCTAGTCTAGAGAGGGCTGACAAAGACTCTAGTCTAGAGAGGGCTGACAAAGACTCTAGTCTAGAGAGGGCTGACAAAGACTCTAGTCTAGAGAGGGCTGACAAAGACTCTAGTATAGAGAGGGCTGACAAAGACTCTAGTCTAGAGAGGGCTGACAAAGACTCTAGTCTAGAGAGGGCTGACAAAGACTCTAGTCTAGAGAGGGCTGACAAAGACTCTAGTCTAGAGAGGGCTGACAAAGACTCTAGTCTAGAGAGGGCTGACAAAGACTCTAGTCTAGAGAGGGCTGACAAAGACTCTAGTCTAGAGAGGGCTGACAAAGACTCTAGTCTAGAGAGGGCTGACAAAGACTCTAGTATAGAGAGGGCTGACAAAGACTCTAGTCTAGAGAGGGCTGACAAAGACTCTAGTCTAGAGAGGGCTGACAAAGACTCTAGTCTAGAGAGGGCTGATAAAGATTCTAGTATAGAGAGGGCTGACAAAGGCTCTAGTCTAGAGAGGGCTGACAAAGACTCTAGTCTAGAGAGGGCTGACAAAGACTCTAGTCTAGAGAGGGCTGACAAAGGCTCTAGTCTAGAGAGGGCTGACAAAGACTCTAGTATAGAGAGGGCTGACAAAGACTCTAGTCTAGAGAGGGCTGACAAAGACTCTAGTCTAGAGAGGGCTGACAAAGACTCTAGTCTAGAGAGGGCTGACAAAGACTCTAGTATAGAGAGGGCTGACAAAGACTCTAGTCTAGAGAGGGCTGACAAAGGCTCTAGTATAGAGAGGGCTGACAAAGACTCTAGTATAGAGAGGGCTGACAAAGACTCTAGTATAGAGAGGGCTGACAAAGACTCTAGTCTAGAGAGGGCTGACAAAGACTCTAGTCTAGAGAGGGCTGACAAAGACTCTAGTCTAGAGAGGGCTGATAAAGATTCTAGTATAGAGAGGGCTGACAAAGGCTCTAGTCTAGAGAGGGCTGACAAAGACTCTAGTCTAGAGAGGGCTGACAAAGACTCTAGTCTAGAGAGGGCTGACAAAGACTCTAGTCTAGAGAGGGCTGACAAAGACTCTAGTATAGAGAGGGCTGAAAAAGACTCTAGTCTAGAGAGGGCTGATAAAGATTCTAGTCTAGAGAGGGCTGACAAAGGCTCTAGTCTAGAGAGGGCTGACAAAGACTCTAGTATAGAGAGGGCTGACAAAGACTCTAGTATAGTGAGGGCTGACACAGACTCTAGTCTAGAGAGGGCTGACAAAGACTCTAGTATAGAGAGGGCTGACAAAGACTCTAGTATAGAGAGGGCTGACAAAGACTCTAGTCTAGAGAGGGCTGACAAAGACTCTAGTATAGAGAGGGCTGACACAGACTCTAGTCTAGAGAGGGCTGACAAAGGCTCTAGTATAGAGAGGGCTGACAAAGACTCTAGTATAGAGAGGGCTGACAAAGACTCTAGTCTAGAGAGGGCTGATAAAGGCACTAGTCTAGAGAGGGCTGACAAAGGCTCTAGTCTAGAGAGGGCTGACACAGACTCTAGTATAGAGAGGGCTGACAAAGACTCTAGTATAGAGAGGGCTGACAAAGACTCTAGTATAGAGAGGGCTGACAAAGACTCTAGTCTAGAGAGGGCTGACACAGACTCTAGTCTAGAGAGGGCTGACAAAGACTCTAGTATAGAGAGGGCTGACAAAGACTCTAGTCTAGAGAGGGCTGACACAGACTCTAGTATAGAGAGGGCTGACAAAGACTCTAGTCTAGAGAGGGCTGATAAAGATTCTAGTCTAGAGAGGGATGACAAAGTCTCTAGTCTAGAGAGGGCTGACAAAGGCTCTAGTATAGAGAGGGCTGACAAAGGCTCTAGTATAGAGAGGGCTGACAAAGACTCTAGTATAGAGAGGGCTGACAAAGACTCTAGTCTAGAGAGGGCTGACAAAGACTCTAGTATAGAGAGGGCTGACAAAGGCTCTAGTCTAGAGAGGGCTGACAAAGGCTCTAGTATAGAGAGGGCTGACAAAGACTCTAGTATAGAGAGGGCTGACAAAGAGTCTAGTATAAAGAGGGCTGACAAAGACTCTAGTCTAGAGAGGGCTGACAAAGGCTCTAGTCTAGAGAGGGCTGACAAAGACTCTAGTATAGAGAGGGCTGACAAAGACTCTAGTCTAGAGAGGGCTGACAAAGACTCTAGTATAGAGAGGGATGACAAAGGCTCTAGTATAGAGAGGGCTGACAAAGGCTCTAGTCTAGTGAGGGCTGACAAAGACTCTATTCTAGAGAGGGCTGACAAAGACTCTAGTCTAGAGAGGGCTGACAAAGACTCTAGTCTAGAGAGGGCTGACAAAGACTCTAGAGAGGGCTGACAAAGACTCTAGTATAGAGAGGGCTGACAAAGACTCTAGTATAGAGAGGGCTGACAAAGACTCTAGTCTAGAGAGGGCTGACAAAGACTCTAGTATAGAGAGGGCTGACACAGACTCTAGTCTAGAGAGGGCTGACAAAGACTCTAGAGAGGGCTGACAAAGACTCTAGTATAGAGAGGGCTGACAAAGACTCTAGTATAGAGAGGGCTGACAAAGACTCTAGTCTAGAGAGGGCTGACAAAGACTCTAGTATAGAGAGGGCTGACAAAGGCTCTAGTCTAGAGAGGGCTGACAAAGACTCTAGTCTAGAGAGGGCTGACAAATACTCTAGTATAGAGAGGGCTGACAAAGACTCTAGTATAGAGAGGGCTGACAAAGACTCTAGTCTAGAGAGGGCTGACTAAGACTCTAGTATAGAGAGGGCTGACAAAGACTCTAGTATAGAGAGGGCTGACAAAGACTCTAGTCTATAGAGGGCTGACAAAGACTCTAGTATAGAGAGGGCTGACAAAGACTCTAGTCTAGAGAGGGCTGACAAAGACTCTAGTCTAGAGAGGGCTGATAAAGGCTCTAGTCTAGAGAGGGCTGACAAAGACTCTAGTCTAGAGAGGGCTGACAAAGACTCTAGTATAGAGAGAGCTGACAAAGTCTCTAGTATAGAGAGGGCTGACAAAGGCTCTAGTATAGAGAGGGCTGACAAAGGCTCTAGTATAGAGAGGACTGACAAAGGCTCTAGTCTAGAGAGGGCTGACAAAGGCTCTAGTATAGAGAGGGCTGACAAAGGCTCTAGTCTAGAGAGGGCTGACAAAGGCTCTAGTATAGAGAGGGCTGACAAAGGCTCTAGTATAGAGAGGGCTGACAAAGACTCTAGTATAGAGAGGGCTGACAAAGACTCTAGTCTAGAGAGGGCTGACAAAGGCTCTAGTCTAGAGAGGGCTGACAAAGGCTCTAGTCTAGAGAGGGCTGACAAAGACTCTAGTCTAGAGAGGGCTGACAAAGACTCTAGTATAGAGAGGGCTGACAAAGGCTCTAGTATAGAGAGGACTGACAAAGACTCTAGTATAGAGAGGGCTGACAAAGACTCTAGTCTAGAGAGGGCTGACAAAGACTCTAGTATAGAGAGGGCTGACAAAGACTCTAGTCTAGAGAGGGCTGACAAAGACTCTAGTCTAGAGAGGGCTTATAAAGACTCTAGTATAGAGAGGGCTGACAAAGGCTCTAGTATAGAGAGGGCTGACAAAGACTCTAGTATAGAGAGGGCTGACAAAGACTCTAGTCTAGAGAGGGCTGACAAAGACTCTAGTATAGAGAGGGCTGACACAGACTCTAGTCCATAAACAACCCTCTACCTATTAGCTATAACCTGCAGTCCCCCCCAAAAACGACCTATTACCTATATCCTGTAGTCCATAAACAAGCCAGTCCATGTATTCATGTCAATGACTTTCAACAACAGCCAAGAAGGTGACCTCGGCTGACTGTGATTGGCTAATATTGATACAGTTCCGTTGATTGTCATGGCGTTATGTTGTGGTGTAGAAACAGCTGGCGGTGTGCCAGGTATGAGACGGGACATCACAGGGCTCAATGACTCATGTAGGCCACACACACACACGTGCACGCACACACTCGCACACATGCACACACACACACACACACACCTACATGGATGAACAAACACGCCCACGTACATATAAAACACACATACAAGTACAGATTTTGAATGGAAATACATTTTTGGTCCCCACGAGGGTATGTGTGTGTGTGTGGGGGGGGGGGTTCTTTGTCATTGTGGGAACTTAAATTCCCCCAAAGTCCCCACAAGGATAGTAAAACAAGGAAAATTCTCCCTCGTAGGGACATTTCCCACGTCCCCATGAGAACAAAGGCTATTTTAAGCTTAGGGGTTAGGTTTAGGGTTAGAATTAGGGTTAGGGTAAGGGGTTAGTGGTTAGGTTTAGGGTTAGGAGTCAGGGTTATGGGTTTTGGGTTAAGGTTAGGGTTAGGGTTATGGTAAGGGTTAGGGTTAGGGAAAATAGGATTTTGAATGGAAATACATTTTTGGTCCCCACAAGGATAGTGTGTGTGTGTGTGTGTGTGTGTGTGTGTGTTGTGTGTGTGTGTGTGTGTGTGTGTGTGTGTTTGTGTGTGTGTGTGTGTGTGTGTGTGTGTGTGTGTGTGTGTGTGTGTGTGTGTGTGTGTGTGTGTGTGTCTCTGTGTGTGTGTGTGTGTGTGAGTGTCTGTGTGTGTGTGTGTGTGTGTGTATGTGTGTGTGTGTGTGTGTGTGTGTGTGTGTGTGTGTGTGTGTGTGTGTGTGTGTGTGTGTCTCTGTGTGTGTGTGTGTGTGTGTGAGTCTCTGTGTGTATGTGTGTGTGTGTGTGTGTGTGTGTGTGTGTGTGTGTGTGTGTGTGTGTGTGTGTGTGTGTGTGTGTGTGTGTGTGTGTGTGTGTGTGTGTGTGTGTGTGTGTGTGTGTGTGTGTGTGTGTGTGTGTGTGTGTTTGTGTGTGTGTGTGTGTGTGTGTGTGTGTGTGTGTGTGTGTGTGTGTGTGTGTGCAGGGATCTGCTCTGTGAATGTTATTTGTTATAATTACACCTTTACTGAGATTAACATGGCAGGCATCTGGATCTGGAGGGGCTCCTTATTAAAAAGTCCTGTTCATTACACAAGTCCAGATCCTCTTTTTATGGATGGAAACGTGGGTAATTATACAGTGGAGGAGAAACGCCTGTCTAAGGGGAAACACACACACACACATAATGGATCATTCAGGCCAACGGCTATACCAGTCCAAGATCACAACCAGACCAGGTCCACAAGGCACCCTCCAAAACACACACAGAGACAGACAGACAGACAGACAGACAGAGAGAGACAGACAGACAGACAGGCAGGCAGACATACAGACAGACAGACAGACAGACAGACAGACAGACAGACAGACAGACAGACAGACAGACAGACAGACAGACAGACAGACAGACAGGCAGGCAGGCAGGCAGGCAGGCAGGCAGGCAGGCAGGCAGGCAGGCAGGCAGGCAGGCAGGCAGGCAGGCAGGCAGGCAGGCAGGCAGGCAGGCAGACAGACACATACACACCCCCCCCATTTGGCATTCTCTATACAGCCTCTGTCAGTTGATTGTAAGATCTACAGTACAAACTATACAGCCCTTTTGGAGAGATCTACAGTACAAACTATACAGCCATTTTGGAGAGATCTACAGTACAAACTATACAGCCATTTTGGAGAGATCTACAGTACAAACTATGCAGCCATTTTGGAGAGATCTACAGTACAAACTATGCAGCCATTTTGGAGAGATCTACGGTACAAACTATACAGCCATTTTGATTCTCTAGCCAAGATATTAGTTTCTGTAGAAAATGTTTTAAGTATTTTTTATTAGGCGATTCTGTTTTTAAGACCCTATATGGCATTCTCTAGTGTTATTAAGGTTGAATCCCAAATAGCACCCTATTCCCTATTGGCCCTGGTCAAAGGTAGTGCACTATATAGGGAACAGGGTGCCATTTCAGACACAGACAGTGTGTCTTAACTGTGATTTCTGGCAGTTGTGTTCTCTCTTTTTTTATTCTTCCAGGAAAAGAAGCCAGAAGAGAACAGATATAATCTACTGATAAAGGAAAAGAAGCCAGAAGAGAACAGATAGAATCTACTGATAAAGGAAAAGAAGCCAGAAGAGAACAGATAGAATCTACTGATAAAGGAAAAGAAGCCAGAAGAGAACAGATAGAATCTACTGATAAAGGAAAAGAAGCCAGAAGAGAACAGATAGAATCTACTGATAAAGGAAAAGAAGCCAGAAGAGAACAGATAGAATCTACTGATAAAGGAAAAGAAGCCAGAAGAGAACAGATAGAATCTACTGATAAAGGAAAAGAAGCCAGAAGAGAACAGATAGAATCTACTGATAAAGGAAAAGAAGCCAGAAGAGAACAGATAGAATCTACTGATAAAGGAAAAGAAGCCAGAAGAGAACAGATAGAATCTATTGATAAAGGAAAAGAAACCAGAAGAGAACAGATAGAATCTACTGATAAAGGAAAAGAAGCCAGAAGAGAACAGATAGAATCTACTGATAAAGGAAAAGAAGCCAGAAGAGAACAGATAGAATCTACTGATAAAGGAAAAGAAGCCAGAAGAGAACAGATAGAATCTACTGATAAAGGAAAAGAAGCCAGAAGAGAACAGATAGAATCTACTGATAAAGGAAAAAGAAGCCAGAAGAGAACAGATAGAATCTACTGATAAAGGAAAAGAAGCCAGAAGAGAACAGATAGAATCTACTGATAAAGGAAAAGAAGCCAGAAGAGAACAGATAGAATCTACTGATAAAGGAAAAGAAGCCAGAAGAGAACAGATAGAATCTACTGATAAAGGAAAAGAAGCCAGAAGAGAACAGATAGAATCTACTGATAAAGGAAAAGAAGCCAGAAGAGAACAGATAGAATCTACTGATAAAGGAAAAGAAGCCAGAAGAGAACAGATAGAATCTACTGATAAAGGAAAAGAAGCCAGAAGAGAACAGATAGAATCTACTGATAAAGGAAAAGAAGCCAGAAGAGAACAGATAGAATACTGATAAAGGAAAAGAAGCCAGAAGAGAACAGACAGAATCTACTGATAAAGGAAAAGAAGCCAGAAGAGAACAGATAGAATCTACTGATAAAGGAAAAGAAGCCAGAAGAGGAACAGATAGAATCTACTGATAAAGGAAAAGCAAGCCAGAAGAGAACAGACAGAATCTACTGATAAAGGTACAACCTATATTTACTTCTCATCTCTCCCCTGAAGAGCTCAAACTAACTAACCAAATTAAACTATTCCCTAAAATATAGTTCAGAACATTCTTTGTAATGTATAAATATTGTGTTCCATGTTCTGTTATTCTTCATAGGGCTGTACAGCTCTCTCATCACATCCATGCTGGAGAAGATTGATGGAGACAGCTGATGAAAACCAAACTGTCTCCCCTCTAATGGTAGCGTCTCAAATAGCCCTGTTGGGCCCTGGTCAAAAGTGGTGCACTCTAAAGGGAACAAGCTGCCATTTGGGACGTATCCCCCATAGTTTGGCAGAGATGCATTGTGCAGGCTTTCCTAGTCAAACACAGGAGATATGGACTGAATCCACCACTAACAGTCAACAAAATAGTTTTACAGACAAAATAATGATTAAAATAATGATTATATATATCTAAGAAAAAATGGGGGGGGTAAACGTTCACTCAAAACATTCTTTGAAACTTTGCAGAATGTATCTGTCATCCAGATGTTTAGTCTGTTTTTGCAGATTTGGGATATCCATCACTGTGCTTCAAGGCCTTCTGAATGAAACTTCACAGTTTGTTTGAAATGACAGTAAGTCACCTGTGACAGCAGTGATAGCTCACTCACCCGTCATATCATTCAACATTAAGGGTTAGGGGGCCAAGGGACTGGGAGGTCAAATGGTAAGATCTCAGCACCTGAATCTACAGCCCCAGTCTGTGTTTTTAATACACCGTGGCAGCGTGCCATATCTGTATCTATGTCCTTGTACGGCCTCCTCCCCTTCCTTCTCTCTGGTCTTCTCACAGCAGTTAACACAAGGCACAGCTGTGCAGCCTTGTGTTAGGAACTGTGGGAAAAAGAAGAATGTGGTGGAAACAGGGGCCATGCCCTGATTTCAAACTTTGAATCCAAATCAAATCAAATTGTGTTTGTCACATGCGCCGAATACAACGGCTGTAGTCTTTGCGGTGAAATGCTTGCTTACAAGCCCTTCCGCAAACAAATGCAGCGTTAAAAAAGAAAAAAGTAATGGTAACACAAGAGGAATAAAATAAAATAAACAACAATGGAGTTATATACAACGGAGTACCAGTACCAGATCAATGTGGAGCTATATACAGGAAGTACCAGTACCAGATCAATGTGGAGCTATATACAGGGAGTACCAGTACCAGATCAATGTGGAGCTATATACAGGGAATACCAGTACCAGATCAATGTGGAGCTATAAACAGGAAGTACCAGTACCAGATCACTGCTGTGATCACAAGCTGTGCTTCTGTCTGAAACACTATGGAGTTTTCAATGAGGCCTGGGTAAGGCCAAAATGTCATAAATATGCCAACTTTGATCAATTATTTCTCAATTATGCATTTAGATACAAAAGTCAAATGTATGTCAACAATCCTTCCTCCTAATGGTCTATTCTATGGATTACATTTTGTGGAAATCCCAAAAATCATTGTCTTTTTTTTTGTCTGGGTTTCGTGAGGAATCTATAGTCTATAGCAACCAGTGACCAACACTCTTCTGTTTGTTACACAATAGCGTTAACCTGGGCTGCATACCAAATGGCACCCTATTCCCTTTATAGTACACTACTTTAGACCAGAGCCCATAGGGAATAGGGTGCGATTTGGGACACCATCCATGGTGTGTCATCATTGCTAGTGTGTGCCTTGAGTCCATGCAACCAATGGAGTCCCCCGTCTCTCACCCTCCATAACACCATGTCCACTTTGTCTGAGCGTTAGTGGAGTCCCCCGTCTCTCACCCTCCATAACACCATGTCCACTTTGTCTGAGCGTTAGTGGAGTCCCGTCTCTCACCCTCCATAACACCATGTCCACTTTGTCTGAGCGTTAGTGGAGTCCCCCGTCTCTCACCCTCCATAACACCATGTCCACTTTGTCTGAGCGTTAGTGGAGTCCCCCGTCTCTCACCCTCCATAACACCATGTCCACTTTGTCTGAGCGTTAGTGTCCCCTGTGTGTTTGTTTCCTCTCTTCCCTTCCTCAGCTCTATGCTGAATAATCAGATGAAATACCACATTATTTAACAATAAACAGACTGAGACCAAATGTACAATACATCACCCGACGGGCTGGCAGGCAGGCAAGCTGCATGGAACGTTAACTGACATAGAAAACAATGCGCTGCCTGGCGGCTGATTACTGTAGCTCCGGCTGTGTGTGTGTGTGTGTGAGTGAGTGAGTGAGTGAGTGAGTGAGTGAGTGAGTGAGTGAGTGAGTGAGTGAGTGAGTGAGTGAGTGAGTGAGTGAGTGAGTGAGTGAGTGAGTGAGTGAGTGAGTGAGTGAGTGAGTGAGTGAGTGAGTGAGTGAGTGAGTGAGTGAGTGAGTGAGTGAGTAGAGAAAGCAGGGAATGAGAGCTACCATAGAAAGCGCTGGCGGGGCTCCTTTCAGCGGCCATCACACCGCAAGGTGTCCCCCAGAGGGCTCAACGGGACACAGAGAACACATTGTTCCCCCCCGGGGCTGATAAACTGAACAGGAACACATTGTTCCCCTCCGGGGCTGATAAACTGAACAGGAACACATTGTTCCCCCCCGGGGCTGATAAACACATTGTTCCCCCCCGGGGCTGATAAACTGAACAGGAACACATTGTTCCCCCCCGGGGCTGATAAACTGAACAGGAACACATTGTTCCCCTCCGGGGCTGATAAACTGAACAGGAACACATTGTTCCCCTCCGGGGCTGATAAACTGAACAGGAACACATTGTTTCCCCCCCGGGGCTGATAAACTGAACAGGAACACATTGTTCCCCCCCGGGGCTGATAAACTGAACAGGAAAACACATTGTTCCCCCCCGGGGCTGATAAACTGAACAGGAACACATTGTTCCCCCCCGGGGCTGATAAACTGAACAGGAACACATTGTTCCCCCCCGGGGCTGATAAACTGAACAGGAACACATTGTTCCCCCCCCGGGGCTGATAAACTGAACAGGAACACATTGTTCCCCCCCGGGGCTGATAAACTGAACAGGAACACATTGTTCCCCCCCGGGGCTGATAAACTGAACAGGAACACATTGTTCCCCCCCGGGGCTGATAAACTGAACAGGAACACATTGTTCCCCCCCGGGGCTGATAAACTGAACAGGAACACATTGTTCCCCCCCGGGGCTGATAAACTGAACAGGAACACATTGTTCCCCCCCGGGGCTGATAAACTGAACAGGAACACATTGTTCCCCCCCGGGGCTGATAAACTGAACAGGAACACATTGTTCCCCCCCGGGGCTGATAAACTGAACAGGAACACATTGTTCCCCCCCGGGCTGATAAACTGAACAGGAACACATTGTTCCCCCCCGGGGCTGATAAACTGAACAGGAACACATTGTTCCCCCCCCCCCGGGCTGATAAACTGAACAGGAACACATTGTTCCCCCCCACATTGTTCCCCCCCGGGCTGATAAACTGAACAGGAACACATTGTTCCCCCCCGGGGCTGATAAACTGAACAGGAACACATTGTTCCCCCCCGGGGCTGATAAACTGAACAGGAACACATTGTTCCCCCCCCGGGCTGATAAACTGAACAGGAACACATTGTTCCCCCCCGGGGCTGATAAACTGAACAGGAACACATTGTTCCCCCCCCGGGGCTGATAAACTGAACAGGAACACATTGTTCCCCCCGGGGCTGATAAACTGAACAGGAACACATTGTTCCCCCCCCCGGGGCTGATAAACTGAACAGGAACACATTGTTCCCCCCCGGGGCTGATAAACTGAACAGGAACAATTGTTCCCCTCCGGGGCTGATAAACTGAACAGGAACACCATTGTTCCCCCCCGGGGCTGATAAACTGAACAGGAACACATTGTTCCCCCCCGGGGCTGATAAACTGAACAGGAACACATTGTTCCCCCCCGGGGCTGATAAACTGAACAGGAACACATTGTTCCCCCCCGGGGCTGATAAACTGAACAGGAACACATTGTTCCCCCCCGGGGCTGATAAACTGAACAGGAACACATTGTTCCCCCCCGGGGCTGATAAACTGAACAGGAACACATTGTTCCCCCCCGGGGCTGATAAACTGAACAGGAACACATTGTTCCCCCCCGGGGCTGATAAACTGAACAGGAACACATTGTTCCCCCCCGGGGCTGATAAACTGAACAGGAACACATTGTTCCCCCCCGGGGCACATGATAAACTGAACAGGAACACATTGTTCCCCCCCGGGGCTGATAAACTGAACAGGAACACATTGTTCCCCCCCGGGGCTGATAAACTGAACAGGAACACATTGTTCCCCCCCGGGGGCTGATAAACTGAACAGGAACACATTGTTCCCCCCCGGGGCTGATAAACTGAACAGGAACACATTGTTCCCCCCCGGGGCTGATAAACTGAACAGGAACACATTGTTCCCCCCCGGGGCTGATAAACTGAACAGGAACACATTGTTCCCCCCGGGGCTGATAAACTGAACAGGAACACATTGTTCCCCCCCGGGGCTGATAAACTGAACAGGAACACATTGTTCCCCCCCGGGGCTGATAAACTGAACAGGAACACATTGTTCCCCCCCGGGGGCAGCACATCTAAATCATGTCAGCTCACTGCTGATGTCCCATTGTCTGCATGTAGGGAGAACGGAATTCATTTCTCATGCCCATATTGTGTGAGAGGAGGGAACAGGGGGACAGTGATGCATGATGGATCCATGTAAGGGGAGCAGGGGACAGTGATGCATGATGGATCCATGTAAGAGGAGCAGGGGACAGTGATGCATGATGGATCCATGTAAGGGGAGCAGGGGACAGTGAGTGATGCATGATGGATCCATGTAAGGGGAGCAGGGGACAGTGATGCATGATGGACCATGTAAGGGGAGCAGGGGACAGTGATGCATGATGGATCCATGTAAGGGGAGCAGGGGACAGTGATGCATGATGGATCCATGTAAGGGGAGCAGGGGACAGTGATGCATGATGGATCCATGTAAGGGGAGCAGGGGACAGTGATGCATGATGGATCCATGTAAGGGGAGCAGGGGACAGTGATGCATGATGGTTCCATGTAAGGGGAGCAGGGGACAGTGATGCATGATGGATCCATGTAAGGGGAGCAGGGGACAGTGATGCATGATGGATCCATGTAAGGGGAGCAGGGGACAGTGATGCATGATGGATCCATGTAAGGGGAGCAGGGGACAGTGATGCATGATGGATCCATGTAAGGGGAGCAGGGGACAGTGATGCATGATGGATCCATGTAAGGGGAGCAGGGGACAGTGATGCATGATGGATCCATGTAAGGGGAGCAGGGACAGTGATGCATGATGGATCCATGTAAGGGGAGCAGGGGACAGTGATGCATGATGGATCCATGTAAGGGGAGCAGGGGACAGTGATGCATGATGGATCCATGTAAGGGGAGCAGGGGACAGTGATGCATGATGGATCCATGTAAGGGGAGCAGGGGACAGTGATGCATGATGGATCCATGTAAGGGGAGCAGGGGACAGTGATGCATGATGGATCCATGTAAGGGGAGCAGGGGACAGTGATGCATGATGGATCCATGTAAGGGGAGCAGGGGACAGTGATGCATGATGGATCCATGTAAGGGGAGCAGGGGACAGTGATGCATGATGGATCCATGTAAGGGGAGCAGGGACCAGTGATGCATGATGGATCCATGTAAGGGGAGCAGGGGACAGTGATGCATGATGGATCCATGTAAGGGGAGCAGGGGACAGTGATGCATGATGGATCCATGTAAGGGGAGCAGGGGACAGTGATGCATGATGGATCCATGTAATGGGGAGGGGAGCAGGGGACAGTGATGCATGATGGATCCATGAAGGGGAGCAGGGGACAGTGATGCATGATAGATCCATGTAAGGGGAGCAGGGGACAGTGATGCATGATGGATCCATGTAAGGGGAGCAGGGGACAGTGATGCATGATGGATCCATGTAAGGGGAGCAGGGGACAGTGATGCATGATGGATCCATGTAAGGGGAGCAGGGGACAGTGATGCATGATGGATCCATGTAAGGGGAGCAGGGGACAGTGATGCATGATGGATCCATGTAAGGGGAGCAGGGGACAGTGATGCATGATGGATCCATGTAAGGGGAGCAGGGGACAGTGATGCATGATGGATCCATGTAAGGGGAGCAGGGGACAGTGATGCATGATGGATCCATGTAAGGGGAGCAGGGGACAGTGATGCATGATGGATCCATGTAAGGGGAGCAGGAGACAGTGATGCATGATGGATCCATGTAAGGGACTCAGGGGACAGTGATGCATGATGGATCCATGTAAGGGAGCAGGGACAGTGATGCCGGGATCCAGTAGTGATTGTGGATCCATGTAATTGTGCGCCGTCCTATGGGACTCCCGATCACGGCCGGTTGTGATACAGCCAGGGATCGAACCCGGGTCTGTAGTGACCTTAGACTGCTGCGCCACTCAGGATCCCCGAAAACACACATTTAAGGTGTGTCCATTGTAGCATTGGTTATAGGTACATAATTGTACCTTTGCAGTTCATAACTTAAAAGTACCAAAAGGTAAACATTTGCGTTTTTAGGTACAACCACACTGACAAAACCGTGTGTTCCTTGTAAATGGCAAAAATGTACCTCTTCTCTATTCAGGTACCTAAAGTGTACATGCCTCGCTGCCATGCCACTTCTGACACCAATGTAGCGAATTCAGGGGATACTCCCGTCCGGGACTCGTACCTGGGTACAGCGACTGTCAAGCTAACACCTTAACCATTACATCTAGAGGTCCGTACCTCTTGACTAGGTGGCTCAGTGTTGGGTTAAGGTCGCTACAATATTAATTACAGCTCTTTATTGTCACATACAGAACGCCAGCGGACGTGTTCTTATGTAAGCCTTTATAAAGGAGGTTGAGGGGCAGCTCTTGGGGAACTGTGGGGGGGGATCATGGATCGCTGGTTCAGGTCCCCGTTTTTGACCTTGTGGGAGATCTGTCGATGTGCCCTTGAGCAGGGCGTTGACCCTGGTTGCTTCTGTGTGTCACTCTGGATGGGAGTCTGTTACAGTGCCTTGCAAAAGTATTCATCCCCCTTGGCGTTTTTTCCTATTTTGTTGCATTACAACCTGTAATTTAAATTGATTTTTATTTGGATTTCATGTAATGGACATACACAAAATAGTCCAAATTGGTGAAGTGAAATGAAAAAAATAACTTGTTTCAAAAAATTCTAAAACATAAATAACGGAAAAGTGGTGCGTGCATATATATTCACCCCCTTTGCTATGAAGCCCCTAAATAAGATCTGGTGCAACCAATTACCTTCAGAAGTCACATAAATAGTTAAATAAAGTCCACCTGTGTGCAATCTCAGTGTCACATGGTCTGTCACATGATCTCAGTATATATACACCTGTTCTGAAAGGCCCCAGAGTCTGCAACACCACTAAGCAAGGGGCACCACCAAGCAAGCGGCACCATGAAGACCAAGGAGCTCTCCAAACAGGTCAGGGACAAAGTTGTGGAGAAGTACAGATCAGGGTTGGGTTATAAAAAAATATCCGAAACTTTGAACATCCCACGGAGCACCATTAAATCCATTATTAAAAAATGGAAAGAATATGGCACCACAACAAACCTGCCAAGAGAGGGCCGCCCACCAAAACTCACGGACCAGGCAAGGAGGGCATTAATCAGAAAGGCAACAAAGAGACCAAAGATAACCCTGAAGGATCTGCAAAGCTCCACAGCGGAGATTGGAGTATCTGTCCATAGGACCACTTTAAGCCGTACACTCCACAGAGCTGGGCTTTACAGAAGAGTGGCCAGAAAAAAGCCATTGCTTAAAGAAAAAAATAAGCAAACATGTTTGGTGTTCGCCAAAAGCCATGTCGGAGACTCCCCAAACATATGGAAGAAGGTACTCTGGTCAGATGAGACTAAAATTGAGCTTTTTGGCCATCCTGTTCTCCACTCATTACCTGTATTAACTGCACCTGTTTGAACTCGTTACCTGTATAAAAGACACCTGTCTACACACTCAATCAAACAGACTCCAACCTCTCCACAATGGCCAAGACCAGAGAGCTGTGTAAGGACATCAGGGATAAAATCGTAGACCTGCACAAGGCTGGGATGGGCTACAGGACAATAGGCAAGCAGCTTGGTGAGAAGGCAACAACTATTGGCGCAATTATTAGAAAATGGAAGAAGTTCAAGATGACGGTCAATCATCCTCGGTCTGGGGCTCCATGCAAGATCTCACCTCGTGGGGCATCAATGATCATGAGGAAGGTGAGGGATCAGCCCAGAACTACACGGCAGGACCTGGTCAATGACCTGAAGAGAGCTGGGACCACAGTCTCAAAGAAAACCATTAGTAACACACTACGCCGTCATGGATTAAAATCCTGCAGCGCACGCAAGGTCCCCCTGCTCAAGCCAGCACATGTCCAGGCCCGTCTGAAGTTTGCCAATGACCATCTGGATGATCCAGAGGAGGAATGGGAGAAGGTCATGTGGTCTGATGAGACAAAAATAGAGCTTTTTGGTCTAAACTCCACTCGCCGTGTTTGGAGGAAGAAGAAGGATGAGTACAACCCCAAGAACACCATCCCAACCGTGAAGCATGGAGGTGGAAACATCATTCTTTGGGGATGCTTTTCTGCAAAGGGAACAGGACGACTGCACCGTATTGAGGGGAGGATGGATGGGGCCATGTATCGCGAGATCTTGGCCAACAACCTCCTTCCCTCAGTAAGATCATTGAAGATGGGTCGTGGCTGGGTCTTCCAGCATGACAACGACCCGAAACACACAGCCAGGGCAACAAAGGAGTGGCTCCGTAAGAAGCATCTCAAGGTCCTGGAGTGGCCTAGCCAGTCTCCAGACCTGAACCCAATAGAAAATCTTTGGAGGGAGCTGAAAGTCCGTATTGCCCAGCGACAGCCCCGAAACCTGAAGGATCTGGAGAAGGTCTGTATGGAGGAGTGGGCCAAAATCCCTGCTGCAGTGTGTGCAAACCTGGTCAAGACCTAAAGGAAACGTATGATCTCTGTAATTGCAAACAAAGGTTTCTGTACCAAATATTAAGTTCTGCTTTTCTGATGTATCAAATACTTATGTCATGCAATAAAATGCAAATTAATTACTTAAAAATCATACAATGTGATTTTCTGGATTGTGTATCAAATACTTGTTCTCCCCACTGTATATATACATATATACATCCATACACACATATCCTTTTAAAAATTATATTTCCCTTCATTACTTTCCAACCCCACCACCCCTTCCCCAATTGGAGTAAACTAGTGAACAACAATGCTTAGGCCTCTACTTCCAGCCCATACATACTATATACATTTTATGGACACAGTCAAATTCTACAATAATTATATTTTGTTTGTTTTTACTCCTGAACTTCCTCCAATCATTTTCATGATGTCCATCTGGTTTGCTTCTATATGCCATATTTTTCTAACTGTGCTCTTTCACAAAAGCTCTCAACCTATAACCTATATACTTATTATGGACACAGTATGCTTTACATTAGTTATATTGTTGTTATTAGTTGTTGTTATTAGTCCCATCCTTCAGCTCCATTCAACACCTCCCATCTATCTCTTAACACCATCCATATTGTATTTCTATTGGGCAGAATTGAAGGAATGATGGATGGCGCTAAATACAGGGAAATTCTTGAGGGAAACGTGTTTCAGTCTTCCAGAGATTTGAGACTGGGACGGAGGTTCACCTTCCAGCAGGACAATGACCCTAAGCATACTGCTAAAGCAACACTCGAGTGGTTCAAGGGGAAACATTTAAATGTCTTGGAATGGCCTAGTCAAAGCCCACACCTCAATCCAATTGAGAATCTGTGGTATGACTTAAAGATTGCTGTACACCAGAGGAACCCATCCAACTTGAAGGAGCTGGAGCAGTTTTGCCTTGAAGAATGGGCAAAAATCCCAGTGGCTAGATGTGCCAAGCTTATAGATACATACCCCAAGATACTTGCAGCTGTAATTGCTGCAAAAGGTGGCTCTACAAAGTATTGACTTTGGGGGGGTGAATAGTTATGCACGCTCAAGTTTTCCGTTTTTTTGTCTTATTTCTTGTTTGTTTCACAATAAAAACTATTTTGCATCTTCAAAGTGGTAGGCATGTTGTGTAAATCAAATGATACAGACTCCCCAAAAATCCATTTTAATTCCAGGTTGTAAGGCAACAAAATAGGAAAAATGCCAACGGGGGTGAATACTTTCGCAAGCCACTGTATGGAAGGGGGTGAGAACCGAGAGCCTCCTAGGTTTTGTATTGAAGTCAATGTACCCAGAGGAGGACGGAAGCTAGCTGTCCTCCGGCTACACCATGGTGCTACCCTACAGAGTGCTGTTGAGGCTACTGTAGACAATTGCAAAACAGTGTGTTTTAATCAATTATTTGGTGACGTGAATATATTTAGTATAGTTTTATCTAAAAGGGATAACTTTTTCAATGTTTTACCATTTTTATTTTTATGATATTCTGAGGAGGATGGTCCTCTCCTTCCTCCTCTGAGGAGCCTCCATTGCTCTGCTCTGAAGGTACATAATGTGTATTTTTATATTTTTGTACCCCAGGGAACAATACTGTAACCTAACATGCATTATAACAGAACAATACTGTAACCTAACATACTGTCACGACTTCGGCCGAGGCTGCCTCCCCTCCTTGTTCGGGCAGGCTTCGGTGTTCGTCGCCACCGGAGTACTAACCACTGCCGCCCCAATCATCATCACAATTGTCAATCACATTTTTGTGGAGGTTAGTGAAGCTCGGTGGAGCTCGTGTATTGTGTATCGACGGGAGTATTTTCCCCGTGTGCCTGTTTTGTGCCCTGCAGTGTATTTGATGCATTTCTGTGTAAACCTGTATTTTTGCGGATTAAAGCCTGTTATTCTGTGATTTACCCTCCTGCGCCTGACTCCTTCAACACCACCTCATCACACATACATTACAATAGAACAAATACTGGACCCTAACATACATTATAATAGAACATATGCTACGCATTGTAATTTAGGAGGACGGATTTAGCTGTAAAAAAAATATTTTCTAAACTTTTCTGCAAACCCTAACCCAGAATATCTCCACAATACCCTTCTGTGTGAGTGTAAGAAGCGGTCAGTGCTCACTGCTACATCCCTGCTATAACCGCATTCTGCAGCTACACTTTATAGCGGTTAAGAGTGTTTGGCAACAGGACAATAGGACTCTGTACCGAAAATGTGTCTTTAGAAAATCATGCGTTGCCACCGCACACGGAATATACAACGAAGTTGGAGTATGATATTTATCCAAGAGCGATAATTAATTATTCGGTTAAAACTACAGACACTGTCAAACATCAAAACATTAAAAACCTACATAATCTACCGCCCGTCGCTTCATCAACCATAAAACAACACGTGGACACCCCCCAAGTTCCTCCTCCTGGTCTGGTTGGTTGAAAGAAGGAATCCTGACCTGGAACATACAGTGTGGACGGAATGTTGATGGGAAATCTCCTGAGGGAGAGAATGTTCTGCTGTGAAGGTCCAGAAGGTCTATGGGACCCCAGAGATCTGCTGCAGCGATGCACTCTGTCTGTGTGTCTGTGTGTTTGAGTCTGTGTGTATATGTGAGTCTGTGTGTGTGTGTGTGTGTGTGTGTGTTTGAGTCTGTGTGTATATGTGAGTCTGTGTGTGTGTGTGTGTGTGTGTGTGTGTGTGTGTGTGTGTGTGTGTGTGTGTGTGTGTGTGTGTGTTCTTCTATCCTGGTGACCTTTAATCCCCCAAAAGTCCCACTAGGACAGTAAAACAAAGAACGTTCTCCCTGGTGGGGACATTTCCTACGTCCCCCATGAGGACAAAGGCTATTTTAAGCTTAGGGGTTACAATTAGGGTTAGAATTAGGGTTAGGGTTTGGGTTAGGATTAAGGTTAGGGTAAGGGGTTAGGGTTAATGTAAGGGTTAGGGTTTAGGTAAAATATGGAAATTAATTTTAAGTCCCCACAAGGATAGCAGAACATAACGTGTGTGTGTGTGTGTGTGTGTGTGTGTGTGTGTGTGTGTGTTTGTGTGTGTGTGTGTGTGTGTTGTGTGTGTGTGTGTGTGTGATTGTGTGTGTTTGTGTTGTGTGTGTGTGTGTGTGTGTGTGTGTGTGTGTGTGTGTGTGTGTGTGTGTGTGTGTGTGTGTGTGTGTGTGTGTGTTGTGTGTGTGTGTGTGTGTGTGTGTTGTGTGTGTGTGTTTGTGTTTGTGTTTGTGTGTGTGTGTGTGTGTGTGTGCGCGCAGTACACCACAGTCCTCTCTGATGCTGACACACTGGGAAAGATGTACTGATGCAGTTTAATGTATCCCCCCACTGTAACCAGATGAGAACATCCCGTCCCTCCGCTGACCGCTGGGTTCTTCTACCGTCTGTAACCAGATGAGAACATCCCGTCCCTCCGCTGACCGCTGGGTTCTTCTACCCTCTGTAACCAGATGAGAACATCCCGTCCCTCCGCTGACCGCTGGGTTCTTCTACCCTCTGTAACCAGATGAGAACATCCCGTCCCTCCGCTGACCGCTGGGTTCTTCTACCCTCTGTAACCAGATGAGAACATCCCGTCCCTCCGCTGACCGCTGGGTTCTTCTACCCTCTGTAACCAGATGAGAACATCCCGTCCCTCCGCTGACCGCTGGGTTCTTCTACCCTCAGGGGACCAGTTAAACCAACACACACAGTTAACCAGCCAGGGAGGGATTGAGGATTCAGGGCATCTCAGGCATTAATATCATCAGCTGTCTTCTATGGTCTGGAAGAGTGTTTCACCTTGCTACCTCATGATGAACACACTAACTGTTAGTCACTCTGGATAGGAGCGTCTGCTAAATGACATGGAAAATGGAAGAGTAGGATAAGTACCCCCCCCCCCCCCCCACACACACACACACAAGTGTCAAAGATAGAGACGTCGGGCACCCCCAAGAGACGTCGGGCACCCCAAAGAGAAGTCGGGCACCCCCAAGAGACGTCGGGCACCCCAAAGAGATGTCGGGCACCCCCAAGAGACGTCAGGCACCCCCAATAGATGTCAGGCACCCCCAAGAGACGTCAGGCACCACCACGAGATGTCAGGCACCCCCACGAGACGTCAGGCACCCCCAGAGATGTCGGGCACCCCCAAGAGACATCAGGCACCCCCAAGAGACGTCAGGCACCCCCACGAGACGTCAGGAACCTCCACGAGACGTCGGGCACCCCCAAGAGACGTCAGGCACCCCCACGAGACGTCAGGCACCCCCAATAGACGTCGGGCACCCCCACGAGACGTTTGGCACCCCCAAGAGACGTCAGGCACTCCCACGAGACGTCAGGCACCCCCAAGAGATGTCAGGCACCCCCACGAGACGTTGGGCACCCCCAAGAGACGTCAGGCACCCCCAAGAGACGTTTGGCAACCCCAAGAGACGTCAGGCACCCCCAAGAGATGTCGGGCACCCCCAAGAGACGTCAGGCACCCCCACGAGACGTCAGGCACCCCCAAGAGATGTCAGGCACCCCCAAGAGACGTCAGGCACCCCCACGAGACGTCAGGCACGCCCAAGAGACGTCGGGCACCCCCAAGAGACGTCAGGCACCACCACGAGATGTCAGGCACCCCCACAAGACGTTAGGCACCCCCAAGAGACGTCAGGCACCCCCAAGAGATGTCAGGCACCCCCAAGAGACGTCAGGCACCCCCAAGAGACGTCAGGCACCCCCAAGAGATATCGGGCACCCCCAAGAGACGTCAGGCACCCCCAAGAGACGTCAGGCACCCCCACGAGATGTCAGGAACCCCCAAGAGATGTCGGGCACCCCCAAGAGATGTCAGGCACCCCCACGAGACGTCAGGCACCCCCAAGAGATGTCAGGCACCCCCAAGAGATGTCGGGCACCCCCAAGAGATGTCGGGCACCCCCAAGAGACGTCAGGCACGCCCAAGAGACGTCAGGCACCCCCAAGAGACGTCAGGCACCCCCACGAGACGTCAGGCACCCCCAAGAGACGCCAGGCACCCCCAAGACACGTCGGGCACCCCCAAGACACGTCGGGCACCCCCAAGAGACGTCAGGCACCCCCAAGACACGTCGGGCACCCCCAAGAGACGTTAGGAACCCCCATAAGATGTCAGGCACCCCCAAGAGACGTCGGGCACCCCCACAAGATGTCGGGCACCCCCAAGAGATGTCAGGCACCCCAAGACACGTTGGGCACCCCCAAGAGACGTCGGGCAACCCCCAAAGAGTCAATGTATGTCAATTTGAACCTGACTGAAATATGTGGGCCACAATGTTATCAGCCAGACCCAGGGTTTATTAGGACTTAGTTTACTAGTTTATTGACGTACATAAAGAGGTGATTCATTAAAGACCATGATCTGGCTATGTCTGTTGTTATCAAATGGGCCACAATGTTCTGGTAAAGAGGGACTGCGCTGTAGTAGTTGTCTGGGGGGGTTGAGAAGGAGACGGAATACTAACGCATCCGTAAACAAACACCTTGGGGAACAGAGACAGGCTGGGGCATTTGCTTAAGCCTGCCTGCAGTGCCAGGTGGCAAGTGATACAGCTTTAGGACATGATGGTCCCATTGCGGCAGGGAATGGGCTAAAGAATTTTAAAAGAATTTAAAATGTAATTTGAACCCAGGTCTGGAGAGTACATGATAACTCTCTGGTGACAGCGTCTGTGTGTGTGTGTGTGTGTGTGTGTGTGTGTGTGTGTGTGTGTGTGTGTGTGTGTGTGTGTGTGTGTGTGTGTGTGTGTGTGTGTGTGTGTGTGTGTGTGTGTGTGTGTGTGTGTGTCCTATGTAATCTACTGCAGCTTTAATATAAGTGTGTTATTGTGTTTGGCTGTAGTACACATCTTAAACTGCTGAGTCGCAAATAGCACCCTATTCCCTGTATAGTGCTTTTGACCAGAGCCCTCTGGGACCATGCCAGCCTATGTGTTGTATTCTGCATGGATACGTATGTTTTAAATTGAAGACATCATTGAAATTCTAGGTTATTAAGAGGAACTTTATGAGAACCCCGTAAAATGAGACATCACCCCCAACGGCTGCTGTAATGTTATCCAGCCGAGTCCAACCAGCACACACACACACACACACACACACACACACACACACACACACACACACACACACACACACACACACACACACACACACACACACACACACACACACACACACACACACACACACACACACACACACACACACACACACACACACACACACATTTTAAATACTTTATTTGAATCCACCAATCAAATTTACAAAAAAAGGATCCAAACAATTCAAAGGTCCCTGTATGCATGGCACTCAAGGGAACAGAAAGCACCTCCTTCTCCAAACAGCTAAGCTGCCCACGACAGCTGAAACCGAGCAGTACCTAGCAAATTGCTTTGCCCTAGTTTTTCTCAGGCCCGCAATCTGGAGGCCACACACTGCAAGCCACACACACAAACACACACACAAACACACTGAGAGTAACACATTTCCCTAACCTAATGCACCTAGTGGTGGAAAAAGTACCCAATTGTCATACTTGAGTAAAAGTAAAGATACCTTAATAGAAAATGACTCAAGTAAAAGTGAAAGTCACCCAGTAAAATCCTACTTGAGTAAAAGTCTTAAAGTATTTTGTTTTAATATACTTAAGCATCAAAAGTATTTGCTAAAATATACTTAAGTATCAAACTAATTTCAAATTCCTTATAGTAGGCAAACCAGACGGCACAATTTTCTTGTTTTTATTTATTTATGTCTAGCAAGGGGCACACCCCAACACTCAGACATCATTTAGAAATGAAGCATTTGTGTTTAGTGAGTCCTCCAGATCAGAGGCAGTAGGGATGACCAGGGATGTTCTCTTGATAAGTGCATGAATTGGACCATTTTCCTGACCTGCTAAGCATTCAGAATGGAGTAAAAAAAATTAAATGATTTCCTTTAGGAATGTAGTGAAGTTAAAAGTAAAAGTTGTCAAAAATATAAATTGTAAAGTAAAGTACAGATACCCCCAAAAAACTACTTAAGTACTTCAAAGTATTTTTTACTTTGAATGTACCCTCGGTACATTTCTCTGTAGAGCACCAAATGTCCCTTTTTGGGGATGGCATTGTCCCTGTACCCTCGGTACTTGTACTCTGGGGGTACAATCTGCCCGGGGCACACAAGGTCTCCCTCCCCCTGATCTCCCCACTTCCAAACCCATTCAATCTGTAGTCGAGCCCATTTGTTAAACAACCGAATAGTTGCGTGTTGAAAAGCTTGGTCAGCCGCCCAGCCATGTTCTGAGAACTATCCTTTCATCACCTCAGACCAGACCAGTGTAAAAGCTGCTTCCATTAGGAACACACACATCCATTAGGGGATTCCTTCCGCTGCAAAACAAGACACCTAAGGACCTGTAGCACGCCCCCCGTGCCCCCAGTCTGTGTCCACTTCCCAAAAACGCCATGGGGTCCAGAATTGACTCATTGTCCGGGCCCTGTGCGTGTAGCCAACAGTCCCGCCCGCCCCCGGTCCTAGCCTGCCCAGCCGCTCACCCGCTGGGAGCTGGCATGGACCAGCGGGGTTTTCCCTGGACTGTTCAGGATGTTGCCAGAAAACAATAATTTAAGGGAGCACACGCTGCTATTGTTTGCCCCTCTCACTGTGCATCCCAAATGGCAACCCTATTCCAATATACAGTGCACTACTTTTGAGAATGGCATGTCAACAGTAGTGCACTACATAGGGAATAGTGTGGCATTCGGGACGTGGATTCATTGTGTTCCTTTTGTCCCAGAGGAGAGAAGGAGAAGTGCCAGGGTTCTAGGGCGGCAGGTAGCTTAGTGGGTAAGAGCGTTGTGCCAGTAACCGAAAGGTCGCTGGTTCTAATCCCCGAGCCGACTAGGTGAAAAATCTGTCGATGTGCCCTTAAGCAAGGCACTTAACCCTAATTGCTCATGTAAGTCGCTCTGGATA
Source organism: Coregonus suidteri (assembly GCA_036851935.1). Taxonomy (NCBI): domain Eukaryota; kingdom Metazoa; phylum Chordata; class Actinopteri; order Salmoniformes; family Salmonidae; genus Coregonus; species Coregonus suidteri. Next base: position 4,476,487 of record CM072252.1, on the reverse strand, counting down.
AGAGCGTCTGCTAAATGACTAAAATGTAAATGTAAATGTTCCGGTTTAGAAGCATGGTTTCAACTGCTCCTACAGTCTTGCTTCGGTACTGCGGTTTAACTAACGCCCGGCTCAGAAAGACCATTTCTGTAGACGGCCACATAGAGAAGTCAGATTTTGAAAATTCCTAATAAGACACTTTGAGTCATCACCTTAATGCACAAAACGTCCATTGAATTATTCAAATAATTGTCGCTGAGGCAGATTTTTTTTTCCATCACTCCATCACAAAGATATAACTTTTTATATCCATGATGCTAGTGCTGAGCAATTAACCAAAACGTTGGTTATTTTTCCATTTTTAAACAACTAATTGTCAGTTAAATTGTTTTCATTCAGAGGGTTTTTCTGTGAGCTCAATGCGCACATTGCGCTGCAGTTTCTCTAGAGATAAATCAGATCATGCCTGAACTGTGCAATGTAGTACGAAGTTGTAGTTTCCAACAGGCCAATGTTCTAGAGGCCTGTAATTTTCATCATAGGTACACGTCAACTATGACAGACAAAATGAGAAAATAAAATCCAGAAAATCACATTGTAGGATTTTTAATGAATTTATTTGCAAATTATGGTGGAAAATAAGTATTTGGTCAATAACAAAAGTTTCTCAATACTTTGTTATATACCCTTTGTTGGCAATGACACAGGTCAAACGTTTTCTGTAAGTCTTCACAAGGTTTTCACACACTGTTGCTGGTGTTTTGGCCCATTCCTCCATGCAGATCTCCTCTAGAGCAGTGATGTTTTGGGGCTGTTGCTGGGCAACACGGACTTTCAACTCCCTCCAAAGATTTTCTATGGGGTTGAGATCTGGAGACTGGCTAGGCCACTCCAGGACCTTGAAATGCTTCTTACGAAGCCACTCCTTCGTTGCCCGGGCGGTGTGTTTGGGATCATTGTCATGCTGAAAGACCCAGCCACGTTTCATCTTCAATGCTCTTGCTGATGGAAGGAGGTTTTCACTCAAAATCTCACGATACATGGCCCCATTCATTCTTTCCTTTACACGGATCAGTCGTCCTGGTCCCTTTGCAGAAAAACAGCCCCAAAGCATGATGTTTCCACCCCCATGCTTCACAGTAGGTATGGAGTTCTTTGGATGCAACTGAGCATTCTTTGTCCTCCAAACACGACGAGTTGAGTTTTTACCAAAAAGTTCTATTTTGGTTTCATCTGACCATATGACATTCTCCCATCCTCTTCTGGATCATCCAAATGCACTCTAGCAAACTTCAGACGGGCCTGGACACGTCTGGCACTGCAGGATTTGAGTCCCTGGCGGCGTAATGTGTTACTGATGGTAGGCTTTGTTACTTTGGTCCCAGCTCTCTGCAGGTCATTCACTAGGTCCCCCCGTGTGGTTCTGGGATTTTTGCTCACCGTTCTTGTGATCATTTTGACCCCACGGGGTGAGATCTTGCGTGGAGCCCCAGATCGAGGGAGATTATCAGTGGTCTTGTATGTCTTCCATTTCCTAATAATTGCTCCCACAGTTGATTTCTTCAAACCAAGCTGCTTACCTATTGCAGATTCAGTCTTTCCAGCCTGGTGCAGGTCTACAATTTTGTTTCTGGTGTCCTTTGACAGCTCTTTGGTCTTGGCCATAGTGGAGTTTGGAGTGTGACTGTTTGAGGTTGTGGACAGGTGTCTTTTATACTGATAACAAGTTCAAACAGGTGCCATTAATACAGGTAACGAGTGGAGGACAGAGGAGCCTCTTAAAGAAGAAGTTACAGGTCTGTGAGAGCCAGAAATCTTGCTTGTTTGTAGGTGACCAAATACTTATTTTCCACCATAATTTGCAAATAAATTCATTAAAAATCCTACAATGTGATTTTCTGGATTTTTTTTTCCTCATTTTGTCTGTCATAGTTGACGTGTACCTATGATGAAAAGTACAGGCCTCTCTCATCTTTTTAAGTGGGAGAACTTGCACAATTGGTGGCTGACTAAATACTTTTTTTCCCCACTGTAGTTTAGCTCAAGAAATGTGGTAATTAAACTACAATGACCATAACTCATTGCACGGCTACTTGTCCTCTGCTAGACAGAAGAACGCGCGATCAAGAGGGGATACATAGAGAGCAGTTTGTTTGATGTATCTCTACCTGGAAATACATGATCTAAGTGATTGATAGTTTGTATTCAGCAGTCATATAAGTATGCCGTATTTACACTGAAGAACTACAGTACATGCTTCTACAGTACATCTGCATTGCTGCTGTTTGGGGTTTCAGGCTGGGTTTCAGGCTGGGTTTCTGGCTGGGTTTCAGGCTGGGTTTCAGGCTGGGTTTCTGGCTGGGTTTCTGGCTGGGTTTCAGGCTGGGTTTCAGGCTGGGTTTCAGGCTGGGTTTCAGGCTGGGTTTCAGGCTGGGTTTCAGGCTGGGTTTCAGGCTGGGTTTCAGGCTGGGTTTCAGGCTGGGTTTCAGGCTGGGTTTCAGGCTGGGTTTCAGGCTGGGTTTCAGGCTGGGTTTCTGGCTGGGTTTCAGGCTGGGTTTCTGGCTGGGTTTCAGGCTGGGTTTCAGGCTGGGTTTCAGGCTGGGTTTCAGGCTGGGTTTCAGGCTGGGTTTCAGGCTGGGTTTCAGGCTGGGTTTCAGGCTGGGTTTCAGGCTGGGTTTCTGTATAGCACTTCGTGACATCTGCTGATGTAAAAAAAAAAAAAAGAAAAAAAAAAGGGCTTTATAAATGAATGTTATTTCTATTTAAAATAGTGATTTTGTCAGACAGCATAGGCAGAAGCTCTATAGAGATGAGATGACGACTTGGAATGAAATAATAAAGTCATCAAATAAAACAAATGTACTATACACAACAATTGAAATATTTTATTAAAGTAATGTGAATAAATTAAGGTTAATAAGTGATAAGCAGCAATGGGCAGTCACTACCATCATGGTACCTTTATTAATCATTTTATTCTGTGTTGTTACAGCATTCAACCCATACAATGTTTACAAAAATACTCAAAACCGAAAATCGTGATTCTTTTTTATTAATCGAACCGAAACCGAACCGACCTCAAAAAGCCCTAATCACTCAGCACTATCATACAGTACCAGTCAAAAGTTTGGACACAGCTACTCATTCAAGGGTTGTTCTTTATTTTTACTATTTTCTACATTGTAGAATAATAGTGAAGTCATCAAAACTATGAAATAACACATATGGAATCATGTAGTAACCAAACAAGTGTTAAACAAATCAAAATATATTTGAGATTTGAGATTTTTCAAATAGACACCCTTTGCGTTGATGACAGCTTTGTACACTCTTGGCATTCTCTCAACCAGCTTCACCTGGAATGCTTTTCCAACAGTCTTGAAGGAGTTCCCACATATGCTGAGCACTTGTTGGCTGCTTTTCCTTCACTCTGCGGTCCAACTCATACCAAACCATCTCAATTGGGTTGAGGTCGGGGGATTGTGGAGGCCAGGTCATCTGATGCAGTACTCCATCACTCTCCTTCTTGGTAAAATAGCCCTTACACAGCCTGGAGGTGTGTTGGGTCATTGTCTTTTTGAAAAACAAATGATAGTCCCACTAAGCCCAAACCAGATGGGATGGCGTATCACTGCAGAATGCTGTGGTAGCCATGCTGGTTAAGTGTGCCTTGAATTCTAAATAAATCACAGACAGTGTCACCAGCAAAGCACCCCCACACCATAACAGCTCCCACACAATAACAGACATGGCGGTTGGAACAAAAACTTTCAAATTTGGACTCCAGACCAAAGGACACATCCAGCAGTTTAATGTCCATTGCTCGTGTTTCTTGGCCCAAGCAAGTCTCTCCTTCTTATTGGTGTCCTTTAATAGTGGTTTCTTTGCAGCAATTCGACCATGAAGGCCTGCTTCACGCAGTCTCTTCTGAACAGTTGATGTTGAAATGTGTCTGTTACTTGAACTCTGTGAAGCATTAATTTGGGCTGCAATTATCCCCTCTGTGAAAGTGCCCCTTGAGGTAAGATTTATCTTATAGAGTTTTCAGATATCAGATGGCAACATACTGTATGTTTTTAGACTCTGAGCACCGCATGGACCTGGCATGCACCGCCCCCCCCCCCCCACATGTCTCTGCATGGACCTGGCCTGCACCGCCCCCCCCCCCCCACATGTCTCTGCATGGACCTGGCCTGCACCGCCCCCCCCCCCACATGTCTCTGCATGGGCCTGGCATGCACCGCCCCCCCACATGTCTCTGCATGGACCTGGCATGCACCGCCCCCCCCCCCCCCCACATGTCTCTGCATGGACCTGGCATGCACCGCCCCCCCCCCCACATGTCTCTGCATGGGCCTGGCATGCACCGCCCCCCCCCCCCCCCCCCCCCATGTCTCTGCATGGGCCTGGCATGCACCGCCCCCCCCCCACATGTCTCTGCATGGGCCTGGCATGCACCGCCCCCCCCCCCCCCCCCCCCACATGTCTCTGCATGGGCCTGGCATGCACCGCCCCCCCCCCCCCCCCCCCTATGTCTCTGCATGGGCCTGGCATGCACCCCCCCCCCCCCCCCCCCACATGTCTCTGCATGGACCTGGCATGCACCGCTCCCCCCCCCACATGTCTCTGTATGGACCTGGCATGCACCGCCCCCCCCCCACATGTCTCTGCATGGGCCTGGCATGCACCGCCCCCCCCCCCCCCCCCCCCCCCCACATGTCTCTGCATGGGCCTGGCATGCACCGCCCCCCCCCCCACATGTCTCTGCATGGGCCTGGCATGCACCCCCCCCCCCCCACCCCCCACATGTCTCTGCATGGGCCTGGCATGCACCGCCCCCCCCCCCCCCCCCCCCCCCTATGTCTCTGCATGGGCCTGGCATGCACCCCCCCCCCCCCCCCCACATGTCTCTGCATGGACCTGGCATGCACCGCCCCCCCCCCCCCCCCCACGTGTCTCTGCATGGACCTGGCATGCACCGCTCCCCCCCCCCACATGTCTCTGTATGGACCTGGCATGCACCCCCCCCCCCCCCATGTCTCTGCATGGGCCTGGCATGCACCGCCCCCCCACCTGATGTCTCTGCATGGGCCTGGCATGCACCGCCCCCCCCCCCCCACATGTCTCTGCATGGGCCTGGCATGCACCCCCCCCCCCACCCCCCACATGTCTCTGCATGGGCCTGGCATGCACCGCCCCCCCCCCCCCCCCCCCTCCCCTATGTCTCTGCATGGGCCTGGCATGCACCCCCCCCCCCCCCCACATGTCTCTGCATGGACCTGGCATGCACCGCCCCCCCCCCCCCCCCCACGTGTCTCTGCATGGACCTGGCATGCACCGCTCCCCCCCCCACATGTCTCTGTATGGACCTGGCATGCACCCCCCCCCCCCCACATGTCTCTGCATGGGCCTGGCATGCACCGCCCCCCCACCTGATGTCTCTGCATGGGCCTGGCATGCACCGCCCCCCCCCCCCACATGTCTCTGCATGGGCCTGGCATGCACCCGCCCCCCCCACATGTCTCTGCATGGACCTGGCATGCACCGCCCCCCCACATGTCTCTGCATGGACCTGGCATGCACCGCCCCACCACATGTCTCTGCATGGGCCTGGCATGCACCGCCCCCTCACATGTCTCTGCATGGACCTGGCATGCACCCGCCCCCCCCCCCACATGTCTCTGCATGGACCTGGCATGCACCGCCCCCCCACATGTCTCTGCATGGACCTGGCATGCACCGCCCCCCCCCCACATGTCTCTGCATGGACCTGGCTTGCACCGCCCCCCCCCACATGTCTCTGCATGGACCTGGCATGCACCGCCCCCCCACATGTCTCTGCATGGACCTGGCATGCACCGCCCCCCCACATGTCTCTGCATGGACCTGGCATGCACCGCCCCCCCACATGTCTCTGCATGGACCTGGCATGCACCGCCCCCCACACACATGTCTCTGCATGGACCTGGCATGCACCGCCCCCCCACATGTCTCTGCATGGACCTGGCATGCACCGCCCCCCCCCCCACATGTCTCTGCATGGACCTGGCATGCACCGCCCCCCCCCCACATGTCTCTGCATGGACCTGGCATGCACCGCCCCCCCCCCACATGTCTCTGCATGGACTTGGCATGCACCGCCCCCCCCACATGTCTCTGCATGGACCTGGCATGCACCGCCCCCCCACATGTCTCTGCATGGACCTGGCATGCACCGCCCCCCCCCCCCCCCCCCCCCCCCACATGTCTCTGCATGGACCTGGCATGCACCGCCCCCCCCCCCCCCCATGTCTCTGCATGGACCTGGCATGCACCGCCCCCCCCACATGTCTCTGCATGGACCTGGCATGCACTGCCCCCCCACATGTCTCTGCATGGACCTGGCATGCACCGCCCCCCCCCCCCCCCCCCCCACATGTCTCTGCATGGACCTGGCATGCACCGCCCCCCCACATGTCTCTGCATGGACCTGGCATGCACCGCCCCCCCCCCCCCACATGTCTCTGCATGGACCTGGCATGCACCGCCCCCCCCCCCCCCCACATGTCTCTGCATGGACCTGGCATGCACCGCCCCCCCACATGTCTCTGCATGGACCTGGCCTGCACCGCCCCCCCACATGTCTCTGCATGGACCTGGCATGCACCGCCCCCCCCACATGTCTCTGCATGGACCTGGCCTGCACCGCCCCCCCCCAACCCCCTCCCACATGTCTCTGCATGGGCCTGGCATGCACCGCCCCCCCCACATGTCTCTGCATGGACCTGGCCTGCACCGCCCCCCCACACATGTCTCTGCATGGACCTGGCATGCACCGCCCCCCCCACATGTCTCTGCATGGACCTGGCCTGCACCGCCCCCCCCCCCCCCCCACATGTCTCTGCATGGGCCTGGCATGCACCGCCCCCCCCACATGTCTCTGCATGGACCTGGCATGCACCACCTCTATATAACAGTGGCTTGCGAAAGTATTCACCCCCCTTGGCATTTTTCCTATTTTGTTGCCTTCCAACCTGGAATTAAAATTGATTTTTGGGGGGGTTTGTATAACTTGATTTACACAACATGCCTACCACTTTGAAGATGCAAAATATTTTTTATTGTGAAACAAACAAGAAATAAGACGAAAAAACTGAAAACTTGAGCATGCATAACTATTCACACCCCCAAAGTCAATACTTTGTAGAGACACCTTTTCCAGCAATTACAGCTGCAAGTCTCTTGGGGTATGTCTCTATAAGCTTGGCACATCTAGCCACTGGGATTTTTGCCCATTTTTCAAGGCAAAACTGCTCCAGCTCCTTCAAGTTGGATGGGTTCCGCTGGTGTACAGCAATCTTTAAGTCATACCACAGATTCTCAATTGGATTGAGGTCTGGGCTTTGACTAGGCCATTCCAATACATTTAAATGTTTCCCCTTAAACCTCTCGAGTGTTGCTTTATCAGTATGCTTAGGGTCATTGTCCTGCTGGAAGGTGAACCTCTGTCCCTCAAGAATTTCCCTGTATTTAGCGCCATCCATCATTCCTTCAATTCTGCCCAATAGAAATCCAATATGGATGGTGTTAAGAGATAGATGGGAGGTGTTGAATGGAGCTGAAGGATGGGACTAATAACAACAACTAATAACAACAAGATAACTAATGTAAAGCATACTGTGTCCATAATAAGTATATAGGTTATAGGTTGAGAGCTTTTGTGAAAGAGCACAGTTAGAAAAATATGGCATATAGAAGCAAACCAGATGGACATCATGAAAATTATTGGAGGAAGTTCAGGAGTAAAAACAAACTAAATATAATTATTGTAGAATTTGACTGTGTCCATAAAATGTATATAGTATGTATGGGCTGGAAGTAGAGGCCTGAGCGTTGATGTTCACTAGTTTACTCCAAGTGAGGAAGGGGTGGTTGGGTTGGAAAGTAATGAAGGGAAATATAATTTAAAAAAAGGATATACAGTGGGGAGAACAAGTATTTGATACACTGCCGATTTTGCAGGTTTTGTCACGGTTCTCTAAGACCGAACCCAGAAGCAGACCAGGACAAGGTGAGTAGAACGAATGTGAGTGTTTATTTACAGATAAAAAAGATGCAGAATAGTCCAGGAGACGGAGCGGGTGGCGGAGATGAGTAGGTGGTGGTGAAGTGGCAGATGAACTGATGGCACGGCAGGGGTTGGGTGAAGGTTCCGGGAGAATGATGTTTATGGCTAACGATCCGGCAGGGAATGGATGTCAGGTCAGAGCTTATGAAGGGGTGATGATCAGGACCAGGTGTGCCGAAGCAGATGAGAAGCAGGTGCGGGTAATCGAGAGATCACCCGCCTAGCAACATCGCCCGGCAACCGGACAGGGTGCGTTCAGGCACCTTGGGAAACAGGAGATTCAGAGCAGAAAAACGGCAACACAGGCAGGAACAGACTCAGGACGCAGGGTTCATGACAGGTTTTCCTACTTACAAAGCATGTAGAGGTCTGTACTTTTTTATCATAGGTACACTTCAACTGCGAGAGACGGAATCTAAAACAAAAATCCAGAAAATCACATTGTATGATTTTTAAGTAATTAATTTGCATTTTATTGCATGACATAAGTATTTGATCACCTACCAACCAGTAAGAATTCCGTCTCTCACAGACCTGTTAGTTTTTCTTTAAGAAGCCCTCCTGTTCTCCACTCATTACCTGTATTAACTGCACCTTTTTGAACTCGTTACCTGTATAAAAGACACCTGTCCACACACTCAATCAAACAGACTCCAACCTCTCCACAATGGCCAAGACCAGAGAGCTGTGTAAGGACATCAGGGATAAAATTGTAGACCTGCACAAGGCTGGGATGGGCTACAGGACAATAGGCAAGCAGTTGGTGAGAAGGCAACAACTGTTGGCGCAATTATTAGAAAATGGAAGAAGTTCAAGATGACGGTCAATCACCCTCGGTCTGGGGCTCCATGCAAGATCTCACCTCATGGGGCATCAATAATCATGAGGAAGGTGAGGGATCAGCCCAGAACTACACGGCAGGACCTGGTCAATGACCTGAAGAGAGCTGGGACCACAGTCTCAAAGATAACCATTAGTAACACACTACGCCGTCATGGATTAAAATCCTGCAGCACACGCAAGGTCCCCCTGCTCAAGCCAGCGCATGTCCAGGCCCGTCTGAAGTTTGCCAATGACCATCTGGATGATCCAGAGGAGGAATGGGAGAAGGTCATGTGGTCTGATGAGACAAAAATAGAGCTTTTTGGTCTAAACTCCACTCGCCGTGTTTGGAGGAAGAAGAAGGATGAGTACAACCCCAAGAACACCATCCCAACCGTGAAGCATGGAGGTGGAAACATCATTCTTTGGGGATGCTTTTCTGCAATGGGGGCAGGACGACTGCACCGTATTGAGGGGAGGATGGATGGGGCCATGTATCGCGAGATCTTGGCCAACAACCTCCTTCCCTCAGTAAGAGCATTGAAGATAGGTCGTGGCTGGGTCTTCCAGCATGACAACGACCCGAAACACACAGCCAGGGCAACTAAGGACTGGCTCCGTAAGAAGCATCTCAAGGTCCTGGAGTAGCCTAGCCAGTCTCCAGACCTGAACCCAATAGAAAATCTTTGGAGGGAGCTGAAAGTCCGTATTGCCCAGCGACAGCCCCGAAACCTGAAGGATCTGGAGAAGGTCTGTATGGAGGAGTGGGCCAAAATCCCTGCTGCAGTGTGTGCAAACCTGGTCAAGACCTACAGGAAACTTATGATCTCTGTAATTGCAAACAAAGGTTTCTGTACCAAATATTAAGTTCTGCTTTTCTGATGTATCAAATACTTATGTCATGCAATAAAATGCAAATTAATTACTTAAAAATCATACAATGTGATTTTCTGGATTTTTGTTTTAGATTCCGTCTCTCACAGTTGAAGTGTACCTATGATAAAAAATTACAGACCTCTACATGCTTTGTAAGTAGGAAAACCTGCAAAATCGGCAGTGTATCAAATACTTGTTCTCCCCACTGTATGTGTGTGCATGGATGTATGTACAGTTGAAGTTGGAAGTTTACATACACCTTAGCCAAATACATTTGACACATCGAGACCTGTCCTTGTGTATCTGGGATAAACCAGAGCTAATCATCACAGAGGGTTTGTGTTGGAGTGCTCTCTTCCCTGGGATAATGAAGGCGTGATCCAAACATTGTTTGTTAAAATCCCTCAGGTCCTCCCTCTTCCTTCCTCTGGGTTTTGGGCCCCAGCACTGGAGCTTTCCCAAATGTAGCTTGGCCTAGCCTGTCTCTGATCACTAGGGGATGTGGAGAGGTGGCCCTAGCACTCTAATCAATAGGGGACGTGGGGAGGTGGCCCTAGTCCTTTAATCAATAGGGGACGTGGGGAGGTGGCCCTAGCCTGTCTCTAATCAATAGGGGATGTGGGGAGGTGGCCCTAGTCCTTTAATCAATAGGGGACGTGGGGAGGTGGCCCTAGTCCTTTAATCAATAGGGGACGTGGGGAGGTGGCCCTAGTCCTTTAATCAATATGGGACGTGGGGAGGTGACCCTAGTCCTTTAATCAATAGGGGACGTGGGGAGGTGACCCTAGTCCTTTAATCAATAGGGGACGTGGGGAGGTGGCCCTAGTCCTTTAATCAATATGGGACGTGGGGAGGTGACCCTAGTCCTTTAATCAATAGGGGACGTGGGGAGGTGGCCCTAGCCTGTCTCTAATCAATAGGGGACGTGGGGAGGTGGCCCTAGTCCTTTAATCAATAGGGGACGTGGGGAGGTGGCCCTAGTCCTTTAATCAATAGGGGACGTGGGGAGGTGGCCCTAGCCTGTCTCTAATCAATAGGGGACGTGGGGAGGTGGTCCTCTAATCAATAGGGGATGTGGGGAGGTGGCCCTAGTCCTCTAATCAATAGGGGACGTGGGGAGGTGGCCCTAGCCTGTCTCTAATCAATAGGGGACGTGGGGAGGTGGCCCTAGTCCTTTAATCAATAGGGGACGTGGGGAGGTGGCCCTAGCCTGTCTCTAATCAATAGGGGACGTGGGGAGGTGGCCCTAGTCCTTTGATCAATAGGGGACGTGGGGAGGTGGCCCTAGTCCTCTAATCAATAGGGGATGTGGGGAGGTGGTCCTCTAATCAATATTGGACATGGGGAGGTGGGGCATGGCTGTGTCCACCTGTGGTAAATTCAATTGATTGGATATGATTTGGAAAGGCACACACCTGTATATATAAGGTCCCACAGTTGACAGTGCATGTCAGAGCAAAAACCAAGCCATGAGGTCGAAGTAATTGTCCGTAAAGCTCCGAGACAGGATTGTGTCGAGGCACAGATCTGGGGAAGGGTACCAAAACATGTCTGCAGCATTGAAGGTCCCCAAGAACACAGTGGCCTGCATCATTCTTAAATGGAAGAACTTTGGAACCACCTATACTCTTCCTAGAGCTGGCCACCCGGCCAAACTGAGCAATCGGGGTAAGAAGGGCCTTGGTCAGGGAGGTGACCAATAACCCGATGGTCACTCTGACAGAGCTCTAGAGTTCCTCTGTGGAGATGGGAGAACCTTCCAGAAGGACAATCATCTCTGCAGCACTCCACCAATCAGGCCTTTATGGTAGAGTGGCCAGACGGAAGCAAAAATGTTTTATAAGAAACATTCTATAATCATCAGCACGACCGGACGGTTTTTGTGTTATGAGAACATTTGCCGCGACCTAACCAATGTTCTGGGAACTATATCTATATAGCCCACTCCTTTTGTCCAGGGCCCACAGGGAATAGGCCTTTCTCTGACCAGAATGGAAACAATGTTGCAAAGGACCATGTGCTCTAGCTCTGTTTATGGGGAGGTGCTCGAGTTTCATAAGACATTTTTAATTTTAGTTCCTGTTACTTTTAGTGCTTTTGACCTCTTCTGATTAAATCAACTGTATTTGTATGTGATGTAGAGTTGCCAATTAAATGGAGAATTTGGCCACCAACAGAGGTCATATTGGATCGGCTCCAAGCCTGGTGGGAGTTCTGGGTCACGTCCCAAATGGCACCCTATTCCCTATATAGTGCACTACTTTAGACCAGAGAATGGCACCCTATTCCCTATATAGTGCACTACTTTAGACCAGAGAATGGCACCCTATTCCCTATATAGTGCACTACTTTAGACCAGAGAATGGCACCCTATTCCCTATATAGTGCACTACTTAGACCAGACCAGAAATGGCACCCTATTCCCTATATAGTGCACTACTTTAGACCAGAGAATGGCACCCTATTCCCTACATAGTGCACTACTTTAGACCAGAGAATGGCACCCTATTCCTTTAGACTACCCTATAGTACATAGTGCACTACTTTAGACCAGAGAATGGCACCCCTATTCACCTACTATAGTGCACCCTATTCCCTACTTTACTTTAGACCAGAGAATGGCACCCTATTCCCTATATAGTGCACTGCTTTAGACCAGAGAGACCTAGGGAGTAGGGTGCCGTTTGGGACACACCTTTGATCTGATCTCTGCAGCCCTGTGGAAGTGGAGAAACTCTGATAGGAAAGATTCAACCTTTGTTGAACCCAGCAGCTTTGCCCCCCCCCCCCTCAAACTGTGTGTGTGTGTGTGTGTTTGGCGTTAGTGCATTATGTGCACCTCTGCCATAGTGCCAAAGGAGACCCACCCCCTCCCATCGCTGTGAGAGAGAGAGAGAGAGCTGCAAACTTCTATTGGCTCGGAGAGAGAGGAAGGCCCCTTGATTACCTCCCAGGTTAAGTCTCTGTCCCAAATAGCACCCTATTCCCTATATATAGAGCACTATTTTCAACCAGGGCCCGTAGGGTTTTGGTCAAAAGTAGTGCACTATGTAGGGAATATGGTGCTATTTGGGATGTACCCTTAACCCTGAACAGCTCTGAGCAGCCAGATAACCACCCCCTCCATCCTCTATCCAGCCCTGAGCAGCCAGATAACCACCCCCTCCATCCTCTATCCAGCCCCGAGCAGCCAGATAACCACCCCCTCCATCCTCTATCCAGCCCTGAGCAGCCAGATAACCACCCCCTCCGTCCTCTATCCAGCTCTGAGCAGCCAGATAACCACCCCCTCCCTTAACCCTGAACAGCCCTGAGCAGCCAGATAACCACCCCCTCCCTTAACCCTGAACAGCCCTGAGCAGCCAGATAACCACCCCCTCCGTCCTCTATCCAGCCTGGAGCCAGCCAGATAACCACCCCCTCCGTCCTCTATCCAGCCCTGAGCAGCCAGATAACCACCCCCTCCATCCTCTATCCAGCCCTGAGCAGCCAGATAACCACCCCCTCCATCCTCTATCCAGCCCTGAGCAGCCAGATAACCACCCCCTCCATCCTCTATCCAGCCTGGAGCCAGCCAGATAACCACCCCCTCCATCCTCTATCCAGCCCTGAGCAGCCAGATAACCACCCCCTCCATCCTCTATCCAGCCTGGAGCCAGCCAGATAACCACCCCCTCCATCCCCTATCCAGCCCTGAGCAGCCAGATAACCACCCCCTCCATCCTCTATCCAGCCCTGAGCAGCCAGATAACCACCCCCTCCATCCTCTATCCAGCCCTGAGCAGCCAGATAACCAGATAACCCCCATCCTCTATCCAGCCCTGAGCAGCCAGATAACCACCCCCTCCATCCTCTATCCAGCCCTGAGCAGCCAGATAACCACCCCCTCCGTCCTCTATCCAGCCCTGAGCAGCCAGATAACCACCCCCTCCATCCTCTATCCAGCCCTGAGCAGCCAGATAACCACCCCCTCCATCCTCTATCCAGCCCTGAGCAGCCAGATAACCACCCCCTCCATCCTCTATCCAGCCCTGAGCAGCCAGATAACCACCCCCTCCGTCCTCTATCCAGCCCTGAGCAGCCAGATAACCACCACCCCCTCCATCCTCTATCCAGCCCTGAGCAGCCAGATAACCACCCCCTCCATCCTCTATCCAGCCCTGAGCAGCCAGATAACCACCCCCTCCCTTAACCCTGAACAGCCCTGAGCAGCCAGATAACCACCCCCTCCGTCCTCTATCCAGCCTGGAGCCAGCCAGATAACCACCCCCTCCGTCCTCTATCCAGCCTGGAGCCAGCCAGATAACCACCCCCTCCGTCCTCTATCCAGCCTGGAGCCAGCCAGATAACCACCCCCTCCGTCCTCTATCCAGCCTGGAGCAGCCAGATAACCACCCCCTCCGTCCTCTATCCAGCCCCGAGCAGCCAGATAACCACCCCCTCCGTCCTCTATCCAGCCCTGAGCAGCCAGATAACCACCCCCTCCGTCCTCTATCCAGCCCCGAGCAGCCAGATAACCACCCCCTCCGTCCCCTATCCAGCCCTGAGCAGCCAGATAACCACCCCCTCCGTCCTCTATCCAGCCTGGAGCCAGCCAGATAACCACCCCCTCCGTCCTCTATCCAGCCCCGAGCAGCCAGATAACCACCCCCTCCGTCCTCTATCCAGCCCTGAGCAGCCAGATAACCACCCCCCGTCCGTCCTCTATCCAGCCCTGAGCAGCCAGATAACCCCCCCTCCGTCCTCTATCCAGCCCCCGAGCAGCCAGATAACCACCCCCTCCGTCCCCTATCCAGCCCTGAGCAGCCAGATAACCACCCCCTCCGTCCTCTATCCAGCCTGGAGCCTGTTGCTCAAGCCTCAACCCATCCAGAGTAGTGGAAATAGCTCACATTGTTCAAAGCACTGTGGGATATTAGCAGCTGGTGTCACTGAGTTTAAAACAGTGGTGAGAGAGAGACTCATACAGACACACACACACACACACACACACACAGACACACAGACACACACACACACACACACACACACACAGACACACACACACACACACACACACACACACACACACACACACACACACACACACACACACACACACACACACACACACACACACACACACACACACACACACACACACACACAACACACACACACACACACACACACACACGCGCAGCATCCATCCAAATATTACACAACAAAATGTACGAAAAAAACATGCGTCTCAGCAGACATCACACTTCATTTACTGCTATCCGCTCCAGAGTCCAGAGCAGAGATAGTCCATAACATGATCTCCTGTTTCTCCTCAGTTAACCTGCTATCCGCTCCAGAGTCCAGAGCAGAGATAGTCCATAACATGATCTCCTGTTTCTCCTCAGTTAACCTGCTATCCGCTCCAGAGTCCAGAGCAGAGATAGTCCATAACATGATCTCCTGTTTCTCCTCAGTTAACCTGCTATCCGCTCCAGAGTCCAGAGCAGAGATAGTCCATAACATGATCTCCTGTTTCTCCTCAGTTAACCTGCTATCCGCTCCAGAGTCCAGAGCAGAGATAGTCCATAACATGATCTCCTGTTTCTCCTCAGTTAACCTGCTATCCGCTCCAGAGTCCAGAGCAGAGATAGTCCATAACATGATCTCCTGTTTCTCCTCAGTTAACCTGCTATCCGCTCCAGAGTCCAGAGCAGAGATAGTCCATAACATGATCTCCTGTTTCTCCTCAGTTAACCTGCTATCCGCTCCAGAGTCCAGAGCAGAGATAGTCCATAACATGATCTCCTGTTTCTCCTCAGTTAACCTGCTATCCGCTCCAGAGTCCAGAGCAGAGATAGTCCATAACATGATCTCCTGTTTCTCCTCAGTTAACCTGCTATCCGCTCCAGAGTCCAGAGCAGAGATAGTCCATAACATGATCTCCTGTTTCTCCTCAGTTAACCTGCTATCCGCTCCAGAGTCCAGAGCAGAGATAGTCCATAACATGATCTCCTGTTTCTCCTCAGTTAACCTGCTATCCGCTCCAGAGTCCAGAGCAGAGATAGTCCATAACATGATCTCCTGTTTCTCCTCAGTTAACCTGCTATCCGCTCCAGAGTCCAGAGCAGAGATAGTCCATAACATGATCTCCTGTTTCTCCTCAGTTAACCTGCTATCCGCTCCAGAGTCCAGAGCAGAGATAGTCCATAACATGATCTCCTGTTTCTCCTCAGTTAACCTGCTATCCGCTCCAGAGTCCAGAGCAGAGATAGTCCATAACATGATCTCCTGTTTCTCCTCAGTTAACCTGCTATCCGCTCCAGAGTCCAGAGCAGAGATAGTCCATAACATGATCTCCTGTTTCTCCTCAGTTAACCTGCTATCCGCTCCAGAGTCCAGAGCAGAGATAGTCCATAACATGATCTCCTGTTTCCTCCTCAGTTTAACCCTGCTGAGTCCGCTCCCTGAGTCCAGAGCAGAGATAGTCCATAACATGATCTCCTGTTTTGACCTCAGTTAACCTGCTATCCGCTCCAGCACCAGAGCGGTATATCCATAACATGATCTCCTGTTTCTCCTCAGTTAACCTGCTATCCTGCATCCAGAGCAGAGATAGTCCATAACACATCTCCTGTTTCCCTGATGAGTGATGAGTCCAAGTCCCTGGATGCATCCCAAATAGCACCCTATTCCTTATATATAGTGCATTTCTTTTGACCTGGTCAACAGCAGTGCACTATACGGTATATGGAATAGGGTGGCATTTTAGACACAACCCTGATGAGTAAAAGTCTCTGTCCTAGTGTCCTTGTTCTGGAGCCTTGAGAGGATCATGGTGAAGATGGACTGATCACAGGTGCCAAGGTAAGACCGGAGCCTGCCTGCCTGAATGGATGGAGACCGCTTTATGCAATCTTCCAGATGTCTGCTCCGGTTCTCTCAACGGCCCCAGTCTTCTCCTCAAGATGCCCCCGTCTCAGCACTTCCGTGGCTGGGCTGGGGTGGCTGGGAGGTTAGGGCTGGGGCTGAGAGGCTGGGGGTGGGGCTGGGGCTGCAGCTGGGGAAGGAGCTGGGGGTGGGGCTGGGGATGGGGTTGGAGCTGGGGGTGGGGCTGGGGCTGGGGTTGGAGCTGGGGGTGGGGGCTGGGGATAGGGCTGGGGTTGGAGCTGGGGGTGGGGCTGGGGGTAGGGCTGGGGTTGGAGCTGGGGGTGGGGCTGGGGGTGTTGCTGGGGATGGGGCTGGGGTTGGAGCTGGGGGTGGGGCTGGGGATGGAGCTGGGGGTGGGGCTGGGGTTGGAGCTGGGGGTGGGGCTGGGGATGGGGCTGGGGTGGAGCTGGGGGTGGGGCTGGGGATGGGGCTGGGGGGTGGGGGTGGGGGTGGGGCTGGGGATGGGGCTGGGGGTGGGGGTGGGGCTGGGGATGGGGCTGGGGCTGGGGGATAGCACACACCCCTGCTGCTGCCATATGAAACCACACCCCTGCTGCTGCCATATGAAACCACACCCCTGCTGCTGCCATATGAAACCACACCCCTGCTGCTGCCATATGAAACCACACCCCTGCTGCTGCCATATGAAACCACACCCCTGCTGCTCCATATGAAACCACACCCCTGCTGCTGCCATGTGAAACCACACCCCTGCTGCTGCCATGTGAAACCACACCCCTGCTATGTGAAACCACACCCCTACTGCTGCCATATGAAACCACACCCCTGCTGCTGCCATATGAAACCACACCCCTGCTGCTGCCATATGAAACCACACCCCTGCTGCTGCCATATGAAACCACACCCCTGCTGCTGCCATGTGAAACCACACCCCTGCTGCTGCCATATGAAACCACACCCCTGCTGCTGCCATGTGAAACCACACCCCTGCTGCTGCCATGTGAAACCACATGAAAATATTACTAGCAGTCAAATCCTTGATTTCTCCATCCTTGTTTCCTCAATTCCTTTCAAAGCCCATTGGAGGAGAGGATCCAAGGTCTCTCCCTCGCACCTCCTGCTCCAATTAGCTTGGAGTCTGAATCTGATGTGTGTGCCATTCTGGTCTCCGGTCCCAAACCGCACTCTATTCCCTATGTAGTGCACTAAGGCTCATAGGGCTCTGATCAAAAAGTAGTGCACTCTGTAGGGAATATGGTGCCATTTTGAGATGCATCCTTGGTCTCACCCCACAGAGCGTGTACAAATGACAGAAACAGACAGACATTTGTGGTGTACTGACTAGAAACACATGTCAGTCAGGCCTCAAAGCCACTACCCTCCTGATTCTCCGGCAACCATTAGAAATGTAACAAGTGGAAAACGAGAAGTTACTTTTCCTGCCAGACCTTTCACACCCCGATATGGAAAATGGGATGTGCCCCAAATGGCACCGTATTCCTCATTCAGTGCACTACTTTTGACCAGGAATCATAGGGCTCTGATCAAAAGTAGTGCGCACTATGTAGGGAATAGGGTGCCATTTTGAACACAGACAAAAATGTGTGGGTGTGGGGGGGGGGGGGGGGGGGGGACGACGACAAAGCAGGTTTGGGTTTTCCGTACAACGCGCCCCTTATGCACTATACGAGGCTCATAAAAGCAATTACAAGGTTAAATAAATCAAGCTATTACAGCTACTACCATTCCCTTGGTAGAGTTAGGGATGTACCTGCAGTCAGGCACGGAGGGAGAACCAAGAGACCAATATAAACTGTGCAGTGTGAAAAATACACACACACACACACACACACATTTGTACATTCCAATACAGCAATGGAACACAGTGCCACACAAGGGAAAACCCATGCTCTCTCTCTCTCTCTCTCTCTCTCTCTCTCTCTCTCTGCTTCTCTCTCTCTCTCTCTCTCTCTCTGCTTCTCTCTGCTTCTCTCTCTCTCTCTCTCTCTCTCTCTCTCTCTCTCTCTCTCTCTCTCTCTCTCTGCCTCTCTCTCTCTCTCTCTCTCTCTGCTCTCTCTCTCTCTCTCTCTCTCTCTCTGCTCTGCTCTCTCTCTCTCTCTCTACTCTCTCTCTCTCTCTCTCTCTCTCTCTCTCTCTCTCTCTCTCTCTCTGCTTCCCTCTCTCTCTCTCTCTGCTTCCCTCTCTCTCTCTTTCTGCTTCCCTCTCTCTCTCTCTCTCTCTTTCTCTCTCTCTTCCTCTCTCTCTCTCTCTCTCTCTCTCTCTCTCTCTCTCTCTCTCTCTCTCTCTCTCTCTCTCTCTCTCTCTCTCTCTCTCTCTGCTTCTCTCTCTCTCTCTCTCTCTTCCCTCTCTCTCTCTCTCTCTCTCTCTCTCTCTCTCTCTCTCTCTTCTCTCTCTCTCTCTCTCTCTCTCTCTCTCTCTCTCTCTCTCTCTCTCTCTCTCTCTCTCTCTCTCTCTCTCTCTCTCTCTGCTTCCCTCTCTCTCTCTCTGCTTCCCTCTCTCTCTCTCTCTCTCTCTCTCTCTCTCTCTCTCTTCCCACGGGGGGCCAGTATGAAAAAATATATATATACAATGTATGTAAAAAATAATGTACGCACTCACTAACTGTAAGTCGCTCTGGATAACAGCGTCTGCTAAAATGACTAAAATGTTGCTGAGTTGGGATAAATTGCTGTTGGGATATTCAAATATATGACACACTGCTGCCCTCTGCTGTTCGTTCTATGACATTACAATGACGTGGGTGGAGACAGTGATTCATTTATGGAACAAGAGACATCAAATGACTCATCAGATGACTCCCATGTATCTGGAGAAACTAAACATACACTGTTTGTTATACTGTACATGTCTAACCAATGTGACACACACACAGAGTAGCCGTACTGGGTAATGCTTTTTCAAGCATCGCCAATGGGTACCAAACAATACAAATTTCTATGATACATCTTGAGCACTCCAGATGTATCATAGAAATCAAGTGCTATATGCATGTCATGGGATCATGATGCATTTCCTCCATTCTTCACTATATGTTTTGTCAGTGCCGCTCTTTGATTGGTACCGCACATCTTACAGATTGTGGCTTTAAAATCAGCTGACACGTTGAAAAAAAGATATTCATACTGTTTTCAGTTTTGTACAATATTCAAAGTATTCTGCTGAATCAATGTATACCTACCTGGCTCGGCTGCACCTGTAGTTCATCTGTGAAACCATTCTGTAAACCATGAGTGGAACAGGTACAGGGCAAGCAGGTTGCTTGAAATGACCACCAGAGGTCACTGTGGTGGCGACTCCTGGGATGACCAATCGGAATGGGGATCTGGGTCGTTACCAGGGAAACCAGGGAGTTGAAGTCGGAAGAGATTTTTACAAGAACCAACTCAAAGGCTACCGAAGGTACCGTTATTTGCCGTTATCTGGTTAAAATACGTTACCATTTAAGATGAAAATATTAAAACTCAATTGGTGGTAGCTTTTGGTATTTCGTGATTTGGTATTTTTCTTGATTCTTTGTATTTTTAACAAGCAAACAAGCTAACGTCGCTGGCTGAGTTTACTGATGCCACATTGTCAGGCTGGTGATTGTTACAGGACGTTAATAGCGCAGTTAGCTACAGAGCTAACGCATTAGCTACATAGATATCCGGTCTCCCAGCATCTCCAGACATCAAGAATGATCACCTAGTCAATGAACTGCTCCTAGTACAGTTAGCTAACGTTACCTTTGCTTGCTTTCAGATAGCTAGCAAATAGCAATTAACTAAATTAGCTTGCTAGCCTAATACAAATCGCATGGTGCTGATTTAGAAGCTAGCAAGCTTAGCTAGCAAGTTCTATCCCCCCATGGCATATGCTTTTACGCCCTACTGACTTGAATTCCTTTGAGGAGGAGGGTTGGCTGATTACGTCTGTATGGTGTGCAGAACCTATGTGCAGCTAGCTAGCTAGCTAGTTAAAAGCAATGGGCTGGCTGTCATGCTGAAGCAAGGCATGGGACCCTGCTGCTGGAGTTAGCTGACACCCTGGAGGAAAGACAACCCGCCTTGTTGTGATCGGATTCTGAAATGCTGTGGTTGAGAAGAGCAGCTCGCAGCAGCGTCTCTAGTCGAGTCAACCCGCACTGAAAAGGTGAGTCACTCACAAGTGGCTTTTGGGTTTTTCTTATCGACTAGAAATGTTAACCTACATTATTATCAGCTTCCCTTTTTCTAACGGGATGGTGCTTTTGTTCTTCGATCTGCAGTCAAGATAAGGATGCTGATATGGTAGGCTAGCTAGCTAACGTTACAGAGCAGAGTTATGATGAGCTGGTTGATTTCAGAAACGTCCTGCCCTGCACACAAACATTTGGATTGTGTTTGAGTGTTAGCTAGTAATCATGTAGGTACAGCCCTCACCTGAATAGGTACTGACCTGCAACCAAAACGATGCAGAATATTCTTCCTTCCTTCCTTGACATGGATGATAGGATAAGTTAATGTCAATAACAATGAGGCTAATAACAATGTTATATGGTGTGAATAATGCACCAATGACCAGAGTGTCTCTCTCTCTCTCTCTCTCTCTCTCTCTCTCTCTCTCTCTCTCTCTCTCTCTCTCTCTCTCTCTCTCTCTCTCTCTCTCTCTCTCTCTCTCGCACGCGCGCTCCAGAAAGAGTCCCCTCCCATATGGATGTGTGTAACCCCAACCCCAACCGTACGGCCCCAGTGAGTGAGGCTGGGCCCCGGCGGGACCGGCCTCTGTGCTCCAGGACCAACGGGTGGAGCTGGCCTCCTCACCCCTTCCAGCTCCTGGCATGGCTCCTCTACCTCTTCTATGCTGTCACCGGGTTTGGCGTGTTCGTCCCCCTGCTTCCCTCCCACTGGATCCCTGCTGGCTACATCGTATCCTCTCAACCAATCAAATGTATATGATCGATCACAATCTGAACGGGATGCGCTCATTGTAATGGGTTATGTGGTAAAAGGTTTTGCTCAGAGTGACACCGTAGTGGTGCTCGCCTCAGCAACACATACAGTAGAATAACAGCTTAGTGGTCAAAATCAATGGTTGAATAGAGTAGGCTATCTACAGGATTGGGGTCAGTTCCATTTCAACCGAAACTAAAAGTCGCTGGTACTAACCATGAAGTATTGGCATCATCGACTATGGGTTGTATTTGTACTTAATCTGTCGATGAGTGCGCAGTGGTCTAAGGCACTGCACCAGTGCTAACTGTGCCACTAGAGTCCTGGTTCATATCCAGCGTCTGTCTAAAACCGGCCGCGACCGGGATACTCATGGGCGGCGCACTGGTCCCAGCGTCGTCAAGGGTAGGGGAGGAATGGAGCAGGGATGTAGCTCAGTTGATAGAGCATGGCGTTTGCAACAGGGTTGTGGGTCAGTTTCCAGGGGGGGGGGCAGTTCAAAAAAAATCAACTATAATATATGGTATCCTAACTGTAAGTCGCTCTGGATTGGATCGTCTGCTAAATTGGGTTGTAAATGTAATGTAGATGATGGAGTAGAATGAAACTAACCCTACTGTTACTGACAGAGTGTACATAAAGCTACCTGTTCTGTTAGCATTTAGGCTACACAACCACAGTATAAGTGCAATTGCGTGCAGGATCAGGTCCTTAACTGCATCCAATCCCCAGTGCACGGGCATCATGTTTGCGTGTCACCTGTTTGTCCACCTGATGGCTGTTTCCATCGACCCCGCGGACTACAACGTCAGGGCCAAGAGCTACCACGGCCCCGTGCCCGAGTTCGACCGCACGAAACATGCACACGTCATCGAGAACTGCCACTGCTACCTCTGTGAAGTAGACGTGTGAGTCTGACTTTAACTCTCTTCGTAAAGCCTTACAGAGAAATGCTTTCCTCACATCTTTTTATCAGGGCATTCCTTCAAGCAGATACTTAGGATGCGTCCCAAATCAATGGCACCCTATTCCATATAGTGTACAACTTTGACCAGGGCCCAATTCTAAAAACCTGTTTTCCACTTTGTCATTATGGGGTATTGTGTGTAGATTGATGAGGATTTATTTATTTATTTAATCCATTTTAGAATAAAGTTGTAACGTAACAAAATGTGGAAAAAGGGAAGGGGTCTGAATACTTTCCCAACGCACTGTATACTAGCAAAATAGGGGAGAGGAGTGGACAGGGCTGAGTGGGTGGCTGATGGGAAGACAGGAGTGGACAGGGCTGAGTGGGTGGCTGATGGGAAGACAGGAGTGGACAGGGCTGAGTAGGTGGCTGATGGGAAGACAGGAGTGGACAGGGCTGAGTGGGTGGCTGATGGGAAGACAGGAGTGGACAGGGCTGAGTGGGTGGCTGATGGGAAGACAGGAGTGGACAGGGCTGAGTGGGTGGCTGATGCGAAGACAGGAGTGGACAGGGCTGAGTGGGTGGCTGATGGGAAGACAGGAGTGGACAGGGCTGAGTGGGTGGCTGATGGGAAGACAGGAGTGGACAGGGCTGAGTGGGTGGCTGATGGGAAGACAGGAGTGGACAGGGCTGAGTGGGTGGCTGATGGGAAGACAGGAGTGGACAGGGCTGAGTGGGTGGCTGATGGGAAGACAGGAGTGGACAGGGCTGAGTGGGTGGCTGATGGGAAGACAGGAGTGGACAGGGCTGAGTGGGTGGCTGATGGGAAGACAGGAGTGGACAGGGCTGAGTGGGTGGCTGATGGGAAGACAGGAGTGGACAGGGCTGATGTGGGGGCTGAGTGGCTGATGGGAAGACAGGAGTGGACAGGGCTGAGTGGGTGGCTGATGGGAAGACAGGAGTGGACAGGGCTGAGTGGGTGGCTGATGGGAAGACAGGAGTGGACAGGGCTGAGTGGGTGGCTGATGGGAAGACAGGAGTGGACAGGGCTGAGTGGGTGGCTGATGGGAAGACAGGAGTGGACAGGGCTGAGTGGGTGGCTGATGGGAAGACAGGAGTGGACAGGGCTGAGTGGGTGGCTGATGGGAAGACAGGATGGACAGGGCTGAGTGGGTGGCTGATGGGAAGACAGGAGTGGACAGGGCTGAGTGGCTGATGGGAAGACAGGAGTGGACAGGGCTGAGTGGGTGGGCTGATGGGAAGACAGGAGTGGACAGGGCTGAGTGGGTGGCTGATGGGAAGACAGGAGTGGACAGGGCTGAGTGGGTGGCTGATGGGAAGACAGGAGTGGACACAGGGCTGAGTGGGTGGCTGATGGGAAGACAGGAGTGGACAGGGCTGAGTGGGTGGCTGATGGGAAGACAGGAGTGGACAGGGCTGAGTGGGTGGCTGATAGGAAGACAGGAGTGGACAGGGCTGAGTGGGTGGCTGATAGGAAGACAGGAGTGGACAGGGCTGAGTGGGGCTGGCTGATGGGGAAGACAGGAGTGGACAGGGCTGAGTGGGTGGCTGATGGGAAGACAGGAGTGGACAGGGCTGAGTGGGTGGCTGATGGGAAGACAGGAGTGGACAGGGCTGAGTGGGTGGCTGATGGGAAGACAGGAGTGGACAGGGCTGAGTGGGTGGCTGATGGGAAGACAGGAGTGGACAGGGCTGAGTGGGTGGCTGATGGGAAGACAGGAGTGGACAGGGCTGAGTGGGTGGCTGATGGGAAGACAGGAGTGGACAGGGCTGAGTGGGTGGCTGATGGGAAGACAGGAGTGGACAGGGCTGAGTGGGTGGCTGATGGGAAGACAGGAGTGGACAGGGCTGAGTGGGTGGCTGATGGGAAGACAGGAGTGCAGGATGGAGAGGATTGTGAGCAGCAGAATAGAAGAGGGGACGCGCCTGGGGATGACAGAGAGTCAGAGCTGAGCTCACGCTCCACTTCCTAATACTAACCTCTCCCCCAGCAGCCCATCCCTCCTGTCTCACACACATCTATATTGGATTATACCTCCGGCTGGTCAGGAGGGACTGAGGAGGAGTCACTGGCCAGGCAGCTAGTCACCATAACGTTGCATCTGTCATGAGAGAAGAGAAGCAGCCATAAGCCTATGATCATAACTACCAGCTCATGGACCCCCCTGCCCTGGGGTCTGTAATGTTCAGGGCCAGTCACGTTGTGTATGACTGTGTGTTTATCATGTACTGAGACGTGTGGTGTGTTGCAGGGGGCCCAAATCCAAACACTGCAGTGCCTGTAACAAGTGTGTTGCTAGCTTTGACCATCACTGCAGGTGGCTCAACAACTGTGTGGGGAGCAGGAATTACTGGTCAGTATCTCTCTCTCTCTCTCTCTCTCTCTCTCTCTCTCTCTCTCTCTCTCTCTCTCTCTCTCTCTCTCTCTCTCTCTCTCTCTCTCCTCTCTCTCTCTCTCTCTCTCTCTCTTTCTCCTCTCTCCCTCTCTCTCTCTCTCTCTCTCTCTCTAACTCTCTCTCTCTGTCTCTCTGTCTCTCTCTCTCTGTCTCTCTGTCTCTCTCTCTCTCTCTCTCTCTCTCTCTCTCTCTCTCTCTCTCTCTCTCTCTCTCTCTCTCTCTCTCTCTCTCTCTCTCTCCCTCTCTCTCTCTCTCTCTCTCTCTCTCTCTCTCTCTCTCTGTCTCTCTCTCTCTCTCTCTCTCTCTCTCTCTATCTCATCTCTCAATTCAATTTCAATTTAAGGGCTTTATTGGCATGGGAAACATATGTTAACATTGCCAAAGCAAGTGAAGTAGATAGTAAAAAAAAAGTTAAATAAACAATAAATATTAACAGTAAACATTACACTCAGAAGTTCCAAAAGAATAAAGACATTTCAAATGTCATATTATGTATATATACAGTGTTGTAACAATGTGCAAATAGTTAAAGTACAAAAGGGAAAATAAATCAACATAAATATGGGTTGTATTTACAATGGTGTTTGTTCTTCACTGGTTGCCCTTTTCTTGTGGCAACAGGTCACAAATCTTGCAGCTGTGATGGCACACTGTGGTTTTTCACCCAGTAGATAAGGGAGTTTATCAAAATTGGGTTTGTTTTCGAATTCTTTGTGTGTCTGTGTAATCTGAGGGAGGTAGGTGTCTCTAATATGATCATACATTTGGCAGGAGGTTAGGAAGTGCAGCTCAGTTTCCACCTCATTTTGTGGGCAGTGTGCACATAGCCTGTCTTCTCTTGAGAGCCAGGTCTGCCTATGGCGGCCTTTCTCAATAGCAAGGCAATGCTCACTGAGTCTGTACATAGTATTCTGCCACTGTGTACTCTCTGTTTAGGGCCAAATAGCATTCCAGTTTGCTTTGTTTTTTGGTAAATTCCTTCCAATGTGTCAAGTAATTCTCTTTTTGTTTTCTCATGAGTTGGTTGGGTCTAATTGTGTTGTTGTCCTGGGGCTGTGTGGGGTCTGTTTGTGTTTGTGAACAGAGCCCCAGGACCAGCTTACTTTGGGGACTCTTCTCCAGGTTCATCTCTCTGTAGGTGATGGCTTTGTTATGGAAGGTTTGAGAATCACTTCCTTTTAAGTAGTTGTAGAATTGAATGGCTCTTTTCTGGATTTTGATCATTAGTGGGTATCGGCCTAATTCTGCTCTGCATGCATTATTTGGTGTTTTACGTTGTACACAGAGGATGTTTTTGCAGAATTCTGCATGCAGAGTCTCAATTTGGTGTTTGTCCCATTTTGTGAATTCTTGGTTGGTGAGCGGACCCCAGACCTCACAACCATAAAGGGCAATGGGTTCTATAACTGATTGAAGTATGTTTTGCCAGATCCTAATTGGTATGTTGAATTTTATGTTCCTTTTGATGGCATAGAAGGCCCTTCTTGCCTTGTCTCTCAGATCGTTCACAGCTTTGTGGAAGTTACCTGTGGTGCTGATGTTTAGGCCGAGGTATGTATAGTTTGTTTTGTGCTCTAGGGCAACGGTGTCTAGATGGAATTTGTATTTGTGGTCCTGGCAACTGGACCTCTCTCTCTCTCTCTCTCTCTCTCTCTCTCTCTCTCTCTCTCTCTCTCTCTCTCTCTCTCTCTCTCTCTCTCTCTCTCTCTCTCTCTCTATCTCTCTCAATTCTCAATTACTCTCATTTCTCAATTATTGTATAAAATATTCAAATAATGAGCTATAGTGTATGCCCCCCAAAATTGGGAAATTGTATTATTTTATACTAATACAATTGCTCAGAGAAAGAGATTTTGTTTAACAAGTAATATATTTTTCTAAATTATTGACACCCCTGTTTTCAATACCTTTCAATACAGTGGCTTGCGAAAATATTCACCCCCTTGGCATTTTTCCTATTTTGTTGCCTTACAACCTCGAATTAAAATGGATTTTGGGGGGTTTGTATCATTTGATTTACACAACATGCCTACCACTTTGAAGATGCAAAATATTTTTTATTGTGAAACAAACAAGAAATAAGACAAAAAGACAGAACTTGAGCGTGCATAACTATTCACCCCCCCCAAAGTCAATACTTTGTAGAGCCACCTTTTGCAGCAATTACAGCTGCAAGTCTCTTGGGGTATGTCTCTATAAGCTTGGCACATCTAGCCACTGGGATTTTTGCCCATTCTTCAACGCAAAACTGCTCCAGCTCCTTCAAGTTGGATGGGTTCCGCTGGTGTACGGCAATCTTTAAGTCATACTACAGATTCTCAATTGGATTGAGGTCTGGGCTTTGACTAGGCCATTTCAAGACATTTTAAATGTTTCCCCTTGAACCACTCAAGTGTTGCTTTAGCAGTATGCTTAGGGTCATTGTCCTGCTGGAAGGTGAACCTCCGTCCCAGTCTCAAATCTCTGGAAGACTGAAACAGGTTTCCCTCAAGAATTTCCCTGTATTTAGCGCCATCCATCACTCCTTCAATTCTGACCAGTTTCTCAGTCCCTGCCGATGGAAAAACATGGTGGTGGATGGTGTTCTCGGGGTGATGAGAGGTGTTGGGTTTGTGCCAGACATAGCGTTTTCCTTGATAGACAAAAAGCTAAATTTTAGTCTGTTCTGCACCTGATAAGATGGATGTGCATATTTCTCTCTCTTTGTATTCTATGTGAAACCAACCCCTTGGGACGATAAAGTATATCCTATCCGATTTATAAGGAAAAGATATCATGAACTGAAAGATATCTACTGTCTCAAGCTGTTTGTCTTTATGATTTTATAACATTTTTTATTTTATATTTGTTTAAAAAAAAAATGTTTTTTTGTCATTTAGCAGACGCTCTTATCCAGAGCGATTTACAGTTAGTGAGTGCATACATTTTCATACTGGCCCCCCGTGGGAAACGAACCCACAACCCTGACGTTGTGAGTGCCATGCTCTACCAACTGAGCTACATGACCCATGCGAAAATGTACACTGAGTATACAAAACATTAAGAACACCTGCTCTTTCCATGACATAGACTGACCAGGTGAATCCAGGTGAAAGCTATGATCCCGTATTGGTGTCACCTGTTAAATCCACTTCAATCAGTGTAGATGAAGGGGAGGAGACCGGTTGAAGAAGGAATTTTTAAGCCTTTACACAATTGAGACATGGATTGTGTATGTGTGCCATTCAGAGGGTGAATGGGCAAGACAAAAGATTTAAGTGCCTTTGAACGGCGTATGGTAGTAGGTGCCAGGTGCACCGGTTTGTGTCAAGAACTGCAACGCTGCTGTGCAACTCAATATTAGGAAGGTGTTCCTAATGTTTGGTGTACTCAGGGTATGCACGCACAGTAGTACGTCTCTTTGGATAAAAGAGTCTGCTAAATGGCATATATTATATTATGAAACAGACCTCTTTACTGCGCATTGGGAAACCCTATCAGCAAGGGCTTTAGTTGAAGGCTTTTAGTCCTGAGTCATGAATATTCAACACTAGAACTCTTGAAACAAGGGACAAGGTCGGGCATGAGTTGGCTCAGGCTTTGGGCGTTTTAGCATTGGGCGTTTTAGCATTGGGCGTTTTAGCATTGGGCGTTTTAACATTGGGCGTTTTAGCATTGGGCGTTTTATCATTGGGCGTTTTAGCATTGGGCGTTTTAGCATTGGGCGTTTTAGCTTTGGGCGTTTTAGCATTGGCCGTTTTAGCTTTGGGCATTTTAGCATTAGGCGTTTTAGCATTGGGCGTTTTAGCTTTGGGCATTTTAGCATTGGGCGTTTTAGCTTTGGGCATTTTAGCATTGGCCGTTTTAGCTTTGGGCGTTTTAGCATTGGGCGTTTTAGCATTGGGCGTTTTAGCTTTGGGCGTTTTAGCATTGGGCGTTTTAGCTTTGGGCATTTTAGCATTGGGCCGTTTTAGCATTGGGCGTTTTAGCATTGGCCGTTTTAGCATTGGCCGTTTTAGCGTTGGGCGTTTTAGCATTGGGCGTTTTTTTAGCATTGGGCGTTTTAGCATTGGGCGTTTTAACATTGGGCGTTTTAGCATTGGGCGTTTTAGCATTGGTCGTTTTATCATTGGGCGTTTTAGCATTGGGCGTTTTAGCGTTGGGCGTTTTAGCATTGGGCGTTTTAGCATTGGGCGTTTTAGCATTGGGCGTTTTAGCTGATTCACATGATTCAGAAAGTATGATGAATGGATGTGTCTAACTGAGGCTGTTTACACAAGCAGACCAATTCTGATCTTTTTTCCCACTATCCTTTCAGATCTTTTCACATCAGATCTTTTTCAGAGCTGATCTGATTGGTCAAAAGACCAATTAGTGAAAAAATATCTGAATTGGGCTGCCTGTGTAGACGCAGCCAGATAGGGCTGTACAGAGAAGTCAATATCTTTAGACTATGTGCCCTAGTTGGGCTGTACAGAGAAGTCACTATCTTTAGACTATGTGCCCTAGTTGGGCTGTACAGAGAAGTCACTAACTTTAGACTATGTGCCCTAGTTGGGCTGTACAGAGAAGTCACTACCTTTAGACTATGTGCCCTAGTAGGGCTGTACAGAGAAGTCACTATCTTTAGACTATGTGCCCTAGTAGGGCTGTACAGAGAAGTCACTACCTTTAGACTATGTGCCCTAGTTGGGCTGTACAGAGAAGTCACTATCTTTAGACTATGTGCCCTAGTTGCATAATTATCTGTAGCCTATATGTATTCAGAATATTATTCGGGGAAAACAGTGCCAGCGATAAAACGCAAAAATAGAGACATGTTCTAATTGAGCGAGACGTCAACGCGGACAACCCGCCCGGCTTCGATTGGGTCATTAGAATTCAAAACAATGCATTCTTAAATAAAATCGCACACGCCTCGCATGCTCTCCTTGGTGAGTTTAGGTCATGAGGTTAGTATGCTGTCCTGGGTGAGTTTAGGTCATAAGGTTAGTATGCTGTCTTTGGTGAGTTTAGGTCATGAGGTTAGTATGCTGTCCTGGGTGAGTTTAGGTCATAAGGTTAGTATGCTGTCCTTGGTGAGTTTAGGTCATGAGGTTAGTATGCTGTCCTGGGTGAGTTTAGGTCATAAGGTTAGTATGCTCTCCTGGGTGAGTTTAGGTCATAAGGTTAGTATGCTGTCCTGGGTGAGTTTAGGTCATGAGGTTAGTATGCTGTTCTGGGTGAGTTTAGGTCATGAGGTTAGTATGCTGTCCTTGGTGAGTTTAGGTCATAAGGTTAGTATGCTGTCCTGGGTGAGTTTAGGTCATGAGGTTAGTATGCTGTCCTGGGTGAGTTTAGGTCATGAGGTTAGTATGCTGTCCTTGGTGAGTTTAGGTCATAAGGTTAGTATGCTGTCCTGGGTGAGTTTTAGGGTCATAAGGTTAGTATGCTGTCTTTGGTGAGTTTAGGTCATAGGGTTAGTATGCTGTCCTGGGTGAGTTTAGGTCATGAGGTTAGTATGCTGTCCTGGGTGAGTTTAGGTCATGAGGTTAGTATGCTGTCCTGGGTGAGTTTAGGTCATGAGGTTAGTATGCTGTCCTGGGTGAGTTTAGGTCATGAGGTTAGTATGCTGTCCTGGGTGAGTTTAGGTCATAAGGTTAGTATGCTGTCCTGGGTGAGTTTAGGTCATAAGGTTAGTATGCTGTCCTGGGTGAGTTTAGGCCATGAGGTTAGTATGCTGTCCTGGGTGAGTTTAGGTCATGAGGTTAGTATGCTGTCCTGGGTGAGTTTAGGTCATAAGGTTAGTATGCTGTCCTGGGTGAGTTTAGGTCATAAGGTTAGTATGCTGTCCTGGGTGAGTTTAGGTCATAAGGTTAGTATGCTGTCCTGGGTGAGTTTAGGTCATGAGGTTAGTATGCTGTCCTGGGTGAGTTTAGGCCATGAGGTTAGTATGCTGTCCTGGGTGAGTTTAGGTCATGAGGTTAGTATGCTGTCCTGGGTGAGTTTAGGTCATAAGGTTAGTATGCTGTCCTGGGTGAGTTTAGGTCATAAGGTTAGTATGCTGTCCTGGGTGAGTTTAGGTCATGAGGTTAGTATGCTGTCCTGGGTGAGTTTAGGTCATGAGGTTAGTATAGCTGTCCTGGGTGAGTTTAGGTCATGAGGTTAGTATGCTGTCCTGGGTGAGTTTAGGTCATAAGGTTAGTATGCTGTCCTGGGTGAGTTTAGGTCATAAGGTTAGTATGCTGTCCTGGGTGAGTTTAGGTCATAAGGTTAGTATGCTGTCCTGGGTGAGTTTAGGTCATAAGGTTAGTATGCTGTCCTGGGTGAGTTTAGGTCATGAGGTTAGTATGCTGTCCTGGGTGAGTTTAGGTCATGAGGTTAGTATGCTGTCCTGGGTGAGTTTAGGTCATAAGGTTAGTATGCTGTCCTGGGTGAGTTTAGGTCATAAGGTTAGTATGCTGTCCTGGGTGAGTTTAGGTCATAAGGTTAGTATGCTGTCCTGGGTGAGTTTAGGTCATGAGGTTAGTATGCTGTCCTTGGTGAGTTTAGGTCATGAGGTTAGTATGCTGTCCTGGGTGAGTTTAGGTCATAAGGTTAGTATGCTGTCCTGGGTGAGTTTAGGTCATAAGGTTAGTATGCTGTCCTGGGTGAGTTTAGGTCATAAGGTTAGTATGCTGTCCTGGGTGAGTTTAGGTCATGAGGTTAGTATGCTGTTCTGGGTGAGTTTAGGTCATGAGGTTAGTATGCTGTCCTGGGTGAGTTTAGGTCATGAGGTTAGTATGCTGTCCTGGGTGAGTTTAGGTCATGAGGTTAGTATGCTGTCCTTGGTGAGTTTAGGTCATAAGGTTAGTATGCTGTCCTGGGTGAGTTTAGGTCATAAGGTTAGTATGCTGTCTTTGGTGAGTTTAGGTCATAAGGTTAGTATGCTGTCCTGGGTGAGTTTAGGTCATGAGGTTAGTATGCTGTCCTGGGTGAGTTTAGGTCATGAGGTTAGTATGCTGTCCTGGGTGAGTTTAGGTCATGAGGTTAGTATGCTGTCCTGGGTGAGTTTAGGTCATGAGGTTAGTATGCTGTCCTGGGTGAGTTTAGGTCATAAGGTTAGTATGCTGTCCTGGGTGAGTTTAGGTCATAAGGTTAGTATGCTGTCCTGGGTGAGTTTTAGGCCATGAGGTTAGTATGCTGTCCTGGGTGAGTTTAGGTCATGAGGTTAGTATGCTGTCCTGGGTGAGTTTAGGTCATAAGGTTAGTATGCTGTCCTGGGTGAGTTTAGGTCATAAGGTTAGTATGCTGTCCTGGGTGAGTTTAGGTCATAAGGTTAGTATGCTGTCCTGGGTGAGTTTAGGTCATGAGGTTAGTATGCTGTCCTGGGTGAGTTTAGGCCATGAGGTTAGTATGCTGTCCTGGGTGAGTTTAGGTCATGAGGTTAGTATGCTGTCCTGGGTGAGTTTAGGTCATAAGGTTAGTATGCTGTCCTGGGTGAGTTTAGGTCATAAGGTTAGTATGCTGTCCTGGGTGAGTTTAGGTCATGAGGTTAGTATGCTGTCCTGGGTGAGTTTAGGTCATGAGGTTAGTATGCTGTCCTGGGTGAGTTTAGGTCATGAGGTTTAGTATGCTGTCCTGGGTGAGTTTAGGTCATAAGGTTAGTATGCTGTCCTGGGTGAGTTTAGGTCATAAGGTTAGTATGCTGTCCTGGGTGAGTTTAGGTCATAAGGTTAGTATGCTGTCCTGGGTGAGTTTAGGTCATAAGGTTAGTATGCTGTCCTGGGTGAGTTTAGGTCATGAGGTTAGTATGCTGTCCTGGGTGAGTTTAGGTCATGAGGTTAGTATGCTTAGGTCATGTTAGTATGCTGGGGTGAGTTTAGGTCATAAGGTTAGTATGCTGTCCTGGGTGAGTTTAGGTCATAAGGTTAGTATGCTGTCCTGGGTGAGTTTAGGTCATAAGGTTAGTATGCTGTCCTGGGTGAGTTTAGGTCATGAGGTTAGTATGCTGTCCTTGGTGAGTTTAGGTCATGAGGTTAGTATGCTGTCCTGGGTGAGTTTAGGTCATAAGGTTAGTATGCTGTCCTGGGTGAGTTTAGGTCATAAGGTTAGTATGCTGTCCTTGGTGAGTTTAGGTCATGAGGTTAGTATGCTGTCCTGGGTGAGTTTAGGTCATAAGGTTAGTATGCTGTCCTTGGTGAGTTTAGGTCATGAGGTTAGTATGCTGTCCTGGGTGAGTTTAGGTCATAAGGTTAGCATGCTGTCCTTGGTGAGTTTAGGTCATGAGGTTAGTATGCTGTCCTTGGTGAGTTTATGTCATAAGGTTAGTATGCTGTCCTGGGTGAGTTTAGGTCATAAGGTTAGTATGCTGTCCTGGGTGAGTTTAGGTCATGAGGTTAGTATGCTGTCCTGGGTGAGTTTAGGTCATAAGGTTAGTATGCTGTCCTGGGTGAGTTTAGGTCATGAGGTTAGTATGCTGTCCTGGGTGAGTTTAGGTCATAAGGTTAGTATGCTGTCCTGGGTGAGTTTAGGTCATAAGGTTAGTATGCTGTCCTGGGTGAGTTTAGGTCATAAGGTTAGTATGCTGTCCTGGGTGAGTTTAGGTCATAAGGTTAGTATGCTGTCCTGGGTGAGTTTAGGTCATAAGGTTAGTATGCTGTCCTGGGAGTTTAGGTCATAAGGTTAGTATGCTGTCCTGGGTGAGTTTAGGTCATAAGGTTAGTATGCTGTCCTGGGTGAGTTTAGGTCATAAGGTTAGTATGCTGTCCTGGGTGAGTTTAGGTCATAAGGTTAGTATGCTGTCCTGGGTGAGTTTAGGTCATAAGGTTAGTATGCTGTCCTGGGTGAGTTTAGGTCATAAGGTTAGTATGCTGTCCTGGGTGAGTTTAGGTCATAAGGTTAGTATGCTGTCCTGGGTGAGTTTAGGTCATAAGGTTAGTATGCTGTCCTGGGTGAGTTTAGGTCATAAGGTTAGTATGCTGTCCTATGCTGTCCTGGGTGAGTTTAGGTCATAAGGTTAGTATGCTGTCCTGGGTGAGTTTAGGTCATGAGGTTAGTATGCTGTCCTGGGTGAGTTTAGGTCATAAGGTTAGTATGCTGTCCTGGGTGAGTTTAGGTCATAAGGTTAGTATGCTGTCCTGGTGAGTTTAGGTCATGAGGTTAGTATGCTGTCCTGGGTGAGTTTAGGCCATGAGGTTAGTATGCTGTCCTGGGTGAGTTTAGGTCATGAGGTTAGTATGCTGTCCTGGGTGAGTTTAGGTCATAAGGTTAGTATGCTGTCCTGGGTGAGTTTAGGTCATAAGGTTAGTATGCTGTCCTGGGTGAGTTTAGGTCATGAGGTTAGTATGCTGTCCTGGGTGAGTTTAGGTCATGAGGTTAGTATGCTGTCCTGGGTGAGTTTAGGTCATGAGGTTAGTATGCTGTCCTGGGTGAGTTTAGGTCATAAGGTTAGTATGCTGTCCTGGGTGAGTTTAGGTCATAAGGTTAGTATGCTGTCCTGGGTGAGTTTAGGTCATAAGGTTAGTATGCTGTCCTGGGTGAGTTTAGGTCATAAGGTTAGTATGCTGTCCTGGGTGAGTTTAGGCCATGAGGTTAGTATGCTGTCCTGGGTGAGTTTAGGTCATGAGGTTAGTATGCTGTCCTGGGTGAGTTTAGGTCATAAGGTTAGTATGCTGTCCTGGGTGAGTTTAGGTCATAAGGTTAGTATGCTGTCCTGGGTGAGTTTAGGTCATAAGGTTAGTATGCTGTCCTGGGTGAGTTTAGGTCATGAGGTTAGTATGCTGTCCTTGGTGAGTTTAGGTCATGAGGTTAGTATGCTGTCCTGGGTGAGTTTAGGTCATAAGGTTAGTATGCTGTCCTGGGTGAGTTTAGGTCATAAGGTTAGTATGCTGTCCTTGGTGAGTTTAGGTCATGAGGTTAGTATGCTGTCCTGGGTGAGTTTAGGTCATAAGGTTAGTATGCTGTCCTTGGTGAGTTTAGGTCATGAGGTTAGTATGCTGTCCTGGGTGAGTTTAGGTCATAAGGTTAGCATGCTGTCCTTGGTGAGTTTAGGTCATGAGGTTAGTATGCTGTCCTTGGTGAGTTTATGTCATAAGGTTAGTATGCTGTCCTGGGTGAGTTTAGGTCATAAGGTTAGTATGCTGTCCTGGGTGAGTTTAGGTCATAAGGTTAGCATGCTGTCCTGGGTGAGTTTAGGTCATAAGGTTAGTATGCTGTCCTGGGTGAGTTTAGGTCATGAGGTTAGTATGCTGTCCTGGGTGAGTTTAGGTCATGAGGTTAGTATGCTGTCCTGGGTGAGTTTAGGTCATAAGGTTAATATGCTGTCCTGGGTGAGTTTAGGTCATGAGGTTAGTATGCTGTCCTGGGTGAGTTTAGGTCATGAGGTTAGTATGCTGTCCTGGGTGAGTTTAGGTCATGAGGTTAGTATGCTGTCCTGGGTGAGTTTAGGTCATGAGGTTAGTATGCTGTCCTGGGTGAGTTTAGGTCATAACACAGAATAGTGCTCTGTTTCACAGCAACATAACAACACTGTGTTTGTCTGTAATGAAAGCCTCTTGTCCATTGATGGACTGTCACTCTGAAGCCCTTGTCTCTCATGAGTTGGAACTGTCACAGTGCTATGACTGATTGTTTGTGTCCTGACTGTATAAGTCAGCGTTCACTTCAAACTATGTAACTTGACATCGTGCCTGAACATGCACCAAGCTTTATCTTTCGCTGTCAGTGTTGCCTTTTTCACTCCTCTGGTATTAATAATATATCATATCCTAACCTCTCATTATTCCCTCTCTGTGTCCATGGACCCTAACCTATCTCTCCCCCCCCAGGCTTTTCCTGAACAGTGGTATCTCTGTGTTCATGTACCCTAACCTATCTCTCCCACCCCCCCCAGGCTTTTCCTGAACAGTGGTATCTCTGTGTTCATGTACCCCCTAACCTATCTCCTATCTCCCCCCCCCCCCCAGGCTTTTCCTGAACAGTGGTATCTCTGTGTTCATGTACCCTAACCTATCCCCCCCCCCCAGGCTTTTCCTGAACAGTGGTATCTCTGTGTCCATGTACCCTAACCTATCTCTCCCCCCCAGGCTTTTCCTGAACAGTGGTATCTCTGTGTCCATGTACCCTAACCTATCTCTCCCCCCCCCCCCAGGCTTTTCCTGAACAGTGGTATCTCTGTGTTCATGTACCCTAACCTATCTCTCCCCCCCCCCCAGGCTTTTCCTGAACAGTGGTATCTCTGTGTTCATGTACCCTAACCTATCTCTCCCCCCCCCCCCCCCCCAGGCTTTTCCTGAACAGTGGTATCTCTGTGTTCATGTACCCTAACCTATCTCTCCCCCCCCCCCAGGCTTTTCCTGAACAGTGGTATCTCTGTGTTCATGTACCCTAACCTATCTCCTATCCCCCCCCCCCCCAGGCTTTTCCTGAACAGTGGTATCTCTGTGTTCATGTACCCTAACCTATCTCCCCCCCCCCCCCAGGCTTTTCCTGAACAGTGGTATCTCTGTGTTCATGTACCCTAACCTATCTCCCCCCCCCCCCCCCCGCCAGGCTTTTCCTGAACAGTGGTATCTCTGTGTTCATGTACCCTAACCTATCTCTCCCCCCCCCCAGGCTTTTCCTGAACAGTGGTATCTCTGTGTTCATGTACCCTAACCTATCTCTCCCCCCCCCCCCCCCCCCCAGGCTTTTCCTGAACAGTGGTATCTCTGTGTTCATGTACCCTAACCTATCCTCTCTCTCTCTTGTACCCCAGGCTTTTCCTGAACAGTGTGATCTCTGCTCTGCTGGGTATATTCCTGGTGGTGGTCATCGCCAGTTACATCTTCATCGAGTTCTTCTTGGATCCCTCAAAGCTGCGCAGTGATAAACACTTTCAAGGTAAACCTTGGTACCTGGCACTGATAAACACTTTCAAGGTAAACCCTGGTACCTGGCACTGATAAACACTTTCAAGGTAAACCTTGGTACCTGGCACTGATAAACACTTTCAAGGTAAACCCTGGTACCTGGCACTGATAAACACTTTCAAGGTAAACCCTGGTACCTGGCACTGAGAAACACTTTCAAGGTAAACCCTGGTACCTGACACTGATAAACACTTTCAAGGTAAACCCTGGTACCTGGCACTGATAAACACTTTCAAGGTAAACCCTGGTACCTGGCACTGATAAACACTTTCAAGGTAAACCTTGGTACCTGGCACTGATAAACACTTTCAAGGTAAACCCTGGTACCTGGCACTGATAAACACTTTCAAGGTAAACCCTGGTACCTGGCACTGAGAAACACTTTCAAGGTAAACCCTGGTACCTGACACTGATAAACACTTTCAAGGTAAACCCTGGTACCTGGCACTGATAAACACTTTCAAGGTAAACCTTGGTACCTGGCACTGATAAACACTTTCAAGGTAAACCCTGGTACCTGGCACTGATAAACACTTTCAAGGTAAACCCTGGTACCTGGCACTGATAAACATTTTCAAGGTAAACCCTGGTACCTGGCACTGATAAACACTTTCAAGGTAAACCCTGGTACCTGGCACTGATAAACACTTTCAAGGTAAACCCTGGTACCTGGCACTGATAAACACTTTCAAGGTAAACCCTGGTACCTGACACTGATAAACACTTTCAAGGTAAACCCTGGTACCTGGCACTGATAAACACTTTCAAGGTAAACCCTGGTACCTGGCACTGATAAACACTTTCAAGGTAAACCCTGGTACCTGACACTGATAAACACTTTCAAGGTAAACCCTGGTACCTGACACTGATAAACACTTTCAAGGTAAACCCTGGTACCTGACCTGATGATAAACACTTTCAAGGTAAACCCTGGTACCTGGCACTGATAAACACTTTCAAGGTAAACCCTGGTACCTGACACTGATAAACACTTTCAAGGTAAACCCTGGTACCTGGCACT
This sequence comes from Coregonus suidteri, assembly GCA_036851935.1. Classification (NCBI taxonomy): domain Eukaryota; kingdom Metazoa; phylum Chordata; class Actinopteri; order Salmoniformes; family Salmonidae; genus Coregonus; species Coregonus suidteri. The sequence goes on along the minus strand of CM072252.1, from coordinate 4,438,705 downwards.
GATAAACACTTTCAAGGTAAACCCTGGTACCTGACACTGATAAACACTTTCAAGGTAAACCCTGGTACCTGACTTGAGTGTTGTGTTTTCTGTCTTTTATTTACTATAATCTACAGTATGATCATCTACATTCAATCTATCAGCTTTATTATGAGAGAGAGACAGAGAGAGAGAGAGAGAGAGAGAGAGAGGGAAGAGAGAGAGAGAGAGAGAGAGAGAGAGAGAGAGAAAGGGAAGCAGAGAGAGAGAGAGAGAGAGAGAGAGAGAGAGATGAAGACTTAATACAAGACTAGCTCTCTGTGTCCACTCCTGACGTCTGTGCTGATGTCCCTGCCTTGTCCCCCTCACAGTGAAGAATGAGACGGTGGTGTGGTTTGTGTTCCTGCCCGTGGCTCCGGTCTCCACAGCAGGCCCAGCCATCCCTACCCTGGCTGGCGTCACCATCGCCCTGGGCCTTCTCTCTGCTCTGCTGCTGGGGCATCTACTCTGCTTCCACATATACCTCCGTGAGTTTAACATCTGCTTTATACTTCATGTTTATGTCTGTCTCTGGCTGGCTGGCCCTTTGTATGTCTGTCTGCTGGGACATCTACTCTGTTTCCACATATACTGTACCTCAGTATGTCTATCTAGCTAGCTGGCTGGCTGGCTTGGTGCTCACTTTGGGCAGTCCAATAACTAATATTTACAGTGGGGAGAACAAGTATTTGATACACTGCCGATTTTGCAGGTTTTCCTACTTACAAAGCATGTAGAGGTCTGTAATTTTAATCATAGGTACACTTCAACTGTGAGAGACGGAATCTAAAACAAACATCCAGAAAATCACATTGTATGATTTTTAAGTAATTCATTTGCATTTTATTGCGTGACATAAGTATTTGATACATCAGAAAAGCAGAACTTAATATTTGGTACAGAAACCTTTGTTTGCAATTACAGAGATCATACGTTTCCTGTAGGTCTTGACCAGGTTTGCACACACTGCAGCAGGGATTTTGGCCCAATCCTCCATACTCCATACAGACCTTCTCCAGATCCTTCAGGTTTCGGGGCTGTCTCTGGGCAATACGGACTTTCAGCTCCCTCCAAAGATTTTCTATTGGGTTCAGGTCTGGAGACTGGCTAGGCCACTCCAGGACCTTGAGATGCTTCTTACGGAGCCACTCCTTAGTTGCCCTGGCTGTGTGTTTCGGGTCGTTGTCATGCTGGAAGATCCAGCCACGACCCATCTTCAATGCTCTTACTGAGGGAAGGAGGTTGTTGGCCAAGATCTCGCGATACATGGCCCCATCCATCCTCCCCTCAATACGGTGCAGTCGTCCTGTCCCCTTTGCAGAAAAGCATCCCCAAAGAATGATGTTTCCACCTCCATGCTTCACGGTTGGGATGGTGTTCTTGGGGTTGTACTCATCCTTCTTCTTCCTCCAAACACTGCGAGTGCCGTTTAGACCAAAAAACTCAATTTTTGTCTCATCAGACCACATTACCTTCTCCCATTCCTCCTCTGGATCATCCAGATGGTCAATGGCAAACTTCTGACGGGCCTGGACATGCGCTGGCTTGAGCAGGGGGACCTTGCGTGCGCTGCAGGATTTTAATCCATGACGGCGTAGTGTGTTACTAATGGTTTTCTTTGAGACTGTGGTCCCAGCTCTCTTCAGGTCATTGACCAGGTCCTGCCGTGTAGTTCTGGGCTGATCCCTCACCTTCCTCATGATCATTGATGCCCCACAAGGTGAGATCTTGCATGGGGCCCCAGACCGAGGATGATTGACCGTCATCTTGAACTTCTTCCATTTTCTAATAATTGTGCCAACAGTTGTTGCCTTCTCACCAAGCTGCTTGCCTATTGTCCTGTAGCCCATCCCAGCCTTGTGCAGGTCTACAATTTTATCCCTGATGTCCTTACACAGCTCTCTGGTCTTGGCCATTGTGGAGAGGTTGGAGTCTGTTTGATTGATTGTGTGGATAGGTGTCTTTTATACAGGAAACGAGTTCAAACAGGTGCAGTTAATACAGGTAATGAGTGGAGAACAGGAGGGCTTCTTAAAGAAAAACTAACAGGTCTGTGAGAGCCGGAATTCTTAATGGTTGGTAGGTGATCAAATACTTATGTCATGCAATAAAATGCAAATTAATTACTTAAAAATCATACAATGTGATTTTCTGGATTTTTGTTTTAGATTCCGTCTCTCACAGTTGAAGTGTACCTATGATAAAAATTACAGACCTCTACATGCTTTGTAAGTAGGAAAACCTGCAAAATCGGCAGTGTATCAAATACTTGTTCTCCCCACTGTATATCTAACGTTTACCTACCAACTAAGCATTTATATAACTAACTTTGTACTTTATACCTTAGTCAAAATCTCTCACAGTGTACACATCTCAACAAGAGTGTAAATCATATCTACCTCTCTTAGTGGGTACTATACAGTCAGTGATGTGGTGAAATATTCATCCCTGAGTAGACTGTTCTGATCTGCGTCTCCTGCTGTGTGCCTCCATAGCAGCAGCATCATTAGCCCCAGTGAATACAACAAGCTCCATAGCAACAGCATCATTAGCCCCAGTGAATACAACAAGCTCCATAGCAGCAGCATCATTAGCCCCAGTGAATACAACAAGCTCCATAGCAGCAGCATCATTAGCCCCAGTGAATACAACAAGCTCCATAGCAGCAGCATCATTAGCCCCAGTGAATACAACAAGCTCCATAGCAGCAGCATCATTAGCCCCAGTGAATACAACAAGCTCCATAGCAACAGCATCATTAGCCCCAGTGAATACAACAAGCTCCATAGCAGCAGCATCATTAGCCCCAGTGAATACAACAAGCTCCATAGCAGTAGCATCATTAGCCCCAGTGAATACAACAAGCTCCATAGCAGTAGCATCATTAGCCCCAGTGAATACAGCAAGCTCCATAGCAGCAGCATCATTAGCCCCAGTGAATACAACAAGCTCCATAGCAACAGCATCATTAGCCCCAGTGAATACAACAAGCTCCATAGCAGCAGCATCATTAGCCCCAGTGAATACAACAAGCTCCATAGCAGTAGCATCATTAGCCCCAGTGAATACAACAAGCTCCATAGCAACAGCATCATTAGCCCCAGTGAATACAACAAGCTCCATAGCAGCAGCATCATTAGCCCCAGTGAATACAACAAGCTCCATAGCAGCAGCATCATTAGCCCCAGTGAATACAAGAAGCTCCATAGCAGCAGCATCATTAGCCCCAGTGAATACAACAAGCTCCATAGCAGCAGCAGCATTAGCCCCAGTGAATACAACAAGCTCCATAGCAGCAGCATCATTAGCCCCAGTGAATACAACAAGCTCCATAGCAGCAGCATCATTAGCCCCAGTGAATACAACAAGCTCCATAGCAGCAGCATCATTAGCCCCAGTGAATACAAGAAGCACACTGTTAACATCAAAGCATGGGCTTAGAAGCATCCCACTACAAGCCCTTGATACCTGCTGTAAATTCTCACATCATGTTACAATACTGGCTTGTATTATCTCTGTCTCTCACACACACACACACACACACACACACACACACACACACACACACACACACACTCACACTCACACACACACACACACACACACACACACACACACACACACACACACACACACACACACACACACACACACACACACACACACACACACATAGAGCAGTATGTTAGTCGCAGCACGGACTTGGTAGGATAGGAGGCCAAATGGGCGGAGGCTCTGCAGTGTGTGCCTGTGTGTGCGTGCCTGTGCCTGTGTGTGTGTGCCTGTGTGTGCGTGCCTGTGTGTGCGTGCCTGTGTGTGCGTGCCTGTGTGTGCGTGCCTGTGTGTGCGTGCCTGTGTGTGCGTGCCTGTGTGTGCGTGCCTGTGTGTGCGTGCCTGTGTGTGCGTGCCTGTGTGTGCGTGCCTGTGTGTGCGTGCCTGTGTGTGCGTGCCTGTGTGTGCGTGCCTGTGTGTGTGTGCCTGTGTGTGTGTGCCTGTGTGTGTGTGCCTGTGTGTGTGTGCCTGTGTGTGTGTGTGCGTGTCAAATACCATTTGTCTGATTCGAAACCAGCCACTTGGGTGCCTGCTCTGGTTACCTTGGACACCAGAAGCCAAAAGAAGACACCTTGTTTCAACAAAGATGCTAGGCGACTGTGGGATCACGCTCTCCATAATCGATGTGAGCTAGACCTTTAAACAGGTAAACATTACCAGGACGGATTACCAGGACGTGTACTCAGAGCATGCGCGGACCAACTGGCAAGTGTCTTCGCTGACATTTTCAACCTGTCCCTGACCGAGTCTGTAACACATACAGGGCCTTGCTAAAGTATTCATCCCACTTGGCATTTAAAAAAAAAATTTGCATTACAACCTGTAATTTAAATGGATTTGTATTTTTTATTTCATGTAATGGACATACGCACACCAAAAAGTCCAAATTGGTGAAGTGAAATTAAAAAACTAAATAACGGAAAAGTGGTACGTGCATACAGTGGGGAAAAAAAAGTATTTAGTCAGCCACCAATTGTGCAAGTTCTCCCACTTAAAAAGATGAGAGAGGCCTGTAATTTTCATCATAGGTACACGTCAACTATGACAGACAAAATGAGAAAAAAAAATCCAGAAAATCACATTGTAGGATTGTTAATGAATTTATTTGCAAATTATGGTGGAAAATAAGTATTTGGTCAATAACAAAAGTTCCTCAATACTTTGTTATATACCCTTTGTTGGCAATGACACAGGTCAAACGTTTTCTGTAAGTCTTCACAAGGTTTTCACACACTGTTGCTGGTATTTTGGCCCATTCCTCCATGCAGATCTCCTCTAGAGCAGTGATGTTTTGGGGCTGTCGCTGGGCAACACGGACTTTCAACTCCCTCCAAAGATTTTCTATGGGGTTGAGATCTGGAGACTGGCTAGGCCACTCCAGGACCTTGAAATGCTTCTTACGAAGCCACTCCTTCGTTGCCCGGGCGGTGTGTTTGGGATCATTGTCATGCTGAAAGACCCAGCCACGTTTCATCTTCAATGCCCTTGCTGATGGAAGGAGGTTTTCACTCAAAATCTCACGATACATGGCCCCATTCATTCTTTCCTTTACACGGATCAGTCGTCCTGGTCCCTTTGCAGAAAAACAGCCCCAAAGCATGATGTTTCCACCCCCATGCCTCACAGTAGGTATGGTGTTCTTTGGATGCAACTCAGCATTCTTTGTCCTCTAAACATGACAAGTTTAGTTTTTACCAAAAAGTTCTATTTTGGTTTCATCTGACCATATGACATTCTCCCAATCCTCTTCTGGATCATCCAAATGCACTCTAGCAAACTTCAGACGGGCCTGGACATGTACTGGCTTAAGCAGGGGGACACGTCTGGCACTGCAGGATTTGAGTCCCTGGCGGCGTAGTGTGTTACTGATGGTAGGCTTTGTTACTTTGGTCCCAGCTCTCTGCAGGTCATTCACTAGGTCCCCCCGTGTGGTTCTGCGATTTTTGCTCACCGTTCTTGTGATCATTTTGACCCCACGGTGTGAGATCTTGCGTGGAGCCCCAGATCGAGGGAAATTATCAGTGGTCTTGTATGTCTTCCATTTCCTAATAATTGCTCCCACAGTTGATTTCTTCAAACCAAGCTGCTTACCTATTGCAGATTCAGTCTTCCCAGCCTGGTGCAGATCTACAATTTTGTTTCTGGTGTCCTTTGACAGCTCTTTGGTGTTGGCCATAGTGGAGTTTGGAGTGTGACTGTTTGAGGTTGTGGACAGGTGTCTTTTATACTGATAACAAGTTCAAACAGGTGCCATTAATACAGGTAACGAGTGGAGGACAGAGGAGCCTCTTAAAGAAGAAGTTACAGGTCTGTGAGAGCCAGAAATCTTGCTTGTTTGTAGGTGACCAAATACTTATTTTTCCACCATAATTTGCAAATAAATTCATAAAAAATCCTACAATGTGATTTTCTGGAAAAGAATTTCTCAATTTGTCTGTCATAGTTGACGTGTACCTATGATGAAAATTACATTTACATTTACATTTTAGTCATTTAGCAGACGCTCTTATCCAGAGCGACTTACAGTTAGTGAACACATATATATATATATATATATATATATATATTTTTTATACTGGCCCCCCGTGGGAATCGAACCCACAACCCTGCCGTTGCAAACGCCATGCTCTATCAACTGAGCTACATCCCTGCCGGCCATTCCCTCCCCTACCCTGGACAACGCTGGGCCAATTGTGCGCCGCCCATGAGTCTCCTGGTCGCGGCCGGCTGCGACAGAGCCTGGATTCAAACCAGGATCTCTAGTGGCACAGTTAGCACTGCGATCCAGTGCCTTAGACCACTGCGCCACTCACAAATTACAGGCCTCTCTCATCTTTTTAAGTGGGAGAACTTGCACAATTGGTGGCTGACTAAATACTTTTTCCCCCCACTGTATGTATTCACCCCCTTTGCTATGAAGCCCCTAAATATGATCTGGTGCAACCAATTACCTTCAGAAGTCACATAATTAGTTAAATAAAGTCCACCTGTGTGCAATCTAAGTGTCACATCATCTGTCACATGATCTCAGTATATATACACCTGTTCTGAAAGGCCCCAGAGTCTGCAACACCACTAAGCAAGGGGCACCACCAAGCAAGCGGCACCATGAAGACCAAGGATCTCTCCAAACAGGTCAGGGACAAAGTTGTGGAGAAGTACAGATCAGGGTTGGGTTATAAAAAAATATCAGAAACTTTGAACATCCCACGGAGCACCATTAAATCCATGATTAAAAAATTGAAAGAATATGGCACCACAACAAACCTGCCAAGAGAGGGCCGCCCACCAAAACTCACGACCCAGGCAAGGAGGGCATTAATCAGAGAGGCAACAAAGAGACCAACGATAACCCTGAAGGAGCTGCAAAGCTCCACAGCTGAGATTGGAGTATCTGTCCATAGGACCACTTTAAGCCGTACACTCCACAGAGCTGGGCTTTACGGAAGAGTGGCCAGAAAAAAGCCATTGCTTCATGAACAAAATAAGCAAACACGTTTGGTGTTCGCCAAAAGGCATGTGGGAGACTCCCCAAACATATGGAAGAAGGTACTCTGGTCAGATGAGACTAAAATTGAGCTTTTTGGCCATCAAGGAAAGTGCTATGTCTGGCGCAAACCCAACACCTCTCATCACCCCGAGAACACCATCCCCACAGTGAAGCATGGTGGTGGCAGCATCATGCTGTGGGGATGTTTTTCATCGTCAGGGACTGGGAAACTGGTCAGAATTGAAGGAATGATGGATGGTGCTAAATACAGGGAAATTCTTGAGGGAAACCTGTTTCAGTCTTCCAGAGATTTGAGACTGGGACGGAGGTTCACCTTCCAGCAGGACAATGCCCCTAAGCATACTGCTAAAGCAACACTCGAGAGGTTTAAGGGGAAACATTTAAATGTCTTGAAATGGCCTAGTCAAAGCCCAGACCTCAATCCAATTGAGAATCTGTGGTATGACTTAAAGATTGCTGTACACGAGCGGAACCCATCCAACTTGAAGGAGCTGGAGCAGTTTTGCCTTGAAAAATGGGCAAAAATCCCAGTGGCTAGATGTGCCAAGCTTATAGAGACATACCCCAAGAGACTTGCAGGTGTAATTGCTGCAAAAGGTGGCTCTACAAAGTATTGACTTTGGGGGGTGAATAGTTATGCACGCTCAAGTTTTCTGTTTTTTTGTCTTATTTCTTGTTTGTTTCACAATAATTAATATTTTGCATCTTCAAAGTGGTAGGTATGTTGTGTAAATCAAATGATACAAACCCCCCAAAAATCAATTTTAATTCCAGGTTAAAGGCAACAAAATAGGAAAAATGCCAAGGGGGGTGAATAATTTCGCAAGCCACTGTACATGTTTCAAGCAGACCACCATAGTCCCTGTGCCCAAGAAAGCGAAGGTAACCTGCCTAAATGACTACCGACCCGTAGCACTCACGTCGGTAGCCATGAAGTGCTTTGAAAGGCTGGTCATGGCTCACATCAACACCATCATCCCGGAAACCCTAGACCCACTCCAATTCGCATACCGCCCCAACAGATCCACAGATGACGCAATCTCAATCGCACTCCACACTGCCCTTTCCCACCTGGACAAAAGGAACACCTATGTGAGAATGCTGTTCATTGACTACAGCTCAGCATTCAACACCATAGTGCCCACCAAGCTCATCACTAAGCTAAGGACCCTGGGACTAAACACCTCCCTCTGCAACTGGATCCTGGACCTCCTGACGGCCACCCCCAGGTGGTAAGGGTAGGTAACAACACATCTGCCCCGCTGATCCTCAACACGGGGGCCCCTCAGGGGTGCGTGCTTAGTCCCCTGCTATACTCCTTGTTCACCCACGACTGCATGGCTAAGCACGACTCCAACACCATCATTAAGTTTGCTGACGACACAACGGTGGTAGGCCTGATCACCAACAATGATGAGACAGCCTATAGGGAGGAGGTCAGAGACCTGGCCGTGTGGTGCCAGGACAACAACCTCTCCCTCAATGTGAGCAAGGCGAGCTGATCGTGGACTACAGGAAAAGGAGAGCCGAACACGCCCCCATTCACATCGACGGGGCTGTAGTAGAGCGGGTCGAGAGTTTCAAGTTCCTTGGTGTCCACATCACCAACAAACTATCATGGTCCAAACACACCAAGACAGTCGTGAAGAGGGCACGACAACACCTTTTCCCCCTCAGGAGACTGAAAGATTTGGCATGGGTCCCCAGATCCTCAAAAAGTTATACAGCTGCACCATCGAGAGCATCCTGACCGGTTGCATCACCGCCTGGTATGGCAACTGCTCGGCATCCGACCGTAAGTCGCTACAGAGGGTAGTGCGTACCGGAGCGCCAAGTCTAGGTCCAAAAGGCCCCTTAACAGCTTCTACCCCCAAGCCATAAGACTGCTGAACAGTTAATCAAATGGCCACCTCGACTATTTACATTGACACCCCCCCCCCATTTGTTTTTACACTGCTACTATTCGCTGTTTATTATCTATGCATAGTCACTTTACCCCTACCTACATGTATAAATTACCTTGACTAACCTGTACCCCCGCACATTGACTTGGTACCGGTACCCCCTGTATATAGCCTCATTATTGTTATTTAAATTTTTTACTTTAGTTTATTTAGTAAATCTTTTCTTAACTCTATTTCTTGAACTGTATTGTTGGTTAAGGGCTTGTAAGTAAGCGTTTCACGGTAAGGTCTACACCTGTTGTATTCGGCGCATGTGACAAATAAGATTTTATTTTATTTTTGCCCTGATTCAGCCTGTTAACATCTAGTACAGGACTACAACACACCACTGCTGGATACTCTTTCTAGTTGCTTTTAGTTGCCTGTTATTTATTCAATAAGTTAAACTATTTTAAGGAATGAAGTTAGCGCTAAAACAGCAGAATTAACCCAAAATAACATATTTTGAAATCTGCCTTAGTGATCCAGTATTTAGATAATTATCATGGTGTCACCCACCTTTATAGAAACAACAGTTTCTCCTCCTCTCTCTGTCCATGGTGTTAACAACCCCATCGATCTGGATGGCCGGGCCCTCAGTGTCATGTCATCTGAGTAACACGGTGCTCCTCCTCCTCTCTGTCCATGGTGTTAACAACCCCATCGATCTGGATGGCCGGGCCCTCAGTGTCATGTCCTCTGAGTAACACGGTGCTCCTCCTCTCTCTGTCCATGGTGTTAACAACCCCATCGATCTGGATGGCCGGGCCCTCAGTGTCATGTCATCTGAGTAACACGGTGCTCCTCCTCTCTCTGTCCATGGTGTTAACAACCCCATCGATCTGGATGGCCGGGCCCTCAGTGTCATGTCCTCTGAGTAACACGGTGCTCCTCCTCTCTCTGTCCATGGTGTTAACAACCCCATCGATCTGGATGGCCGGGCCCTCAGTGTCATGTCATCTGAGTAACACGGTGCTCCTCCTCTCTCTGTCCATGGTGTTAACAACCCCATCGATCTGGATGGCCGGGCCCTCAGTGTCATGTCCTCTGAGTAACACGGTGCTCCTCCTCTCTCTGTCCATGGTGTTAACAACCCCATCGATCTGGATGGCCGGGCCCTGAGTGTCATGTCCTCTGAGTAACACGGTGCTCCTCCTCTCTCTGTCCATGGTGTTAACAACCCCATCGATCTGGATGGCCGGACCCTCAGTGTCATGTCCTCTGAGTAACACGGTGCTCCTCCTCTCTCTGTCCATGGTGTTAGATCTGGATGGCCGGGCCCTCAGTGTCATGTCCTCTGAGTAACACGGTGCTCCTCCTCTGTACTCTACACTGAGTGCACAAAACATTAAGAACACCTTCCTAAACTTGAGTTGCAGCACCCACTTTTGCCCTCAGAACAGCCTCAATTCATCGGGGCAGGGACTCTACAAGGTGTCGAAAGCATTCCAGAGGGATGCTTGGCCCATGTTGACTCCAATGCTTTCCAAAGTTGGGTCAAGTTGGCTGGATGTCCTTTGGGTGGTGGACCATTCTTGAAACACACGGGAAAATGTTGAGCGTGAAAAACCCAGCAGCGTTGCAGTTCTTGATACACTCAAACCGGTGCGCATGGCACCTACTACCATACGCCGTTCAAAGGCACTTAAATATTTTGTCTTGCCCATTGACCCTCTGAATGGCACACGTACACAATCCATGTCTCAAGGCTTAAACATCCTTCTTTAACCTGTCTCCTCCCCTTCATCTACACTGATTTGAAATGGATTTAAGAGGTGACATCAATAAGGGATCATAGCTTTCACCTGGATTCACCTGGGAAAGAGCAGGTGTTCATAATGTTTTGTACACACAGTGTAAATACACTGTGTCCCCGGGGCCCTCCTGTTCCACATGATGCCAATGAACTAATTGGCCCCATCACAGTACAACACAGTGTAAACAATGCCCTGAAGCTGGAACAACAAGCCACTCACTCACTCTGCCACTCACAGACCTGCTAGCTGATTTGTCTATGGGTCCTGGTCAAATGGCACCCTATTCCCTATATGGGCCCTGGTCAAAAGTAGTGCAGTACAGGGAATAGGGTGCCATTTGGGATTTATCCTGTGTCTATGACTGAATAAGGTCAAGTAGCTAATAACATTTGTAAGGGGGCCATAGGGAGGGAGTGGCCATAGGGAGGGAGTGGCCATAGGGAGGGATGGGCCATAGGGAGGAGGGGCCAGGGAGTGGCCATATAGAGGGAGTGGCCATAGAGAGGGAGTGGCCATAGGGAGGAGGGCCCAGGGAGGGAGTGGCCATATAGAGGGAGTGGCCATAGGGAGGGAGTGGCCATAGGGAGGGAGTGGCCATATAGAGGGAGTGGCCATAGGGAGGGAGTGGCCATAGAGAGGGAGTGGCCATAGGGAGGGAGTGGCCATAGAGAGGGAGTGGCCATAGGGAGGGAGTGGCCATATAGAGGGAGTGGCCATAGGGAGGGAGTGGCCATAGAGAGGGAGTGGCCATAGAGAGGGAGTGGCCATAGGGAGGAGGGGCCAGGGAGTGTATGGCAGCATTGACCCGTAGTCACAAAGCCTGTCATAGAGGGAGTGCTGATCTATGATCAGTTTAGTCTTTTATATAATAATAAATAAGAAGGGGGACCTGATCCCAGATCAGCACTCCTACAGGTGCTTTGTGAATACAGGCCTGTAATGTTGAGAGGTACCACAAGGGGGCGTAGGAGGGATGGCTGTCCACTGTGTTGTAGCCTGCTACTGTATCCACAGAGAGGTCAAGGCAGCTTCCTTACATTGATGATGGAAGGCAGAGATCGTCAGCTAGCAGAAAATTCGGCCCGCGGACGATTTTATTTGGCCCGCCAAAGTTTTCTCAGCCCAAAAACAATCATTTGTTTTTGGACATAAAAGACTAGGAATTCACCTCAAAATGATTTTAATTTAGGAAATCTGTTCCGAAGTAATTCCACTGATAAATAGAGAGACGTGATTGTGTATCAATGTAATCAAGGTTTTAAATTATTATGGTTTTATAAAATATATTATCTGTTTGGGCTACAAATTATTTTGGCTTATGTTCTGGCCCTCCGACCGTCTGCTCAAGAAAAAATTGTCTCGTGGCTGAATCTAGTTGATGATCCTTGATGTAAGGTTTCATGACATTCATGTGTGTGTGTTTGTGTGCGTGTATACCATGCGCACATTGCTAACGGTGTTTTGTGTGTGTGTGTGTGTGTGTGTGTGTGTGTGTGTGTGTGTGTGTGTGTGTGTATGCCATGCGCACATTGCTAACGGTGTTTAGTGTGTGTGTGCCCTGCTAACGCTGCTCTCTCTCCGTTACAGTGTGGAACCGTCTGAGTACGTATGAGTACATCGTCAGACAGAGGCATCGCCAGGACTCCAGGGACATCAGTAAAGGTATACAGGGGAACGAACCAGGACCTCCCAAAATCCAGCTCATGAAGGTACGCTGACCCAGGGAAATAGGATGACCATTTCTATGTTTCTATGTACTGCTGCCTTCCTTCCATGTACTGCCTCCTTCCTTCCATGTACTGCCTCCTTCCTTCTATGTTGAGTTGTGGTCCTCAGTGTCTGGATACCAGGGTACATATGGGTACATAATGGCTACCTTTCAATTGAGTTGTGGTCCTCAGTCTCTGGATACCAGGGTACATATGGGTACATAATGGATACCTTTCAGGTATGCTGCTATCCTTTTTTCTTGGCTCTCATCCCTAGACTGAATTTGATATGTGAGGCACATCATTTGGTTCTGCCTGAGACACACTGCTAACAACTGGCCGTTCTGCCTCAGACACACTGCTAACAACTGGCCGTTCTGCCTCAGACACACTGCTAACAACTGGCCGTTCTGCCTCAGACACACTGCTAACACACTGCTAACTGGCCGTTCTGCCTCAGACACACTGCTAACAACTGGCCGTTCTGCCTCAGACACACTGCTAACAACTGGCCGTTCTGCCTCAGACACACTGCTAACAACTGGCCGTTCTGCCTCAGACACACTGCTAACAACTGGCCGTTCTGCCTCAGACACACTGCTAACAACTGGCCGTTCTGCCTCAGACACACACTGCTAACAACTGGCCGTTCTGCCTCAGACACACTGCTAACAACTGGCCGTTCTGCCTCAGACACACTGCTAACAACTGGCCGTTCTGCCTCAGACACACTGCTAACAACTGGCCGTTCTGCCTCAGACACACTGCTAACAACTGGCCGTTCTGCCTCAGACACACTGCTAACAACTGGCCGTTCTGCCTCAGACACACTGCTAACAACTGGCCGTTCTGCCTCAGACACACTGCTAACAACTGGCCGTTCTGCCTCAGACACACTGCTAACAACTGGCCGTTCTGCCTCAGACACACTGCTAACAACTGGCCGTTCTGCCTCAGACACACTGCTAACAACTGGCCGTTCTGCCTCAGACACACTGCTAACAACTGGCCGTTCTGCCTCAGACACACACTGCTAACAACTGGCCGTTCTGCCTCAGACACACTGCTAACAACTGGCCGTTCTGCCTCAGACACACTGCTAACAACTGGCCGTTCTGCCTCAGACACACTGCTAACAACTGGCCGTTCTGCCTCAGACACACTGCTAACAACTGGCCGTTCTGCCTCAGACACACTGCTAACAACTGGCCGTTCTGCCTCAGACACACTGCTAACAACTGGCCGTTCTGCCTCAGACACACTGCTAACAACTGGCCGTTCTGCCTCAGACACACTGCTAACAACTGGCCGTTCTGCCTCAGACACACTGCTAACAACTGGCCGTTCTGCCTCAGACACACTGCTAACAACTGGCCGTTCTGCCTCAGACACACTGCTAACAACTGGCCGTTCTGCCTCAGACACACTGCTAACAACTGGCCGTTCTGCCTCAGACACACTGCTAACAACACTGCTAACAACTGGCCGTTCTGCCTCAGACACACTGCTAACAACTGGCCGTTCTGCCTCAGACACACTGCTAACAACTGGCCGTTCTGCCTCAGACACACTGCTAACAACTGGCCGTTCTGCCTCAGACACACTGCTAACAACTGGCCGTTCTGCCTCAGACACACTGCTAACAACTGGCCGTTCTGCCTCAGACACACTGCTAACAACTGGCCGTTCTGCAGACTCAGACCGTTCTGCCTCACACACTGCTAACAACTGGCCGTTCTGCCTCAGACACACTGCTAACAACTGGCCGTTCTGCCTCAGACACACTGCTAACAACTGGCCGTTCTGCCTCAGACACACTGCTAACAACTGGCCGTTCTGCCTCAGACACACTGCTAACAACTGGCCGTTCTGCCTCAGACACACTGCTAACAACTGGCCGTTCTGCCTCAGACACACTGCTAACAACTGGCCGTTCTGCCTCAGACACACTGCTAACAACTGGCCGTTCTGCCTCAGACACACTGCTAACAACTGGCCGTTCTGCCTCAGACACACTGCTAACAACTGGCCGTTCTGCCTCAGACACACTGCTAACAACTGGCCGTTCTGCCTCAGACACACTGCTAACAACTGGCCGTTCTGCCTCAGACACACTGCTAACAACTGGCCGTTCTGCCTCAGACACACTGCTAACAACTGGCCGTTCTGCCTCAGACACACTGCTAACAACTGGCCGTTCTGCCTCAGACACACTGCTAACAACTGGCCGTTCTGCCTCAGACACACTGCTAACAACTGGCCGTTCTGCCTCAGACACACTGCTAACAACTGGCCGTTCTGCCTCAGACACACTGCTAACAACTGGCCGTTCTGCCTCAGACACACTGCTAACAACTGGCCGTTCTGCCTCAGACACACTGCTAACAACTGGCCGTTCTGCCTCAGACACACTGCTAACAACTGGCCGTTCTGCCTCAGACACACTGCTAACAACTGGCCGTTCTGCCTCAGACACACTGCTAACAACTGGCCGTTCTGCCTCAGACACACTGCTAACAACTGGCCGTTCTGCCTCAGACACACTGCTAACAACTGGCCGTTCTGCCTCAGACACACTGCTAACAACTGGCCGTTCTGCCTCAGACACACTGCTAACAACTGGCCGTTCTGCCTCAGACACACTGCTAACAACTGGCCGTTCTGCCTCAGACACACTGCTAACAACTGGCCGTTCTGCCTCAGACACACTGCTAACAACTGGCCGTTCTGCCTCAGACACACTGCTAACAACTGGCCGTTCTGCCTCAGACACACTGCTAACAACTGGCCGTTCTGCCTCAGACACACTGCTAACAACTGGCCGTTCTGCCTCAGACACACTGCTAACAACTGGCCGTTCTGCCTCAGACACACTGCTAACAACTGGCCGTTCTGCCTCAGACACACTGCTAACAACTGGCCGTTCTGCCTCAGACACACTGCTAACAACTGGCCGTTCTGCCTCAGACACACTGCTAACAACTGGCCGTTCTGCCTCAGACACACTGCTAACAACTGGCCGTTCTGCCTCAGACACACTGCTAACAACTGGCCGTTCTGCCTCAGACACACTGCTAACAACTGGCCGTTCTGCCTCAGACACACTGCTAACAACTGGCCGTTCTGCCTCAGACACACTGCTAACAACTGGCCGTTCTGCCTCAGACACACTGCTAACAACTGGCCGTTCTGCCTCAGACACACTGCTAACAACTGGCCGTTCTGCCTCAGACACACTGCTAACAACTGGCCGTTCTGCCTCAGACACACTGCTAACAACTGGCCGTTCTGCCTCAGACACACTGCTAACAACTGGCCGTTCTGCCTCAGACACACTGCTAACAACTGGCCGTTCTG
>CM072252.1:4360358-4417858 GCA_036851935.1 Coregonus suidteri | reverse complement strand
CTAGGATAGTATTACCTACTGACCTCCCTCTGCCTCCCCGGCTGACTATACCACTAGGATAGTATTACCTACTGACCTCCCTCTGCCTCCCCGGCCGACTATACCACTAGGATAGTATTACCTACTGACCTCCCTCTGCCTCCCCGGCCGACTATACCACTAGGATAGTATTACCTACTGACCTCCCTCTGCCTCCCCGGCTGACTATACCACTAGGATAGTATTACCTACTGACCTCCCTCTGCCTCCCCGGCCGACTATACCACTAGGATAGTATTACCTACTGACCTCCCTCTGCCTCCCCGGCCGACTATACCACTAGGATAGTATTACCTACTGACCTCCCTCTGCCTCCCCGGCTGACTATACCACTAGGATAGTATTACCTACTGACCTCCCTCTGCCTCCCCGGCCGACTATACCACTAGGATAGTATTACCTACTGACCTCCCTCTGCCTCCCCGGCTGACTATACCACTAGACTAGTATTACCTACTGACCAGTGCGTTGGGAAAGTATTCAGACCCCTTCCCTTTTTCCACATTTTGTTATGTTACAGCCTTATTCTAAAATTGATTAAATGTATTTTTTCCTCTCATCAATATACATACAAAATCCCATAATGACAAAGTGAAAACAGGTTTTTAGAGATTTTTGCAAATTTATAAAAACAATTAATACAGAAATACCTTAGTTACATAAGTATTTAGACCCTTTGCTATGAGACTCGAAATTAAGTTCAGGTGCATCCTGTTTCCATTGATCATCCTTTGATCATCTGTTTCTACAACTTGATTGGAGTCCACCTGTGGTAAATTCAATTGATTTGACATGATTTGGAAAGGCACACACCTGTCTATGTAAGGTCCCACAGTTGACAGTGCATGTCAGAGAAAAAACCAAGCCGTGAGGTCGAAGGAATCCGAGACAGGATTGTGTCGAGGCAAAGGTCTGGGCAAGTGTACCAAACACATTCTACAGTATTGAAGGTCCCCAAGAACACAGTGGCCTGCATCATTCTTAAATGGAAGAAGTTTGGAACCACCAAGACTCTTCCTAGAGTTGGCTGCCCGGCCTAACTGAGCAATCGGGGGAGAAGAGCCTTGGTCAGGGAGGTGACCAAGAACCTGATGGTCACTCTGACAGAGCTCCAGAGTTCCTCTGTGGAGATGGGAGAACCTTCCAGAAGGACAACCATCTCTGCAGCACTCCACCAATCAGGCCTTTATGGTAGAGTGGCCAGACGGAAGCAACTCCTCAGGAAAAGGCACATGACAGCCCACTTGGAGTTTGCCAAAAGGCACCTAAAGGACTCTCAGATCATGAGAAACAAGATTCTCTGCTCTGATGAAACCAAGATTTAACTCTTTGGCCTGAATGCCAAGCGTCATGCCCTACGGTGAAGCATGGTGGTAGGCAGCATCATGCTGTGGGGATGTTTTTCAGCAGCAGGGACTGGGAGACTAGTCAGGATCGAGGGAAAGATGTACGGAGCAAAGTACATAGAGATCCTTCATGAAAACCTGCTCCAGAGTGCTCAGTACCTCAGACTGGGGCGAAGGTTCACCTTCCAACAGGAAAACGACCCTAAGCACACAGCCAAGACAACGCAGGAGTGGCTTCGGGACAAGTCTCTGAATGTCCTTGAGTGGCCCAGCCAGAGCCCGGACTTGAACCCGATCTAACATCTCTGGAGAGACCTGAAAATAGCTGTGCAGTGATGCTCCCCATCCAACCTGACAGAGCTTGAGAAGATCTGTAGAGAAGAATGGGAGAAACTCCCCAAATACAGGTGTGCCAAGCTTGTTGCGTCATACCCAAGAAGACTCGTGGCTGTTATCGCTGCCAAAGGTGCTTCAACAAACTACTGAGTAAAGGGTCTGAATACTTATGTAAATGTAATATTTAAGTGTTTTATTTTTAATACATTTGCTACAATTTCTAAAAAAAAACGTTTTTGCTTTGTTATTGGGTATTGTGTGTAGATTGATGAGGGGAAAAAACTATTTAATCAATTTTAGAATAAGGCTGTAACGTAACAAAATGTGGAAAATGTCAAAGGGTCTATATACATTCCGCATGCACTGTATCCCAAACATTAACCCTTACCTTAACCCTTACCTTAACCCTTACATTAACCCTTACCTTAACCCTTACATTAACCCTTACCTTAACCCTTACCTTAACCCTTACATTAACCCTTACCTTAACCCTTACATTAACCCTTACCTTAACCCTTACATTAACCCTTACCTTAACCCTTACATTAACCCTTACCTTAACCCTTACCTTAACCCTTACCTTAACCCTTACCTTAACCCTTACCTTAACCATTACCTTAACCCTTACCTTAACCCTTACATTAACCCTTACATTAACCCTTACCTTAACCCTTACCTTAACCCTTACATTAACCCTTACCTTAACCCTTACCTTAACCCTTACCTTAACCCTTACCTTAACCCTTACCTTAACCCTTACCTTAACCCTTACATTTAACCCTTACCTTAACCCTTACCTTAACCCTTACCTTAACCCTTACCTTAACCCTTACATTAACCCTTACATTAACCCTTACCTTAACCCTTACCTTAACCCTTACCTTAACCCTTACCCTTACATTAACCCTTACCTTAACCCTTACCTTAACCCTTACCTTAACCCTTACATTAACCCTTACCTTAACCCTTACATTAACCCTTACCTTAACCCTTACCTTAACCCTTACCTTAACCCTTACCTTAACCCTTACATTAACCCTTACATTAACCCTTACCTTAACCCTTACATTAACCCTTACCTTAACCCTTACCTTAACCCTTACCTTAACCCTTACATTAACCCTTACCTTAACCCTTACCTTAACCCTTACATTAACCCTTACATTAACCCTTACCTTAACCCTTACCTTAACCCTTACCTTAACCCTTACCTTAACCCTTACATTAACCCTTACCTTAACCCTTACCTTAACCCTTACATTAACCCTTACATTAACCCTTACCTTAACCCTTACCTTAACCCTTACCTTAACCCTTACCTTAACCCTTACCTTAACCCTTACATTAACCCTTACCTTAACCCTTACCTTAACCCTTACCTTAACCCTTACCTTAACCCTTACCTTAACCCTTACCTTAACCCTTACATTAACCCTTACCTTAACCCTTACCTTAACCCTTACCTTAACCCTTACCTTAACCCTTACCTTAACCCTTACCTTAACCCTTACCTTAACCCTTACATTAACCCTTACATTAACCCTTACCTTAACCCTTACCTTAACCCTTACCTTAACCCTTACCTTAACCCTTACCTTAACCCTTACATTAACCCTTACCTTAACCCTTACCTTAACCCTTACCTTAACCCTTACATGAACCCTTACCTTAACCCTTACATTAACCCTTACCTTAACCCTTACATTAACCCTTACCTTAACCCTTACCTTAACCCTTACATTAACCCTTACCTTAACCCTTACATTAACCCTTACCTTAACCCTTACCTTAACCCTTACATTAACCCTTACATTAACCCTTACCTTAACCCTTACCTTAACCCTTACCTTAACCCTTACCTTAACCCTTACCTTAACCCTTACATTAACCCTTACCTTACACCCTTACCTTAACCCTTACATTAACCCTTACATTAACCCTTACCTTAACCCTTACCTTAACCCTTACCTTAACCCTTACCTTAACCCTTACCTTAACCCTTACATTAACCCTTACCTTAACCCTTACCTTAACCCTTACCTTAACCCTTACCTTAACCCTTACCTTAACCCTTACCTTAACCCTTACATTAACCCTTACCTTAACCCTTACCTTAACCCTTACCTTAACCCTTACCTTAACCCTTACCTTAACCCTTACATTAACCCTTACCTTAACCCTTACCTTAACCCTTACATTAACCCTTACATTAACCCTTACCTTAACCCTTACCTTAACCCTTACCTTAACCCTTACCTTAACCCTTACATTAACCCTTACCTTAACCCTTACCTTAACCCTTACCTTAACCCTTACATGAACCCTTACCTTAACCCTTACATTAACCCTTACCTTAACCCTTACATTAACCCTTACCTTAACCCTTACCTTAACCCTTACATTAACCCTTACCTTAACCCTTACATTAACCCTTACCTTAACCCTTACCTTAACCCTTACCTTAACCCTTACCTTAACCCTTACCTTAACCCTTACCTTAACCCTTACCTTAACCCTTACCTTAACCCTTACCTTAACCCTTACCTTAACCCTTACCTTAACCCTTACATTAACCCTTACATTAACCCTTACCTTAACCCTTACCTTAACCCTTACCTTAACCCTTACCTTAACCCTTACCTTAACCCTTACCTTAACCTTACCTTAACCCTTACCTTAACCCTTACCTTAACCCTTACCTTAACCCTTACCTTAACCCTTACCTTAACCCTTACCTTAACCCTTACATTAACCCTTACCTTAACCCTTACCTTAACCCTTACCTTAACCCTTACATTAACCCTTACCTTAACCCTTACACTGTATAGGGAATAGGCTGCCATTTGGGACGCTACCTATAGGAAAGAAACAAGGGACATGAGGTCACTTCCCTCCCAGATTGAAGACCATTAGAATCTAATGTAGTTCTGAGGTAGCCCACAGATTGAAGACCATTAGAATCTAATGTAGTCCTGAGGTAGCCCACACGTTGAAGACCATTAGAATCTAATGTAGTTCTGAGGTAGCCCACAGTTTGAAGACCATTAGAATCTAATGTAGTTCTGAGGTAGCCCACAGTTTGAAGACCATTAGAATCTAATGTAGTTCTGAGGTAGCCCACACGTTGAAGACCATTAGAATCTAATGTAGTTCTGAGGTAGCCCACAGTTTTAGAATCTAATGTAAGAGCCCACACGTTGAAGACCATTAGAATCTAATGTAGTTCTGAGGTAGCCCACACGTTGAAGACCATTAGAATCTAATGTAGTTCTGAGGTAGCCCACAGATTGACGTCTGAGGCTAGAGCATAAAAAGTGGTTTAAGGGAAATGATAACTATAACGATCTCCGTAATTAAAAACTTAAAAAATATGTTTTAAGTGAGAATAGGCATTGGTCAATAATGGGATTTGTACCACATACAAGGTAAAGTATTGGATTGTTCCCAGATCACAGTAAGACATTATCCCATTCCACTTCCTTTTCATGCTTTTTTAAATTAAAATGAAAGCATGCTCTGCTTTTATACTTCCAAGACCATCAGGCTTGATTGAGCTGTTTTGTCTTGTAGTAATGTGGTTCATGCCTGTATTTCCTTAAACCCTTTATACTGCATGATCATTAAACAGGTGCGCCTTGTGCTGGGGACAATAAAAGGCCACTTTATAATGTGCAGTTATGTCACACAACACAACGCCACAGATGTCTCAAGTTTTGAAGGAGCGGGCATTTGGCATGCTGACTGCAGGAATGTCCACCAGAGCTGTTGCCAGAGAATTGAATGTTATTTTCTGTACCATAAGCCTCCGACGTCGTTTTAGAGAATTTGGCAGTACATCCCAACCGGCCTCACAACCGCAGACCACGTCTATGGCGTCGTGTGGGCGAGCGGTTTGCTGATGTCAACGTTGTGAACAGAGTGCCCCATGGTGGCGGTGGGGTTATGGTATGGGCAGGCATAAGCTACAGACAACGAACACAATTGCATTTTATCGATGGCAATTTGAATGCACAGAGATACTAATGAATTTATTTCAATCGACTGATTTCCTTATATGAACTGTAACTCCGTAAAATCTTTGAAATGGTTGCATGTTGCGATTTTATATTTTTGTTCGATATACAGTACCAGTCAAAAGTTTGGACACACCTACTCATTCCAGGGTTTTTCTTTATTTTTTACTATTTTCTACATTGTAGAATAATAGTGAAGACATCAAAACTATGAAATAACACATAGTTAAAGTATGTGTTAAAGAAATAACATCAAGTCGAAGTAGCCACCCTTTGACTTGATGAAAGCTTTGCACACTCTTGGCATTCTCTCAACCAGCTTCATGAGGTAGTCACCTGGAATGCATTTCAATTAATAGGTGTGCCTTCTTAAAAGTTAATTTGTGGAATTTCTTTCCTTCTTGATGCGTTTGAGCCAATCAGTTGTGTTGTGACAAGGTAGGGGGTATACAGAAGATAGCCCTATTTGGTAAAAGACCAAGTCCATGTTATGGCAAGAACAGCTCAAATAAGCAAAGAGAACCAACAGTCCATCATTACTTTAAGACATGAAGGTCAGTAAATCCGAAAAATTTCTAGAATTTTGAAAGTTTCTTCAATTGCAGTCACAAAAACCATCAAGCGCTATGATGAAACTGCCTCTCGTGAGAACCGCCACAGGAATAGAAGACCCAGAATTACCTCTGCTGCAGAGGATAAGTTCATTAGAGTTAACTGCACCTCAGATTGCAGCCCAAATAAATGCTTCACGGAGTTCAAGTAACAGACACATCTCAACATTAACTGTTCAGAGGAGACTGCTTGAATCAGGCCCCCATGGTCGAATTGCTGCAATGAAACCACTACTAAAGGACACCAATAATAAGAAGAGACCTGCTTGGGCCAAGAAACACGAGCAATGGACATTAGACCGGTGGAAATCTGTCCTTTGATCTGAGTCCAAATTTGGGATTTTTGGTTCCAACCGCCGTGTCTTTGTGAGACACAGAGTAGGTGAACGGATGATCTCCACATATGTGGTTCCCACCATGAAGCATGGAAGAGGACTTGTGATGGTGTGGGGGTGCTTTGCTGGTGACACTGTCTGTGATTTATTTAGAATTCAAGGCACACTTAACCAGCATGGCTACCACAGCATTCTGCAGTGATACGCCATCCCATCTGGTTTGCACTTAGTGGGACTATCTCCAGGCTGTGTAAGGGCTATTTGACCAAGAAGGAGAGTGATAGAGTGCTGCATCAGATGACCTGGCCTCCACAATTATCCAACCTCAACCCAATTGAGATGGTTTGGGTTGGACTGCAGAGTGAAGGAAAAGCAGCCAACAAGTGCTCAGCATATATGGGAACTCCAAGACTGTTGGAAAAGCATTCCAGGTGAAGCTGGTTGAGAGAATGCCAAGACTGTGCAAACCTGTCATCAAGGGTGGCTACTTACATATTTTGATTTGTTTAACACTTTTTTGGTTACTACATGATTCCATATGTGTTATTTCATAGTTTTGATGTCTTCACTATTATTCTACAATGTAGAAAATAGTAAAAATAAAGAAAAACCCTTGAATGAGTAGGTGTGTCCAAACTTTTGACTGGTACTGTATATACCGATGTACATAATTTTAATAGCAGGACACTGTAAAGTCTGTTATCCCTCGGAAGAGTATGAATTAGGCTGTTTGAGAAGGTTTGAATCCTAAGCAACTGTCACGCTCGTTTAAGGACGGGTCAGACCAAGGCGCAGCGTGAAATGCGTACATGTTTATTTCACCGATAAACACACGAACAAAACAACAATCCAACGAACCGTGAAGTCCTAAGGGTAAACACAAAACGAGCCTCTAAACACGGAACAAGCCTCTAAACATGGAACAAGCCTCTAAACACGGAACAAGCCTCTAAACACGGAACAAGCCTCTAAACACGGAACAAGCCTCTAAACACGGAACGAGCCTGTAAACACTCAGAAGGTTCAAAAGAATAATAAACACGGACGAGCCTCTAAACACGGAACGAGCCTCTAAACACGGAACGAGCCTCTAAACACGGAACGAGCCTCTAAACACGGAACAAGCCTCTAAACACGGAACAAGCCTCTAAACACGGAACAAGCCTCTAAACACGGAACAAGATCCCACAACTAACGACGCAAACAGGCTACTTAAGCATGATCCCCAATCAGAGACGACGAGCGACAGCTGCCTCTGATTGGGAATCACACCCGGCCAAACCTAGAACCACAACAACTAGAATGTGAACATAGAATATACAGCATAGATATCCACACCCTGACTTAACATACAAGAGTCCCATAAGTCAGGGTGTGACAGCAACCTGCCTACACAGAGTTTGAAGTACAATACCAACATAGTTACTGTAGTGGGTCAAAGCTGTGTGCTGGAAAACCTTGGTAGAGCATGGGTGGAATAGGCATTGTGGTGCTCATGTGAAATTCCTTTCTTCTTCGGCTTTAGACCAATGCCTATTCTCACTTAAAATGTAGTTTTTAGTTTTTTTAATTACCATGTTTTTTACACCGGAAGGTGATTTATGCAACATTATTATAGAACATTATAATACAGCTTAACACATGTTCTCTTTGTGAACCCTCACAATGTTGTGCGTTTTATTTATTTTATTGATTAATAAGATCCCATCTCATAATCCTACTGAAGCAAATATTTACTATGCGATTACACAATGTAGCTGGCTAGATGGCTACAGGAGCGCGAAATATGGATGAGCTGTTTTCAATGGAAGGGTTCTGAAATATTCCCTCTCTCCAAGGCGAGGTGTGACCGTGAATACATCACAGTCATCCACCTCGGTGGAAACGACTTGTAACCACAAATTACGCCCTGGTGCGTCAGAACATGTGTCAGATCCTGGCTTCACACGTACTGATAGAGTTACTGATCCTGGCGAGAGGTGAGGTTTCAGTGAGGTGGTTAGAGTCTGGGTGAGGTTTCAGTGAGGTGGTTAGAGTCGGGGGGTGAGGTTTCAGTGAGGTGGTTAGAGTCTGGGTGAGGTTTCAGTGAGGTGGTTAGAGTCTGGGGGAGATTTCAGTGAGGTGGTTAGAGTCTGGGTGAGGTGAGGTTTCAGTGAGGTGGTTAGAGTCTGGGTGAGGTTTCAGTGAGGTGGTTAGAGTCTGGGTGAGGTGAGGTTTCAGTGAGGTGGTTAGTGTCTGGGTGAGGTTTCAGTGAGGTGGTTAGGGTCTGGGTAAGGTTTCAGTGAGGTGGTTAGGGTCACGGTGAGGTTTGAGTGAGGTGGTTAGGGTCTGGGTAAGGTTTCAGTGAGGTGGTTAGGGTCTGGGTGAGGTTTCAGTGAGGTGGTTAGGGTCACGGTGAGGTTTCAGTGAGGTGGTTAGGGTCTGGGTAAGGTTTCAGTGAGGTGGTTAGGGTCTGGGTGAGGTTTCAGTGAGGTGGTTAGGGTCACGGTGAGGTTTCAGTGAGGTGGTTAGGGTCTGGGTGAGGTTTCAGTGAGGTGATTAGAGTCTGGGGGAGATTTCAGTGAGGTGGTTAGAGTCTGGGGGAGGTGAGGTTTCAGTGAGTTGGTTAGGGTCTGGGTGAGGTTTCAGTGAGGTGGTTAGGGTCTGGGGGAGGTGAGGTGAGGTGGTTAGGGTCTGGGTGAGGTTTCAGTGAGGTGGTTAGGGTCTGGGTGAGGTGAGGTTTCAGTGAGGTGGGGGAACCACAAAACGAGGTTAGTGAGTCTCTGGGGGAGAGGTTTCAGTGAGGTGGTTAGGGTCTGGGTGAGGTGAGGTTTCAGTGAGGTGAGTTAGAGGTGGTTCTGGAGGTTTAGGTCAGTTTCAGTGAGGTGGTTAGGGTCTGGGTGAGGTGAGGTTTCAGTGAGGTGGTTAGGGTCTGGGGGAGGTCGGCTTTAGGTATTCTCTTAGTTTAGTTTTTAGTGGTTAGGGTCTGGTGATTTATGGGAACATTAGTTCTCTTTGTGAACCCTCAGTGAGGATGGTTCCTACTGAAGTATTTACTATGGGTAGAGGGCTGAGGCGAAATTTCAGTGAGGTGGTTTCCCTCTCTCCAGGCGAGGTCTGGGGTGGAAACGACTTGTCAGTGAGAACATGTGTTCCTGGCTTCAGTACTGATAGTTACTGGGCGAGAGTGAGGTTTCAGTGAGGTGGTTAGAGTCTGGGGAGAGTTTCAGTGAGGTGGTTAGAGTCTGGGTGAGGTTTCAGTGAGGTGGTTAGAGTCTGGGAGGTGAGGTTTCAGTGAGGTGGTTAGAGTCTGGGGGAGGTAGGTTTCAGTGAGGTGGTTTAGAGTCTGGGTGAGGTTTCAGTGAGGTGGTTAGGGTCTGGGTGAGGTTTCAGTGAGGTGGTTAGGGTGAGGTGAGGTTTCAGTGAGGTGGTTAGGGTCTGGGTGAGGTTTCAGTGAGGTGGTTAGGGTCTGGGTGAGGTTTCAGTGAGGTGGTTAGGGTCACGGTGAGGTTTTCAGTGAGGTGGTTAGGGTCAAGGTTTCAGTGAGGTGGTTAGGGTCTGGGTGAGGTGAGGTTTCAGTGAGGTGGTTAGGGTCACGGTGAGGTTTCAGTGAGGTGGTTAGGGTCTGGGTGAGGTTTCAGTGAGGTGGTTAGGGTCTGGGGGAGGTTTCAGTGAGGTGGTTAGAGTCACGGTGAGGTTTCAGTGAGGTGGTTAGGGTCTGGGTGAGGTTTCAGTGAGGTGATTAGAGTCTGGGGGAGATTTCAGTGAGGTGGTTAGAGTCTGGGGGAGGTGAGGTTTCAGTGAGGTGGTTAGGGTCTGGGTGAGGTTTCAGTGAGGTGGTTAGGGTCTGGGGGAGGTGAGGTTTCAGTGAGGTGGTTAGGGTCTGGGGGAGATTTCAGTGAGGTGGTTAGAGTCTGGGTGAGGTTTTCAGTGAACCCTCAAGGTTTCATGAGGTGGGGGTCTGGGTGAGGTTAGTGAGGTCTGGGTGAGGTGAGGTTTCAGTGAGGTGGTTAGGGTCTGGGTGAGGTTTCAGTGAGGTGGTTAGAGTCTGGGTGAGGTGAGTCAGTGAGGTGAGGTTTCAGAGTGGGTGGGTGGGGTGAGGTTTCAGTGAGGTGGTTAGAGTCTGGGTGAGACCTGATGTTTCAGTGAGGTGGTTTTTTACTTTAATGGGTGAGTCTGGTTTCAGTGAGGTGGTTAGGTCTGGGTGAGGTTTCAGTGAGGCTGAGAGTGGTGGTTACATCTGGTGAGAGTTTCAGTGAGGTGGTTAGGGTCTGGGTGAGGTTCTGTGAGGTTCAGTGAGGTGGTTAGTGTCTGGGTTGAGGTTCAGTGAGGTTTAGACCAGCCTATTCTCTGGAAAGGTTAGGTTTCGAGGGTGTTTTTTACATGGAAGGTGAGGTGACATTGGCTGACAGTTCGCGTTTTATTAGATCCCATCTCATAATCTGGGTGAGGTTTCAGTGAGGTGGTTAGAGGCTGGAAACGACTTGTAACCACAATGACGCCCTGGTGTGTCAGAACATGGTGGAGGTTTAACCTGGCTTCAGAACGTGTCAGATTGATAGAGTTACTGATCCTGGCGAGGTGAGGTTTCAGTGAGGTGGTTAGAGTCTGGGGGAGATTTCAGTGAGGTGGTTAGAGTCTGGGTGAGGTTTCAGTGAGGTGGTTAGAGTCTGGGTGAGGTTTCAGTGAGGTGGTTAGAGTCTGGGTGAGGTGAGGTTTCAGTGAGGTGGTTAGTGTCTGGGTGAGGTTTCAGTGAGGTGGTTAGGGTCTGGGTGAGGTTTCAGTGAGGTGGTTAGGGTCACGGTGAGGTTTCAGTGAGGTGGTTAGGGTCTGGGTAAGGTTTCAGTGAGGTGGTTAGGGTCTGGGGTGAGGTTTCAGTGAGGTGGTTAGGGTCACGGTGAGGTTTCAGTGAGGTGATTAGAGTCTGGGGGAGATTTCAGTGAGGTGGTTAGAGTCTGGGTGAGGTGAGGTTTCAGTGAGGTGGTTAGGGTCTGGGTGAGGTTTCAGTGAGGTGGTTAGGGTCTGGGGGAGGTGAGGTTTCAGTGAGGTGGTTAGGGTCTGGGGGAGATTTCAGTGAGGTGGTTAGAGTCTGGGTGAGGTGAGGTTTCAGTGAGGTGGTTAGGGTCTGGGTGAGGTTTCAGTGAGGTGGTTAGGGTCTGGGGGAGGTTTCAGTGAGGTGGTTAGGGTCTGGGTGAGGTGAGGTTCAGTGAGGTGGTTAGAGTCTGGGTGAGGTTTCAGTGAGGTGGTTAGGGTCTGGGGGGAGGTGAGGTTTCAGTGAGGTGGTTAGGGTCTGGGGGAGATTTCAGTGAGGTGGTTAGAGTCTGGGTGAGGTGAGGTTTCAGTGAGGTGGTTAGGGTCTGGGGGAGGTTTCAGTGAGGTGGTTAGGGTCTGGGTGAGGTGAGGTTTCAGTGAGGTGGTTAGAGTCTGGGTGAGGTTTCAGTGAGGTGGTTAGGGTCTGGGTGAGGTTTCAGTGAGTGGTTAGAGTCTGGTTGGGGTTTCAGTGAGGTGGTTAGGGTATGGGTGAGGTTTCAGTGAGGTGGTTAGAGTCTGGGTGAGGTTTCAGTGAGGGGTTAGAGTCTGGGTGAGGTTTCAGTGAGATGATTAGGGTCTGGGTGAGGTTTCAGTGAGGTGGTTAGGGTCTGGGTGAGGTTTCAGTGAGTGGTTAGAGTCTGGTTGAGGTTTCAGTGAGGTGGTTAGAGTAGGGTGAGGTTTCAGTGAGGTGGTTAGGGTATGGGTGAGGTTTCAGTGAGGGGTTAGAGTCTGGGTGAGGTTTCAGTGAGGGGTTAGAGTCTGGGTGAGGTTTCAGTGAGGTGGTTAGGGTCTGGGTGAGGTTTCAGTGAGGTGGTTAGGGTCTGGGTGAGGTTTCAGTGAGTGGTTATGGTCTGGGTGAGGTTTCAGTGAGGTGGTTAGAGTCTGGTTGAGGTTTCAGTGAGGTGGTTAGGGTCTGGGTGAGGTGAGATTTCAGTGAGGTGGTTAGAGTCTGGGTGAGGTGAGGTTTCAGTGAGATGGTTATGGTCTGGGTGAGGTTTCAGTGAGGTGGTTAGAGTCTGGGTGAGGTGAGATTTCAGTGAGGTGGTTAGAGTCTGGGTGAGGTTTCAGTGAGGTGGTTAGGGTCTGGGGGAGGTTTCAGTGAGGTGCTTAGGGTCTGGGTGAGGTTTCAGTGAGGTGCTTAGGGTCTGGGTGAGGTTTCAGTGAGGTGGTTAGGGTCTGGGTGAGGTTTCAGTGAGGTGGTTAGGGTCACGGTGAGGTTTCAGTGAGATGGTTAAAGTCTGGGTGAGGTTTCAGTGAGGTGGTTAGGGTCACGGTGAGGTTTCAGTGAGGTGGTTAGAGTCTGGGTGAGGTGAGGTTTCAGTGAGGTGGTTAGGGTCACGGTGAGGTTTCAGTGAGGTGGTTAGAGTCTGGGTGAGGTGAGGTTTCAGTGAGGTGGTTAGGGTCACGGTGAGGTTTCAGTGAGGTGGTTAGAGTCTGGGTAAGGTGAGGTTTCAGTGAGATGGTTAGGGTCTGGGTGAGTTTTCATTGAGCCTCAGGCCTCAGCCTGGTGTTGGTTATGAGGAATCCTTGTGGTTTTGTCAGCCTGCTGTGAGTTATAGGAGTGCACTGTGGTTTATATGGTGGGCGATAGTTCAGTAAGACAGAGAGCCAGCGTCCCAAATGCCACCGTATTCCCTATACAGTGCACTACTTTCGACCAGAGCCCCTGCCATTTGGGACACAGGCAGAGTGGACTGGGCCGGGGCCAGAGCTGGGGTGCTGCATGGCGGGTCTCTCTGTGAGTGTGCCAGGTGCAGGTGCTGGGTCGGTGTCTGTCCCGTCAGCTGCTGGGTGTTGTCACTGCCAGACAGCACACGCCAAACCTAACACAGCGTCACCATGGTTACCCTAACCCAGCATGCAGCCCATTCTGGGAGAGCAGCCAACGATCACAGGGCAGGGAGGTGTGTGGTGTCTACTTGAGTGTGTGTGTGTGTGCAAGTACTTGTAAGTCTGCATTTGACAGCGTGATTGTGGGTGGGTGTGTCTGTGTGAAGCCAGGATCAGTAACTCTATCAGAACATGTGTGAAGCCAGGATCAGTAACTCTATCAGAACATGTGTGAAGCCAGGATCAGTAACTCTATCAGAACATGTGTGAAGCCAGGATCAGTAACTCTATCAGAACATGTGTGAAGCCAGGATCAGTAACTCTATCAGAACATGTGTGAAGCCAGGATCAGTAACTCTATCAGAACATGTGTGAAGCCAGGATCAGTAACTCTATCAGAACATGTGTGAAGCCAGGATCTGACACATGTTCTGACGCACCAGGGCTGTCCCCTTTGTGGTCACAAGGAAGTATCCTGACCAGACTCTGGTTCTACACTGGTGGTTACCAGCACAAGTAAGTATCCTGACCAGACTCTGGTTCTACACTGGTGGTTACCAGCACAAGTAAGTATCCTGACCAGACTCTGGTTCTACACTGGTGGTTACCAGCACAAGTAAGTATCCTGACCAGACTCTGGTTCTACACTGGTGGTTACCAGCACAAGGAAGTATCCTGACCAGACTCTGGTTCTACACTGGTGGTTACCAGCACAAGTAAGTATCCTGACCAGACTCTGGTTCTACACTGGTGGTTACCAGCACAAGTAAGTATCCTGACCAGACTCTGGTTCTACACTGGTGGTTACCAGCACAAGTAAGTATCCTGACCCGACTCTGGTTCTACACTGGTGGTTACCAGCACAAGTAAGTATCCTGACCCGACTCTGGTTCTACACTGGTGGTTACCAGCTCCCATTGAGTTCACAGACATACACAACACATTCTGTTCCATCACTACAGGGTGCTGTCTGTCTGTCTGTCTGTTCCATCACTACAGGGTGCTGTCTGTCTGTTCCATCACTACAGGGTGCTGTCTGTCTGTCTGTCTGTTCCATCACTACAGGGTGCTGTCTGTCTGTCTGTTCCATCACTACAGGGTGCTGTCTGTCTCTCTGTTCCATCACTACAGGGTGATGTCTGTCTGTCTGTTCCATCACTACAGGGTGCTGTCTGTCTGTCTGTTCCATCACTACAGGGTGCTGTCTGTCTGATCCATCACTACAGGGTGCTGTCTGTCTCTCTGT
This sequence comes from Coregonus suidteri, assembly GCA_036851935.1. Lineage (NCBI taxonomy): Eukaryota > Metazoa > Chordata > Actinopteri > Salmoniformes > Salmonidae > Coregonus > Coregonus suidteri. The sequence continues at coordinate 4,403,092 of CM072252.1, read as the reverse complement.
TCCATCACTACAGGGTGCTGTCTGTCTGTCTGTTCCATCACTACAGGGTGCTGTCTGTCTGTCTGTTCCATCACTACAGGGTGCTGTCTGTCTGTCTGTTCCATCACTACAGGGTGCTGTCTGTCTGTCTGTTCCATCACTACAGGGTGCTGTCTGTCTGTCTGTTCCATCACTACAGGGTGCTGTCTGTCTGTCTGTTCCATCACTACAGGGTGCTGTCTGTCTGTCTGTTCCATCACTACAGGGTGCTGTCTGTCTGTCTGTTCCATCACTACAGGGTGCTGTCTGTCTGTCTGTTCCATCACTACAGGGTGCTGTCTGTCTGTCTGTTCCATCACTACAGGGTGCTGTCTGTCTGTTCCATCACTACAGGGTGCTGTCTGTCTGTCTGTTCCATCACTACAGGGTGCTGTCTGTCTGTCTGTTCCATCACTACAGGGTGCTGTCTGTCTGTCTGTTCCATCACTACAGGGTGCTGTCTGTCTGTCTGTTCCATCACTACAGGGTGCTGTCTGTCTGTCTGTTCCATCACTACAGGGTGCTGTCTGTCTGTCTGTTCCATCACTACAGGGTGCTGTCTGTCTGTCTGTTCCATCACTACAGGGTGCTGTCTGTCTGTTCCATCACTACTACAGGTGCTGTCTGTCTGTCTGTTCCATCACTACAGGGTGCTGTCTGTCTGTCTGTTCCATCACTACAGGGTGCTGTCTGTCTGTCTGTTCCATCACTACAGGGTGCTGTCTGTCTCTCTGTTCCATCACTACAGGGTGCTGTCTGTCTGTCTGTTCCATCACTACAGGGTGCTGTCTGTCTGTCTGTTCCATCACTACAGGGTGCTGTCTGTCTGTCTGTCTTCCATCACTACAGGGTGCTGTCTGTCTGTCTGTTCCATCACTACAGGGTGCTGTCTGTCTGTCTGTTCCATCACTACAGGGTGCTGTCTGTCTGTCTGTTCCATCACTACAGGGTGCTGTCTGTCTGTCTGTTCCATCACTACAGGGTGCTGTCTGTCTGTCTGTTCCATCACTACAGGGTGCTGTCTGTCTGTCTGTTCCATCACTACAGGGTGCTGTCTGTCTGTCTGTTCCATCACTACAGGGTGCTGTCTGTCTGTCTGTTCCATCACTACAGGGTGCTGTCTGTCTGTCTGTTCCATCACTACAGGTGCTGTCTGTCTGTCTGTTCCATCACTACAGGGTGCTGTCTGTCTGTCTGTTCCATCACTACAGGGTGCTGCTGTCTGTCTGTTCCATCACTACAGGGTGCTGTCTGTCTGTCTGTTCCATCACTACAGGGCTGCTGTCTGTCTGTCTGTTCCATCACTACAGGGTGCTGTCTGTCTGTCTGTTCCATCACTACAGGGTGCTGTCTGTCTGTCTGTTCCATCACTACAGGGTGCTGTCTGTCTGTCTGTTCCATCACTACAGGGTGCTGTCTGTCTGTCTGTTCCATCACTACAGGGTGCTGTCTGTCTGTCTGTTCCATCACTACAGGGTGCTGTCTGTCTGTTCCATCACTACAGGGTGCTGTCTGTCTGTCTGTTCCATCACTACAGGGTGCTGTCTGTCTGTCTGTTCCATCACTACAGGGTGCTGTCTGTCTGTCTGTTCCATCACTACAGGGTGCTGTCTGTCTGTCTGTTCCATCACTACAGGGTGCTGTCTGTCTGTCTGTTCCATCACTACAGGGTGCTGTCTGTCTGTCTGTTCCATCACTACAGGGTGCTGTCTGTCTGTCTGTTCCATCACTACAGGGTGCTGTCTGTCTGTCTGTTCCATCACTACAGGGTGCTGTCTGTCTGTCTGTTCCATCACTACAGGGTGCTGTCTGTCTGTCTGTTCCATCACTACAGGGTGCTGTCTGTCTGTCTGTTCCATCACTACAGGGTGCTGTCTGTCTGTCTGTTCCATCACTACAGGGTGCTGTCTGTCTGTCTGTTCCATCACTACAGGGTGCTGTCTGTCTGTCTGTTCCTGTTCCATCACTACAGGGTGCTGTCTGTCTGTCTGTTCCATCACTACAGGGTGCTGTCTGTCTCTCTGTTCCATCACTACAGGGTGCTGTCTGTCTGTCTGTTCCATCACTACAGGGTGCTGTCTGTCTGTCTGATCCATCACTACAGGGTGCTGTCTGTCTGTTCCATCACTACAGGGTGCTGTCTGTCTGTCTGTTCCATCACTACAGGGTGCTGTCTGTCTCTGATCCATCACTACAGGGTGCTGTCTGTCTGTCTGTTCCATCACTACAGGGTGCTGTCTGTCTGTCTGTCCATCACTACAGGGTGCTGTCTGTCTGTCTGTTCCATCACTACAGGGTGCTGTCTGTCTGTCTGTTCCATCACTACAGGGTGCTGTCTGTCTGTCTGTTCCATCACTACAGGGTGCTGTCTGTCTGTCTGTTCCATCACTACAGGGTGCTGTCTGTCTGTCTGTTCCATCACTACAGGGTGCTGTCTGTCTGTCTGTTCCATCACTACAGGGCTGCTGTCTGTCTGTCTGTTCCATCACTACAGGGTGCTGTCTGTCTGTCTGTTCCATCACTACAGGGTGCTGTCTGTCTGTCTGTTCCATCACTACAGGGTGCTGTCTCTGTCTGTCTGTTCCATCACTACAGGGTGCTGTCTGTCTGTCTGTTCCATCACTACAGGGTGCTGTCTGTCTGTCTGTTCCATCACTACAGGGTGCTGTCTGTCTGTCTGTTCCATCACTACAGGGTGCTGTCTGTCTGTCTGTTCCATCACTACAGGGTGCTGTCTGTCTGTGCTGTCTGTTCCATCACTACAGGGTGCTGTCTGTCTGTCTGTTCCATCACTACAGGGTGCTGTCTGTCTGTCTGTTCCATCACTACAGGGTGCTGTCTGTCTGTCTGTTCCATCACTACAGGGTGCTGTCTGTCTGTCTGTTCCATCACTACAGGGTGCTGTCTGTCTGTCTGTTCCATCACTACAGGGTGCTGTCTGTCTGTCTGTTCCATCACTACAGGGTGCTGTCTGTCTGTCTGTTCCATCACTACAGGGTGCTGTCTGTCTGTCTGTTCCATCACTACAGGGTGCTGTCTGTCTGTCTGTTCCATCACTACAGGGTGCTGTCTGTCTGTCTGTTCCATCACTACAGGGTGCTGTCTGTCTGTCTGTTCCATCACTACAGGGTGCTGTCTGTCTGTCTGTTCCATCACTACAGGGTGCTGTCTGTCTGTCTGTTCCATCACTACAGGGTGCTGTCTGTCTGTCTGTCTGTTCCATCACTACAGGGTGCTGTCTGTCTGTCTGTTCCATCACTACAGGGTGCTGTCTGTCTGTCTGTTCCATCACTACAGGGTGCTGTCTGTCTGTCTGTTCCATCACTACAGGGTGCTCTGTCTGTCTGTTCCATCACTACAGGGTGCTGTCTGTCTGTCTGTTCCATCACTACAGGGTGCTGTCTGTCTGTCTGTTCCATCACTACAGGGTGCTGTCTGTCTGTCTGTTCCATCACTACAGGGTGCTGTCTGTCTGTCTGTTCCATCACTACAGGGTGCTGTCTGTCTGATCCATCACTACAGGGTGCTGTCTGTCTGTCTGTTCCATCACTACAGGGTGCTGTCTGTCTGTCTGTTCCATCACTACAGGGTGCTGTCTGTCTGTTCCATCACTACAGGGTGCTGTCTGTCTGTCTGTTCCATCACTACAGGGTGCTGTCTGTCTGTCTGTTCCATCACTACAGGGTGCTGTCTGTCTGTTCCATCACTACAGGGTGCTGTCTGTCTGTCTGTTCCATCACTACAGGGTGCTGTCTGTCTGTCTGTTCCATCACTACAGGGTGCTGTCTGTCTGTCTGTAAAGTGGTTATCCCACTGGCTATAGGGTGAACGCACCAATTTGTGAGTCGCTCTGGCTAAGAGCGTCTGCTAAATGACGTTAATGTGCCCTTGAGCAAGGCACTTAACCCTAATTGCTCCTGTAAGTCGCTCTGGTTAAGAGCGTCTGCTAAATGACTAAAATGTAAATGTAAATGTAAATGTCTGATCCATCACTACAGGGTGCTGTCTGTCTGTTCCATCACTACAGGGTGCTGTCTGTCTGTCTGTTCCATCACTACAGGGTGCTGTCTGTCTGTCTGTTCCATCACTACAGGGTGCTGTCTGTCTGTCTGTTCCATCACTACAGGGTGCTGTCTGTCTGTCTGTTCCATCACTACAGGGTGCTGTCTGTCTGTCTGTTCCATCACTACAGGGTGCTGTCTGTCTCTCTGTTCCATCACTACAGGGTGCTGTCTGTCTGTCTGTTCCATCACTACAGGGTGCTGTCTGTCTGTCTGTTCCATCACTACAGGGTGCTGTCTGTCTGTCTGTCTGTTCCATCACTACAGGGTGCTGTCTGTCTGTCTGTTCCATCACTACAGGGTGCTGTCTGTCTGTCTGTTCCATCACTACAGGGTGCTGTCTGTCTGTCTGTTCCATCACTACAGGGTGCTGTCTGTCTGTTCCATCACTACAGGGTGCTGTCTGTCTGTCTGTTCCATCACTACAGGGTGCTGTCTGTCTGTCTGTTCCATCACTACAGGGTGCTGTCTGTCTGTCTGTTCCATCACTACAGGGTGCTGTCTGTCTGTCTGCCATCTGGACTGGCTCATGATTAAATCCATGAGAACAGCATAGAGGTGGCCATTAGGTCCAGTCTGGGATATGTTGTCACTGCTGTTATTAATGCTATTCTACATTCATAAGAACATATCTGCCTCACTTTCCTCAACACCATTACGTAAGCCTGGTTTAGATTTCTGCCCCTGAAATGAAATAACCTCAACTTTAAGGAGAGAGTTTTTCCACTGTGTGTTTTTTTGTATTTGAGGCCAGGTTGTTCTGAAGGCCACATTGGATCATCAAATCAAAAAGCCCTCCTTGCAGTAGTCTCTTCAGTTTCCCCTGAACGGTGACCAGTCAGTGATGCCCAAAGCAACTTGATAAAGTAATGAAGTATGTTATGCTTTGAGTCCTGACGAAAGCCCTCATTTAGTCATTTCTCTCTCTCTCTCTCTCTCTCTCTCACTACCTCTCTCTCTCTCTCTCTCTCTCTCTCTCTCTCTCTCTCTCTCTCTCTCTCTCTCTCTCTCTCTCTCACTACCCTCTTTCTCTCTCTCTCTCACTACCTCTTTCTCTCTCTCTCTCACTACCTCTTTCTCTCTCACTACCTCTTTCTCTCTCTCTCTCGTCTCCCTCTCTCTCTCTCTCTCTCTCTCTCTCTCTCTCTCTCTCTCTCTCTCTCTCTCTCTCTCTCTCTCTCTCTCTCTCTCTCTCTCTCTCAGGATGTAAGCTACTCGGGGACACTGGGCTATACCAACCCTGAGATGGAGGTGGAGGATCCTACCACCATGGCTGCAGCGCGGGGGGGTCTAGAGTGAGTTGTTATTCTGTTCTCTAGTGGGGTGGTGGTTAGGGTTGCAAAATTCCAGTAACTTTCCCAAAATTCCCCTCCTGGTTTTCCTGGTTGGAGGACTCCCGAATTCCCTGCTGATTCCCTCCTGATTCCAGGAATCTTCCAACAGGGATTTTTGGAAAACCTTGGAATTTTGGGAAAGTTACCAGAAATGTTGCAACCCTAATGGTGGTGCTGAATGAAAAATGGTTCATCTCCCCCTTTTACTGGCTGCTGGGCTTTCATCCAGATGCCTCAACGTCCCTCTGGTGGCTTGGACAGCATTTCGTTTTGTTTAGTAGTCATTCTGTAAATCTGCCCATTACCTCGTTAAAGAAAAAAAAACACTTTAATTACTATTTAGTGGGATTTTCCCCTTTTAACTGCCTTGTAAAAACTGTTGATATGTTGTTTTAGTCCAAAACCACAGGATGATGTCCGTCTGTCAGTAGCACAGAACTGGTTATATGAGGCTTAGGTCTACACCAGTGGGAAAGAGAAGAGGTAGAATAAATAAATAAAACGTTTTTTTATTGGGAAACTAGCCGTTGAGGCGAATGTGAAATAGGATCCTGGGACTAGCGTGGTCCGGTGTGTTCTGTTCTGTTCTGTAGTGTGGAGCTGGGCTATGTTCTGTTCTGGAGTGTGGAGCTGGGCTATGTTCTGTTCTGTAGTGTGGAGCTGGGCTCTGTTCTGTAGTGTGGAGCTGGGCTATGTTATGTTCTGTAGTGTGGAGCTGGGCTATGTTCTGTTCTGGAGTGTGGAGCTGGGCTATGTTCTGTTCTGTAGTGTGGAGCTGGGCTATGTTCTGTTCTGGAGTGTGGAGCTGGGCTATGTTATGTTCTGTAGTGTGGAGCTGGGCTATGTTCTGTTCTGTAGTGTGGAGCTGGTCTATGTTCTGTCCTGTAGTGTGGAGCTGGGCTATGTTCTGTTCTGTAGTGTGGAGCTGGGCTATGTTCTGTTCTGTAGTGTGGAGCTGGGCTATGTTCTGTTCTGTAGTGTGGAGCTGGGCTATGTTCTGTTCTGTAGTGTGGAGCTGGGCTATGTTATGTTCTGTAGTGTGGAGCTGGGCTATGTTCTGTTCTGTAGTGTGGAGCTGGGCTATGTTCTGTTCTGTAGTGTGGAGCTGGGCTATGTTCTGTTCTGTAGTGTGGAGCTGGGCTATGTTCTGTTCTGTAGTGTGGAGCTGGGCTCTGTTCTGTAGTGTGGAGCTGGGCTATGTTCTGTTCTGTAGTGTGGAGCTGGCCTATGTTCTGTTCTGTAGTGTGGAGCTGGGCTCTGTTCTGTAGTGTGGAGCTGGGCTATGTTCTGTTCTGTAGTGTGGAGCTGGGCTGTGTTCTGTTCTGTAGTGTGGAGCTGGGCTATGTTCTGTTCTGTAGTGTGGAGCTGGGCTGTGTTCTGTTCTGTAGTGTGGAGCTGGGCTATGTTCTGTCCTGTAGTGTGGAGCTGGGCTATGTTCTGTTCTGTAGTGTGGAGCTGGGCTATGTTCTGTTCTGTAGTGTGGAGCTGGGCTATGTTCTGTTCTGTAGTGTGGAGCTGGGCTATGTTCTGTTCTGTAGTGTGGAGCTGGGCTATGTTCTGTTCTGTAGTGTGGAGCTGGCCTATGTTCTGTTCTGTAGTGTGGAGCTGGGCTGTGTTCTGTTCTGTAGTGTGGAGCTGGGCTATGTTCTGTTCTGGAGTGTGGAGCTGGGCTCTGTTCTGTTCTGTAGTGTGGAGCTGGGCTATGTTCTGTTCTGGAGTGTGGAGCTGGGCTCTGTTCTGTTCTGGAGTGTGGAGCTGGGCTATGTTCTGTTCTGGAGTGTGGAGCTGGGCTATGTTCTGTTCTGTAGTGTGGAGCTGGGCTATGTTCTGTTCTGGAGTGTGGAGCTGTGGTGTGTCGTGGTGTGTAATGTGACTAATACAATTAGTGTTGTTTGACATCAGTTCCATTAGCCTAGAGTATCTTTGTGCCAGAGAGAACTGAGCAGCCAGCCATTGGTGTGAGTCAGTAATCTCTCTCTCTCTCTCTCTCTCTCTCTCTCTCTCTCTCTCTCTCTCTCTCTCTCTCTCTCTCTCTCTCTCTCTCTCTCTCTCTCTCTCTCTCTCTCTCTCTCTCTCTCTCTCTCTCTCTCTCTCTCTCTCTCTCTCTCTCTCTCTCTCTCTCTCTCTCTCTCTCTCTCTCTCTCTCTCTCTCTCTCTCTCTCTCTCTCTCTCTCTCTCTCTCTCTCTCTCTCTCTCTCTCTCTCTCTCTCTCTCTCTCTCTCTCTCTCTCTCTCTGTCTCTCTCTCTCTCTCTCTCTCTCTCTCTCTCTCTCTCTCTCTCTCTCTCTCTCTCTCTCTCTCTCTCTCTCTCTCTCTCTCTCTCTCTCTCTCTCTCTCTCTCTCTCTCTCTCTCTCTCTCTCTCTCTCTCTCTCTCTCTCTCTCTCTCTCTCTCTCTCTCTCTCTCTCTCTCTCTCTCTCTCTCTCTCTCTCTCTCTCTCTCTCTCTCTCTCTGTCTCTCTCTCTCTCTCTCTCTCTCTCTCTCTCTCTCTCTCTCTCTCTCTCTCTCTCTCTCTCTCTCTCTCTCTCTCTCTCTCTCTCTCTCTCTCTCTCTCTCTCTCTCTCTCTCTCTCTCTCTCTCTCTCTCTCTCTCTCTCTCTCTCTCTCTCTCTCTCTCTCTGTCTCTCTCTCTCTCTCTCTCTCTCTCTCTCTCTCTCTCTCTCTATCTCTCTCTCTCTGTGTCTCTGTCTCAGTGATGTGAGTCAGTAATCCCTCCTTCATTCCCTCTGTAATGCTGGTTGTTATCTCTCTCTCTCTGCCGTCTCAAAGAGGAAAGACCAAACAAAACCAAGTGGTGGACAGGCTCTTAGTCTCAGATCCCTGCTTCTTTTTCAACTGGAGGACCGGAACCATATTTCAGTCCTAAAAATTGACCTTGTGTTTTATTGTTCTTGGAGCGTCCACACACTTTCAAAGAGTGTCAAAGTATTTTAAGATCATAATTTGACTGGATCGGTGTAGTTGGGTTGTTCGGTGGCCTGGGTTGTGTCCCAAATGGCACCCTATTCCGCCCTGGTCAAAAGTAGTGCACTACATAGGGAATAGGGTGCCATTTGGGAATCATCGTCAGTCATCCCTCCAGGAAGGTTTATACATGTTCTCATAACTGACACAATAAACAGTGTTTAGCATTAACCGTCATAACTGACACAATAAACAGTGTTTAGCATTAACCGTCATAACTGACACAATAAACAGTGTTTAGCATTAACCGTCATAACTAACACAATAAACAGTGTTTAGCATTAACCGTCATAACTGACACAATAAACAGTGTTTAGCATTAACCGTCATAACTAACACAATAAACAGTGTTTAGCATTAACCGTCATAACTAACACAATAAACAGTGTTTAGCATTAACCGTCATAACTGACACAATAAACAGTGTTTAGCATTAACCGTCATAACTAACACAATAAACAGTGTTTAGCATTAACCGTCATAACTGACACAATAAACAGTGTTTTAGCATTAACCGTCATAACTAACACAATAAACAGTGTTTAGCATTAACCGTCATAACTAACACAATAAACAGTGTTTAGCATTAACCGTCATAACTAACACAATAAACAGTGTTTAGCATTAACCGTCATAACTAACACAATAAACAGTGTTTAGCATTAACCGTCATAACTAACACAATAAACAGTGTTTAGCATTAACCGTCATAACTAACACAATAAACAGTGTTTAGCATTAACCGTCATAACTAACACAATAAACAGTGTTTAGCATTAACCGTCATAACTAACACAATAAACAGTGTTTAGCATTAACCGTCATAACTAACACAATAAACAGTGTTTAGCATTAACCGTCATAACTAACACAATAAACAGTGTTTAGCATTAACCATCATAACTAACACAATAAACAGTGTTTAGCATTAACCGTCATAACTAACACAATAAACAGTGTTTAGCATTAACCATCATAACTAACACAATAAACAGTGTTTAGCATTAACCGTCATAACTAACACAATAAACAGTGTTTAGCATTAACCATCATAACTAACACAATAAACAGTGTTTAGCATTAACCGTCATAACTAACACAATAAACAGTGTTTAGCATTAACCGTCATTTCATCATAACTAACACAATTTTGTTTTTTTGTCTTTATTTCACCTTTATTTAACCAGGTAAGAAGCCAGTTGAGAACAAGTTCTCATTTACAACTGCGACCTGGCCAAGATAAAGCAAAGCAGTGTGATAAAAACAACAATACAGAGTTACATATGGGGTAAAACAAAACATAAAGTCAAAAATACAACAGAAAATATATATACAGTGTGTGCAAATGTAGCAAGTTATGGAGGTAAGGCAATAAATAGGCCATAGTGCAAAATAATTACAATTAGTATTAACACTGGAATGATAGATGTGCAAGAGATGATGTCCAAATAGAGATACTGGGGTGCAAATGAGCAAAATAAATAACAATATAGGGATGAGGTAGTTGGGTGGGCTAATTTCAGATGGGCTGTGTACAGGTACAGTGATCGGTAAGGTGCTCTGACAACTGATGCTTAAAGTTAGTGAGGGAGATAAGTGTCTCCAGCTTCAGAGATTTTTGCAGTTCGTTCCAGTGATTTGCAGCAGAGAACTGGAAGGAATGGCAGCCTAAGGAGGTGTTGGCTTTGGGGATGACCAGTGAGATATACCTGCTGGAGCGCATACTACAGGTGGGTGTTGCTATGGTGACCAATGAGCTAAGATAAGGTGGAGATTTGCCTAGCAGTGATTTATAGATGGCCTGGAGCCAGTGGGTTTGACAACGAATATGTAGTGAGGGCCAGCCAACGAGAGCGTACAGGTCACAATGATGGGTAGTATATGGGGCTTTGGTGACAAAACGGATGGCACTGTGATAGACTACATCCAATTTGCTGAGTAGTGTTGGAAGCTATTTTGTAAATGACATCGCCGAAGTCAAGGATCGGTAGGATAGTCAGTTTTACGAGGGCATGTTTGGCAGCATGAGTGAAGGAGGCTTTGTTGCGAAATAGGAAGCCGATTCTAGATTTCACTTTGGATTGGAGATGCTTAATGTGAGTCTGGAAGGAGAGTTTACAGTCTAACCAGACACCTAGGTATTTGTAGTTGTCCACATACTCTAGGTCAGACCCGTCGAGAGTAGTGATTCTAGTCGGGTGGGCGGGTGCCAGCAGCGTTCAGTTGAAGAGCATTTAGTTTTACTAGTGTTTAAGAGCAGTTGGAGGCTACTGAAGGAGTGTTGTATGGCATTGAAGCTCGTTTGGAGGTTTGTTAACACAGTGTCCAATGAAGGGCCAGATGTATACAAAATGGTGTCGTCTGCGTAGAGGTGGATCTGAGAGTCACCAGCAGCAAGAGCGACATCATTGATATACACGGAGAAAAGAGTCGGCCCAAGAATTGAACCCTGTGGCACCCCATAGAGACTGCCATAGGTCCAGACAACAGGCCCTCCGATTTGACACATTGAACTCTATCTGAGAAGTAGTTGGTGAACCAGGCGAGGCAGTCATTTGAGAAACCAAGGCTATTTAGTCTGCCAATAAGAATGCGGTGATTGACAGAGTCGAAAGCCTTGGCCAGGTCGATGATGAAGACGGCTGCACAGTACTGTCTATTATCGATTGCGGTTATAATATCGTTTAGGACCTTGAGCGTGGCTGAGGTGCACCCATGACCAGCTCGGAAACCGGATTGCATAGCAGAGAAGGTACGGTGGGATTCGAAATGGTCGGTGATCTGTTTGTTAACTTGGCTTTCAAAAACTTTCGAAAGGCAGGGCAGGATGGATATAGGTCTGTAACAGTTTGGATCTAGAGTGTCACCCCCTTTGAAGAGAGGGATGACCGCGGCAGCTTTCCAATCTCTGGGGATCTCAGACGTTACGAAAGAGAGGTTGAACAGGCTAGTAATAGGGGTTGCGACAATTTCGGCGGCTATTTTTAGAAAGAAAGGGTCCAGATTGTCTAGCCCAGATGATTTGTAGGGGTCCAGATTTTGCAGCTCTTTCAGAACATCAGCTGTCTGAATTTGTGTGAAGGAGAAGCGGGGGGGGCATGGGCAAGTTGCAGCGGAAGGTGCAGAGCTGGTGGCCGGGGTAGTGGTAGCCAGGTGGAAAGCATGGCCAGCCGTAGCAAAATGCTTGTTGAAATTCTCGATTATTGAAGATTTATCGGTGTTGATAGTGTTTCCTAGCCTCAGTGCAGTGGGCAGCTGGGAGGAGGTGCTCTTATTCTCCATGGACTTTACAGTGTCCCAAAACTTTTTGGAGTTAGTGCTACAGGATGCACATTTCTGTTTGAAAAAGCTAGCCTTTGCTTTCCTAACTTCCCTGAAAAGTTGCATATCGCGGGAGCTATTCGATGCTAATGCAGTACGCCACAGGATGTTTTGTGCTGGTCAAGGGCAGTCAAGTCTGAGGAGAACCAGGGGCTATATCTGTTCTTAGTTCTGTATTTTTTTAATGGGGCATGCTTATTTAAGATTGAGAGGAAAGCACTTTTAAAGAACAACCAGGCATCCTCTACTGACGGAATGAGATCGATATCCATCCAGGATACCTGGGCCAGGACAATTAGGAAGGCCTGCTCGCTAAAGTGTTTTAGGGAGCGTTTGACAGTGATGAGGGGTGGTCGTTTGACCGCGGACCCGTTACGGACGCAGGCAATAAGGCAGTGATCGCTGAGATCCTGGTTGAAGACAGCGGAGATGTATTTAGAGGGTAAGTTAGTCAGGATGATATCTATGAGGGTGCCCATGTTTACGGATTTAGGGTTGTACCTGGTAGGTTCCTTGATAATTTGTGTGAGATTGAGGGCATCTAGTTTGGATTGTAGAATGGCCGGGGTGTTAAGCATATCCCAGTTTAGGTCACCAAGCAGGACAAACTCTGAGGATAGATGGGGGGTAATCAATTCACATATGGTGTCCAGGGCACAGCTCGGGGCTGAGGGGGGTCTGTAGCAAGCGGCAACAGTGAGAGACTTATTTCTGGAAAGGTGGATTTTTAGAAGTAGGAGCTCAAACTGTTTGGGCACAGACCTGGATAGTATGATCAATCAATCAATCAATTTTATTTTATATAGCCCTTCTTACATCAGCTAATATCTCGAAGTGCTGTACAGAAACCCAGCCTAAAACCCCAAACAGCTAGTAATGCAGGTGTAGAAGCACGGTGGCTAGGAAAAACTCCCTAGAAAGGCAAAACCTAGGAAGAAACCTAGAGAGGAACCAGGCTATGAGGGGTGGCCAGTCCTCTTCTGGCTGTGCCGGGTGGAGATTATAACAGAACCATGCCAAGATGTTCAAAAATGTTCATAAGTGACAAGCATGGTCAAATAATAATCAGGAATAAATCTCAGTTGGCTTTTCATAGCCGATCATTAAGAGTTGAAAACAGCAGGTCTGGGACAGGTAGGGTTCCATAACCGCAGGCAGAACAGTTGAAAACTGGAATAGCAGCAAGGCCAGGCGGACTGGGGACAGCAAGGAGTCACCACGGCCGGTAGTCCCGGCGTATGGTCCTAGGGCTCAGGTCTCTCAGTTGGCTTTTCATAGCCGATCATTAAGAGTTGAAAACAGCAGGTCTGGGACAGGTAGGGGTTTCGTAGCCGCAGGCAGAACAGTTGAAACTGGAATAGCAGCAAGGCCAGGCGGACTGGGGACAGCAAGGTGTCATCATGCCCGGTAGTCCTGACGTATGGTCCTAGGGCTCAGGTTCTCAGAGAGAAAGAGAGAACGAGAGAATTAGAGAGAGCATACTTAAATTCACACAGGACACTGGATAAGACAGGAGAAGTACTCCAGGTATAACCAACTAACCCCAGCCCCCCCGACACATAAACTACTGCAGCATAAATACTGGAGGCTGAGACAGGAGCGGTCCGGAGACACTGTGGCCCCATCCGAAGAAACCCCCGGACAGGGCCAAACAGGAAGGATATAACCCCACCCACTCCGCCAAAGCACAGCCCCCGCACCACTAGAGGGATATCCCCAACCACCAACTTACAATCCTGAGACAAGGCCGAGTATAGCCCACAGAGGTCTCCACCACAGCACAAACCAAGGGGGGGGCGCCAACCCAGACAGGAAGATCACGTCAGTAACTCAACCCACTCAAGTGACGCACCCCTCCCAGGGACGGCATGAAAGAGCACCAGCAAGCCAGTGACTCAGCCCCTGCAACAGGGTTAGAGGCAGAGAACCCCAGTGGAGCTGATAGAGCTCTGCAGGCTCTCTCTACAGTAGATTGCAACTCCACCCCCTTTGGCAGTTCTATCTAGATGACAAATGTTATAGTTGGGGATGGACATTTCTGAATTTTTGGTGGCCTTCCTAAGCCAGGATTCAGACACTGCTAGAACATCGGGGTTGGCGGAGTGTGCTAACGCAGTGAATAACTCAAACTTAGGAAGAAGGCTTCTGATGTTAACGTGCAGAAAACCAAGGCTTTTACGGTTACAGAAGTCAACAAATGATAACTCCTGGGGAGTAGGAATGATACTGGGAGCTGCAGGGCCTGGGTTAGCCTCTACATCACCAGAGGAACAGAGGAGGACTAGAATAAGGATACGGCTAAAGGCTTTAAGAACTGGTCTTCTAGTGCGTTGGGTACAGAGAATAAAGGGGGCAGATTTCCGGGCGTTGTAGAATAGATTCAGGGCATTAGCTTAGTGGGTAAGAGCGTTGTGCCAGTAACCGAAAGGTCGCTGGTTCTAATCCCCAAGCTGAAAAGGTGAAAAATATGTCGATGTGCCCTTAAGCAAGGCACTTAACCCTAATTGCTCCTGTAAGTCGCTCTGGATAAGAGCGTCTGCTAAATGACTAAAAAATAATAATAATAATATAATAATGTACAGACAAGGACATGGAAGGATATGAGTACAGTGGAGGTAAACCTAAGCGTTGGGTAACAATGAAAGAGATAGCATCACTGGAGGCACCGATTGAGCCGGTCTCGGCGTGTATGGGGGGGTGGAACAAAGGAGCTATTTGAGGCAGTTTGAGAATGACTTGGGGTTCTATATTGAAGTTGTATAATAAGAACTAACTGGAACAGCAATAGGCAAGGCATATTGACATGGGAGAGAGGCATGGATCTTCGTGGTCGTCGCAACGGGAAGCCTGTTGAAACCACAGACGATTACGTCGGCAGACTAGTCGTGATGGATCGGCGGGGCTCTGTGTCGACTCTAGGAGGTCCCGTCCTGTTGACAGAGAGGTAGATAGCCGGGAGATGTGCTTAACTCGAGGCTAGCTCAAGGCTGATTAGCCAACAACAACAGCCATTCGGTTGCAGCTAGCTAGTTGCGATGATCAGGTGTTAAAGGTCCAGTGATTTAGTGATTCCGGCAGAAAATATGATATGTTCTGGGTCGATAACTCGCTGTGCAGACAGTACAGACTGGCCGATAATAGTCCAGGCTAGAGCTGGCTGGTAGGTAGTGCAGGCCATGGACAATGGTGAAAAACCGCTAACGGTGGCTAATAGCAAGTAGCTAGTTAGCTGGCTACTCCCGTCCGGTAGACAAAGAGGTAGATAGCCGGGATATGGGCCTGGCTCAAGGCTAACTGGTGCTTGCTTCGGGGGCAGTGGTGATTAGCCTACAGCAACATCCATTCGGTTGCGGCTAGCTAGTTGCGATCCGGTGTTAGGGTCCAGTGATTCAGTTATTCCGGCAGAAAATTCGATGTTCTGGGTGAAAACCGCTAACTGTGGCTAATAGCAAGTAGCTAGTTAGCCGGCTGGCTAGTTTCAACTGGAGATTCTAGATAAAGGTGAGTAAATAATAGAATCCGTTCCACATTGAGTGAGGCGGGTTGCAGGAAAGTATATTTAGTAGAAGGATGAAAAGTGTGATAGGGAAATATGTACGAAAAATACAAAAAGATACAAAAAAACAGGCTATTTACACGGACACACAACAAAGAACACGACCGCACTGCTACGCCATCTTGGATTGGAACAATAAACAGTGTTTAGCATTAACCGTCATTTCATCATAACTAACACAATAAACAGTGTTTAGCATAGAGATCACCTGTATTCTCTGTTTGGTTAGGTCAGGGTGTGATTTGGATAGAATCTAGTTGATTCTATTTCTATGTTGGCCGGGTGTGGTTCCCAATCAGAGGCAGCTGTCCATCGTTGTCTCTGATTGGGGATCATACTTAGGCAGCCATTTGGCCTACCTTTAGTTGTGGGATCTTGTTTTATGATTCTGTTTCGGCTTGTTGCTGTTAGCCTTTAGAACTTCACGTTCAGTTGCTTTTGTTATTTTGTCAGGTGTTTTATTTATATATTAAAATATGTACACATATCATACTGCACCTTGGTCCAATCCTCTATACAACGAACGTGACACAGACACAATAAACAGTGTTTAGCGTTAACCGTCATTTCATGGATAAAGTAATCCTTCTACCCCCCCCTTACCCCAACCCCCCCCCCCCCCCCCCCCCCCCCCCCAAAAAAAATAAATAATAATAATAATAAATAAAACTAGACAAATAAAGACAAAAAAAAATAAATATAAAAATAAATTAAAAAATTAAAAAATTAAAATGTGTAAAGTGGTTATCCCACTGGCTGTAAGGTGAATGCACCTATTTGTAAGTCGCTCTGGATAAGAGCGTCTGCTAAATGACGTAAATGTAAATGTAATAACGTACAACGACTGTGATGATGACAAATTGAGCTCTCTCTTTGTCTCCATAGTGACCGTTTTCTTTTGGCCAAAACACAATGTGCAAAAGAAAACTATTTCCCCATGACTTTAATGACGGTCTGGCTGCGTCCCAAATGGCAGCTGATACCCTATTTACTGCACTACGTTTGACCAGAGGATATAGGGGGAAAGGGTGGTCTTTGGGATGCAGGCACAGTAAGGAGGAGAGAAAAGGGAAAGTGATAGTACTGTATACCGGGCGGCAGGTAGCTTAGTGGGTAAGAGCGTTGTGCCAGTAACCGAAAGGTCGCTGGTTCTAATCCCCGAGCCGACTAGGTGAAAAATCTGTCGATGTGCCCTTGAGCAAGGCACTTAACCCTAAATTGCTCCTGTAAGTCGCTCTGGATAAGAGCGTCTGCTAAATGACCAATTTATTTTTTTATTTTAATAATATGAAAGGTGCTGCGTTGCTGTGTTAATAATATGAAAGGTGCTGTGTTAATAATATGAAAGGTGCTGCGTTGCTGTGTTAATAATATGAAAGGTGCTGCGTTGCTGTGTTAATAATATGAAAGGTGCTGCGTTGCCAGTGGTGTAAAAACACTTTAAAGTCCTACTTAAGTCGTTTTTAGGGGTGTCTGTACTTTACTTTACTATTAATATTTTTGCCAACTTTTACTTACTTCCTAAAGAAAATAATGTACTTTTTACTCTTACTACTTTACATTTTGATGGGGAAATGGTCCAATTCACACACTTATCAAGAGAACATCCCTGGTCATCCCTACTGCCTCTGATCTGGTGGACTCACTAAACACAAATGCTTCGTTTGTAAATTATGTACAGTGGGGAAAAAAAGTATTTAGTCAGCCACCAATTGTGCAAGTTCTCCCACTTAAAAAGATGAGAGAGGCCTGTAATTTTCATCATAGGTACACGTCAACTATGACAGACAAAATGAGGAAAAAAAATCCAGAAAATCACATTGTAGGATTTTTTATGAATTTATTTGCAAATTATGGTGGAAAATAAGTATTTGGTCAATGACAAAAGTTTCTCAATACTTTGTTATATACCCTTTGTTGGCAATGACACAGGTCAAACGTTTTCTGTAAGTCTTCACAAGGTTTTCACACACTGTTGCTGGTATTTTGGCCCATTCCTCCATGCAGATCTCCTCTAGAGCAGTGATGTTTTGGGGCTGTCGCTGGGCAACACGGACTTTCAACTCCCTCCAAAGATTTTCTATGGGGTTGAGATCTGGAGACTGGCTAGGCCACTCCAGGACCTTGAAATGCTTCTTACGAAGCCACTCCTTCGTTGCCCGGGCGCGGTGTGTTTGGGATCATTGTCATGCTGAAAGACCCAGCCACGTTTCATCTTCAATGCCCTTGCTGATGGAAGGAGGTTTTCACTCAGAATCTCACGATACATGGCCCCATTCATTCTTTCCTTTACACAGATCAGTCGTCCTGGTCCCTTTGCAGAAAAACAGCCCCAAAGCATGATGTTTCCACCCCCATGCTTCACAGTAGGTATGTTGTTCTTTGGATGCAACTCAGCATTCTTTGTCCTCCAAACACGACGAGTTGAGTTTTTACCAAAAAGTTCTATTTTGGTTTCATCTGACCATATAACATTCTCCCAATCCTCTTCTGGATAATCCAAATGCACTCTAGCAAACTTCAGACGGGCCTGGACATGTACTGGCTTAAGCAGGGGGACACGTCTGGCACTGCAGGATTTGAGTCCCTGGCGGCGTAGTGTGTTACTGATGGTAGGCTTTGTTACTTTGGTCCCAGCTCTCTGCAGGTCATTCACTAGGTCCCCCCGTGTGGTTCTGGGATTTTTGCTCACCGTTCTTGTGATCATTTTGACCCCACGGGGTGAGATCTTGCGTGGAGCCCCAGATCGAGGGAGATTATCAGTGGTCTTGTATGTCTTCCATTTCCTAATAATTGCTCCCACAGTTGATTTCTTCAAACCAAGCTGCTTACCTATTGCAGATTCAGTCTTCCCAGCCTGGTGCAGGTCTACAATTTTGTTTCTGGTGTCCTTTGACAGCTCTTTGGTCTTGGCCATAGTGGAGTTTGGAGTGTGACTGTTTGAGGTTGTGGACAGGTGTATTTTATACTGATAACAAGTTTAAACAGGTGCCATTAATACAGGTAACGAGTGGAGGACAGAGGAGCCTCTTAAAGAAGAAGTTACAGGTCTGTGAGAGCCAGAAATCTTGCTTGTTTGTAGGTGACCAAATACTTATTTTCCACCATAATTTGCAAATAAATTCATTAAAAATCCTACAATGTGATTTTCTGGATTTTTTTCTCATTTTGTCTGTCATAGTTGACGTGTACCTATGATGAAAATTACAGGCCTCTCTCATCTTTTTAAGTGGGAGAACTTGCACAATTGGTGGCTGACTAAATACTTTTACTACTTTGTCTCTGTCCTTGGCCCCCAGTTGGCAGTGAGAGGGGACTGCTGTAGTGGGTGTTGTGACTTGCCTGTCTGTGTTGTGACTTGCCTGTCTGTGTTGTGACTTGCCTGTCTGTGTTGTGGGTTGCCTGTCTGTGTTGTGACTTGCCTGTCTGTGTTGTGGGTTGCCTGTCTGTGTTGTGACTTGCCTGTCTGTGTTGTGGGTTGCCTGTCTGTGTTGTGACTTGCCTGTCTGTGTTGTGACTTGCCTGTCTGTGTTGTGACTTGCCTGTCTGTGTTGTGACTTGCCTGTCTGTGTTGTGACTTGCCTGTCTGTGTTGTGACTTGCCTGTCTGTGTTGTGACTTGCCTGTCTGTGTTGTGACTTGCCTGTCTGTGTTGTGGGTTGCCTGTCTGTGTTGTGGGTTGCCTGTCTGTGTTGTGACTTGCCTGTCTGTGTTGTGACTTGCCTGTCTGTGTTGTGACTTGCCTGTCTGTGTTGTGACTTGCCTGTCTGTGTTGTGACTTGCCTGTCTGTGTTGTGACTTGCCTGTCTGTGTTGTGACTTGCCTGTCTGTGTTGTGACTTGCCTGTCTGTGTTGTGGGTTGCCTGTCTGTGTTGTGACTTGCCTGTCTGTGTTGTGACTTGCCTGTCTGTGTTGTGACTTGCCTGTCTGTGTTGTGGGTTGCGTGTCAGGTACTATGGCAACGGCAGAGTGCATAGTTCATCCAGCAGGATGGTTGAAGAGGAACAGTTACCCACCGTCTCTACTGAGCTCAGGACAGCAACACGAAAACACATCCAGGTACACACACACACACGCACACACACACACACACACACACACACACACACACACACACACACACACACACACACACCGTCTACTGAGCTCAGGACAGCAACACGAAAACACATCCAGGTACACACACACACACACACCGTCTCTACTGAGCTCAGGACAGCAACACGAAAACACATCCAGGTACACACACACACACACACACCGTCTCTACTGAGCTCAGGACAGCAACACGAAAACACATCCAGGTACACACACACACACACACACACCGTCTCTACTGAGCTCAGGACAGCAACACGAAAACACATCCAGGTACACACACACACACACCGTCTCTACTGAGCTCAGGACAGCAACACGAAAACACATCCAGGTACACACACACACACACACACCGTCTCTACTGAGCTCAGGACAGCAACACGAAAACACATCCAGGTACACACACACACACACACACACACCGTCTCTACTGAGCTCAGGACAGCAACACGAAAACACATCCAGGTACACACACACACACACACACCGTCTCTACTGAGCTCAGGACAGCAACACGAAAACACATCCAGGTACACACACACACACACACACCGTCTCTACTGAGCTCAGGACAGCAACACGAAAACACATCCAGGTACACACACACACACACACACCGTCTCTACTGAGCTCAGGACAGCAACACGAAAACACATCCAGGTACACACACACACACACACACACCGTCTCTACTGAGCTCAGGACAGCAACACGAAAACACATCCAGGTACACACACACACACACACACACACCGTCTCTACTGAGCTCAGGACAGCAACAGGAAAACACATCCAGGTACACACACACACACACACACCGTCTCTACTGAGCTCAGGACAGCAACACGAAAACACATCCAGGTACACACACACACACACACACCGTCTCTACTGAGCTCAGGACAGCAACACGAAAACACATCCAGGTACACACACACACACACACACCCGTCTCTACTGAGCTCAGGACAGCAACACGAAAACACATCCAGGTACACACACACCGTCTCTACTGAGCTCAGGACAGCAACACGAAAACACATCCAGGTACACACACACCGTCTCTACTGAGCTCAGGACAGCAACACGAAAACACATCCAGGTACACACACACCGTCTCTACTGAGCTCAGGACAGCAACACGAAAACACATCCAGGTACACACACACACACACACACACCGTCTCTACTGAGCTCAGGACAGCAACACGAAAACACATCCAGGTACACACACACCGTCTCTACTGAGCTCAGGACAGCAACACGAAAACACATCCAGGTACACACACACACCCACCGTCTCTACTGAGCTCAGGACAGCAACAGGAAAACACATCCAGGTACACACACACACACACCGTCTCTACTGAGCACAGGACAGCAACACGAAAACACATCCAGGTACACACACACCGTCTCTACTGAGCTCAGGACAGCAACACGAAAACACATCCAGGTACACACACACACACACACACCGTCTCTACTGAGCTCAGGACAGCAACACGAAAACACATCCAGGTACACACACACCGTCTCTACTGAGCTCAGGACAGCAACACGAAAACACATCCAGGTACACACACACACACACACACACACACCGTCTCTACTGAGCACAGGACAGCAACACGAAAACACATCCAGGTACACACACACACACACACACACACACACACACCGTCTCTACTGAGCTCAGGACAGCAACACGAAAACACATCCAGGTACACACACACCGTCTCTACTGAGCACAGGACAGCAACACGAAAACACATCCAGGTACACACACACACACACACCGTCTCTACTGAGCACAGGACAGCAACAGGAAAACACATCCAGGTACACACACACACACACCGTCTCTACTGAGCTCAGGACAGCAACACGAAAACACATCCAGGTACACACACACCGTCTCTACTGAGCACAGAACAGCAACACGAAAACACATCCAGGTACACACACACACACACACCGTCTCTACTGAGCACAGAACAGCAACACGAAAACACATCCAGGTACACACACACACACACACACACACACACACACACCGTCTCTACTGAGCACAGGACAGCAACACGAAAACACATCCAGGTACACACACACACACACACACACCGTCTCTACTGAGCTCAGGACAGCAACACGAAAACACATCCAGGTACACACACACACACACACACACACGCCATCTCTACTGAGCACAGGACAGCAACACGAAAACACATCCAGGTACACACACACACACACACACACCGTCTCTACTGAGCTCAGGACAGCAACACGAAAACACATCCAGGTACACACACACACACACACACACACACCGTCTCTACTGAGCACAGGACAGCAACACGAAAACACATCCAGGTACACACACACACACACACACACACACGTCTCTACTGAGCACAGGACAGCAACACGAAAACACATCCAGGTACACACACACACACACACACACACACACACACACACACACACACACACACACCGTCTCTACTGAGCACAGGACAGCAACACGAAAACACATCCAGGTACACACACACACACACACACACACACACACACACACACCGTCTCTACTGAGCACAGGACAGCAACACGAAAACACATCCAGGTACACACACACACACACACACACACACACACACCGTCTCTACTGAGCACAGGACAGCACCCCGACCACACAAACATATATAGGTACACACGCATACAGTACCAGTCAAAAGTTTGGACACACCTCCTCATTCAAGGGTTTTTCTTTATTTTTTACTATTTTCTACATTGTAGAATAATAGTGAAGACATTAAAACTATGAAATAACACATACGGAATCATGTAGTATCCAAAAAAGTGTTACAAAAATCTAAATATATTTGAGATTTGAGATTCTTCTTTGCCTTGATGAAAGCTTTGCACACTCTTGGCATTTTCTCAACCAGCTTCATGAGGTAGTCACCTGAATGCATTTCAATTAACAGGTGTGCCTTCTTAAAAGTTAATTTGTGGAATGTATTTCCTTCTTAATGCGTGTGAGCCAATCAGTAGGGGTGGTATATAGAAGATAACCCTATTTGGTAAAAGACCAAGTCCATATTATGGCAAGAACAGCTCAAATAAGCAAAGAGAAACAACAGTCCATCATTACTTTAAGACATGAAGGTCAGTCAATCCGGAACATTTCAAGAACTTTGAAAGTTTCTTCAAGTGCAATCGCAAAAACCATCAAGCGCTATGATGAAACTGGCTCTCATGAGGACCGCCACAGGAATGGAAGACCCAGAGTTACCTCTGCTGCAGAGGATAAATTCATTAGAGTTACCAGCCTCAGAAATTGCAGCCCAAATAAATGCTTCACAGAGTTCAAGTAACAGACACATCTCAACATCAACTGTTCAGAGTGGACTGTGTGAATCAGGCCTTCATGGTCTAATTGCTGCAAAAAAAAACACTACTAAAGGACACCAATAAGAAAAAGAGACTTGCTTGGGCCAAGAAACATGAGCAATGGACATTAGACCAGCGGAAATCTGTCCTTTGGTCTGATGAGTCCAAATTTGAGATTTTTGGTTCCAACCGCCGTGTCTTTGTGAGACGCAGAGTAGGTGAACGGATGATCTCCACATGAGTGGTTCCCACCATGAAGCATGGAGGAGAAGGTGTGATGGTGTTGGGGTGCTTTGCTGGTGACACTGTCTGTGATTTATTTAGAATTCAAGGCACACTTAACCAGCATGGCTACCACAGCATTCTGCAGTGATACACCATCCCATCTGGTTTGCTCTTAGTGGGACTATCATTTGTTTTTCAACAGGTCAATGACTCAACACACCTCCAGGCTGTGTAAGGGCTATTTGACCAAGAAGGAGAGTGATGGAGTACTGCATCAGATGACCTGGCCTCCACAATCACCCGACCTCAACCAAATTGAGATGGTTTGGAATGAGTCGGACCGCAGAGTGAAGGAAAAGCAGCCAACAAGTGCTCAGCATATGTGGGAACTCCATCAAGACTGTTGGAAAAGCATTACTCATGAAGCTGGTTGAGAGAATGCCAAGAGTGTACAAAGCTGTCATCAAGGCAAAGGGTGGCTACTTTGAAGAATCTAACATCTAAAATATATTTTGATTTGGTTTAACACTTTTTTGGTTACTACATGATTCCATATGTGTTATTTCATAGTTTTGATGTCTTCACTATTATTCTACAATGTAGAAAATAGTACAACATTAAAGATAACCCTTGAATGAGGAGGTGTGTCCAAACTTTTGACTGGTACAGTATGTACCCTGAGTGACACCATACAGGGCTAAGACAGGGTGTGTTACACACAGCTTACACACACACACACACACACACACACACACACACACACACACACACACACTATGTGTGAGAGAACACATAAACAAGGGTAAGAACTGAAGCCAATCATGGAAACAAAGCTATAGCCAACATCCTTCATACTGAATGACGTATCCTGCTCTTTGACCATCATGTGAACCATGTGTGTGTTTGCAGAAGAAGAAGAAGAAAGTCCACAAAGTGCCAGCGGAGGTGATCAACGACCGTTCCACTGAGAACAGCAGCAACAGAGGCCCAGAACCTGGTGAGACCACACACACACACACACATACACACACACACACACACACACACAAAGCCCCAGCCCTCAACACTACAGAACCACACACACACGTTTTAGGTTTTACTATCCTTGTGGGCACCTAAAATTGATTTCCATTCAAAATTCTATTTTCCCTAACCTTATCCGCTAACCATAAACCTAACCCTAATTCTAACCCTAACTCTAACCTTAACCCCTGAACCTAACCCCTAACCCTAATTGTAACCTTAACCCCCACGGAAATCTAATTAGCATATATTTTTTTATCCCCTTCAAAATCCACCAGTTTAAGATAGAGATATCTGTTTTTTTGCATTGGGTCTCAATCCACTCTGTCTATTCCCAGTTCATCTGCGGTGAAAGGTGACAGAGCTAGAGCGGTGTTTGTCAGACCATGAGGGGAAGTCTAGAGCGAAAATCAGTCTTCTCACAAAATTGTCTGTAGCATCCGAACGGTTTGGCCTACTAACTAGTACCCCTCGAACGGTTTGGCCTACTAACTAGTACCCCTCGAACGGTTTGGCCTACTAACTAGTACCCCTCGAACGGTTTGGCCTACTAACTAGTACCCCTCGAACGGTTTGGCCTACTAACTAGTACCCCTCTGTGGAAAGGTGAGACTCTCACGAACACGATGGTGTTCTCCCGCAAGGGTCTTGGGACTCGTCTGAAGTCATTACAGCCAATCTGCCAACTTCTGTCTGTAGCGTCCGAACGGTTTGGGCTACACACTAATATGTCCTCACAAGACCCTTCTGAAGGTTCCCCGGTACCAGTTGAAAAAATGAATGGAAATATATACTGTGAGGGAAAAAAGTATTTGATCCCCTGCTGATTTTGTACGTTTGCCCACTGACAAAGACATGATCAGTCTATAATTTCAATGGTAGGTTTATTTGAACAGTGAGAGACAGAATAACAACAACAAAAATCCTGAAAAACGCATGTCAAAAATGTTATGAATTGATTTGCATTTTAATGAGGGAAATAAGTATTTGACCCCTCTGCAAAACATGACATAGTACTTGGTGGCAAAACCCTTGTTTGCAATCACAGAGGTCAGACATTTCTTGTAGTTGGCCACCAGGTTTGCACACATCTCAGGAAGGATTTTGTCCGACTCCTCTTTGCAGATCTTCTCCAAGTCATTAAGGTTTCGAGGCTGATGTTTGCAACTCGAACCTTCAGCTCCCTCCACAGATTTTCTATGGGATTAAGGTCTGGAGACTGGCTAGGCCACTCCAGGACCTTAATGTGCCCTCTTCTTGAGCCACTCCTTTGTTGCCTTGGCCGTGTGTTTTGGGTCAATGTCATGTTACCCATCCACAAACCATTTTCAATGCCCTGGCTGAGGGAAGGAGGTTCTCACCCAAGATTTGACGGTACATGGCCCCATCCATCGTTTACATTTTTTACATTTTAGTCATTTAGCAGACGCTCTTATCCAGAGCGACTTACAGTTAGTGAATACATATTTTTTTATACTGGCCCCCCGTGGGGATCGAACCCACAACCCTGGCGTTGCAAACACCATGCTCTATCAACTGAGCTACATCCCTGCCGGCCATTCCCTCCCCTACCCTGGGCCAATTGTGCGCCGCCCATGAGTCTCCCGGTGGCGGCCGGCGGCGACAGAGCCTGGATTCGAACCAGGATCTCTAGTGGCACAGTTAGCATTGCGATGCAGTGCCTTAGACCACTGCGCCACTGCGCCACTCAGGAGTACGTTGATGCCAAAGAGCTCCATTTTGGTCTCATCTGACCACAACAGTTTCACCCAGTTCTCCTCTGAATCATTCAGATGTTCATTGGCAAACTTCAGACGGGCCTGTATATGTGCTTTCTTGAGCAGGGGGACCCTGCGGGCGCTGCAGGATTTCAGTCCTTCACGGCGTAGTGTGTTACCAATTGTTTTCTTGGTGACTATGGTCCCAGCTGCCTTGAGATCATTGACAAGATCCTCCCGTGTAGTTCTGGGCTGATTCCTCACCGTTCTCATGATCATTGCAACTCCACGAGGTGAGATCTTGCATGGAGCGCCAGGCCGGAGGAGATTGACAGTTATTTTGTGTTTCTCCCCATTTGCGAATAATCGCACCAACTGTAGTCACCTTCTCACCAAGCTGCTTGGCGATGGTTTTGTAGCCCATTCCAGCCTTGTGTAGGTCTACAATCGTGTCCCTGACATCCTTGGAGAGCTCTTTGGTCTTGGCCATGGTGGAGAGTTTGGAATCTGATTGATTGATTGCTTCTGTGGACAGGTGTCTTTTATACAGGTAACAAACTGAGATTAGGAGCACTCCCTTTAAGAGTGTGCTCCTAATCTCAGCTCGTTACCTGTATAAAAGACACCTGGGAGCCAGAAATCTTTCTGATTGAGAGGGGGTCAAATACTTATTTCCCTCATTAAAATGCAAATCAATTTATAACATTTTTGACATGCGTTTTTCTGGATTTCTTTGTTGTTATTCTGTCTCTCACTGTTCAAATAAACCTACCATTAAAATGATAGACTGATCATGTCTTTGTCTGTGGGAAAACGTACAAAATCAGCAGGGGATCAAATACTTTTTCCCCTCACTGTATGGAGACTGTTTAGTGCCAAAAATAAGGGGTTAAATACATGTCAAAAAAATGTATAAAAAAAAAAGTTTCCTGGTCTTGCTTATATCTCTCAGATATAAGATAAACATTTCAGAACAAACTTTCTTTAGATTTTTTTTGGGGGGGGACTATCTGTTGTTTCATGTAGTGAATCTGTTGTTCCATATGTTTGTATGGTTTAATAGCAGTAAGGCCAAATTATTATATTTTGGGGGGGGGGGGGGGGGGGGGGTACTTCAAGGGGTCTTAAAATTGGAAATCAAATAGCAAAATGATCCTTGGTGTGACCTTCTTAAAACAATTCCATATAGCTTAGTAGAACCCCCCCCCCCCCCCCCCCCCCCCCCCCATAGGGTTTAGACTCTTATGGATTAACCTCTAACCCTAATTGTAAACCTAACCTTAACCCCTAAACCTAACCCTCATTGTTAACTTAACCCTAACCTTAACCCATAACCCTAACCTTAACCCCTAACCCTAATTGTAACCCCTAACCCTAATTGTAACCCCTAACCCTAAAATAGCCTTTGTCCTCGTAGGGACCTGGGAAATGTCTCCAGAAGGGAGAATCTTCCTTGTTTTACTATCTTTGTGGGGACTTGTGGGTAAATCAGGTATCCACGACGATAGTAATACACACCACACACAAAACAACTTGTTATAAGCATGTATGAGCCTTTATAATGTCTTATAGCAAGGCTTCATATGTTGTCTCTCTCTCTCTATGTATAGAATTGTCAACAGTCTCAAACTGGCTGTTATTTAGTCCCAGTCATTATGAGAGGATTCTAAGGCATTATAACGGGGTCACACTACAGAACTAGAATGAGTAGAACAGGCTTCCTCATTCAAGTCAACGATGCCATAATGGGTTGACTGGACAGCCATTTTTAGTGTACCCATGAGTTGAGTTTACCGGTCAAATCGCCATGGTGAGAGGTTGGAAACCTGTTCTATTGATTCTATTTCTATGGTCATGTACATTGAGTAGCAGCTCTGTGATGTGAATGTCTGTCCCTTTCCTGTCCTCCTCCTCTCCTTCTCTCTTCTCCTCTCTTCTCCTGTTCTCCAGTAGACCCCTGCAGTGTAACTCCAGTCCCCACGTCCGTGTCCCACCTGTCCAGCTCCCTGAGCCAGCACCTCCCCTTCCCTGCCTTCCCCCTCCGGGCCTCCCTCCAGTCTGGCCCCGTGCTGCCCGCCGGGCCCCCTGCTGAGTATCACTCTGACTCTGCAGAGTCCCTGGAGGAGATCCCCGTGGCGCTGGCACGACTGGGCACATCCGCCATGGCCGGGACGTCTATGGGTACGACCGCCTCGACCGCTGCTGCTGGATCGTCTTCTCAACGCTCTCTACTGCTGCCTGCAGTCCAAGCCCATCCCTCGCCCCAGCCCCAGCCCCGGACCAAGAGGAAGGCCTCCACACACAGCAGCAGGACGTGGGGAGGGGGGGAGCAGAGGTTTGAGATGGCCACCCAGCCTCCTACGGTGTATGTTAGTAGGAGTAGTGGGCAGCCGGGGGGAGCCGAGCACCGGGAGGACAAACACAGCAGCAGGCAGGCCATCAGGAGAGGCCTGGAGCAGTCTGGTCCTGGGCCCAGCTCCAGGGCAGGCACCCCACTGGCCTAGACTAGCTCCCCCAGGATCGACCACTGCACCCTGGGCTGGGCCCACCACTGGGTCCTGCTTCTGGAGGGCTGGCTGGCTGTGTAACTGACTGGCTGTCTGGCTGGCTGGCTGGCTGGCTGGCTGTGTAACTGACTGGCTGGCTGGCTGGCTGGCTGGCTGGCTGTGTAACTGGCTGGCTGGCTGGCTGGCTGTGTAACTGGCTGGCTGGCTGGCTGGCTGTGTAACTGGCTGGCTGGCTGTGTAACTGACTGGCTGGCTGGCTGGCTGGCTGGCTGGCTGTGTAACTGGCTGGCTGGCTGGCTGGCTGTGTAACTGGCTGGCTGGCTGGCTGGCTGGCTGTGTAACTAGCTGGCTGGCTGGCTGGCTGTGTAACTGGCTGGCTGGCTGGCTGGCTGGCTGGCTGGCTGTGTAACTGGCTGGCTGGCTGGCTGGCTGGCTGTGTAACTGGCTGGCTGGCTGGCTGGCTGGCTGGCTGTGTAACTGGCTGGCTGGCTGGCTGGCTGGCTGGCTGGCTGTGTAACTGGCTGGCTGGCTGGCTGGCTGTGTAACTGGCTGGCTGGCTGGCTGGCTGGCTGGCTGTGTAACTGGCTGGCTGGCTGGCTGTGTAACTGGCTGGCTGGCTGGCTGGCTGGCTGTGTAACTGGCTGGCTGGCTGGCTGGCTGTGTAACTGGCTGGCTGGCTGGCTGGCTGGCTGTGTAACTGGCTGGCTGGCTGGCTGTGTAACTGGCTGGCTGGCTGGCTGGCTGGCTGGCTGGCTGTGTAACTGGCTGGCTGGCTGGCTGGCTGTGTACCTGACTGTCTTACTGGCTGGCTGGCTGGCTGGCTGGCTGGCTGGCTGGCTGTGTACCTGACTGTCTTACTGGCTGGCTGGCTGGCTGGCTGTGTAACTGACTGTCTTACTGGCTGGCTGTCTGGCTGGCTGACTGTCTGATTGACTGGCTGGCTGGCTGTCTGATTGACTGGCTGGCTGACTGTCACATTGCTACCTTGATGACTAGGATACACTGCTTTTGATACAGAGAGAGACAATCCCTGATGTAGCATTGGGTGTTGACACAACCTATGCAAACTAACTAACTAACTCAGCAGAACAGAATGGAGGGGACTGTCTGTTCTGTTCTGGCTGGCAGTGTCTTACTACCACAGTCTCCACTATTCAACTATGACTACGTCCTCAATGGCACCCTGTTTCCTATCTAGTGCACTACTTTTGACCAATGGCCCATATAGCTAAATAGTGTGCCATTTGGAACGCATCCTATATGATTATGGGGGGGGGGGGGGGCGGCAGGTAGCTTAGTGGTTAAGAGCGTTGTGCCAGTAACCGAAAGGTCGCTGGTTCTAATCCCCGAGCTGACTAGGTGAAAAATCTGTCGATGTGCCCTTGAGCAAGGCACTTAACCCTAATTGCTCCTGTAAGTCGCTCTGGATAAGAGCGTCTGCTAAATGACTAAAATGTATGTAAATGTGATTATAACCCCCACAATGCTATATGTTACCTGTGTTCACGTCTTCTGGTTTAATAATCACTTGATCTATTCTGGAGCATTGCTCAACATATTGTTTCTCATAATGGAAAAAAAACACACAGCTTTTAGTATTTATTCCTATTGAGAGGTATTTCTGAATGAAGAACCCTTGGTGATTTGTACTGGAAGTAAGATACCTTTACTTTATGCCTTCCCAGGTCTACACTTTGTAACCAAATGTTACCTGTTAACCTTCATTTTTTATTACTTTTTCATGGAAACACCATTAATCGTGTTGGTATGTTTTTTACGTGAGTCTTTTAGTTTGTTTATTGCATACCCATCTGACTGCTATGGTGACCGCCTTTCTGTCTGCCTGCCTGCCTGCCTGCCTGCCTGCCTGCCTGTCTGTCTGTCTGTCTGTCTGTCTGTCTGTCTGTCTGTCTGCCTGTCTGCCTGTCTGTCTGTCTGTCTGTCTGTCTGTCTGTCTGTCTGCCTGCCTGCCTGTCTGTCTGCCTGTCTGCCTGCCTGCCTGCCTGCCTGTCTGTCTGTCTGTCTGTCTGTCTGTCTGTCTGCCTGTCTGTCTGTCTGCCTGTCTGTCTGCCTGCCTGCCTGCCTGCTGTCTGTCTGTCTGTCTGTCTGTCTGTCTGTCTGCCTGGCGCTGAGCATTAACCAAAATGTTTGTTATTTTTTAGTTTTTTAAACAACTAATTGATGACATCGGTTCAATTATTTTAATTCAATTTATACTGAATAGAAATATAAACGCAACATGTAAAGTGTTGGTCCTATGTTTCATGAGCTAAAAGATCCCAGAAATGTCCCATACGCACAAAAAGCTTATTTCTCTCAAATTCTGTGCACAATTCTGTTTACATCCCTGTTAGTGAGCATTTCTTCTTTGCCAAGATAATCCATCCACCTGACAGGTGTGGCATATCAAGAAGCTGATTAAACAGCATGATCATTACACAGGTGCACCTTGTGCTGGGGACAATAAAAGGCCACTCAAAAATGTGCCGTTTTGTCACACAACACAATGCCACAGATGTCTCAAGTTTTGAGGGCCAGAGAATTTAATGTTAATTTCTCTACCATAAAACGTCGTTTTAGAGAATTTGGCAGTACGTCCAACCGGAATCACAACCGCAGACCACGTGTTTCCACGCCAGCCCAGGACTTCCACATCCGGCTTCTTCACCTGCGGGATCATCTGACACCAGCCACCCGGACAGCTGATAAACCTGAGGAGTATTTCTGTCTGTAATAAAGCTCTTTTGTGGGGGAAAAACTCATTCTGATTGGCTGGTGTCAGATGTCTGATTGTGCCCCTGCCCAGTCATGTAAAGTCCATAGATTAGGGCCAAATGAATGTATTTCTATTTGCTGATTTCCTTGAACTGTGACTCAGTAAAATCGTTGAAATTGTTGCATGTTGTGTTTATATATTTTTTCAGTATAGATATTTGTTTTCTTCTTCTGTGAGTTCAATACGCACGTTGCGCAGAGATGAATCAAGATCAAGCCCGAACTGTGCGATGTAGTAGGGTTCGCAGGTTCATGCTCTACAACATTCGGAGAGTACGACCCTGCCTTACACAGGAAGCGGCACAGGTCCTAATCCAGGCACTTGTCATCTCCCGTCTGGATTACTGCAACTCGCTGTTGGCTGGCCTCCCTGCCTGTGCCATTAAACCCCTACAACTCATCCAGAATGCCGCAGCCCGTCTGGTGTTCAACCTTCCCAAGTTCTCTCACGTCACCCCCCTCCTCCGCACACTCCACTGGCTTCCAGTTGAAGCTCGCATCCGTTACAAGACCATGGTGCTTGCCTATGGAGCAGTGAGGGGAACGGCACCTCCGTACCTTCGGGCTCTGATCAGTCCCTACACCCAAACGAGGGCATTGCGTTCATCCACCTCTGGCCTGCTGGCCCCCCTTCCTCTGCGGAAGCACAGTTCCCGCTCAGCCCAGTCAAAACTGTTCGCTGCTCTGGCACCCCAATGGTGGAACAAGCTCCCTCACGACGCCAGGACAGCGGAGTCACTCACCACCTTCCGGAGACATTTGAAACCCCACCTCTTTAAGGAATACCTGGGATAGGATAAAGTAATCCTTCTACCCCCCCCCCCCCCCCCCCCAAAAAAAAAAAGTGTAAAGTGGTTATCCCACTGGCTATAGGGTGATTGCACCAATTTGTAAGTCGCTCTGGATAAGAGCGTCTGCTAAATGACGTAAATGTGCCCTTGAGCAAGGCACTTAACCCTAATTGCTCCTGTAAGTCGCTCTGGATAAGAGCGTCTGCTAAATGACTAAAATGTAATGTAAATGTAGTTTCCAACAGGCCAATATTCTACATAATTTAGCGCGGAAAACATGGTAATGAACTACAATGACCATGTGTGTTTCTAAAAGGCCCACTACGTCAGGTTAGCGTGGGACAGACACAGAGAGAAGAGACAGAATAATACATGATGGAGAGGGACAGAGAGCTTTGAGGCAGCTCTACCATAATACATGATGGAGAGGGACAGAGAGCTTTGAGGCAGCTCTACCATAATACATGATGGAGAGGGACAGAGAGCTTTGAGGCAGCTCTACCTGGAAATACATCATATCTATGTGACTGATAGTTGGGATTCAGCAGTCATAAAAGTCTGCCTTATTTACTTTTGAAGAAACTACTAAAAATAGTGATTTAGTCAGACAGCGTAGGCAGCTGCTCTATAGAGATGAGATGACGACTTGGAATGAATTAATAAAGTCTTCGAATAAAACAAATGTAATATACACAACAACTGAAATATTTGATTAAATTAATCTGAATGAATTATTTACATTTTAGTAATTTAGCAGACGCTATTATCCAGAGCGTGGGATTCGAACCAGCGACCTTTCTGTTACTGGCCCAGCGCTCTTAACCGCTAGGCTACCTTAGTAAGGGATCAGCAGTACTGGGCAGTCACTACCATCAGGGGACTGGGCAGTACTGGGCAGTCACTACCATCAGGGGACTGGGCAGTACTGGGCAGTCACTACCATCAGGGGACTGGGCAGTACTGGGCAGTCACTACCATCAGGGGACTGGGCAGTACTGGGCAGTCACTACCATCAGGGGACTGGGCAGTACTGGGCAGTCACTACCATCAGGGGACTGGGCAGTACTGGGCAGTCACTACCATCAGGGGACTGGGCAGTACTGGGCAGTCACTACCATCAGGGGACTGGGCAGTACTGGGCAGTCACTACCATCAGGGGACTGGGCAGTACTGGGCAGTCACTACCATCAGGGGACTGGGCAGTACTGGGCAGTCACTACCATCAGGGGACTGGGCAGTACTGGGCAGTCACTACCATCAGGGGACTGGGCAGTACTGGGCAGTCACTACCATCAGGGGACTGGGCAGTACTGGGCAGTCACTACCATCATGGGACTGGGCAGTACTGGGCAGTCACTACCATCAGGGGACTGGGCAGTACTGGGCAGTCACTACCATCAGGGGACTGGGCAGTACTGGGCAGTCACTACCATCATGGGACTGGGCAGTACTGGGCAGTCACTACCATCAGGGGACTGGGCAGTACTGGGCAGTCACTACCATCAGGGGACTGGGCAGTGGGCAGTACTGGGCAGTCACTACCATCAGGGGACTGGGCAGTAATGGGCAGTCACTACCATCAGGGGACTGGGCAGTACTGGGCAGTCACTACCATCAGGGGACTGGGCAGTACTGGGCAGTCACTACCATCATGGGACTTTTACTAATTGTTTTATTCTGTGTTGTTACAGCCTTCAACCCACATAATGCATAGTGCATATCATATTTTAAAAAATTATCGAAATCGAAAACCATGATTATTTGTATTAATCTAATCGAAACCGAACCGACCTCAAAAAGCACTAATCGCTCAGCACTACTGCCTGCCTGTCTGTTTGTCTGTCTGTATATCTGTCTGTCTGTCTGTCTGTCTGTCTGTCTGCCTGCCTGTTGCCTAGTTACACTACTCCCACATGCTGAGCTGTTCTCTTTCAGCCGACCTATGGAGAAGAGTCTACCGGTGAGTCCCTAATGGCACCCTATTCCCGATATAGTGCACTGATTTTGAACAGAGTCCTATTCCCTTTATAGTGCACTATGGGTCCTGGTCTAAAGTAGTGCACTACATAGGGAATAGGGTGCCATTTGGGATGCAACCTTTGAAGCAGCTCAAGTTGTTCTACTGTTTTCTACTGATCACTTCTTCAATACTGATCACTGCATCACTACTGATCAATGCATCACTACTGTTAACTACTTCACTACTGATCACTTCTTCACTACTGATCAATGCATCACTACTGTTAACTACTTCACTACTGATCACTTCTTCACTACTGATCACTTCTTCACTACTGATCACTGCATCACTACTGTTAACTACTTCACTACTGATCACTTCTTCACTACTGATCACTACTTCACTACTGATCACTTCTTCACTACTGATCACTTCTTCACTACTGATCACTGCATCACTACTGATCACTACTTCACTACTGATCACTTCTTCACTACTGATCACTACTTCACTACTGATCACTTCTTCACTACTGATCACTTCTTCACTACTGATCACTGCATCACTACTGATCACTTCTTCACTACTGATCACTGCATCACTACTGTTAACTACTTCACTACTGATCACTTCTTCACTACTGATCACTACTTCACTACTGATCACTTCTTCACTACTGATCACTTCTTCACTACTGATCACTACTTCACTACTGATCACTTCTTCACTACTGATCACTTCTTCACTACTGATCACTGCATCACTACTGTTAACTTCTTCACTACTGATCACTACGTCACTACTGTTAACTTCTTCACTACTGATCACTTCTTCACTACTGATCACTACATCACTACTGATCACTACATCACTACTGATCACTTCTTCACTACTGTTAACTACTTCACTACTGATCACTTCTTCACTACTGATCACTACATCACTACTGATCACGTCGTCACTACTGATCACGTCGTCACTACTGATCACTTCTTCACTACTGATCACTTCTTCACTACTGATCACTACATCACTACTGATCACTTTTTCATGCCCACAATAATAAACAGGACCTTTTTATGAACTTTTCTTTAATCAGGGGAGCCCAATTGAGACCAGGGTCTCTTTTTCAAATGGTGCCCTGAGGACATCAAATGAAATATAAAACTGCAAGATACTAGATACAATAACAAGTACATTAGAACATCACAGCCGTCATAAACGAATTATTAAATTATTCAAGAAATAAGTTGTTTCATCAAACACGTCCAAGCAGGAATGCATGATTCAAGATATTTTGATGTGCAACCTAATCCACTGATTGTCATGAATTTTGAGTTTACAATTAGACTATAGTTGCTATATTTTACTGTCAAAATAGGACTTCAGAATTTGTTTTTGTTCAATATAGTTGAATTACATACATATTAATGTGCACCACAGGAGGCTGGTGGCACCTTAATTGGGGAGGACGGGCTCGTGGGTAATAGCTGGAGCGGAATAGGTGGAATGGTATCAGAAACAGTGCATTCGGAAAGTATTCAGACCCCTTTCCTTTTTCCAAATGTTGTTACGTTACAGCCTTATTCTAAAATGGATTAAATTAATGTTTTTCCTCATCAATCCACACACAATACCCCATAATGACGAAGCGAAAACTGGTTTTTAGAAATTTTGGCAAAAAACAGAAATACCTTATTTACATAAGTATTTGCTATGAGACTCGAAATTGAGCTCAGGTGCATCCTGTTTCCATTGATCATCCTTGAGATGTTTCTACAACTTGATTGGAGTCCACCTGTGGTAAATTCAATTGATTGGACATGATTTGGAAAGGCACACACCTGTCTATATAAGGTCCCACAGTTGACAGTGCATGTCAGAGCAAAAACCAAGCCATGAGGTCGAAGGAATTGTCCGTAGAGCACCGAGACAGGATTGTGTCGAGGCACAGATCTGGGGAAGGGTACCAAAACATTTATGTAACATTGAAGGTCCCCAAGAACACAGTGGCCTCCATCATTCTTAAATGGAAGAAGTTTGGAACCACCAAGACTCTTCCTTGAGCTGGCCGCCCGGCCAAACTGAGCAATCGGGGGAGATGGGCCTTGGTCAGGGAGGTGACCAAGAACCGGATGGTCACTCTGACAGAGCTCTAGAGTTCCTCTGTAGAGATGGGAGAACTTTCTCCTCAGTAAAAGGCACATGACAGCCCGCTTGGAGTTTGCCAAAAGGCACCTAAAACAAGATTCTCTGGTCTGATGAAACCAAGATTGAACTCTTTGGCCTGAATGCCATGCGTCACGTCTGGAGGAAACCTGGCACCATCCCTACGGTGAAGCATGGTAGTGGCAACATCATGCTGTGGGGATGTTTTTTAGCGGCAGGGACTGGGAGACTAGTCAGGATCAAGGGAAAGATGAACAGAGCAAAGTACAGAGAGATCCTTGATGAAAACCTGCTCCAGAGCGCTCAGGACCTCAGACTGGGGTGAATGTTCACCTTCCAACAGGACAATGACCCTAAGCACACAGCCAAGACAACGCAGGAGTGGCTTCGGGACAAGTCTCTGAATGTCCTTGAGTGGCCCAGCCAGAGCCCGGACTTGAACCCGATCGAACATCTCTGGAGAGAACTAAAAATAGCTGTGCAGCAACGCTCCCCATCCAACCTGACAGAGCCTGAGAGGATCTGCAGAGAAGAATGGAAGAAACTCCCCAAATACAGGTGTGCCAAGCTTGTAGCATCATACCAAGAAGATGCGAGGCTGTAATCGTTGCCAAAGGTGCTTCAACAAAGTACTGAGTAAAGGGTCTGAATACTTATGTAAATGTGATATTTCCCTTTTTATATATATATATATTTGCAAAAATGTCTAGAAACCTGTTTTCGCTTTGTCATTATGGGGTATTGTGTGTAGATTGATGAGGGGAATAAAATAATTTAATCAATTTTAGAATAAGGCTGTAACATAATAAAATGTGGAAAAAAGTCAAGGGGTCTGAATACTTCGGTTTCCATGGTTTCCATGTGTTTGATGCCGTTCCATTTACT
This sequence comes from Coregonus suidteri, assembly GCA_036851935.1. NCBI lineage: Eukaryota > Metazoa > Chordata > Actinopteri > Salmoniformes > Salmonidae > Coregonus > Coregonus suidteri. The sequence goes on along the minus strand of CM072252.1, from coordinate 4,366,292 downwards.
CCGTTCCAGACATTATTATGAGCCGTTCTCCCCTCAGCAGCCTCAGATTGGGGTTCAACACCTGAGGAAGTGGAAACTCCAAACACGTGAAGTAGATCATCAACTCTAAATATAATACCCACTGCTAGTAGCCATGTATTCACAGTAAATGTAATGTAGCCTACTACCTATCAGACATAGTAGACCTATGGCCGGTGTGTTTTATTCAGATGAATAGTGAAAGTTCAGAAATACAAATCCTCTCTTCAACAGGGACAAGGGGCCAAGCTTCCAAAGCTGTGTTTTTTCCTGCAATTGCATTTTGAAATTATATATATACGATCAGGACGCTACTTTTCTCTCGAGCTCATGAGGGGAGAGGAGAGTGGCTCGCTCATCACAGCAGCAGGCCCCAGTCGAGGGCACAGGCACAGGGGCCGGGTAGACACTTTCATTACAAGGATCCTGAGGATAATGCACTTTACGGTTTGGCCAAATCATGGTTTTAGCCGCCCAGAAAATAGAACGTTTTGATTGAGGTGACAATGTAGAACGTTGCTTTTTCTACATTTATAGGCCCCCTTTCTGTTCTTTACGATCCATTATCTTGGCTGTGTAACTGATGACTGAGTCAGAGCAGGTGTCTTTGCTGATCCCGCGTATCACTTTGAATGTGACCTCAGCTCAGCCAATCAGAAAACATCTTGGCAGGGGGGGGGGACAAAATGGGCCGGCCATGTCACCGTTTTCATTGTTTTATTTTTATATAAAAAAATATGTTTTTGTGGGTCAATTTCGACCAGCCCAACCAACTAAAAACTGGTCCAGCCCATCTGGCATTTGCCAGAATTGCCAGATGGCCAATCCACTCCTGGATTTAATAGAACCTCTAGTTTTCAACTGAACAGTTGGGGGGAATTCCGACCCGAGTTCAGCGCACGTAAATGGAACCTAATTCCCTTTTTATGCACTTTTCTCTCTACGTGTATTCTGACCTTGAGTTTAAGCATGAGAAGAGCATGCTGTTCGCCCGCTATTCGTTTGGGGTGGAGATCAAAGAAATGAAGGTGTGTCTGTCTGCAGGCCATATTCTGACCTTGATTTAGGGGCTATATTCAATCTGGAAAGCTGAAGCATTACAGATTCTGTCATAGAAATGTAAAGGTAATTTCCGATTGAGCCGACATGTGCCGCGTTTACTGTGAATGCAGTCTCCATTAAAGCGGGAAAGCTGCCTTTAAATTTCAATCACGCTGTAAAGCTGAACTTCCACGATGCGGATTGAATAGAGCCCTTCATTCCCTCATAATTCCACCACCTTTACGCGCGATGAAACCACGAATAAGGTTGAGCAGAACTGGCGGTTCCAAGTGGGAAAAGCATCCAACACACACAAAATATACTGATCCATGTCAGAGCTGCAGGACAACAGAACTATCAGCCTTAACCAACACAACAAGGCCAAGGCCAACGTTTTTTAAGGATGAATCAAGAGTTAATAAGGTTGAATCTGTTTCTCAGCATGCTCCTCCAAAAACATGCAACAACGTCAATAATACCATTACCTGTCTATTTCGTCAACTTGTTGCCTCTATAGCCTACAATAACAGTCACCAAGATGGCTGTCTTTCATTGATCCCTATATTCTGAACCCATTCTCTCTATGTATTCTAGTGAGTCTGTCAACTAAATTCTAATGAAAGGTGCACTGTATTTAAAGGGATGACTTTAGATAAATGTACTGAAAACCCCATTGAATGCAAACTCCATGAGAAGATCTGTTGGCCAGCAAGTGGGAGGGTTTTCAGTGGTTGATTAAAATGTATTCAGCACACACAGAGGAACTACGCCTGCAAAGCACCTGCATAAGGTAAGTTTGAATACCAACTACTGAGAAGTGCGTAGGAAAGGTGTGCATTTCCTACAGTAAGCCCCTAATGGGGCGGCAGGTAGCTTAGTGGTTAAGAGCGTAGTGCCAGTAACCGAAAGGTCGCTGGTTCTAATCCCTGAGCCAACTAGGTGAAAAATCTGTTGATGTGCCCTTGAGCAAGGCACTTAACCCTAATTGCTCCTGTAAGTCGCTCTGGATAAGAGCGTCTGCTAAATGACTAAAATGTCATGCGTAACGTCCCTCTACAGGTGTGTCTAACTAGTGCGCATGACTCATGTTGATATGATTTTCAGTTTGCTTCCATATGACTGGTTTAACATTGGTCTCCATGGATCATAAGGAAAAATCACCTCGGACAAGCTCCAGTTTAAATCGCATGAGAGCCAGTGAGGGATATGGCAAAAACAGAGTTTTCATACAATTTTTTTTTTGTTCAATAGCTAAATCATTTAACAGTGCACCAGGAGTACTTGCTACTGTGATTCCTGCAATGCATAGCCTGTTGATGGAGTATTTTTCAAATCCTAAATTATACTTTTGTTACATTGTTTGCTAGCTCAGCTGGTTAGCTAGCTCTGTCTCATTGACCACCAAATGTTGCTAACGCTAGCTAGCTAGCCACTTCTCAAAATGTATGCTAGCTAGCTAAGTTAGCCATGTTATGAATACAACGCCCATCTGCTGTCGACATCAGGATACCATTTGAGAGCACTAGTTAGCTCCAACAGTGATTGTAGCTCTGGCTGCTTGCTGACAGTAAATTCAGAGCCATTCAGTGGCTAGCCAGACCACAAACATCATTTGACCAGGTTCCTGTGAAGCAATTGTAATGACAGTCCGCCACAACATACCCAAGAGTTTCCTGATTAGCAAGGAGTAGTCTGTGTTTAATTTCATTGTGTAGTAAAAACACAGTTTGAGATTATTGTGAGGGGATTTCGCCAGTGGTTGAATGGGGATTTGGGCTTCCTGGGAAAATGTTGTCTTAGGTTGCAACAGTAACCAAGGGGGGCGGGGCTTGGGGAAGGGTGAATTGCTATGTGTATTTACAATCCCCTCCTCCAAACGGATTACTAATTTACCTAGCTCTTATCAATAGCTCTTATTAATTTATCAATTACAGTGCACGGATAATGCAGTTATTTCTATTGAAATTATTAAGTAGATGCTTTTTCCCCCCACTTTGAACCGGCAGGTTCACGCGACCAGTGGAGGCTGGTGAGGGGAGGACGGCTCATAATAATGGAACGGAGCAAAAGGAAACCATGTGTTTGGTGTATCTGAAACCGCTCCAGACGTTACCACCAGCCCGTCCTCCCCAATTAAGGTGCCACCAACCTCCAGTGCCCCACCTTATTGGTGCTCAATGGTTTAAACGATGAACATAGCCTTAAGATGCTTTTAGGAAACCGGGCCCTGGACAGTATCGGCCCCAGGTATTTATTCATAGTAAGATCAACCTGTCACTACAGAAAGGTCTCTCTCTCTCTCTCTCTCTCTCTCTCTCTCTCTCTCTCTCTCTCTCTCTCTCTCTCTCTCTCTCTCTCTCTCTCTCTCTCTCTCTCTCTCTCTCTCTCTCTCTCTCTCTCTCTCTCTCTCTCTCTCTCTCTCTCTCTCTCTCTCTCTCTCTCTCTCTCTCTCTCTCTCTCTCTCTCTCTCTCTCTCTCTCTCTCTCTCTCTCTCTCTCTCTCTCTCTCTCTCTCTCTCTCTCTCTCTCTCTCTCTCTCTCTCTCTCTCTCTCTCTCTCTCTCTCTCTCTCTCTCTCTCTCTCTCTCTTTCTCCCCCCTCTCTCTCTAGCCACACTTATACCTGGTTGTAACATGCATCCTTTGTCCTGATCTTGTCCACATTCTGATTGTGATTAGATCTTATAAGTGTAAACGGACAACCCAGCTCGCACATTTGGTTCCTTGGAAGTTGTGTGAATGTAAGTTTTTTGGTTCTGGGAACGAATCCATAAGTTTCCTGACCCGTAAATCTGAACGTTTTTGTTCTGAGAACGGAAGTGAACATTTCTCCCGGTTCTGGGAACGTACATTTTTAGGTTTCAGGGAGGTAATGAGAATGTTCTACTATGGTTCCCTGAAAGTTTTCCTGGGAGGTTTTATTAACGTTCTGAGAACGGAAATTGTAGGTTATTTTAAGGTAATTAAATAATGTTCTGAGAACGTTTCAATAAGACTTTTAATAACACTGCTCGCCAATTTTAGGGTTAACTGTTTTGAATTCCAAGCACAGATATTGTGGCACAGCGTCAGTGAGATTCAAACGGCCAACACACATGAACACACTTAACAAGATAGAAGATAGAGAGAGTTTTGTTGATGCTGAGAACGGTTTGTAAATGTTTTTAAATAACATTCTTAGAATGTTCTCTGACCGTTACTTACGTTTTCTTGTGGTTTTTATGGAAAGTTTTCTTAACGTTCTCGAAACAATAGAGAACATCACTTTAAATAGAACCATGGAAACGTTATGCTAAAGTATTGAAATTCCCACAGAAGAACGTTGTTCCTTAATATTCTCTGAACTGTTTGAGAACATTCCCAATGTGAAATTAAATGTAACCATGTTTGAACTTTTAGGAAATGTTCTGTTAAAGTAATGAAATTCTAAGAAAATTATGTTTTTTAAAATATTTTTTATATTCCTTAAATGTGCTGAGAATGCTCCAAAGCCAAGCAACTATCCTACACCATTCCCAGAACGTTGTGATCCTACACCATTCCCAGAACGTTGTGGGAAGGTTGTATGCTAAATAACTATAGGACGACCACACTCTCACCAAGCTCACAGATACATCCGGTTCTCAAAACGTTATGTGCTAGTTGCAAAGATGTGGTCAAGATCAGGAGGAAGGAGGCATGTTAGGAGCAGGTATAAACGGGGTATAAAAATAGTGTGCTGGGCCTTCACTAGTCCTGTATTAGTGGACCGATATAGCAGTAGCCATCTCTCTATCCCTCTCTCTCTTTATCTCTCTCTCCCCCCCTCCCCCCCTCTCTCTCTTTATCTCTATCCCCCCCACCTCCCCCTCTCTCTCTCTTTATATCTCTCTCTCCCCCCCACCTCCCCCTCTCTCTCTCTTTTATATCTCTCTCCCCCCCCCCTCCCCCTCTCTCTCTTTATATCTCTCTCCCCCCCCCACCTCCCCCCTCTCTCTCTCTTTATATCTCTCTCCCCCCCACCTCCCCCCTCTCTCTCTCTTCCTTCCTGCCAGTTGGCTGGTTGCTGTGCTGAGTATCTGTTTATAGCCTGTATATTGTTGTGTTGGGATAGCTGGTTGACTCTGGCACGGTCCCCTTCTGTTTAGCTGGCTCCTGCTGCACAGTCACCCTGCCCCGCCCTCTCCCCCCGCGGGAAGCCAAGGGGGTTACCTCGGCAACGAAACACTACGACATCATAACAGTGTCAATCAAGGCCCCAGCAGGCAGAGGAGAAGCATGTGGCCGAATGTGTTGACAGGAGAGGGAGTGTGCTTCCCAAATGGCACCCTATTCTGTTTATACTGAGCTCTACATGTGAACATGGCCCATACAAAAGTAGTGCACTATGTAGGGAACATGTTTCCATTTGGGACGTAGGCAGAGTCACTCCTCCTATTCTCCTGTATTTACAGCTTTATGTGGCTGCTGGAAGGAACACGGTTTAATCATCTGGCTTTTCTTTTTCAAAAAGTCTGCTAGTGCACATTCTTAGGATACCTCTATGAGAGTAGTGTACACTCGTTCTCTTTAACCTCTATGAGAGTAGTGTACACTCGTTCTCTTTAACCTCTATGAGAGTAGTGTACACTCGTTCTCTTTAACCTCTATGAGAGTAGTGTACACTCGTTCTCTTTAACCTCTATGAGAGTAGTGTACACTCGTTCTCTTTAACCTCTATGAGAGTAGTGTACACTCGTTCTCTTTAACCTCTATGAGAGTAGTGTACACTCGTTCTCTTTAATGTGGCCTCATCATAGAGCTATTGCTCAAAAGACAGCCTAGGCTATCACCCCGGACCACTGTCACCCATATGTCTGTACTGCTAAAGCTCGTGGATACCACACCTCTCTCTCTCTC
>CM072252.1:4330358-4357858 GCA_036851935.1 Coregonus suidteri | reverse complement strand
TAGTGCACTACTTTAGACCAGAGAATGGCACCCTATTCCCTATATAGTGCACTACTTTAGACCAGAGAATGGCACCCTATTCCCTATATAGTGCACTACTTTTTTACATTTACATTTTAGTCATTTAGCAGACGCTCTTATCCAGAGCGACTTACAGTTAGTGAGTGCATACATTTTTCATACTGGCCCCCCCGTGGGATAGTGCCCTGGTCAAAAGTAGTGCACTATATACTGTAGGTAACAGGGTGCCATTTGGAACGCTGTCATACTCACCAGGCGTAGCACATGACGAGCACCCAGCGTTTTAACTTAACAGAAGGAATGCGCCCCGGCCAGATTGTTGCGCTTATCGATGCGTCGCCGGGCCTGGCGTTTTTTTTTTCTATTTGCTATTGCTGGTTTCCTTAGAAACATCATTTGTCTTTCTTTCTCAGTAGTACTGGGCTGGTCAGTAGAGGCCTACCAGTCGTTTGTTGCAGTCGTCACGGTAACGGCGTGGCGCACAATACAAGACTGGAATATACAGTAAAGCTGATGTCTCTGATGACATTTACTGACCTTCTCCTCTGGACCCCTCCTTCCTCTTCCCCTCTGGACCCCTCCTTCCTCTTCCCCTCCATCCCCGCTCTTCCCCTCCATTCATCCCTCCCTCCTCCACCCCCCCCCGAAGCAAAACAGTGAAGACCCAGCCTCTGAGAGATCATCATGTGATGGTTAAGTAATTGCTTGTTCCACTGTTCAGCCTTGTCTAGCCTTGCCCCTTAGGCCCTAGTCAGGGAATTGTGCGCCGCCCATGGGTCTCCCGGTCGCGGCCGGCTGCGACAGAGCCTGGACTCGAACCAGGATCTCTAGTGGCACAGCTAGCACTGCGATGCAGTGCCTTAGACCACTGCGCCACTCTGGAGTAGTAGTAGTAGTGGGGTGGTTGTCCATATGTGTATATATTCTTAAATTCCATTCCTTACTAGTTTTGTGTGTATTGGGTATATGTTGTGAAATTGTTCGATATTACTTGTTAGATATTACTGCACTGTCGGAGCTAGAAGCACAAGCATTTCGCTACACCCGCTATAACATCAGCTAAACACGTGTATGTGACAAATAAAATGTGATTTGATTTGATGGTTGTAATAGTCCAGACAGTTGTAGTAGCAGTAGTAGTAGTAGTAGTAGTAGTAGTAGTAGTAGCAGTAGTAGCAGTAGCAGTAGTAGTAGTAGTAGTAGTAGTAGTAGTAGTAGTAGTAGTAGTAGTAGTAGTAGTAGTAGTAGTAGTAGTAGTAGTAGTAGTAGTAGTAGTAGTAGTAGTAGTAGTAGTAGTAGTAGTAGTAGTATAGTAGTAGTAGTAGTAGTAGTAGTAGTATAGTAGTAGTAGTAGTAGTAGTAGTAGTAGTAGTAGTAGTAGTAGTAGTAGTAGTAGTAGTAGTAGTAGTAGTAGTAGTAGCAGTAGTAGTAGTAGTAGTAGTAGTAGTAGTAGTAGTAGTAGCAGTAGTAGTAGTAGTAGTAGTAGTAGTAGTAGTAGTAGTAGTAGTAGCAGTAGTAGTAGTAGTAGTAGTAGTAGTAGTAGTAGTAGTAGCAGCAGTAGTAGTAGTAGTAGTAGTAGTAGCAGCAGTAGTAATAGTAGTAGTAGTAGTAGTAGTAGTAGTAGTAGTAGTAGTAGTAGTAGTAGTAGTAGTAGTAGTAGTAGTAGTAGTAGTAGTAGCAGTAGTAGTAGTAGTGGTAGTAGTAGTAGCAGTAGTAGTAGTAGTAGTAGTAGTAGTAGTAGTAGTAGTAGTAGTAGTAGTAGTGGTAATAGTAGTAGTAGTAGTAGTAGTAGTAGTAGTAGTAGCAGTAGTAGTAGTAGTAGTGGTAATAGTAGTAGTAGCAGTAGTAGTAGTAGTAGTCTGATCTCTGCTGCTCGGCTCCAGAGCTTTAGTTCATCACAGAGGTGTGGAAGTTGGACATCTGTTTCCTCTTCTTCCTCTTCCTGCTTTCCTCTCATCTCTCCATCGCGGGCCAGAATGAGCTGATAATGAGCCATGATGAGTGTTCCTCAACAGACCGAGGGGAACTTCAAAAAGAGGAGAGGAAGCAGGGAAGAACTGAGTGCAGGTCTTCACGTTGGAACAAACTGAGTGCAGGTCTTCACGTTGTAACAAACTGAGTGCAGGTCTTCACGTTGTAACAAACTGAGTGCAGGTCTTCACGTTGTAACAAACTGAGTGCAGGTCTTCACGTTGTAACAAACTGAGTGCAGGTCTTCAGTTTGTAATGTGAATAGCAGGACAGACTGCCCATTAAAGCAGCTCACTGCATCGCCACAAACACACAGGGGCTATCATGAGAACTGAACCGAGCAGGGACTTTTCAGAACATAGACCGGGCCAATGATGTGACCTGCACTGCTGCTAAGTAGCTACGGGTTCAACTTGTATTTGAAATCATTTCAAATACTTTATCTGTGCTTGGTTCAGCTTGCCTGGCTTAATGGACCAATAGAATTGTCCCAAAACAGTAAACCCTGCCGATGTTGCAGGCTGGAGCTAGCACTCATAGTGTGTGAAAGATTTCCAATAGTACTTGAACCCAGGTCTGCTATGCAGCTCTCCATGGGTTCAGGTCAGGTCTTTAGTCTCTATACTGGTCTACACTAGGGCTGTACTACACTGGTGTACTCTACTGAACAGGTTCAGGTCTTTAGTCTCTCTATACTGGTCTACACTAGGGCTGTACTACACTGGTGTACTCTACTGAACAGGTTCAGGTCTTTAGTCTCTCTATACTAGTCTACACTAGGGCTGTACTACACTGGTGTACTCTACTGAACAGGTTCAGGTCTTTAGTCTCTATACTGGTCTACACTAGGGCTGTTCTACACTGGTGTACTCTACTGAACAGGTTCAGGTCTTTAGTCTCTCTATACTGGTCTACACTAGGGCTGGACTACACTGGTGTACTCTACTGAACAGGTTCAGGTCTTTAGTCTCTCTATACTGGTCTACACTAGGGCTGTACTACACTGGTGTACTCTACTGAACAGGTTCAGGTCTTTAGTCTCTCTATACTGGTCTACACTAGGGCTGTACTACACTGGTGTACTCTACTGAACAGGTTCAGGTCTTTAGTCTCTCTATACTGGTCTACACTAGGGCTGTACTACACTGGTGTACTCTACTGAACAGGTTCAGGTCTTTAGTCTCTATACTGGTCTACACTAGGGCTGGACTCTACTGAACAGGTTCAGGTCTTTAGTCTCTATACTGGTCTACACTAGGGCTGTACTCTACTGAACAGGTTCAGGTCTTTAGTCTCTATACTGGTCTACACTAGGGCTGGACTACACTGGTGTACTCTACTGAACAGGTTCAGGTCTTTAGTCTCTATACTGGTCTACACTAGGGCTGTACTCTACTGAACAGGTAACTTCAGTCAACTTCGTACACAACTTAAGATGCAAAATGTGGTCCTCTGTAGCTCAGCTGGTAGAGCACGGCGCTTGTAACGCCAGGGTAGTGGGTTCGATCCCCGGGACCACCCATACGTAAAAAAATGTATACACGCATGACTGTAAGTCGCTTTGGATAAAAGCGTCTGCTAAATGGCATATTATTATTATTTATATTATAAAATGCTACAAAAGCAATATGACTCACAATAAATGTAAGGTAGAAGGTTAATCACCCAAGTCAGCGTGATTACATAAATGATAAATGAAACAGATGTTCTATGAGCAATGATGAATCAGCCATATATCTTATTACACGTGTATGGACAAAACTACTACATCAAACTATATGATGAATCAGCCATATATCTTATTACACGTGTATGGACAAAACTAATACATCAAACTATATGATGAATCAGCCATATATCTTATTACACGTGTATGGACAAAACTACTACATCAAACTATATGATGAATCAGCCATATATCTTATTACACGTGTATGGACAAAACTACTACATCAAACTATATGATGAATCAGCCATATATCTTATTACACGTGTATGGACAAAACTACTACATCAAACTATATGATGAATCAGCCATATATCTTATTACACGTGTACGGACAAAACTACTACATCAAACTATATGATGAATCAGCCATATATCTTATTACACGTGTACGGACAAAACTACTACATCAAACTATATGTACATGTACTGTACTGGACGACCAATGGGGCGGCGCACAATTGTCCCAGTGTCGTCCAGGGTAGGGGAGGGAATGGCCGGCAGGGATGTAGCTCAGTTGGTAGAGCATGGCGTTTGCAACGCCAGGGTTTTGGGTTCGATGCCCACGGGGGTCAGTATGAAAAATAAAATAAAATAATAATAAAATACAAATGTATGCACTCACTAACTGTAAGTCGCTCTGGAGAAGAGCGTCTGCTAAATGACTAAAATGTAAATGTAAAATGTCTGTATGTCTCATACATATTTTTAACATTAAAGAGCTGCTTCAAATACCATGTATTTTTCCCTTCACAGACAACGAGTAAAACAGAGCTAATGATCTTTTACTCTTCTCTAATTATCTAAGCTTTATACGGCTGCGTCTCTAATGCTCTAAGCTTTATACGGCTGCTTCTCTAATGCTCTAAGCTTTATACGGCTGCTTCTCTAATGCTCTAAGCTTTATACGGCTGCTTCTCTGATGCTCTAAGCTTTATACGGCTGATTTTCTAATTATCTAAGCTTTATACGGCTGCTTCTCTAATGCTCTAAGCTTTATACGGCTGCTTCTCTAATGCTCTAAGCTTTATACGGCTGCTTCTCTAATGCTCTAAGCTTTATACGGCTGCTTCTCTAATGCTCTAAGCTTTATACGGCTGCTTCTCTAATGCTCTAAGCTTTATACGGCTGCTTCTCTAATGCTCTAAGCTTTATACGGCTGCTTCTCTAATGCTCTAAGCTTTATACGGCTGCTTCTCTAATGCTCTAAGCTTTATACGGCTGCTTCTCTAATGCTCTAAGCTTTATACGGCTGCTTCTCTAATGCTCTAAGCTTTATACGGCTGCTTCTCTGATGCTCTAAGCTTTATACGGCTGCTTCAGGTCGGGAAAGTCCGGGTGCTCTAGAAAGAGGTTAAATATGTGTACGTGACCAATACAATTTGATTTGATTTGATTTTGCTGTCGTTTATTAATCTAAGTTACCCTGATGCAGTATTATCTCAGAGTTCTGTGCTCGGCTCTTTTGCCGCCAGTTTCTCACGGTCTATCATACAATGGATCCACATGGCAGAGGGAGACACTTTCATAACTAGAGTGCAGAGGCCTGCCCTACCGTCCCGCCATAGATGGAGCAGAGGCCTGCCCGCCGTCCCACCATAGATGGAGCAGAGGCCTGCCCGCCGTCCCGCCATAGATGGAGCAGAGGCCTGCCCGCCGTCCCACCATAGATGGAGCAGAGGCCTGCCCGCCGTCCCACCATAGATGGAGCAGAGGCCTGCCCGCCGTCCCACCATAGATGGAGCAGAGGCCTGCCCGCCGTCCCACCATAGATGGAGCAGAGGCCTGCCTGCCGTCCCGCCATAGATGGAGCAGAGGCCTGCCCGCCGTCCCACCATAGATGGAGCAGAGGCCTGCCCGCCGTCCCACCATAGATGACTGCACTACTTCGCCATTCATTTTCCAAGATGGCGAAGTAGTGCAGTCCTGTTTCTGTCGTGTGTCTGTAAATAGCCTGTAAATACCCTGTTTTTTTGTATTTTTCGTACATATTTCCCTATCAGACTTTTCATCCTTCTACAAAATATACTTTCCTGCAACCCGCCTCACTCAATGTGGAACGGATTCTATTTTTGACTTACCTTTATCTAGAATCTAGAATCTCCAGTTGAAACTAGCTAGCCAGCTAACTAGCTACTTGCTATTAGCCACAGCTAGCGGTGTTTCACCCAAAACATTGGATTTTTTTCCGCGGGATTAATTTTAATCATTGGACATTGATCACCGGATATTCGGCCAGTCTGCACAGCGCGTTATCGACCCAGATCATATCAGTTTTTCCGCCGGAATCACTGAATCACTGGACCTTTAACTCCGGATTCATCGCTACCAGCTGGCTACAACAAAACGGACGCTGTGGTCTGGCTAATCATCCTGAGCTAGGCCCATCTCCCGGCTATCTACCTCTCTGTCAACCGGACGGGACCACCTAGTGTTGACACGAAGCCCCGCCGATCCTACACGACTGGTCTGCCGACGAAATCGTCTGTTGTGGTTACGACGTTAACCACGAAGATTCCATCCATCGGCTAGCCCTGGCCCGCTAGCACACGCTATCCGTGGCCTCTTACTCACTAAACTGAACTAGCTACTGAACTAGCTACTTGCTATTAGCCACAGCTAGCGGTGTTTCACCCAAAACATTGGATTTTTTTCCGCGGGATTAATTTTAATCATTGGACATTGATCACCGGATATTCGGCCAGTCTGCACAGCGCGTTATCGACCCAGATCATATCAGTTTTTCCGCCGGAATCACTGAATCACTGGACCTTTAACTCCGGATTCATCGCTACCAGCTGGCTACAACAAAACGGACGCTGTGGTCTGGCTAATCATCCTGAGCTAGGCCCATCTCCCGGCTATCTACCTCTCTGTCAACCGGACGGGACCACCTAGTGTTGACACGAAGCCCCGCCGATCCTACACGACTGGTCTACCGACGAAATCGTCTGATGTGGTTACGACGTTAACCACGAAGATTCCATCCATCTGCTAGCCCTGGCCCGCTAGCACACGCTATCCGTGGCCTCTTACTCACAAGTGCTTCACCACCGGACCTTATGATAACTCAGCTATACAGCTGATATCTGCTGGACTGTTCCTTTTTACGGTACTACATCCTGTTTATGTTTAGCCTCAGCCCAAACATGGTTAGTTTATTGTTGTTTCGGTTATTTCTAATTGTACTATATCACCCCCCAGCCTAGCTAAACCTGCCTTAGATAGCTCCTTTGTCCCTCCCCCCATACACTCAGAGACCGACTCAATTGATGCCTCTAGAGATACTATCTCTTTCATTGTTACCCAACGCTTAGGTTTACCTCCACTTTACTCATATCCTTCCATATCCTTGTCTGTACATAATGCCCTGAATCTTTTCTATAACACCCGGAATTCTGCCCCCTTTATTCTATGTACCCAACGCACTAGAAGACCAGTTCTTAAAGCCTTTAGCCGTATCCTTATTCTAGTCCTCCTCTGTTCCTCTGGTGATGTAGAGGCTAACCCAGGCCCTGCAGCCCTCAGTATCACTCCTACTCCCCAGGCACTATCATTTGATGACTTCTGTAATCGCAAAAGTCTTGGTTTCTTGCACATAAATATCAGAAGTCTACTTCCTAAGTTTGAGTTATTCACTGCGTTAGCACACTCTGCCAACCCTGATGTTCTAGCAGTGTCTGAATCCTGGCTCAGGAAGGCCACCAAAAATTCTGAAATTTCCATCCCCAACTATAACATTTTCCGTCTAGATAGAACTGCCAAAGGGGGTGGAGTTGCAATCTACTGTAGAGATAGCCTGCAGAGCTCCATCATACTATCCAGGTCTGTGCCCAAACAGTTTGAGCTTCTACTTCTAAAAATCCACCTTTCCAGAAATAAGTCTCTCACTGTTGCCGCTTGCTACAGACCCCCCTCAGCCCCCAGCTGTGCCCTGGACACCATATGTGAATTGATTGCCCCCCATTTATCCTCAGAGTTTGTACTGCTTGGTGACCTAAATTGGGATATGCTTAATACCCCAGCCATCCTACAATCCAAGCTAGATGCCCTCAACCTCACGCAAATTATCAACGAACCTACCAGGTACAACCCTAAATCCGTAAACATGGGTACCCTCATAGATATCATCCTGACTAACATACCCTATAAATACACCTCAGCTGTCTTCAACCAGGATCTCAGCGATCACTGCCTTATTGCCTGCGTCCGTAACGGGTCCGCGGTCAAACGACCACCCCTCATCACTGTCAAACGCTCCCTAAAACACTTTAGCGAGGAGGCCTTCCTAATTGACCTGGCCCAGGTATCCTGGATGGATATAGATCTCATTCCGTCAGTAGAGGATGCCTGGTTGTTCCTTAAAAGTAATTTCCTCTCAATCTTAAATAAACATGCCCCATTCAAAAAATACAGAACTAAGAACCGATATAGCCCCTGGTTCTCCTCAGACTTGACTGCCCTTGACCAGCACAAAAACATCCTGTGGCGTACAGCATTAGCATCAAATAGCCCCCGCGATATGCAACTTTTCAGGGAAGTTAGGAACCAATATACACAAGCAGTCAGGAAAGCAAAGGCTAACTTTTTCAAACAGAAATTTGCATCCTGTAGCACTAACTCCAAAAAGTTTTGGGACACTGTAAAGTCCATGGAGAATAAGAGCACTTCCTCCCAGCTGCCCACTGCACTGAGGCTAGGAAACACTATCACCACCGATAAATCTACAATAATCGAGAATTTCAACAAGCATTTTGCTACAGCTGGCCATGCTTTCCATCTGGCTACCACTAACACGGCCACCAACTCTGCACCCTCTGCTGCAACTTGCCCATGCCCCCCCTGCTTCTCCTTCACACAAATTCAGACAGCTGATGTTTTGAAAGCGCTGCAAAATCTGGACCCCTACAAATCAGCTGGGCTAGACAATCTGGACCCTTTCTTTCTAAAACTAGCCGCCGAAATTGTCGCAACCCCTATTACTAGTCTGTTCAACCTCTCTTTCATAACGTCTGAGATCCCCAGAGATTGGAAAGCTGCCGCGGTCATCCCCCTCTTCAAAGGGGGTGACACTCTAGATCCAAACTGCTACAGACCTATATCCATCCTGCCCTGCCTTTCGAAAGTATTCGAAAGCCAAGTTAACAAACAGATCATCGACCATTTCGAATACCACCGTACCTTCTCCGCTATGCAATCCGGTTTCCGAGCTGGTCACGGGTGCACTTCAGCCACGCTCAAGGTCCTAAACGATATTATAACCGCGATTGATAATAGACAGTACTGTGCAGCCGTCTTCATCGACCTGGCCAAGGCTTTCGACTCTGTCAACCACCGCATTCTTATTGGCAGACTAAATAGCCTTGGTTTCTCAAATGACTGCCTCGCCTGGTTCACCAACTACTTCTCAGATAGAGTTCAGTGTGTCAAATCGGAGGGCCTGTTGTCTGGACCTATGGCAGTCTCTATGGGGGTGCCACAGGGTTCAATTCTTGGGCCGACACTTTTCTCAGTGTATATCAATGATGTCGCTCTTGCTGCTGGTGACTCTCAGATCCACCTCTACGCAGACGACACCATTTTGTATACATCTGGCCCTTCATTGGACACTGTGTTAACAAACCTCCAAACAAGCTTCAATGCCATACAACAATCCTTCAGTAGCCTTCAACTGCTCTTAAACACTACTAGTAAAACTAAATGCATGCTTTTCAATCGAACGCTGCTGGCACCCGCCCACCCGACTAGAATCACCACTCTCGACGGGTCTGACCTAGAGTATGTGGACAACTACAAATATCTAGGTGTCTGGTTAGACTGTAAACTCAACTTCCAGACTCACATAAAGAATCTCCAATCCAAAGTTAAATCTAGAATCGGCTTCCTATTTCGCAACAAAGCCTCCTTCACTCATGCTGCCAAACATGCCCTCGTAAAACTGACTATCCTACCGATCCTTGACTTCGGCGATGTCATTTACAAAATAGCCTCCAACACTCTACTCAGCAAATTGGATGTAGTCTATCACAGTGCCATCCGTTTTGTCTCCAAAGCCCCATACACTACCCACCACTGTGACCTGTACGCTCTTGTTGGCTGGTCCTCACTACATGTTCGTCGTCAAACCCACTGGCTCCAGGCCATCTATAAATCACTGCTAGGCAAATCCCCGCCTTATCTTAGAACATTGGTCACCATAGCAGCACCCACCCGTAGTCTACGCTCCAGCAGGTATATCTCTCTGGTCATTCCCAAAGCCAACACCTCCTTTGGCCGCCATTCCTTCCAGTTCTCTGCTGCCAATGACTGGAACGAATTGCAAAAATCTCTGAAGCTGGAGACTCTTATCTCCCTCAATAACTTTAAGCATCAGTTGTCAGAGCACCTTACCGATCACTGCACCTGTACACAGCCCATCTGAAATTAGCCCACCCAACTACCTCATCCCTATATTGTTATTTATTTTGCTCTTTTGCACCCCAGTATCTCTATTTGCACATAATCTCTTGCACATCTAGCATTCCAGTGTTAATACTATTGTAATTATTCTGCACTATAGCCTATTTATTGCCTTACCTCCATAACTTGCTACATTTGCACACACTGTATATATATTTTCTGTTGTATTTCTGACTTTATGTTTTTTTTACCCCATATGTAACTCTGTGTTGTTTTTATTGCACTGCTTTGCTTTATCTTGGCCAGGTCGCAGTTGTAAATGAGAACCTGTTCTCAACTGGCTTACCTGGTTAAATAAAGGTGAAATAAAAAAAAATAAAAAATAAAAGAGGCCTGCCCGCCATAGATGGAGCAGAGGCCTGCCCGTCGTCCCGCCATAGATGGAGCAGAGGCCTGCCTGCCGTCCCACCATAGATGGAGCAGAGGCCTGCCCGCCGTCCCGCCATAGATGGAGCAGAGGCCTGCCCGCCGTCCCGCCATAGATGGAGCAGAGGCCTGCCCGCCGTCCCACCATAGATGGAGCAGAGGCCTGCCCGCCGTCCCACCATAGATGGAGCAGAGGCCTGCCCGCCGTCCCGCCATAGATGGAGCAGAGGCCTGCCCGCCGCCCGCCGTCCCGCCATAGATGGAGCAGAGGCCTGCCCGCCGTCCCGCCATAGATGGAGCAGAGGCCTGCCCGCCGTCCCGCCATAGATGGAGCAGAGGCCTGCCCGCCGTCCCACCATAGATGGAGCAGAGGCCTGCCCGCCGTCCCGCCATAGATGGAGCAGAGGCCTGCCCGCCGTCCCGCCATAGATGGAGCAGAGGCCTGCCCGCCGTCCCACCATAGATGGAGCAGAGGCCTGCCTGCCGTCCCGCCATAGATGGAGCAGAGGCCTGCCCGCCGTCCCACCATAGATGGAGCAGAGGCCTGCCCGCCGTCCCACCATAGATGGAGCAGAGGCCTGCCCGCCGTCCCACCATAGATGGAGCCCCATCTGTGCAAAAGCCCACCATTCGATCCCATGGAATCTGTTTTTCATCAATATAGCCACGCTCAGGAATCATGAGACAGAACAATATTTCCTTGTGAATAGCATCCTCCGACATGTACAGCGAACAAAAGTCAATGCATGGGCATCTCGGCCCTCACAGCTGACGTCCATTTGGATATTATAAAGCTGGGGAGTTTTTGTGTCATTCAGTCAGAGCATAAATTCTTAGTTTTAACAGTGTTATCTGACGAAGGTATTGATGTGAGTTTCTGTGCCTCTGCCTCCCCACACATTGTTTTCGCCATATCAGTTGCGGCCGGTAATATCAAAGTCTCTTCAATAGTGTGTGGTTTCATAGCGTAGCGTGCAACTGTCAAGTGCAGCCTTTTCCCGTGATCTAAGGGGCGCTCTGGTTGAATTTTATCTTTTAGATGTGAATCATTTTCATTTAGATTTTTAAGGTTAACCACATTACAATGATTTTCAGATACAAAGATGATATTATAATATATATATATATATATATATTTTGGGATATATATATTTTTTCAGGATTTTGGAAATTCTCCTGTGACCCATGTTGACTCCTAGTTTGGGAACTGCTGGGTTAGCCTAATGTGATCCACTACTGGGCTGGGTTAGCCTAATGTGATCCACTACTGCGCTGGGTTAGCCTGATGTGATCCACTACTGGGCTGGGTTAGCCTGATGTGATCCACTACTGCGCTGGGTTAGCCTGATATGATCCACTACTGCGCTGGGTTAGCCTGATGTGATCCACTACTGCGCTGGGTTAGCCTGATGTGATCCACTACTGCGCTGGGTTAGCCTGATGTGATCCACTACTGCGCTGGGTTAGCCTGATATGATCCACTACTGCGCTGGGTTAGCCTGATGTGATCCACTACTGGGCTGGGTTAGCCTGATATGATCCACTACTGCGCTGGGTTAGCCTGATGTGATCCACTACTGGGCTGGGTTAGCCTGATATGATCCACTACTGGGCTGGGTTAGCCTGATATGATCCACTACTGGGCTGGGTTAGTCTGATGTGATCCACTACTGCGCTGGGTTAGCCTGATGTGATCCACTACTGCGCTGGGTTAGTCTGATGTGATCCACTACTGCGCTGGGTTAGCCTGATATGATCCACTACTGCGCTGGGTTAGCCTAATATGATCCACTACTGCGCTGGGTTAGTCTGATGTGATCCACTACTGCTAGCGATCCACAGGAATGTGACAGAGGAAGGAAAGGTCAACTAATGATGTAATGGAATGATGCAAAATGTAAGAAAACTAACACTAAAGTCAGTGACCGTTATAAATGTATGTGCAGTGGTGTAAAGTACTTAAGTAGAAAATACTTTAAAGTCCTACTTAAGTAGTTTTTTTGGGGTATCTGTACTTTACTTTACTATTTATATTTTTGACAACTTTTACTTTTACTTCACTACATTCCTAAAGGAAATCATGTACTTTTTACTCCATACATTTTCCCTGACACCCAAGAGTACTCGTTACCTTTCGAATGCTTAGCAGGACAGAAAAATTGTCCAATTCACGCACTTATCAAGAGAAAATCCCTACTGCCTCTTCATCTGGCAGACTCCCTAAATACAAGTGTTTCGTTTGTAAATTATGTCTTAGTGTTGATAGCGGGGTGAACAGGCAGTGGCTCGGGTGGTTGATGTCCTTGATTATATTTTTGGCCTTCCTGTGACATCGGGTGCTGTAGGTATCCTGGAGGGCGGGTAGTTTGCCCCCGGTAATGCGTTCGGCAGACCGCACCACCTTCTGGAGAGCCCTGCGGTTGCGGGCGGTGCAGTTGCCATACAAGGCGGAGATACAGCCCGACAGGATGGAAAAAAACCCCCCTTTTTTGGGGGGAAAAAGGGGGGGGGGGGGGGTTTGGGGGGGGGGGGGGGAAAAGGGGGGGTTGGGGGGGCGGGGGGGGGGGGGGGTTTTTTATTTTCCCCCGGGGGGGGGGGGGGGGGGGGGGGGGGTTTTGGGGAAGGGGGGGGGGCCCCTTTGGGGGGGGGGGGGGGGGGTTTTTTTTAAAAAAAAGGGGGGGGGCCCCTTTCCCGGGGGGTTTTTTTAAAAAAAATTTTTTTTGAAAAAAGGGGGGGGGTTTTTTAAAGGTTTTTCCCCCTTCTCTTTTCCCCGGGGCCCCCCCTTTTTTTTTAAAAAACCAAAAACCCCCCTTTCCTTTTTCCCCCGGCCCTTTTTCCCCCAAAATTTTCCCCCCCTCTTTTTTTTAAAAAAAATTTTTTTCAAAATACCCCCCTTTTTTTTCCCCCCCGGAATTTTTCCCCCTCCCCCTTTTAACAACTAAAAACCCCCCCCCTTTTTTTTCCCCAAAAAAAAATTTTTTTAAAAAAACCCCAAAACCCCTAAAAACAAAAAATCCCCCTTTTAGACCCCCCCCAAAAAAAAAAAAACCCCCTTTTCTCCCCCAAAAAAAATTTTTTTTAAAAAAATTTTCCCTCCCCTTTTTAACCTTTAAAAAATAAAAATTTAAAAATTTAAATTTTTTAAAAAAAAAAAAAATTTCCCCCTACCCTTTTCCCCCCCCAAAAAAAACCCCCCAAAAAAAATTTTTTTCCCCCAAAAAAATTTTAAAACCCCCTCCCAAAAAAATTTATTTTGTTTTTTTTTTTTTTTTTTTTTCCCCTTTTTTTCCCCCCCAAAAAAATTAATTAAAAAAAACCCCCCCCCAAAAAACTCCCCTTTCCCCCCCTTTTTTTAAAAAAAAAATTTTCCCCTTATTTCCCCGGGAAAAAATTTAAAAATTTTCTACCCCCCCCTTTTAAAAAAATTTTTTTTCCCCCAACCAAATTTTTTTAAAAACCCCAAAAATTTTTAAATTAAAATTTTTTCCCCCTTTTTAAAAAATTTTAAATTTTGGGAAAAATTTAAAAAAAAAAAATTTTTAATTTTCCCCCAATTTGAAAAAAATTTTTTTAAAGTTTTTTTTCCCCCCCCCCCTTTTTTTTTTTAAAAAAAATTAAAAAAAAATTAATTTTTAAAATTTAATAATTTTTTTTTCCCAAAAAAAATTTTGGGAATACAAAAATTTTAAAAAATAAATTTTTTTTTTTTTTTTAAAAAAAATCCTTTTAAAGGGAATTAAACTTTTTTTACCCCCAAATTTAAAAAAAAAATTTTTAAAAAAATTTAAAAAAAAAAAAAAAACCCAAAAAGGGGGGCCCCCCCTCCCCAAAAAAGGGCCAAAAAAAAAATTAAAAAAATTTTTCCAATCCCAAAATTTAACCCCCCCCCCGGGGGGGTTTTCCTTTTTTTTTTTTTTTTGGGTAATTTTCCCAAAAAAAAATTTTTAAAAAAAATGGGGGGGGAAAAAAAAATTTTAAAAAAAAAAAAAGGGGGCCCCCAAAACCCAATTTTTTTTTTCCCCCCTTTTTTTTTTTTAAAAAAAAAAAAACCCCCGGTTTTTTAAAAGGGGGGGGGGTTAAAAAAGGGTTTTTTTGGGGGGTTTTTAAAAAAACCCTTGGGGTTTAAAAAGGTTTTCCAAAACCCTTTTTGGTTTGGGAAAAATTTTAAAAAGGGGGGGGGGGGGAAAAAAAAGGGGGAAAAAAAAAAAAAAAAAGGGGGGGGGAAAGGGGGGAAAAAAAAAAAGGGGGGGGGGGGGAAAAAGGGGGAAAAAAAAAAGGGGAAAGGGGGGAAAAAGGGGGCCCGGGAGGGGAAAAAAAGGGGGGGGGGGGGGGGGGAAAGAAAAAAAAAGGGAAAAAAAGGGGGGGGGAAAAAGGGGGGGGGAAAGGGAAAAAATAAAGGCCCCAAAAAGGGGAAAGGGGGGGGAAAAGGGGAAACCAAAAAAAAAAAAAGGGGAAAACCCCCCCTTTTAAAAAAAAAAAAAAGGGGGGGGGGGTTTAAAGGGGGAGGGGGGGAAAAAAAGGGGGGGGGGGGGGGGGGGTTTTTTTTTAAGGGGGGGAAAGGGGGGGGGGGGGAAAAGGGGGGGGGGGGGGGTTTGGGGGGTTTCCCGGGGGGGGGGAAAAAAAAAGGGGGGCCCCAAAAAAGCCCCCCCCTTTTGGGGGGCCCGGTGGGTTTTTGGGAACAAAATTAAAACCCCCTTTTTTTGCCCCCCAAAAAAAAAAAAAAACCCCTTTTTAAAAAAAAAACCCCCTTTTTTTTTGGGGTTTTTTTTTTTTTTTTTAAAAAAAAACCCAAAAACCCCCCCTTTTTTTAAAAAAAAAAAAAGTTTTAAAGGTTAAAAAAAAAAATTTTAGAAACCCCCAAAACCCTTTCCCCCCCAAAAAAGGGGGCCCCGGGGGGCCAAAAACCAAAAAAGGGGAAATTGGGGGGGTTCCCCCCCCTTTTTGGGAAAAAAAACCAATTTTTTTTTAAAAAAAAAGGGTAAAAATTTTTTTTTTTAAAAAAAAAAATTTTTTTTTTTGGGGGTTTTTTTTTTTTCCCCCCCCCCTTTTAACCCAAAATTTTTAAAAAAAAAAAAAATTTTTTTTTCCCCCCCCTTTTTTTGGGGGGGAAAAAGAAAAATTTTCCCCCCCCCAAACCCTTTAAATTTCCCCCCCAAAAAAACCCCCTTTTCCCCCCCCCCCCCCCCTTTTTTTTCCCCCCCCTTTTTAAAAAAAAATTTTTTCCCCCCCAATCCCCCCCCCCTTTTTTTAAACCCCGCCCCAAAAATTTTTTCCCCCCCTTTTTTCCCAAACCCCCCCGGGGAAAAACCCATCCCCCCTTTTAAAATTTTTAAAAACCCCCCCCCCTTTTTTTTCCCCTTTTTTGGGGTTTTTTTTTTTTTTCCCCCCCCCCCCCCTTTTTTTTTCCCCCCTTTTTTTCCCCTTTTTTTCCCAAAAATTCCCTTTGGAAAAAACCCCTTTTTTAAAAACCCCAAAGGGTTTTTGGGGGGGGGGGAAAAAGGGGGGAAAAAAAAAAGGGCCAAAATTTAAAAAAAAAAAAAAATTGTTTTTTTAAAAAAAGGTAAAAATAACCCCCCTTTTTTTTTAAAAGGGCCCCCTGGGGGTTTTTTGGGGGGGGCCCCCCAAAACCCTTTTTTTTTAAACCCCTTCTCCCAAAAACGGTTGGGGCCCTTGTTTTTTTTCCCCCTTTTGGTTTGGGGCCCTTTTTAAATAAAAAAAAAAAAATTTTTTAAAAAAAAAAATTTTTGGTTGTTTTTTTTAATTTTAAAAATTTTTCCCCCCGGGGGGGGGTTTTAATGGGGAGGGGGGGTTTTTTTGGGGGGGGGCCCCCCCCCTTCCCCCGGGGAAAAAAAAAAAAATTTTTTTAACCCCCCCCCCCAAAAAAAATTTTTTTCCCTCCCCCTTTTTTAAAATTTTTTTTTGGGCTCCTCCAAAAAAAAAACCCCCGCTTTTTTTGGGGTTTTTTTTTTAAAAAAAAAATTTTCCCCCCCCCCCTTAAAAAAAAACCCCCCCAAACAAAAAAAACCCCCCCCTTTTTGGCCCCCTTTTTTTCCCCTTGGCCCCCCCCCAAAAAAAAAAAATTTTCCCCAAAAAAAAAGGGGGGAAATTTTTTTTTGGGGGGGGGGTTTTTCCCCCCGGGAATTAAAAAAAAGAAAAAATTAAAAAAATTTTTTAAAAAATTTTTGGGAAAAAAAAAAAGGGGGGGGAAAAATTTCCCCCAAAGGGGGGGGGGGGGTTTTTTTTTAAATTTAAAAAAAAACCCTTAAAAAAATTTTTTTTTAAAAAAATTTTTTAAAACCAAAAAAACCCCCCAAAATTTTTTTTTTTTTGGGGGGGTTTTCCCCTTCCCCAAAGGGTTTTTAAAAAAGGAAAATTTTAAAAGAAAAAAAAAATTTTAAAAAAAACCCCAAAAGGGGGGGGGGGGGGTTGGGGGGGGAAAAAATTTTTTTTTTAAAAAAAAACCTTTTTCCCAATTTTTTTTAAATTTTTAAAAATTTTGGGGGAAAATTTTTAAAAAAATTTTTTTTTTTAAATCCCCAAAAAATTTAAACAAAAAGGGAAAAAAAAAAAAAAATTTTTTTAAATTTCCCCCCTTTTTTAAAAAAATTTCCCCCCTTTGGAAATTTTTGGGGGTTAATTTTTTCCCCCCTTTTTAAAAATTTGGGGGGGGGGGGTTTTTTTTTTTTTTAAAAACCCTTTCCCCAACTTTTTCCCCCAAAAAAGGGAAAAAAAAAGGGGTTTTTGGTTGGGGGGTTTTCTTTTTTGGGGGGGCCCCCCTTAAAAAAAAAAAAAAACCCCAAAAACCCAAAATTTTTTAAAAAATTTTTGGAAATTTGGGTTTTTTTTTTGGGGGGAAAAACCTTTTTTTTAAAAGGGGAAAAAGGGGAAAAAAAAAGGCCCAAAAATTTTTGGGGGGGGGAAAAATTCCCCCAAACCCCCCAAAAACCCTTTTTAAAAAAAAAACCCCCCAAAAAAGGGGGAATAAAAAAAATTTCCCCCAACCCAAAAAATTTTTTTTGGGGAAAAAAAAAACCCCCCCCTTTAAAAAAAACCCCAAAAAATTTTAAAAAAAAGGGGGGGGGGTTTTAAAAAGGGGGGGGGTTTTTTTCCCCCTTTTTTTGGGGGGGGGGGGGTTTTTTTGGGGGGTTTTTTAAAAAAGGGAAAGGGGGGGAAAAGGGGGGGTGTTTTTAATTTTGGGGGTTTTTAAAAAACCCCTTTTTTTTTTTTTCCTTCGGGGGCCCCCCAAAAATTTTTTTTTTGGGGAAAAGGGGGGCCCCAAAAAGGGGGGGGTTTTTCCCCCCCCCAAAAAAAAAACCCCAAAGGGTTTTTTTTAAAAAAAAGGGGGGTTAAATTTTTTTTCCAAAAAAAAACCCCAAAAAACCCCCCCCTTTTGGGTTTTTCCCCCCTTTTTTTTTCCCCTTTTCCCCTCCCCCCCCCCCCTTTTTTTTTTGGGGGCCCCGGGGGGAAAAAACCCCCCCCCTTTTTTTTTTCCCCCCCCTTTTTTTTTTTTTTTTTTTCCCCTTTTAAAAACCCTTTAAAAAATTTTTTTTTTTTTTTTAAATTTTTTTCCCCCCTTTTTGGGCCCCCCTTTTTCAAATTTTAAAAAAAAAAAAAACCCCCTTTTTAAGGTTTTTTTTTTTTAAAAAAAAAAATTTTTTTCCTTTTTTTCCCCCCCTTTTTTTGGGCCCCCCCCCTTAAAAAACCCCAAAAATTTAAATTTTTTTTAAAAACCCACCCCCTTTTTTAAAAAATTTTTTAAAAATTTTCCCCCAAAACCCCCCCTTTTTTTAAAAATTTTTTTTTTTTAAAAAACCCCCTTTTTTTTTATTTTTAAAAACCCCTTTTTGGGGGCCCCCCCTTATTAAATTTTTTTAAAAACCCCCCCTTTTTTCCTTTTTTTTTGGGCCCCTTTTCCTTTTTAAAAACCCCCCCAAAAACCCCCCCCCCTTTTTTTTTTTAAAAATTGGTTTTTTAAATTTTTTTTTGGGGGGTTTTTTTTTTTTAAAAAAATTTTTTTGGGGAAAATTTTCCCCCTTTTTTGAACCCTTCTTTTTTCCCCTTTTTTTTTTTTTTTTCCTTTTTTTTTCCACTCCTTTTCCCTTTTTTTTTTTTTTTTTTTTTTCCCCCCTTTTTTTTTCCCCTTTGGGAAAAAAAATTTTTTTTTTTTTTTTTTCCTTTTTTTTTTTTTTCCCCCCTTTTTTTTTCCCCCCCCCAAAACCGTTCCTTTTTTTGGGGGCCCCTTTAAACCCCCCCCCCCCCTTTTTTTCCCCCCCCCTTTTTTTTTTTTGGGGTTTTTTAATTTTCCCCCAAAACCGGCCCCGGGAAAAACCCCCCAAAAACCCTTAAAACCAAAAAAATTCCCAAATTTTTTTTTGGAATTGGGGGGGGGGCCCCAAAAAAAAAATTTTTTTTTGGGCGTTTATTAAAACCCCTTTTTTTAAAAAAAAAAAAAAAAATTTTTTTTTCCCCCGGGTTTTTAAAAAAAACCCCCCCCCCAAAAAAAAAACCCCCCCCCTTTTTTGGGGGCCCTAAAAATCCCCCTTTTTGGGGAATTGGGGGGGGGGCCCCCCCCAAAAAAAGGGCCCCTTTTTTTTAAAATTTTTGGGCCCGGGGGGGCCCCCCCAAAAATTTTTCCCCCCCCTTTAAAAAAAATTTTTTTTTTTAAAAAAAATTTCCCCCCTTTTTTTGAAAAAAAGGGGGTTTTTTTTCCCCAAAAAGGGCCCAAATTTTTTTTTTTGGGAAAAAGGGGGGGGGTTTTTTTTTTCCAAAAAGGGGGTTTTCCCTTTTCCCCCGGGGGGTTTTTTTCCAAAAATCCCCCCCAAAAAACCTTTCCCCCCTTTTTTTTAAAACCCCAAAACCCCCGGGGTTTTTTCCCCCCCTTTCCCCCCAAAAAACCCGGGGGAAAAAAAAAAAAAGGGGGTTTTTTGGGGGTTTTTTGGGGGGGGGGGTTTTTTTTTTTCCCCCCCCAAAAAAAAAACCCAAAAAAAAAAAAAAAAAGGGGTTTTAAAAAAAATTTTTGGCCAAAAAAACTTTTTTAAAAAAACCAAAAAAAAAAAAAAAAATTCCGGGAAAAAAAAAAACCCCCCCCCTTTTTCAAAAAACCCCCCCCGGGAAAAAAGGTTTAAGAGCCCCCCAAAATTGAAAATTTTTTGGGAAAAAAAAAAACCCCCCCCCCTTTTTTTAAAAAATTTTTTTAAAAACCCCCCCCAAAAAAACCCCCCCCCCAAAACCCCCCCCCAAAAAAAAACCCCCCCCCCAAAAAAAAAAATTAAAAAAAAGGGGGGGGAAAAAAAGGGTTTTTTTGGGGGGAAAAAAAAGGGGGGGCCCGGGGGAAACCCGGTTGGTTTTAAAAACCCCCCCTTTCCTTTGGGTTTTTAAAGGTTTTTTAAATTAACCCCCTTCCAAACCCCGGGAACAAAAAAGGGGGCCCCCCCCAAAAAACCCTGCCCCGGGGGGCCCCCGGGGGGGGGAAAAAATTTTTTTTTGGGGGGTCCCTTGGCCCCCCCCGGGGGCCCCCCCCCCAAAAAAAAACCCCCAAAAAAAAAAAAGGGGGGGGGGGGCCCCTTTTTTCCCCCAATCCCGGAAAAGGGGCCCAAAAATTTTTTAAAAAAAGGGGAAAAGGGGGCCAAAAACCCCCAAAATTTTTTTTGGGGGGGGGGGGGGTTGGGGGGGGGGCCCCCCCAAATTAAGGGGGAAAAAAAGGGGGGGGGGAAAAAAAAGGGGAAAAAAAAAAAGGGGGGGGGAAAAAAAAGGGGGGAAAAAAAAAGAAAAAAGGGGGGGGGGGGGGCCCCCAAAAAGGGTTTTAAAGGGGGGTTTTCCCCCCCTTTAAAATTAAAAATTTTTTTAAAAAAATTTTAAAGTTTTTCCCCGGGTAACCTTTAAAAAAGGGGAAAAAAAGGGGGCCTTAAAAAAAAAAACCCCCGGTTAATTTGAAAAAAAAAACCCCAAAAAAATTTAATTCCCCCCAAAAAGGTAATTTAAGGGGGGTTTTTCCCAAACAGGGGAAAAAAAAAAAAAAAAAACCCCCCCCTTTTTTTTTTCCCCCCCCCCCCCCTTTTTTTTTAAAATTTCCCTTTTTTTGCCCCTTTTTTTTTTTTTTTTCCCCCCCCCCCCCCAAAAAATTTTTTTTTTTTTCCCCTTTTTTTTTTTTTTCCCTTTTTAAACCCTTTTTTAAATTTTCCTTTTTTTTTCTTTTTTTTATTTTTGTTTTTTTTTTTTTTTTTTTTTTTTCCTTTTCCTTTTAACTTTCCCTTTTTAAATTTTTCCCTTTAAAAAAACCCCTTTTAATTTTTTTTTTTTTTTTTCCCCTTTTCCCCCCCCCCTTTTTTTCCCCTTTTTTTTCCCCCCCCCCCTTTCCCCCCCCCAAAAATTTTTTAAAATTTGCCCCCTTGTGGTTTCCGGGCTAAAGGGCCCCCCTTTTTTTTTTAAAAAAAATTTTCAAAAATTTGGGGGGGGTTTTTTCCCAAAAAATTTTTTTTTAAAAAAAAAATTTTTTTAAAATTTTTTTAAGGAAAAAAATTTAAAAATTTTGGGGGAAAAAATTTTTAAAACCCAACCCAAAAAAAAACCCAAAAAAACCCCAAAAAAAAACCCCCCCCCCAAACCCCAAAACCCAAAAACCCCCCCAACAACCCCCCCCCCTTTTTTTCCCCCCCTTTTTTTTAAAATCCTTTTTTTTTTCCCCCCCCCTTTTTTTTCCCCCTTTTTTTCCCCCCTTTTCCCTTTTTTTTTTAACCCTTTTTTCCCCTTTTTTCCCCCTTTCTTAAACCTTTTTTTTTCCCCTTTTTCCCCCCCTTTTCCCCCCCCCCTTTTTTTTTTAAAAATTTTGTTTTTTTTTTTTTCCCCCCCCTTTGTTCCCCAACCCCCCCTTTTAAAAAAACCCCCCCTTTTTTGGGGTTTTTTTTCCCCCCCCCCCTTTTTCCCCCCCCTTTCCCCCCCCCCCCCTTTCCCCTTTTCCCCCCCTTTTTTCCCCCAAAAAACCAACCTCCCCCCCCCCAAACCCCCCCCCCCCCCCCCCCCCCAAAACCCCGGCCCCCCCCTTTTTTTTTCCCCCCCTTCCCCCCCCCCCCCCCCCCCTTTTTTCCAACCCCCCCCTTCCCCCCCCCCCCAAAAAAAACCCCCCCTTTTTTTTTCCCCCCCCCCTACCCCTTTTTTTCCCCCCCCCCGGGCCCCCCCCCCCCCCCCCCAAAAAACCCCCCCCCCCTTTTTTTGGCCCCCCCCCCCCCCCTTTTTTTCCCCCCCCCCCCCCCCCCCCCCCCCCCCCTTTTTTAAAAAAACCCCCCCCCCCTTTTTTCCCCCTGGGGCCCCCCCCAAAACCAAAAGGCCCCCCCCCCCAAATTTTTAAAAAAAAAAAATTTTCCGGAAAAAAAAACCCCCCTTTTTTTCCCTCCCCCCCCCCCTTTTTCCCCCCCCCTTTTTTAAAACCCCCAAAAAAAAAAAAAAAAAAACCCCCCCCCCCCCCCCCTTAAAACCCCCCCCAAAAAAGGCCCCCCCCCCCCCAAAAAAAAAAACCCTAAAAATTTTTTTTTTTAAAACCCCGGCCCAAAATTTCCCCCTCCCCCAAAAACCCCCCCCTTTTTTTTTTTGGGGTTTTCCCCCCCCCCCCGGCCCCCCCCAAAAATTTCCCCCCCCTTTTTTTTTCCCGGGGTTTTTTTCCCCCCCCCCCCAAACCCCCCAAAACCCAGAAAAAACCCGGGGAAAAAAAAAATTTTTTTCCCCCCCTTTTTTTTTTCCCCCCCCCCCCCCTTTTTTCCCCCCCAAAAACCCCCTCCCCCCCCGGGCCCCCCCCCTTTTCCCCCCCCCCTTTTTTGGAAATTTTTAAATTAAAAAAGGGGGGGGTTTTCCCCCCCCCCCTTTTTTTTAAGGGGGTTTTCCCCCCCCCGGGGTTTTTTCCCCCCCCCAACCCCCCCCCCCCCCCCCCCCCAAAACCCCCCCCTTTTTTCCCCCCCCCCCCCTTTTTTTCCCCCCCCCATTTTTTTTCCCCTTTTTTTCCCCCCTTTTCCCCCTCCCCCCCCCTTCCCCCCTTCCTCAAAAAACCCCCCCCCTTTTCAAAAAAAATTTTTTTTTTCCCCCCATTTTTTTTTTTCCCTCTTTTTTAATTTTTTTAAAAAAAAAAAAAAAAAAAGGGGGGGGGAAAAAATTTTCCCCTTAAAAATTTTGCCTTTTTTTTTTCGGGGTTTTTTCCCCTTTTTTATTTTTTTTTTTTTACCCCTTTTCCCTTTTCCCCTTTTCCCCCCCAAAAAACCCCCTTTTTTTTTTTCCCCCCCCTTTTTTCCCCCAAAACCCCCCCCCCCCTTTTTTTCCCCCCCTTTTCCCCCCCCCTTTTTTTTTCCCCCCCCCCCTTTTTCCAAATCTGGTTTTCCCCTTTTTTTTTTTTTTTTTTAAAAAAAAATTTTCCCCCCCTTTTTTTCCCCTTCCCCCCTTTTTTTTTTAAAGGGGAATTCCCTCCCCCTTTTTTTTCCCCCCCCCCCCCCCTTTTTTCCCCCCCTTACCCCCCCCCTTTTTCCCCCCCCAAAAAAAATCCCCCAAATTTTTTTTGGGGGGGGGTTTTAAAACCCCCCCCCCCAAAAAATTTTTTCCCCTTTTTCCCCCTTTCCCCCCCCCCCCTTTTTTTTTTTTCCCCCCCCCTTTTTTTTTCCCCCCCCCCCTTTTTTTTTTCCCCCCTTTTCCCCCTTTTTTTAAAAAAAAAAAAATTTTAAAAAAAAAAATTTTAAAAAAAAAACAAAAAAAAAATTTATTTTTTAAAAAGCCCCTTTTTATTTTTTAAAGGGGGGGGAAAAAAAAATTAAAAAAATTAAAAAATTTTTTTTTTTAAAAATTTTTCCAAATTTTAAAGGGGCCCCCCTTTTAAAAAAAATTTTTCCAAAAAAAAAAAATTTTTTTTCCCCAAAATTTCCCCCCCCCCCCGGGGGAAAAGGGCCCCCCCGGGGGGGCCCTTTTTTTTGGGGAACAAAAAGGGGGAAAAAATGGGGGGGGTTTTTAAAAATTTCCCCCAAAAAAAAAAAAAAAAAAAAAAAACCCGGGGTTTTAAAAGGGGGGGAAAAAAAAAAAAAAATTTTAAAATTTTTTTAAATTAAATTTTTTTTAAAAACCCTTTTAAACATAAAAGGTTTTTTTTTTTAAAAAAAAGGGGGGGGGAAAATTTTTGGGGAAAAAAAAATTTTTTTTTTGGGGGAAAAAAAAATTTCCCCCTTTTTTTTTGGGGGCCCCCCCGGGGGGGGAATTTTAAAAAAAAAAGGGGGCCCAAAAAATTCCCCAATTTGGGGTTTGGGGCCCAAAAATTTTTAAAAGGGGTTAAAAAATTTTTTTTAAAAAAACCGGGGAAAATTGGTTTTTTTTTGGGGGAAAAATTTGTTTTTTTATGGGTTTAAAACCCAAACTTTTGGGGGGGGGTTTTTTTGGGTGGGGTTTTAAAACCCCCAAAAATTTTTTCCCCCCCCTTTTTTTTTTAAACGGGGTTTTTCCCCCAAAGGGGGGGGGGGCCCTGGGGAAAACCCCCCCGGGGGGGGGCCCCTTTTTAAAAGGGGGCCCGGAGGGGGGAAAAATTTTTCCAAAAAAGGGGGGGGAAAAATTTTAAAGGAAAGGGGGGGAAAAAAGGGGAAAACAAAAATTCCCAAAAAAAAAAAAAAAAAAAACCCCCCCCCCCCCCCTTTACTCCCCCCCCCTTTTTTTACTCCCCTTACTCTACCCAAACCCCCAAAACTCCCTTTTTAACAAAAAATTTTAAAATTACTCCCTTAAAAAATTTTTAAACAAATATTGTGTGGCCCAGTCCCCCGGGTGGGGGCGGGTTTTGAAAACATTTTAAAAATTGCTTTGGGCCCCTTAGTAAAAATTCCACCCCTCGCGGGCACTGGGCCATACAAAAAAAAATGGCCCTGTTTTTAAGACAATCAGCTGGCGATAATATAGGGGCCCAATTTTTGGTTTTGAATTTGGCCCATTATTTTTATGATGATATATATTGTAAAAATATTATACTAGTACTGATCATATTTGAGTAAATCCATTTCAGATCAGTGTTGTGGGAACGGCTGTTTTTTCCTGGTAGTAGAGTTTAAATCCCTTCAGACATTTTGTGGAAACGGGGGTTTTTTGTTTCTGACTGTAGTAGATTTTAAACCATTTTCAGACAGGTTGGGGAAACGGGTGTTTTTTCTGCGGGCAGAGCAAAGACGTCTCGGTTTCACCTAGGGGAAAAATTCCAGAAGCCCTGGAGGAGCGGCCCCTAAGAGTTAAAGGGCAGAGCAAAGAGGACCCCCAACGTTGTCTAAAAGCTAAGGGGGGGAAAAAGGGCCCACTAACGTGGAGCCCCACGGTACGACAGATATATAATACTACACTATACACTACTACTAATTACTCCTACTACTATACTACAAACTTTACTAAAACTTACTACTACTACACTACGCTACTAAAAACCCTTACTACTACATACTGCTACTACCTACTACACTATAACTACAAATTTACTGAAACTACACTACTACTACTATTATTACTACATGTACTATACTTATATACTATTACTATAATATACTACTGTACTACTACTATATACTATACACTGCTACTGCTACACTACTACTTTATGATACTATACTACTACTATTTTTACTGATCCCACTACTATATCTAACTTTTTTACTGCTATTTACTACTACTACTACTATTTTTTTTACACTACTGTACACTACTATCCTACTTTTTAAAAATTCCCTACTTAAACTTTTTTTAACTGTACTATATACACTAAATTACCTACTCGCAAATTAACCTACTACTATACTATTTAACTACTACTACTACTTTTATGCTCTACTATTTTTACTATATGCTAATATAATATTATATACTATATATTCGCCATATACAAAAATTTTACTACTATTCTACTAAAAACTATTTACTACTACTATATTTACTACTATACTACCACTTTTTACTACTACTACTACATTACTCTACTACTACAAATACGCACTATACTACAATAAAACTTACTATTTATGCTATGTACATACTAATTAGTACTTAACTATATATACTATTATTATGTACTCTATACTACTACTATTATTATCTATAAAATACAAATATTTTTAATACTACTATACTACTAAATTATTATACTACTACTCTACAACTTTTTTCTATATTTATTTTTACTACTATTACGGCATATTATTACTATATTCTACACTACTAAAAATACTACTGCTATCCTATATTTATTATTTTTATAATTTACAAATACAAAACTACAATTTCTATCTACTATTAACTACTTTTATTAATAATACCCTACTACTATATACTACTACTAACTACTATACTATTACTCCAATACTACTACTATTTTTATTACTATAGTACAAACGCTATACTACTATATTATGCTTACTCCCTTTATATACTATTACTGTACTATATACTACTTTATTACTACTACTGCTACTACTATACTACTAACCTCATAGAGAAATAGGCTAAAAACATAAAAATATTAATTTTAAACTATACTAAAAGAACTATACTGGCTTTGTAGTAAAAAAAAAACAAAACAAAACTATATAAGAAAAAAATCAATAAAAACAGTATATTTAGAAACAAAAAGATATAATAATAAATAGACTAATACTAAAAAGTCCTAATAAAAAAAAAACAAACACCTAATACAACAAAAAAATAAAAAATAAAGAAAAAATAACAAAGAATAAAGCCTAGATAAAAAAAAAAAAAAAAATAAGACTATAATAAAAAACAAAAAATAGTAAAAAGATACTAAAAAAAAAACAAACAAAAAAAATAAAAAGACAATAATCCTAATAAAATTAAAAAGAGTAAATATAAAAATATATAAAAACCTATATATAAATTATTAAAAAAGTAAAATAAAAAAGATAACCTACTAAAAGAAAACACTAAAAAAAAACTAAATACTAAAACTACAAAATAACTAAACCAAACTACTACTACAAACTACTCTATACTCCCATGCACAAAAAACTTTTGAAACACCTTTGGGAGGCAGGATAAACTAATCAACTTTCTTTTAACTGTTAGCCACTAAAAAAACCCACCCTTTGTTCGAATCAAAAAGCTTCAAGTGTGTGAAAACCCATTGACAAAAATTTAATTTGGGATAAGGGGCCCTGGCGAATATCTACTGTCATTTTGAGGGTAGATAGGCAGTTGTGGAGGAGGATATAGGTACAGGTTTTTTATCAGTCTATTCTGAACTCAAAGGAGGTTTTTTAGACGTGCCTGATGAATGAAAGGAATGTGCTCAGCTCTCCTCCCAAACGTCCAAGCCTGTCTCGCTCTGAACCATCTCTCAGTTTCCCCCCTTTTCCAAACCGTTAATCTCGTCTCGCCTTAAACCACTCCAGTCTCCCTTCCAAACCCGGCCCAAGGGGGAAAATTTCTCCCCCCCCCGGGAAACAAACTTCTCCGCTCTCCTACCCCAAAACCGGCTCAATGCCTGTCTCACTCTAAACCCAACTCTCGCTCCCAAAATCCAAAAGGCTCAAGCTCGTCCGCCCCCTAACCAACTCACTCTCATACATAAGAGCCAATAAAAATTTTATTTAACTTTTGTTGTTCTTGCCCTTTCTTTGGAGTTTGGTGGCTTTCTGTGTGTTTTTGGGTCTGTGGTTGTTGTGTTGTGTTGTGTCTGTTTGTGTTGTGTTGTTGTGTCTTTTTGGGGTTGTATGGTGTCTTGATTGGTGTGTGTGTGTCTGTGTGGTGTGTGTTGTGGGTTTGGGGCGTTGGGGTTGTTTCTGTGTGGGTTTGGGTTTTTGTGGGGTGTGTTTTGTGTGTTTTGTGTGGGTGGTGTTTGTGTGGGTCGGGGTGGTGTCTGTGTCGGTGTGGGGTTGCTGGTTGTTGGTGTGTGGGTTTGTTTTTGGTGTTTTGTGCGTCGTGTGGTGTTGTTGTGTTGGGGTGTGTGTGTGTC
>CM072252.1:4321809-4329858 GCA_036851935.1 Coregonus suidteri | reverse complement strand
GTTTTCGTGCCACCATTGGGGCTGGGGAGGGGAGGGCGGCTCATATAATTTTTAAAAGGGCCCAAAAGGAAAACCAAAGTGTTTTGGGGGTATCTGAAACCCTTTCCCACGTTCTGCTCCCGCGTTACCACCACCCTCCCCCCCAATTAAGGGGCCACCCAAAACCCCCGTGCCCCACTGGGTTTAAAAAAGATTTAACATAGCCCTTTAAAATTCTTTTTGGAAACCGGCCCTGGACAGTATCGGGCCCCCGGGAAATTTAAATTTATAGTAAATCAACCTGTCCTACAGAAAGGTCCCCTCTCTCTCGCTACCACCTTAACCTGTTGTAAAATCATCCTTTGGGCCTGACTTTTCCACAAATTTTTGATTGTTTATTGGTTAAAAAGACCAAACCCCCTTTGCACATTTTGGGTTTCCTTTTAAATTTTTGGGAATGTACGTTTTTTGGGTTTTGGGAAAGAATCCAAAAAATTTCCTGACCGGTTTAAAAAAAACGTTTTTTTTAAAAGTTTTTGAAAAACGGAAAAGAATTTTTCCCTTTCTGGCCCTCATTTTTTGGTTTCAGGGAGGTAAAGAGAAAGTTTTTCTAAGGGTTTCCCTTAAGGGTTTTTCCCGGAGGTTTTTTTTAAAGTTTTTGAGGGAAAAGAAAATTTTAGGTTTTTTTGAAAGGGAATTAAATAAAAGTTTTTTGAGAAAGTTTCAAAAACCTTTTTAAAAACAAATGCCCCGCCAAATTTTTGGGGTTTAAATGGGTTTTTAATTCCAAACCATTTTGTGGCACAGGGGTCAAATGAGATTCAAAAAGGGCCCAAAACATGAAACACACTTAAAAAATAGAAGATAGAGAGAGTTTTGTTTAGGGTGAGAACGGGGTTTTTTAAAGGTTTTTAAAAAAACTTCTTAAAATGTTCTCTGACCGTATACTTAAAGTTTTCTTGGGGGGTTTTTTAAAGGGAAAATTTTCTTAACGTTCTCGAAAAAATGAAAAACATAAATTTTTTAATAGAAACCACCTGGAAACGTTATGCTAAAGTATTGAAATTCCCCACCGAAGAACGTGTTCATTTAATATTCTCTGAACTGTTTTGAGAACATTCCCAAGGTGAAATTAAATGTAACCATTTGTTGAAACTTTTAGAAATGTTCTTGTTAAAGTAATGAAAAAATCTAAGGAAAATATGTTTTTTAAAATATTTTTTATATTCCTTACATGGCTGTGCGAAATGTTCTAAAGCCCAAGCAATCTATCCCCTACACCATTCCCAGAACGTGGTGGGAAGGTTGTATGCTAATAACTATAGGACAACCACACTCTCACCAAGATCACAGATACATCCGGTTCTCAAAACGTTATGTGCTAGTGGCAAAGGATGGTGGTTCAGATAAGGAGGAAAGGAGGCATGGTTAGGGGGCAGGTTATAAAAAAAACGGGTATACAAAATAGTGTGCTGGGCCTTTCACCCCTAGTCCTGTATTAGCGGAATGATATAGCAGTAAGACCATCTGTCTCTATAAATCTCCTATCTTATCTCTCCTCCTCCCCCCCCCCAAATAAATCCCTATATATCTTTAGATCTCGCTCTCCATAAATTCTCCTCTCTTTCTCTCTTTATATCTATCTCCCTCCCCCCCACCTCCCCACCTCTCTCTCTCTCTCTATCTCTCTCTCCCCTCCACCTCCCCCTCTCTCTTTCTTTCTCTCTATTCGTCCTCTCTCATCCCCCTTCTCTCTCTCTATATATATCTCTCTCACCCCCATCTCTCTCGCTCTCTAATATCTCCTCCTCTCTCTCTCTCCCCCTCCACCTCCCTCTCTCTCTCCTCTTTATACTCTCTCTCTCTATCTCTCTCCCTCCTCCCCCTCTCTCCCTCTCATCTCTCTATATTATCTCTCTCTCTCCCCCCTACCCTCATCTCTATCTCTCTCTCTATATCTCTTTCTGTCCCCCACCTAACTCCCCCCTCTCTCTCTCTTTATATCTCTCTCTCCCCCCCAACTCCCCCTCTCTCTCTCTCTCTCTATTATCTCTCTGCTCCCCCCCACTCTCCCCCTCTCCTCTCACTCTTTATATTCTCTCTCCTCCCCCACACCTCTCCCCCCTCTCTCTCTCTTTTTATCTCTCTCTCCCCCCCCACCTCCCCCTCTCCTCTCTCTCTTTTATATCTCTCTCTCCCCCCCACCTCCCCCTCTCTCTCTCTTTATATTTCTCTCCTCCCCCCACCTCCCCCCCTCTCTCTCTCTCTCTATTCTTCTCTCTCCCCACCCTCTATTCTCTCTCTCTCTTTAAATCTTTCTCCCCCCCCACCTTCTCTCCCTCTCTCTTCTCTCCTTCTATATCTCTCTCTCCTCTTCCTCCTCTCTACCTCTCTTTATATCTCTCTCTCCATTTCTCCCCCCTATACTCTCTCTTTCGTTCTCTCTCTCTCTCCCCCTCTCAATTTCTCTCTCTCTTTCTCTCTCTCCCCCCTACCTCCCCCTCTCTCTTTCTCTATATCTCTCTCTTCCCCCCACCTCTTCCCTCTCTCTCCTCTATATTTCTTTCTCTCTCACTCCCCCTCTCTCTCTTCTTTATCTCTCTCTACCTCCCCATTTCCCCACTCTTCTCTCTCTTCTATCTTTATTTCTCTCTCCCTCTCTCTCTCTCTTTTATATCTTCTCTCCCCCCCCTAACCCTCTCTCTCTCTCTCTATTTATATCTCTCACTCTTGCTTCTCTCGCTACTCTCTCTCTTCTCTCACTCTCTCTCTCCCCCCCACCTCTCTATTCTCTTCCTCTCTCTTTATTTATCTCTCCTCTATATTTCTCTCTCTCTTCTCTCCCCCCACCTCTCCCCTCTCTCTCTTTCTATCTATCTTCTCTCACTCATAGATCTTTTCTATCTCTTCCCTCCGTATCCACCCTCCCCCCTTTCTTCTCTCCCCCTCTCTCTCTCTTTATCTCTCTCCCCCCACCTCCCCCTCTCTCTCTTTATTCTCTCTCTCGCCCCCACCTCCCCCTCTCTCTCTCTTTATATCTCTCTCTCCTCTTCCCCCCCACCTTTCCCCTCTCTCTCTCTCTATCTTATAGCCTTCTTCTTCTTTATCTCTCCTAGCCCCCACCTCCCCCTCTCCCTCTCTTGATAGCTCTTCCCCCCCCACCTCGCTCCCCTCTCCTCTCTCTTTATATCTCTCTCTCCCCCCACCTCCCCCTCTCTCCTCTCTATATCTCTCTATCTCCTCTTCTCTCTCTCCCCTACTTCCCATCTCTCTCTTCTCCCTCCTCTCGTTATATCTCTCTTCTTCCCATACTCCTCTCTCCTCTCCACCTCCCCCTCTCTCTCTCTCTATCTCTCTCTCTTTCCCCCCCCTACCTCCCCCTCTCTCTCTTTCTATCTCGCTCTCCTTTTCCCCCCCTCTCCCTCTCTCTCTCTTTATTCTCTTCTCTCCCCTCCTCCCACCTCTTCTGCTATTCATCTCTATTTCTCTCTCTGCGCAATCTTTCCTCTCCCTCTCTTTCTCATCTTTATATCTCTCTCTCTCCCCCCACCTCTAGGTCTCTCTCTCAATAGATCTCTCTTCCCCCCTTCCTCCCCCTCTCTCTCTCGTTATATCTCTCTCCTCCCCCCACCTTCCCCTCTCTCTCTCTCTTTATCCTATCTTCTCTCCCCCCCACCTCCCCCTCTTCTCTCTCTTTATATCTCTCCACCCCCCTCTTTCTTCTCTCTATCTCTTACATTCCACCTCCCCCCCTCTCTCTTTATATCTCTCTTTCTCTCTCCTCGACTCTCTGATATCTTCCCCCCCACCCCCCCACCCCCCCCCTCTCCCCCTTTCCCCCCCCTCTCTCTCTTTATATCTCTCTCTCCCCCCCCTCTCCCCCTCTCTCTCTTTATTATCTCTCTTCTCCCCCCCTTTCTCCCCTCTTCTCTCTCTCTTTATATCTCTCTCTCCCCCACCTCCCCCTCTCTACCTCATCTTTATATCTCTCTCTCCCCCCAACCTCCCCCTCTTCTTCTCTCTTTATATCTCTCTCTCTCCCCACACCTTTCCCCTCTTCTCTTCTCTCTTTATCTCTCTCTCTCCCCCCTTTTCCCCCTCTCTTTCTCTCTTTATATCTCTTCTTTCACCCCTCCCTCTTTTCTCCCTCCTCTCTCCTTATATCTCTCTCTTTAACCCCCCACCTATCCCGCTCTCACTCTCTTCTCTCTCTCCCCCGCCCCCCCCAATTTCTCTTCCTTTCTCTCTTTTTTTACCTCCCCCTCTCTCTCTATTTTTTTATATCCTCTCCCGCCCCACCTCCCCCACTTCTCTCTTTATATCTCTCTCTCCCCCACCATCCACCCTCTCTTCCCTCTTTTTTCAATCTCCCCCTCCCCCTCCCTCTCTCTCTCTCTTTATATCTCTCTCTCCCCCCCACCCCCTCCCTCTTCTCTCTCTTTATATCTCTCTCCCCAATCCCCCTCCACCCTCCTCTTCTTTTTATCTCTCCCCACCACACCCGCTCCCTCTCTTTTATATCTCTGTCTCCCCACCCACCTTACCCATCTCTCTCTTTTATATCTCCTCTCCCTCCCACCTCCCCGGCTGTCTATTCTTTTTATTTATCTCTCTCTCTTGCCCCCCACCTGCCCCCATCTCTCTCTCTTCCTTCCATGACCAGTTGGCTGGTTGCTGTGCTGAGTATCTGTTTTTATAGCCTGGTATATTGTTGTTTTGGGATAGCTGGTTTGACTCTGGGCACGGTCCCCTTCTGTTTAGCTGGCTCCTGCCGGCACAGTCACCCTGCCCCGCCCCTCTCCCCCCGCGGGAAGCCAAGGGGGTTACCTCGGCAACGAAACACTACGACATCATAACAGTGTCAATCAAGGCCCCAGCAGGCAGAGGAGAAGCATGTGGCCGAATGTGTTGACAGGAGAGGAGTGTGTGCTTTCCCAAATGGCACCCTATTCTGTTTATACTGTGCTTCTAACATGTGAACATGGCCCATACAAAGTAGTGCACTATGTAGGGAACATGTTTTCCATTTGGGACATAGGCAGAGGTCACTGGACCTCCTATTTCTCCTGTATTTACAGCTTTATGTGGCTGCTGGAAGGAACACGGATTTAATCATCTGGCTTTTCTTTACAAAAAGTCTGCTAGTGCACCATTCTTAGATACCTCTATTGAGAGTAGTGTACACTCGTTCTCTTTGAACCTCTATGAGATAGTGTACACTAGTTCTCTTTAACCTCTATGAGAGTAGTGTACACTCGTTCTCTTTAATGTGGCCTCAACATAGAGCTATTGCTCAAAGACAGCCTAGGCCATCACCCTCATGGATAATCACCCCGGACCACTGTTCACCCATTATGTCTGTACTGCTAAAGCTCGTGGATACCACTCTCGTCTCTCTCTCTCCTCTCTCTCTCTCTCTCTCTCTCTTCTACCTCACCTCTGCTTCTCTCTCTCTCTCTATCTCTTATCCCTTTCTCTCTGTCTCTGTTAAGTCTCTCTGTAACTCTGTCTCTGTCTCTCTCTGTCTCTGTTCTCTCTCTCTGTCTCTGTCTCTGTCTCTCTCTGTCTCTCTCTCTGGATATCTGGTCTCTGTCTCTGTCTCATGTCTCTGTCTCAGGCTCTCTCTCTCTGTCTCTGTCTCTGTCTCTGTCTCTGTCTCTCTCTCTCTCTCTGTCTCATGTCTCTGTCTCTGTCTCTGTCTCTCTCTCTCTCATCTCTCTCTCTCTCTATCTCTATTCTCTTCTCTCTCTGTCTCTGTCTCTGTCTCTGTCCTCTCTCTCTCAGTGTCTCTCTCTCTCTCTCTCTCTCTCTCTACTATCACAAGAGTATCTGAATGTATCTTTTGCATATAATGATCCTGTCTGGGCGTAGAGTTGTGATATAAATGATCCTGTGTGGGTGTAGAGTTGTGATATAATGATCCTGTATCTGGGTGTCAAGAGTTGTGATATAATGATCAAATGTCTGGGTGTAGATTTGTGATATAATGATCCTGTCTTGGGCGTAGAGTTGTGATATAATGATCCTGTCTGGGCGTAGAGTTGTGATATAATGAATCCTGTCTGGGCGTAGATTTGTGATTACTGATCCTAGTCTGGGCGAAGAGTTTGTGATATAATGATCCTGTCTGGGCGTAGAGTTTTTTGATATAATGATCCTGTCTGGGTGTAGAGTTGTGATATAATTATCCTGTCTGGGTGTAGAGTTGTGATATAATGATCCTGTCTGGGCGTTAGAGGTGTGTGATATAATGATCCTGGTCTGGGTGTAGAGTTGTGATATAATGATCCTGTCTGGGCGTTTAGAGTTGTGATATAATGTATTCCTGTCTGGGCGTTAGAGTTTGTGATATAATGATCCTGTCTGGGTTGTAGAGTTGTGATATAATGATCCTGTCTGGGCGTAGAGTTGTGATACTGATATAATGATCCTGTCTGGGTGTAGAGTTGTGATATAAATGATCCTGTCTGGGCGTATAGAGTTGTGATATAATGATCCTTTCTGGGCGTAGAGGTTGTGATATAATGATCCTGTCTGGGCGTAGAGTTGTGATATAATGATCCTGTCTGGGCTTAGAGTTGTGATATAATGATTCCTGTCTGGGCGTAGAGTTTGTGATATAAATGATCCTGTCTGGGCGTAGAGTTGTGATATAATGAATCCTGTC
Source organism: Coregonus suidteri (assembly GCA_036851935.1). Classification (NCBI taxonomy): domain Eukaryota; kingdom Metazoa; phylum Chordata; class Actinopteri; order Salmoniformes; family Salmonidae; genus Coregonus; species Coregonus suidteri. Next base: position 4,323,212 of record CM072252.1, on the reverse strand, counting down.
TGGGCGTAGAGTTGTGATATAATGATCCTGTCTGGGCGTAGAGTTGTGATATAATGATCCTGTCTGGGCGTAGAGTTGTGATATAATGATCCTGTCTGGGCGTAGAGTTGTGATATAATGATCCTGTCCTGGGCGTAGAGACCTTTTGTGAATAGTAATGATCCTGTCTGGGCGTAGAGTTGTGGATATAATGATCCTGTCTGGGCGTAGAGTTGTGATAAATGATCCTCTGTCTGGGCGTAGAGTTGTGATATAATGATCCTGTCTGTGGCGTAGAGTTTGTGATATAATGATCCCTGTCTGGGCGTAGAGTTGTGATATAATGATCCTGTCTTGGCGTAGAGTTGTGATATAATGATCCTGTCTGGGCGTAGAGTTGTGATATAATGATCCTGTTCTGGGCGTAGTTTAGAGTTGTGATATAATGATCCTGTCTGGGCGTAGAGTTGTGATATAATGATCCTGTCTGGGTGTAGAGTTGTGATATAATGATCCTGTCTGGGCGTAGAGTTGTGTGTGGTTGGGGGGGAGGAATCAGAGGATGTTTGTGGTCGATGGCATCAGTGTGATGTTGAAATGTGGTGAATGTGTTTGTGCTGTTGCTAAGTGTCCTGTCCACTGCCACCTCCCAGCATGCCCGTTTTTACTCTCACAAGCACTTTACTGCTCACTGTCATGCGTGATTCCAAATGGCACCCTATTCCCTATGTATTGCAGCGCACTATATGGGAAATAGGGTGTGATTTGGGACATACTCGTGGTCTCCAGCACACTGGTACGGTACTCGTGCATGATTACACAACGTGTTAAATACATCTCAAACCAAACGTTTTCTGTCAGTAGACATTTATCAGGGATTTGATTTCTATTTCGATTTCAGGATATTGAGTTTGTTCCTCCGTCGTGCAGGTAGATTAGCAGGACAGGTGTGCTGACAGTCCCCTCTTCAGCAGGTTAACATCAAACATGCCCTCCTGCCCTCAGAGCATCATGCACACACACACACACGCACGCGCACACGCACACACACGCGGCACGCACGCACACACACACACGCGCCAACGCGCACACACACACACACACACGCACACACACACACACACACGCGCACGCTCCTCTGCACAGACTCTCTTTTTAATTAAAAGCTGTAATACATTGACTTGCGTCCCAAATGGCTATTCCCTATATAGTGCACTACTTTAGACCAGAGAATGGCACCCTATTCCCTATATAGTGCACTACTTTTAGACCAGAGAATGGCACCCTATTTCCCTATATAGTGCACTACTTTAGACCAGAGAAATGGCACCCTTTTCCCTATATAGTGCACTACTTTAGACCAGAGAATGGCACCCTATTCCCTATATAGTGCACTACTTTAGACCAGAGAATGGTACCCTATT
>CM072252.1:4306809-4316809 GCA_036851935.1 Coregonus suidteri | reverse complement strand
GCTGTACTACACTGGTGTCCTCTACTGAACAGGTTCAGGTCTTTAGTCTCTCTATACTGGTCTACACTAGGGCTGTTCTACACTGTGTACTCTACTGAACAGGTTCAGGTCTTTAGTCTCTCTACTGGTCTACACTAGGGCTGTACTACTCTACTGAACAGGTTCAGGTCTTTAGTCTCTCTATACTGGTCTACACTAGGGCTGTACTACACTGGTGTACTCTACTGAACAGGTTCAGGTCTTTAGTCTCTCTACTGGTCTACACTAGGGCTGGACTACACTGGTGTACTCTACTGAACAGGTTCAGGTCTTTAGTTCTCTCTATACTGGTCTACACTAGGGCTGGACTACACTGGGTACTCTACTGAACAGGTTCAGGTCTTTAGTCTCTCTACTGGTCTACACTAGGGCTGTACTCTACTGAACAGGTTCAGGTCTTTAGTCTCTATACTGGTCTACACCAGGGCTGTTCTACACTGGTGTACTCTACTGAACAGGTTCAGGTCTTTAGTCTCTCTACTGGTCTACACTAGGGCTGTACTCTACTGAACAGGTTCAGGTCTTTAGTCTCTCTATACTGGTCTACACTAGGGCTGTACTACACTGGTCAGGTACTCTACTGTACTTATGAACAGGTTCAGGTCTTTAGTCTCTCTATACTGGTCTACACTAGGGCTGGACTACACTGGTGTACTCTACTGAACAGGTTCAGGTCTTTAGTCTCTATACTGGTCTACACTAGGGCTGTACTCTACTGAACAGGTTCAGGTCTTAGTCTCTCTATACTGGTCTACACTAGGGCTGTACTCTACTGAACAGGTTCAGGTCTTTAGGTCTCTCTATACTGGTCTACACTAGGGCTGTACTCTACTGAACAGGTTCAGGTCTTTAGTCTCTCTATACTGGTCTACACTAGGGCTGTACTCTACTGAACAGGTTCAGGTCTTTTAGTCTCTCTATACTGGTCTACACTAGGGCTGTCCTACACTGGTGTCTCTACTGAACAGGTTCAGGTCTTTAGTCTCTCTATACTGGTCTACACTAGGGCTGTACTCTACTGAACAGGTTCAGGTCTTTAGTCTCTCCATACTGGTCTACACTAGGGCTGTACTACACTGGTGTACTCTACTGAACAGGTTCAGGTCTTTAGTCTCTCTATACTGGTCTACACTAGGGCTGTACTCTACTGAACAGGTTCAGGTCTTTAGTCTCTCTATACTGGTCTACACTAGGGCTGGTACTCTACTGAACAGGTTCAGGTCTTTAGTCTCTCTATACTGGTCTACACTAGGGCTGTACTCTACTGAACAGGTTCAGGTCTTTAGTCTCTATACTGGTCTACACTAGGGCTGTACTACACTGGTGTACTCTACTGAACAGGTTCAGGTCTTTAGTCTCTCTATACTGGTCTACACTAGGGCTGTTCTACACTGGTGTACTCTACTGAAACAGGTTCAGGTCTTTAGTCTCTCTATACTGGTCTACACTAGGGCTGGACTACACTGGTGTCCTCTACTGAACAGGTTCAGGTCTTTAGTCTCTCTATACTGGTCTACACTAGGGCTGTTCTACACTGGTGTACTCTACTGAACAGGTTCAGGTCTTTAGTCTCTATACTGGTCTACACTAGGGCTGTACTACACTGGTGTACTCTACTGAACAGGTTCAGGTCTTTAGTCTCTATCTGGTCTACACTAGGGCTGTACTCTACTGAACAGGTTCAGGTCTTTAGTCTCTCTATACTGGTCTACACTAGGGCTGTACTCTACTGAACAGGTTCAGGTCTTTAGTCTCTCTCTATACTGGTCTACACTAGGGTACTCTACACTTCTGGACTACACTGGTAGTACTCTACTGAACAGGTCCTTTTCAGGTCTTTTTAGTCTCTATACTGGTCTACACTAGGGCTGTACTCTACTGAACAGGTTCAGGTCTTTAGTCTCTCCATACTGGTCTACACTAGGGCTGTACTACACTGGTGTACTCTACTGAACAGGTTCAGGTCTTTAGTCTCTCTATACTGGTCTACACTAGGGCTGGACTACACTGGTGTACTCTGAACAGGTTCAGGTCTTTAGTCTCTCTATACTGGTCCTACACTAGGGCTGTTCTACACTGGTGTACTCTACTGAACAGGTTCAGGTCTTTAGTCTCTCTACTGGTCTACACTAGGGCTGTACTCTACTGAACAGGTTCAGGTCTTTAGTCTCTCTATACTGGTCTACACTAGGGCACTGTCAGGTTTACTACACTGGTGTACTCTACTGAACAGGTTCAGGTCTTTAGTCTCTCTATACTGGTCTACACTAGGGCTGGACTACACTGGTGTACTCTACTGAACAGGTTCAGGTCTTTAGTCTCTATACTGGTCTACACTAGGGGCTGTACTCTACTGAACAGGTTCAGGTCTTTAGTTCAGGTCTTTAGTCTCTCTATACTGGTCTACACTAGGGCTGTACTCTCTACTGAACAGGTTCAGGTCTTTAGTCTCTCTATACTGGTGTCCCTCTACACTAGGGCTTTGTACTCTATACTGAACAGGTTCAGGTCTTTAGTCTCTCTATACTGGGTCTAACACTAGGGCTGTACTCTACTGAACAGGTTCAGTCTTTAGTCCTCTCTATACTGGTCTACACTAGGGCTGTACTACACTGGGTGTACTCTACTGAACAGGTTCAGGTCTTTAGTCTCTCTATACTGGTCTACACACTAGGGCTGTCCTACACTGGTGTACTCTACTGAAACAGGTTCAGGTCTTTAGTCTCTCTATACTGGTCTACACTAGGGTTGGACTACACTGGTGTCCTCTACTGAACAGGTTCAGGTCTTTAGTCTCTCTATACTGGTCTACAGGTCTACCTAGGCTTTACTCTACTAGGGCTGTACTGGTGTACTCTACTGAACAGGTTCAGGTCTTTAGTCTCTCTATACTGGTCTACACTAGGCTGTTTACACTGGTGTACACTACTGACTATGAACAGGTCAGGTTCTTTAGTCTCTATACTGGTCTACACTAGGGCTATCCTCTCTATACTCTACTGAACAGGTCAGGTCTTTAGTCTCTATATCTGGTCTACACTAGGGCTGTGGTCTACACTGGTGTACTCTACTGAACAGGTTCAGGTCTTTAGTCTCTCTATACTGGTCTACACTAGGGCTGTACTACACTGGTGTACTCTACTGAACAGTTCAGGTCTTTAGTCTCTATACTGGTCTACACTAGGGCTGTACTCTACTGAACAGGTTCAGGTCTTTAGTCTCTCTATATACTGGTCTACCACTAGGGCTGGTGTACTCTACTGAACAGGTTCAGGTCTTTAGTCTCTCTATACTGGTCTACACTAGGGCTGGACTACACTGGGTGTACTCTACTGAACAGGTTCAGGTCTTTAGTCTCTATACTGGTACCTACACTAGGGCTGTACTCTACTGAACAGGTTCAGGTCTTTAGTCTCTCCATACTGGTCTACACTAGGGCTGTACTACACTGGTGTACTCTACTGAACAGGTTCAGGTCTTTAGTCTCTCCATACTGGTCTACACTAGGGCTGGACTACACTGGTGTAACACAGTTTCTACTGAACAGGTTCAGGTCTTTAGTCTCTCTACTGGTTCTACACTAGGGCTGTACTCTACTGAACAGGTTCAGGTCTTTAGTCTCTCCATACTGGTCTACACTAGGGCTGGACTACACTGGTGTACTCTACTGAACAGGTTCAGGTCTTTAGTCTCTCCATATACACTGGTCTACACTAGGGCTGGACTACACTGGTGTACTCTACTGAACAGGTTCAGGTCTTTAGTCTCTCCATACTGGTCTACACTAGGGCTGGACTACACTGGTGTACTCTACTGAACAGGTTCAGGTCTTTAGTCTCTCCATACTGGTCTACACTAGGGCTGGACTACACACTGGTGTACTCTACTGAACAGGTTCAGGTCTTTAGTCTCTCCATATACTGGTCTACACTAGGGCTGGACTACACTGGGGTGTACTCTACTGAACAGGTTCAGGTCTTTAGTCTCTCTATACTGGTCTACACTAGGGCTGTACTACACTGGTGTACTCTACTGAACAGGTTCAGGTCTTTAGTCTCTCCATACTGGTCTACACTAGGGCTGTACTCTACTGAACAGGTACTTCAGTCAACTTCGTACACAACTTAAGATGCAAAATATGGTCCTCTGTAGCTCAGCTGGTAGAGCACGGCGCTCGTAACGCCAGGGTAGTGGGTTCAATCCCCGGGACCATCCATACGTTAAAAAAAAATGTATGCACGCATGACTGTAAGTCGCTTTGGATAAAAGCGTCTGCTAAATGGCACATTATTATTATTTATATTATAAAATGCTACAAAAGCAATATGACTCACAATAAATTTAAGGTAGAAGGTTAATCACCCAAGTCAGCGTGATTACATAAATTATAAATGAAACAGATGTTCTATGAGCAATGATGAATCAGCCATATATCTTATTACACGTGTATGGACAAGACTAATACATCAAACTATATGATGAATCAGCCATATATCTTATTACACGTGTATGGACAAAACTACTACATCAAACTATATGATGAATCAGCCATATATCTTATTACACGTGTTATGGACAAGACTACTACATCAAACTATATGATGAATCAGCCATATATCTTATTACACGTGTACGGACAAAACTACTACATCAAACTATATGTACATGTACTGTACGTCTCATACATATTTTTAACATTAAAGAGCTGCTCCAAATACCATGTATTTTTCCCTTCACAGACAACGAGTAAAACAGAGCTAATGATCTTTTACTCGTCTCTAATTATCTAAGCTTTATACGGCTGCTTCTCTAATGCTCTAAGCTTTATACGGCTGCTTCTCTAATGCTCTAAGCTTTATACGGCTGCTTCTCTAATGCTCTAAGCTTTATACGGCTGCTTCTCTAATGCTCTAAGCTTTATACGGCTGCTTCTCTAATGCTCTAAGCTTTATACGGCTGCTTCTCTAATGCTCTAAGCTTTATACGGCTGCTTCTCTAATGCTCTAAAAAGCTTTATACGGCTGCTTCTCTAATGCTCTAAGCTTTTATACGGCTGCTTCTCTAATGCTCTAAGCTTTATATGGCTGCTTCTCTAATGCTCTAAGCTTTATAACGGCTGCTTCTCTAATGCTCTAAGCTTTATACGGCTGCTTCTCTGATGCTCTAAGCTTTATTACGGCTGCTTCTCTAATGCTCTAAGCTTTATACGGCTGCTTCTCTAATGCTCTAAGCTTTATACGGCTGCTTCTCTAATGCTCTAAGCTTTATACGGCTGCTTCTCTAATGCTCTAAGCTTTATACGGCTGCTTCTCTAATTATCTAAGCTTTATACGGCTGCTTCTCTAATGCTCTAAGCTTTATACGGCTGCGTCTCTAACGCTCTAAGCTTTATACGGCTGCTTCTCTAATGCTCTAAGCTTTATACAGCTGCTTCTCTAATGCTCTAAGCTTTATACGGCTGCTTCTCTAATGCTCTAAGCTTTATACGGCTGCTTCTCTAATGCTCTAAGCTTTATACGGCTGCTTCTCTAATGCTAAGCTTTGCTCTAATGCTTTATACGGCTGCTTCTCTAATGCTCTAAGCTTTATACGGCTGCTTCTCTAATGCTCTAAGCTTTATACGGCTGCTTCTCTAATGCTCTAAGCTTTATACGGCTGCTTCTCTAATGCTCTAAGCTATAACGGCTGCTTTTTAATGCTACGGCTTTATGCTGCTTCTCTAATGCTCTAAGCTTTATACGGCTGCTTCTCTAATATCTAAGCTTTATACGGCTGCTTCTCTAATTATCTAAGCTTTATACGGCTGCTTCTCTAATGCTCTAAGCTTTATACGGCTGCTTCTCTAACGCTCTAAGCTTTATACGGCTGCTTCTCTAATGCTCTAAGCTTTATACGGCTGCTTCTCTAATGCTCTAAGCTTTATACGGCTGCTTCTTAATGCTCTAAATGCTTCTCTAATGCTCTAAGCTTTATACGGCTGCTTCTCTAATGCTCTAAGCTTTATACGGCTGCTTCTCTAATGCTCTAAGCTTTATACGGCTGCGTCTCTAATGCTCTAAGCTTTATACGGCTGCTTCTCTAATGCTCTAAGCTTTATACGGGCTGCTTCTCTAATGCTCTAAGCTTTATACGGCTGCTTCTCTAATGCTCTAAGCTTTATACGGCTGCTTCTCTAATGCTCTAAGCTTTATACGGCTGCTTCTCTAATGCTCTAAGCTTTATACGGCTGCTTCTCTAATGCTCTAAGCTTTATACGGCTGCTTCTCTAATGCTCTAAGCTTTATACGGCTGCTTCTCTAATGCTCTAAGCTTTATACGGCTGCTTCTCTAATGCTCTAAGCTTTATACGGGCTGCTTCTCTAATGCTCTAAGCTTTATACGGCTGCTTCTCTAATGCTCTAAGCTTTATACGGCTGCTTCTCTAATGCTCTAAGCTTTATACGGCTGCTTCTCTAATGCTCTAAGCTTTATACGGCTGCTCTCTCTAATGCTCTAAGCTTTATACGGCTGCTTCTCTAATGCTCTAAGCTTTATACGGCTGCTTCTCTAATGCTCTAAGCTTTATACGGCTGCTTCTCTAATGCTCTAAGCTTTATACGGCTGCTTCTCTAATGCTCTAAGCTTTATACGGCTGCTTCTCTAATGCTCTAAGCTTTATACGGCTGCTTCTCTAATGCTCTAAGCTTTATACGGCTGCTTCTCTAATGCTCTAAGCTTTATACGGCTGCTTCTCTAATGCTCTAAGCTTTATACGGCTGCTTCTCTAATGCTCTAAGCTAATTATCTAAGCTTTATACGGCTGCTTCTCTAATGCTCTAAGCTTTACGGCTGCTTTTCTAATGCTCTAAGCTTTATACGGCTGCTTCTCTAATGCTCTAAGCTTTATACGGCTGCTTCTCTAATGCTCTAAGCTTTATACGGCTGCTTCTCTAATGCTCTAAGCTTTATACGGCTGCTTCTCTAATGCTCTAAGCTTTATACGGCTGCTTCTCTAATTATCTAAGCTTTATACGGCTGGCTTCTCTAATGCTCTAAGCTTTATACGGCTGCTTCTCTAATGCTCTAAGCTTTATACGGCTGCTTCTCTAATGCTCTAAGCTTTATACGGCTGCTTCTCTAATGCTCTAAGCTTTATACGGCTGCTTCTCTAATGCTCTAAGCTTTATACGGCTGCTTCTCTAATGCTCTAAGCTTTATACGGCTGCTTCTCTAATGCTCTAAGCTTTATACGGCTGCGTCTCTAATGCTCTAAGCTTTATACGGCTGCTTCTCTAATGCTCTAAGCTTTATACGGCTGCTTCTCTAATGCTCTAAGCTTTATACGGCTGCTTCTCTAATGCTCTAAGCTTTATACGGCTGCTTCTCTAATGCTCTAAGCTTATACGGCTGCTTCTCTAATGCTCTAAGCTTTATACGGCTGCTTCTCTAATGCTCTAAGCTTTATACGGCTGCTTCTCTAATGCTCTAAGCTTTATAACGGCTGCTTCTCTAATGCTCTAAGCTTTATACGGCTGCTTCTCTAATGCTCTAAGCTTTATACGGCTGCTTCTCTAATGCTCTAAGCTTTATACGGCTGCTTCTCTAATGCTCTAAGCTTTATACGGCTGCTTCTCTAATGCTCTAAGCTTTATACGGCTGCTTCTCTAATGCTCTAAGCTTTATACGGCTGCTGCTTCTCTAATGCTCTAAAGCTTTATACGGCTGCTTCTCTAATGCTCTAAGCTTTATACGGCTGCTTCTCTAATGCTCTAAGCTTTATACGGCTGCTTCTCTAATGCTCTAAGCTTTATACGGCTGCTTCTCTAATGCTCTAAGCTTTATACGGCTGCTTCTCTAATGCTCTAAGCTTTATACGGCTGCTTCTCTAATTATCTAAGCTTTATACGGCTGCTTCTCTAATGCTCTAAGCTTTATACGGCTGCTTCTCTAATGCTCTAAGCTTTATACGGCTGCTTCTCTAATGCTCTAAGCTTTATACGGCTGCTTCTCTAATGCTCTAAGCTTTATACGGCTGCTTCTCTGATGCTCTAAGCTTTATACGGCTGCTTTTCTAATGCTCTAAGCTTTATACGGCTGCTTCTCTAATGCTCTAAGCTTTATACGGCTGCGTCTCTAATGCTCTAAGCTTTATACGGCTGCTTCTCTAATGCTCTAAGCTTTATACGGCTGCTTCTCTAATGCTCTAAGCTTTATACGGCTGCTTCTCTGATGCTCTAAGCTTTATACGGCTGCTTCTCTAATGCTCTAAGCTTTATACGGCTGCTTCTCTAATGCTCTAAGCTTTATACGGCTGCTTCTCTAATGCTCTAAGCTTTATACGGCTGCTTCTCTAATGCTCTAAGCTTTATACGGCTGCTTCTCTAATGCTCTAAGCTTTATACGGCTGCTTCTCTAATGCTCTAAGCTTTATACGGCTGCTTCTCTAATGCTCTAAGCTTTATACGGCTGCTTCTCTAATGCTCTAAGCTTTATACGGCTGCTTCTCTAATGCTCTAAGCTTTATACGGCTGCTTCTCTAATGCTCTAAGCTTTATACGGCTGCTTCTCTAATGCTCTAAGCTTTATACGGCTGCTTCTCTAATGCTCTAAGCTTTATACGGCTGCTTCTCTAATGCTCTAAGCTTTATAACGGCTGCTTCTCTAATGCTCTAAGCTTTATACGGCTGCTTCTCTAATGCTCTAAGCTTTATACGGCTGCTTCTCTAATGCTCTAAGCTTTATACGGCTGCTTCTCTAATGCTCTAAGCTTTATACGGCTGCTTCTCTAATGCTCTAAGCTTTATACGGCTGCTTCTCTGATGCTCTAAGCTTTATACGGCTGCTTCTCTAATGCTCTAAGCTTTATACGGCTGCTTCTCTAATGCTCTAAGCTTTATACGGCTGCTTCTCTAATGCTCTAAGCTTTATACGGCTGCTTCTCTAATGCTCTAAGCTTTATACGGCTGCTTCAGGACGGGAAAGTCCGGGTGCTCTAGAAAGAGGCTAAATATGTGTACGTGACCAATACAATTTGATTTGATTTGATTTTGCTGTCGTTTATTAATCTAAAGTTACCTGATGCAGTATTATCTCCGAGTTCTGTGCTCGGCTCTTTTGCCGGCAGTTTCTCACGGTCTATCATACAATGCGTCCACATGGCAGAGGGAGACACATTCATAACTAGAGTGCAGAGGCCTGCCCGCCGTCCCGCCATAGACGGAGCCCCATCTGTGCAAAAGCCCACCATTCGATCCCATGGAATCTGTTTTTCATCAATATAGCCACGCTCAGGAACCGTGAGACAGAACAATATTTCCTTGTGAATAGCATCCTCCGACATGTATAGCGAACAAAAGTCAATGCATGGGCATCTCGGCCCTCACCGCTAACGTCCATTTTGGATATTATAAAGCTGGGGAGTTTTTTTGTGTCATTCAGTCAGAGCATAAATTCTTAGTTTTAACAGTGTTATCTGACGAAGGTATTGATGTGAGTTTCTGTGACTCTGCCTCCCCACACATTGTTTTCGCCATATCAATTGCGGCCGGTAATATCAAAGTCTCTTCAATAGTGTGTGGTTTCATAGCGTAGCGTGCAACTGTCAAGTGCAGCCTTTTCCCATATCTAAGGGGCGCTCTGGTTGAAATTTTATCTTTTAGATGTGAATCATTTTCATTTAGATTTTTAAGGTTAACCACATTACAATGATTTTCAGATAAAAATATGATGATTATTATATATATATATTTTAGGATATATTTATTTGTATTTTTTTTCAGGATTTTGGAAATTCTCCTGCGACCCCATGTTGACCCCTAGTTTGGAACCGCTGGGTTAGCCTAATATGATCCACTACTGGGCTGGGTTAGCCTAATATGATCCACTACTGCGCTGGGTTAGCCTGATGTGATCCACTACTGCGCTGGGTTAGCCTAATGTGATCCACTACTGCGCTGGGTTAGCCTGATGTGATCCACTACTG
>CM072252.1:4296809-4301809 GCA_036851935.1 Coregonus suidteri | reverse complement strand
TCAGCCTACCCCAGTCTCTCCTCAGCCTACCCCAGTCTCTCCTCAGCCTACCCCAGTCTCTCCTCAGCCTACCCCAGTCTCTCCTCAGCCTACCCCAGTCTCTCCTCAGCCTACCCCAGTCTCTCCTCAGCCTACCCCAGTCTCTCCTCAGCCTACCCCAGTCCCCAGCCTACCCCAGTCTCTCCTCAGCCTACCCCAGTCTCTCCTCAGCCTACCCCTGCCCCTCTTATAAATGACCGTGGTCACTCCCTGTTTCTCTCTCTCTCTCTCTCTCTCGCTCTCTCTCTGTCTCTCTCTCTCTCTCTCTCTCTCTCTCTCTCTCTCGCTCTCGCTCTGTCTCTCTCTCTCTCTCTCTCTCTCTCTTTTATTGCCCTCCCTTGATGTTGAACAGGATGTCTCTATGGAGACGGATAAACAGATGATAACAAATTCTCAGCAACCTTTAAAGCTCATTTGAGTGTATGGGATGGAGGTGGGGCAAGGAAAGGCAGTGCAGAACAGAGAGAGAGACAGAGAGAGACAGAGAGAGAGAGAGAGAGAGACTTGACGTTAGCAAGAGGTAAGACCTGCTGCAGTTTTAGTGCTGCTTTCTAGCTCTTGGGGCTTTGCTGCTATTACTACTACTGCTGCTACTGGGTGAGTGGGTTCCTGTACTGGAGGCTGTAGGGAACCTCTCCCTAAGGGTCAGTGTCTCTCTGTTACTGTTACAGTCCTTCTGCATGTAGAGAAGCTGCTTGTTGCGTTGCTATGATACTATTTGTGTGCCTTGGCATTGCTTTTGGTGTGACACATTTTAATATTGACATGCCGAATAGAGAAGCAATTGATATTATTCAAAATATCAAGCTAAATCTAATTTCTGGCCTGCTGATTGTATTTGTAGTTTATACAGTACCATGCTGGTTTTTTTTTTGGGGGGGGGGGGGGGTGGATTGGACTGTAATTGAGGTGATTCTAGGTTGTCCAGTGGTTACTGAACGGTTAGTGGAGTTCTGAATACCTGTGCATGGTCCAGCGCTGTGAGAATAACAACACACCCATGTGTGAATATTACCCATAGCTACCCTCTCTCCTAGCAAAATAATATTACCCATAGCTACCCTCTCTCCTAGCAAAATAATATTAACCCCATAGCTACCCTCTCTCTAGCAAAATAATATTACCCATAGCTATCCTCTCTCCTAGCAAAATAATATTACCCATAGCTACCCTCTCTCCTAGCAAAATAATATTACCCATAGCTATCCTCTCTCCTAGCAAAATAATATTACCCATAGCTATCCTCTCTCCTAGCAAAATAATATTACCCATAGCTACCCTCTCTCCTAGCAAAATAATATTACCCATAGCTACCCTCTCTCCTAGCAAAATAATATTACCCATAGCTACCCTCTCTCCTAGCAAAATAATATTACCCATAGCTACCCTCTCTAGTAGCAAAATAATATTACCCTAGCTACCCTCTCTCCTAGCAAAATAATATTACCCATAGCTACCCTCTCTCCTAGCAAAATAATATTACCCATAGCTAACCCTCTCTCCTAGCAAAATAATATTACCCATAGCTACCCTCTCTCCTAGCAAAATAATATTACCCATATACCCTCCCTCTCCTAGCAAAATAATATTACCCATAGCTATCCTCTCTCCTAGCAAAATAATATTACCCATAGCTACCCTCTCTCCTAGCAAATAATATTACCCATAGCTACCCTCTCTCCTAGCAAAATAATATTACCCATAGCTACCCTCTCTCCTAGCAAAATATACACAGATTAATATTACATCACTGTTCTTTCCTCTCTGGCAAATATTCCAGTGAAGAGTTGAGGGAAAAGAACTTGAGGAAATAGTTTAGAAAAAAAAGTTTAAATGTAGAAACACATATTAGAAAATTAATTTGTACAATTTTGCACAAGTCAAGTGAACACCATTTAGCACATTACAGCGATATGCTGTGGATGACATGTTCAGTTAAATAAAATAATGATCTGCATCATAATCTGAATATTCTTTCTGTTCAATTCACATGTTATTGGTCACGTGCGCTGAATACAACAACTTTCCGTGAAATCACATGTTATTGGTCACATGCGCTGAATACAACAGCTGTAGACCTTGCCGTGAAATGCTGACTTACGAGACCTTAACCAACAATGCAGAGTTTTAAAAAGTAAGTAAGAAAAATGTGCTAAATAAACTAAAGGAAAAAAAAAGTGACACAATAAAATAACAATAATGAGGCTATATACAGGAGGTACTGGTACCGAGTCAATGTGCAGGGGTACGAGGTAGTGGTAATTGAGGTAATATGTACATGTTCAATACCAGTCAAAAGTTTGGACACACCTACTCATTCAAGGGTTTTTCTTTATTTTTTACTATTTTTTACATTGTAGAATAATAGTGAAGACATCAAAACTATGAAATAACACATATGGAATCATGTAGTAACCAAAAAAAGTGTTAAACAAATAAAAATATATTATATATTTGAGATTCTTCAAATAGCCACCCTTTGCCTTGATGACAGCTTTACGCACTCTTGGCATTTTCTCAACCAGCTTCATGAGGTAGTCACCTGGAATGCATTTCAATTAACAGGCGTGCCTTGTTAAAAGTTAATTTGTGGAATTTCTTTCCTTCTTAATGCGTTTGAGCCAATCAGTTGTGTTGTGACAAGGTAGGGACAGCCCTATTTGGTAAAAGACCAAATCCATATTATTTGCAAGAACAGCTCAAATAAGCAAAGAGAAACGACAGTCCATCATTACTTTAAGACATGAATGTCAGTCAATACGGAACATTTCAAGAACTTTGAAAGTTTCTTCAAGTGCAGTCGCAAAAACCATCAAGCGCTATGATGAAACTGGCTCTCATGAGAGCTGCCACAGGAATGGAAGACCCAGAGTTACCTCTGCTGCAGAGGATCAGTTCATTAGAGTTACCAGCCTCTGAAATTGCAGCCCAAATAAATGCTTCACGGAGTTCAAGTAACAGACACATCTCAACATCAACTGTCCAGAGAGGACTGTGTGAATCAGGCCTTCATGGTCGAATTGCTGCAAAGAAACCACTACTAAAGGACACCAATAAGAAGAAGAGACCTGCTTGGGCCAAGAAACACGAGCAATGGACATTATACCGGTGGGAATGTGTCCTCCAAATTGGAGATCTTTGGTTCAAACTGCCGTGTCTTTGTGAGACGCGGTGTGGGTGAATGGATGATCTCCGCATGTGTAGTTCCCACCGTAAAGCATGGAGGAGGAGGTGTTATGGTTTGGGGGTGCTTTGCTGGTGACACTGTCTGTGATTTATTTAGAATTCAAGGCACACTTAACCAACATGGCTACCACAGCATTCTGCAGCGATACGTGGTCCTCTGTAGCTCAATTGGTAGAGCATGGCGCTTGTAACGCCAGGGTAGTGGGTTCGATCCCCGGGACCACCCATACGCATTGGATAAAAGCGTCTGCTAAATGGTATATTATTATACGCCATCCCATCTGGTTTGGGCTTAGTGGGACTATCATTTGTTTTTCAACAGGACAATGACCCAACACAACTCCAGGCTGTGTAAGGGCTATTTTACCAAGAAGGAGAGTGATGGAGTGCTGCATCAGATGACCTGGCCTCCACAATCCCCAGACCTCAACCCAATTGAGATGGTTTGGGATGAGTCGAACGGCAGAGTGAAGGAAAAGCAGCCAACAAGTGCTCAGCATATGTGGGAACTCCTTCAAGACTGTTGGAAAAGCATTCCAGGTGAAGCTGGTTGAGAGAATGCCAAGAGTGTACAAAGCTGTCATCAGTAGTAACCAAACACTTGTTTGGTTACTACATGATTCCATATGTGTTATTTCATAGTTTTGATGTCTGCACTATTATTCTACAATTTTAAAAATAGTAAAAAATAAAGAAAAACCCTTGAATGAGTAGGTGTGTACAAACTTTTGACTGGTATTGTAGGTAGGGGTCAAGTACAGAGATACTTCCTCATACTTTATACACCTGTACAATATAAGAGATCAATTAAAGATCGATCAATGACAACAACCCATAAGATAACACAATGTGAACATAGATACAGTATCACCTATCTGGAGACAATCTATGATACAGCATGCAGACTCCTACAGCAATCAAATACAGCACATATACTGGAAATGTATGGACTCACTGTCTTTACTGTAAATCAATTTGGATGAAAGGGACTCACTGTACTTACTGTAAATCACTTTGGAGGAAAGGACTCACTGTCCTTACTGTAAATCACTTTGGATGAAAGGACTCACTGTCCTTACTGTAAATCACTTTGGATGAAAGGGACTCACTGTACTTACTGTAAATCCCTTCGGATAAAAGAACTCACTGTCCTTACTGTAAATCACTTTGGATAAAAAAACTCACTGTCCTTACTGTAAATCCCTTTGGATGAAAGGGACTCACTGTCCTTACTGTAAATCACTTTGGATGAAAGGGACTCACTGTACTTACTGTAAATCCCTTCGGATAAAAGAACTCACTGTCCTTACTGTAAATCACTTTGGATGAAAGGGACTCACTGTCCTTACTGTAAATCACTTTGGATGAAAGGGACTCACTGTCCTTACTGTAAATCACTTTGGATGAAAGGGACTCACTGTCCTTACTGTAAATCACTTTGGATGAAAGGGACTCACTGTCCTTACTGTAAATCCCTTTGGATGAAAGGACTCACTGTCCTTACTGTAAATCACTTTGGATGAAAGGGACTCACTGTAATTACTGTAAGTCACTTTGGATGAAAGCATCTGCATTGGATATAACTGCAAGTGGCATATCATGCATCGTTACTATATTACTGGACAGAATATCATATTAGGATGCTGCAACTGTGGAACTATGCACATGTCCATTTCCAACAGCCCTCCAGACAGACTTTCTACAGTGAGGGAGGTGTGTTCTGTCTGTATTGATGATCAAAGCCAGAACCAACCAGACCCAGCTCAGACCTCCTT
>CM072252.1:4286809-4291809 GCA_036851935.1 Coregonus suidteri | reverse complement strand
CCATCATACACAATCCATTCTAATCTGGGAAGGACTAAAGACCAGGGTCAGATTCAGGTTGTGGAACTGGGATCTCTCCTGTACTGTGGGGGGGGGGGGGGGAGGGAGAGAGAGAGAGAGAGAGAGAGAGAGAGAGAGAGAGAGAGAGAGAGAGAGAGAGAGAGAGAGAGAGAGAGAGAGAGAGAGACAGAGACAGAGACAGAGACAGAGACAGAGACAGAGACAGAGAGAGACAGAGAGAGAGAGAGAGAGAGCTAAACAGAGAGTACACAGTGGCAGAATACCTGACCACTGTGACTGACCCAAATTTAAGGAAAGCTTTGACTATGTACAGACTCAGTGAGCATAGCCTTGCTATTGAGAAAGGCCGCCGTAGGCAGACCTGGCTCTCAAGAGAAGACAGGCTATGTGCACACTGCCCACAAAATGAGGTGGAAACTGAGCTGCACTTCCTAACCTCCTGCCAAATGTATGACCATATTAGAGACACATATTTCCCTCAGATTACAGCGATCCACAAAGAATTCGAAAACAAACCCAATTTTGATAAACTCCCTTATCTACTGGGTGAAAAACCACAGTGTGCCATCACAGCTGCAAGATTTGTGACCTGTTGCCACAAGAAAAGGGCAACCAGTGAAGAACAAACACCATTGTAAATACAACCCATATTTATGTTTATTTATTTTCCCATTTGTACTTTAACTATTTGCACTTTGTTACAACACTGTATATATACATAAAATGACATTTGAAATGTCTTTATTCTTTTGAAACTTCTGAGTGTAATGTTTACTGTTAATATTTATTGTTTATTTCACTTTTGTTTACTATTTACTTCACTTGCTTTGGCAATGTTAACATACGTTTCCCATGCCAATAAAGCCCCTTGAATTGAATTGAATTGAGAGAGCTGTCCTGCTGTCTCGCAGAGAGAGAGGAGGCTTCCCATCATCCTATTGGGCCCCAGTCAGGCTGTGGACATGGGATCTGCCTTAAATAGAACGTTGCAGCCCGTGGTTACCTTGGTTACCACATTGGCAATTTTTCTTGTTGTCTGCATGTTTAAGTCAATTACAAAACTACATTTAAGAAAAGGCCAACAATTTAAACATTGCCTGCTTCTAAGCGTTCTCACAAAAAAATTTAATATTGTAGGGCTTCCCTCATGCCGCTTTTCATGACGGCACTAACGTTAGCCACGTGAGTGAGCGCTAGCTAGCTAGCTAGCTAGCTACCAGAAGAAAGGTTCCTATTCATTAGCTGTGTAAAAGATGTGAACCTTCAAGTCCGGAGTTCTAGGACTGTGAAGGGCTGCTGGGTGGGTTCTGCAGACACATGCTGTTCTCTCCTCTATTCCCTCTCTCTTCTTCCCTCCTCCTCTATTCCCTCTCTCTTCTTCCCTCCTCCTCTTCCCTCCTCCTCTTCCCTCCTCCTCTTCCCTCTCTCTTCTTCCCTCCTCCTCCTCTTCCCTCCTCTTCTTCCCTCCTCCTCTTCCCTCTCTCTTCTTCCCTCCTCCTCTTCCCTCCTCCTCTTCCCTCTCTCCTCTTCCCTCCTCCTCTTCCCTCCTCCCTCTTCCCTCCTCTTCTTCCCTCCTCCTCTTCCCTCCTCCTCTATTCCCTCTCTCCTCTTCCCTCCTCCTCTTCCCTCTCTCCTCTTCCCTCCTCCTCTTCCCTCCTCCTCTTCCCTCCTCCTCTTCCTCCTCCTCTTCCCTCTCTCTTCTTCCCTCCTCCTCTTCCCTCCTCCTCTTCCCTCCTCCTCTTCCCTCTCTCTTCTTCTCTCCTCTTCTTCCCTCCTCCTCTTCCCTCCTCTATTCCCTCTCTCCTCTTCCCTCCTCCTCTTCCCTCTCTCTTCTTCCCTCCTCCTCCTCTTCCCTCCTCCTCTTCCCTCTCTCTTCTTCCCTCCTCCTCTTCCCTCTCTCTTCTTCCCTCCTCCTCTTCCCTCCCTCCTCTTCCCTCCTCTTCTTCCCTCCTCCTCTTCCCTCCTCCTCTTCCCTCCTCCTCTTCCCTCCTCCTCCCTCCTCCTCTTCCCTCTCTCCTCTTCCCTCCTCCTCTTCCCTCCTCCTCCCTCTTCCCTCCTCTTCTTCCCTCCTCCTCTTCCCTCCTCCTCTTCCCTCCTCCTCTCCCCCCCTCCTCTTCCCTCCTCCTCTTCCCTCCTCCTCTTCCCCCCTCCTCTTCCCTCCTCCTCTTCCCCCCTCCTCTTCCCTCCTCCTCTTCCCCCCTCCTCCCCTCCTCCTCTTCCCTCCTCCTCTTCCCTCCTCCTCTTCCCCCCTCCTCTCTTCCCCCCTCCTCTTCCCTCCTCCTCTTCCCTCCTCCTCTTCCCTCCTCCTCCTCTGTTCCCTCCTCCTCTTCCCTCCTCCTCTTTCCCTCCTCCTCTTCCCTCCTCCTCTTCCCTCTCTCTTCTTCCCTCTCTCTTCTTCCCTCCTCCTCTTCTCTCCTCCTCTTCCCTCCTCCTCTTCCCTCCTCCTCTTCCCTCCTCCTCCTCTTCCCTCCTCCTCCTCTTCCCTCTCTCTTCCCTCCTCCTCTTCCCTCTCTCTTCTTCCCTCTCTCTTCTTCCCTCCTCCTCTTCTTCCCTCCTCCTCTTCCCTCCTCCTCTTCCCTCCTCCTCTTCCCTCCTCCTCTGTTCCCTCCTCCTCTTCCCTCCTCCTCTTCCCTCCTCCTCTGTTCCCTCCTCCTCTTCCCTCCTCCTCTTCCCTCCTCCTCTTCCCCCCTCCTCTTCCCTCCTCCTCCTCCCCCCCCTCTTCCCTCCTCCTCTTCCCTCCTCCTCTGTTCCCTCCTCCTCTTCCCTCCTCTTGTTCCCTCCTCCTCTTCCCTCCTCCTCTTCCCTCCTCTTCTTCCCTCCTCCTCTTCCTCTCTCCTCTTCCCTCCTCCTCTTCCCTCCTCCTCTTCCCTCCTCCTCCTCTGTTCCCTCCTCCTCTTCCCTCCTCCTCTTCCCTCCTCCTCTTCCCTCTCTCTTGTTCCCCCTCCTCCTCTTCCCTCTCTTTGGTTCTTGTTCCCTCCTCCTCTTCCTCCTCCTGCTTCCCTCCTCCTCTTCCCTCCTCCTCTTCCCTCCTCCTCTTCCCTCTCTCCTCTTCCCTCCTCCTCTTCCCTCCTCCTCTTCCCTCTCTCTTGTTCCCTCCTCCTCTTCCCTCCTCCTCTTCCCTCCTCTTCTTCCCTCCTCCTCTTCCCTCCTCCTCTTCCCTCCTCCTCTTCCCTCCTCCTCTTCCCTCTCTCTTGTTCCCTCCTCCTCTTCCCTCTCTCTTCTTCCCTCTCTCTTCTTCCCTCCTCCTCTTCCCTCCTCCTCTTCCCTCCTCCTCTTCCCTCCTCCTCTTCCCTCTCTCTTCTTCCCTCCTCCTCTTCCCTCCTCCTCTTCCCTCCTCTTCTTCCCTCCTCTTCTTCCCTCCTCCTCTTCCCTCCTCTTGTTCCCTCCTCCTCTTCCCTCCTCCTCTTCCCTCCTCCTCTTCCCTCCTCCTCTTCCCTCCTCCTCTTCCCCTCCTCCTCTTCCCTCCTCCTCTTCCCTCTCTCTCTTCTTTCCCTCCTCCTCCCTCCTCCTCTTTCCCTCCTCCTCCTGGCTCTCCCTCACTCCTCTCCCTCCTCCCTCCTCCTCCTCCTCCCTCTCTTCTTACCTCCTCCTCTTTCCCTCTCTCTTGTTCCCTCCTCCTCTTCCCTCCTCCTCTTCCCTCCTCCTCTTCCCCTCCTCCCTCCCTCTCCTCTTCTCTCTTCTTCCCTCCTCCTCTTCCCTCCTCCTCTTCTCTCCTCCTCTTCCCTCCTCCTCTTCCCTCCTCCTCTTCCCTCCTCCTCATCCCTCCTCTTCTTCCCTCCTCCTCTTCCCTTCCCTCCTCTTCCCTCCTCCTCTCCCCCTCCTCCTCTTCCCTCTCCTCTTCCCTCCTCCTCCTCTTCCCTCCTCCTCTTCCCTCCTCCTCCTCTGTTCCCTCCTCCTCTTCCCTCCTCCTCTTCCCTCCTCCTCTTCCCTCCTCCTCTTCCCTCCTCCTCTTCCCTCTCTCCTCTTCCCTCCTCCTCTTCCCTCCTCCTCTTCCCTCCTCCTCTTCCCTCCTCCTCTATTCCCTCTCTCCTCTTCCCTCCTCCTCTCCTCTCTTTATAAAAGGAATCCTTACACCAGATGGTGTGAACCCAGAGCCCTGAAGGAAAGGTCTGAGAGGTCAAATAGAGTCAAGTTAGAGGACATGTGATATTCATTTTAAAGTCCCGAGGGTCATCTGGAGCAGAGACAGACGTTATGAGTAGTACAAACTAACACAATGAATCAGTCAAGTCAACTTTGACATGTTGTTTAGTAGTTGACAAGGTATATGATCAAGCATGCATTTCATATGCCATTCAAAGACATACTATACTATGCAAAAAAAAACATTATAGAAAGTCTTGTTGTCCTGTTTTGTAATCAGTCAGCTTTAAATTCACCTGCTTATTTTTTGAAGACATGCTTTACTGTCAGACAAAGTGCATCATTCATTTAATGGCTGAGGCCCTGTTGTCTTATTTTGTAGATATTCTTCAAGATGGCGGATAGCACAGACCTGGAGCATCTGATGAACTCCTTTAAGAAGTTTGCGATCCACGGAGACACCAAGGCTACAGGGAAGGAGATGAACGGGAAGAACTGGGCCAAGCTGTGTAAGGACTGCAAGATCATCGACGGGAAGAACGTCACCGGCACTGACGTGGATATCGTCTTCACTAAAGTCAAGTGAGTTTCAATAACAACCGCTACAACATAACAACGATGTAATACATTACTCTATTATGATGATGATGATGATGATTATTATTTATGGGCCAATTGCAACCGACATTTGGCCACTATATTATCGGCAGCTGATCTCTCTTAAATCATCTGCGAGTTTGTTTTGTGTGGCCCAGTGCCCCCGGGTGGGGGCGGAGTTTGCACATTTTAGACCATTGCATTGGTCCTTAAGTGAAATCTCCACCCACTCGCGGCACTGGGCCATACAAAATGAACTGGCCCATGATTTAAGACAGATCAGCTGGCGATAATATAGT
>CM072252.1:4264309-4281809 GCA_036851935.1 Coregonus suidteri | reverse complement strand
GACATGACCGATTGAGAGGTTGAGGGGATCTCCTAAAGCAGAGACATGACCGATAGAGAGGTTGAGGGGATCTCCTAAAGCAGAGATATGACCGATAGAGAGGTTGAGGGGATCTCCTAAAGCAGAGACATGACCGATGGAGAGGTTGAGGGGATCTCCTAAAGCAGAGACATTACCTATAGAGAGGTTGAGGGGATCTCCTTAAGCAGAGACATGACCGATGGAGAGGTTGAGGGGATCTCCTAAAGCAGAGACATGACCGATAGAGAGGTTGAGGGGATCTCCTAAAGCAGAGACATGACCGATAGAGAGGTTGAGGGGATCTCCTAAAGCAGAGACATGACCGATAGAGAGGTTGAGGGGGATCTCCTAAAGCAGAGACATGACCGATAGAGAGGTTGAGGGGATCTCCTAAAGCAGAGACATGACCGATAGAGAGGTTGAGGGGATCTCCTAAAGCAGAGACATGACCGATAGAGAGGTTGAGGGGATCTCCTAAAGCAGAGACATGACCGATAGAGAGGTTGAGGGGATCTCCTAAAGCAGCAGAGACATGACCGATAGAGAGGTTGAGGGGATCTCCTAAAGCAGAGACATGACCGATGAGAGGTTGAGGGGATCTCCTAAAGCAGAGACATGACCGATAGAGAGGTTGAGGGGATCTCCTAAAGCAGAGACATGACCGATAGAGAGGTGAGGGGATCTCCTAAAGCAGAGACATGACCGATAGAGAGGTTGAGGGGATCTCCTAAAGCAGAGACATGACCGATAGAGAGGTTGAGGGGATCTCCTAAAGCAGAGACATGACCGATAGAGAGGTTGAGGGGATCTCCTAAAGCAGAGACATGACCGATAGAGAGGTTGAGGGGATCTCCTAAAGCAGAGACATGACCGATGTGTGTTTCCAGATGACTAGATCAGAACGCTCTGTTCACTGTCACACCTGACCTGGCCTGAGACTGTACATAGACCTGTGATATACAATACCTTTACCTTGCTTTGTCTTACATGTTGAGTTGCGCTGTGACGTTCTGATGCAAGAGTTACTCTGGAATTTAATTAAACATCCACCCGTAAAGTAAACGTCGCTGAGACCGTGATTAGACAAAAACACATACTGGTAAAATAATCTGACATTGTGCCATGTTCAATAGGCTTCCACCATCACGAATGTCCTCTTTTGATTTGAATTGAGTTCACTTTTCTTACAGTATATTTAATCTTTCTTACAGTATAAAAACGTCTCTTAGACTCATAGTTTCAGGGTTCATCTTTAGAACTATAGTTTTAGAACTAGCTTAACTTTTTATTTTGAGGCTATTTCTTAATGCATTGCTCATTGCTTTCAAACGTTTCAATCTATTTTCTCTCTTTTGGTTCTTTGATTTATTGTTGGTTTGGTGTTGCAGAAACTGGACGACGGCTGCATTGAAGGGGAATTTGTTGTATAAAAGTGGTAATAAAATGTTTCTCTTTAGTTTGTGTGGTTTCTTTTATTACAATTCTGAGTGGAATTATTTACAAATGTCATTACTTAAATATATGATGAGTCAGTGAGCGACTCATCATTTATGAAACCAGGAAGTGTCCAATGGCATGTCCTTTAGCCAAAGGCTTTCTCATGTTTAAACAATAATGTATTCTTCTAATAAACAGGTAACTAGCCTGTGTTAAATTCAATTTAATTTATTGGGGTAAAAACCTATACAACTATATGTACTGTATTCCCAGAGGATAGCACTTTAAAGTATTCATAAAAATACGAGTTTCCAAATCCTTGTCCTTGATGGTAAAAACAAAAAGTGTGTGACTGTGTGGTGTGAAAGCACAACATTTTTAATACACCGACTAAACGAAAGACATCAGACTGAAGTCGCAGACTTTTCTACAGATTCCTTCACTTGAAGAACAAGAATCCCAGCAGACTTTTCTACAGATTCCTTCACTTGAAGAACAAGAATCCCAGATGAATTCTCCAACTCCTCTCTACTCTGATCTGACATTTAAAGGGCCAATCAAGCTGGATCTTTGTTAAAGTCTTTCCTATTGACCAGAGCCCTATTCCCTACTGATGTTCGATCTTAATTTAATTGCTCTTTTGTTGCTAAGATTGGCTTCGTGATTTACATAAATTCACTGAAAACCCACACTAACATGGTTATATTAACAGTATTGCACTTTTCATGTAGCCTACTTTTGTCCAGCTAATAGCCTAACCACCAATCAAGCAACATTATGGACTAAACATTACAATCCTGTTGCTGCGTGATTATTTTGCTGTGACAATACTGGTCAAATTAAGATCCTCCATCTGTACATAGTGCAGTACTTATGACCAGGGCTAGTAGGACCCTATACAGGGAACAGGGTGCCATTTGGCTGACTTGGCTGTAGTCTGGTTGTCCTGCAGTCCTGCAGCCCTCACTACGAACTGTCGCCCCCCCGCTGGCAGGAGTTACCGTGGTAACAGCAGGAAGGGAATGGGAGAATCAGGTCGTAATGTTTATGTGTCCCGTTCACACAGCACTGCTTCAGTTGCCTCCTCGTCAACGTGACATTTTCACACAGCACTGACACGTCTGGAGCGCACTAAGCTGGGTGCGTTCCAAACGGCACCCTATTCCATTTATAGTGCACTACTTTTGACCAGGGTCAATAGGGGACTAGGGTGTCAGGGCAGAAGTATCAAGTACACTTAGAATTAGTGCTGACTCGAGGAATCCCTGGAGTTCCTCAACGAACCCCTGCTAGTCAATGGTTCATATTTGCACCTTCGGTTAGCTGAGGGGTTCCTGGAGGAGCGCTGGAGTGGAGGCGTGGCTTAGTAGGGGCGTGGCATTAAGCTATATCTTTCTTTTTTGGGCCACCCGTTAGAGTAAATGTCATTCCTGTTCATCTGTTCTGTTGTATTGTGATCACGTGGTTAGTCTGGACACTGACGGTTTTGGTCTCTGGGTTCCTCATAAACATCTGCAAATCCCAAAGTTGGAATGGTTGCCACTTTATTTCTGTATGTAATCAGCAATATTATTATATTAGAAAATATGTAATATGCAGAAATATTCAAGGAACATTTTAATTTCAAGTGTACAAACTTAACATGATGAACAGGAATGACATTTACGCCAATGGGTAGTGGTGTTACGTTTGATACCGGAGCTCCCAGGCATGTGTTGAAATCGCTAAGCAAGTTTCCTTCAAAAAAGTGTGCCGATGCTTGTGTCACTTTATCAGAAGCATGTGATCAATGACGTCTGAAGCTTCGTTTTGTCGAACAACCACCTGCTTGGTTTGGTAGAAGACAAAAAGTCTACCCTGCGACGTCATCTATGATCATTCGGCTGTTCTAAATTCACTTTTGACCAGCAGGTGTCACTAATGTACACTGTGTTGATAAAAGCCTTGAGTAACTAACTTATTTTCAACACAATTGGCAGGAAATACTCAATGCTTCAGGAATCGTCGTTTCCCCATCACTACTAAAGCGTGACCAAACATAACTATTTGAAAGCCAATGCCTCCAAAGTGATAGGCTGCTACCTCTACAATATATTTTTAAAACATTTCTAAATTAAACCCCTCCCATCACAAAAAGGTTCCGGTTTGAACCTTTACACAGGGGTTCCTCGAAGACCCTTTTCAGAGGGGTTCCTCAAATAACCTTTTTCAACGGGAAAGATACTCCCAGTGTAGCAACACAAAAGGTTCTTCCAGGCACCTTTACTTCTAAGAGTGTATATAGTATTGAACTATATACAGAATAGGGTGAACGTAGTGAACTATATAGAGGGTGCCAGGGCAGAAGTAGTGAACTAGATAGAGGGTATAGTGTGCTGGGGCAGAAGAAGTGAACTAGATAGAGGGTATAGTGTGCTGGGGCAGAAGAAGTGAAGGGGCGCGTTTGAGTGGTAAGGAGAAGGCAACCGACTGTAGTCGAAAGTCGAGGAATGAAGTCGGGGGAGGTGCATCTGCAACAGCCTAAAAGTCGGACACTGATGTGGTTTTCCAGCAGCAAGGCTCAGATCAACATGGCAGTGCTGCTATTTCTTTATAATGTTGAAATAAACATGGCTCCAACCCCTGTATCACACATTCACAAACTGAAATCACATGTGTGTACATTGTACAATCAATCAGTGAGAGAAAGCATCAAATATCACATTCATTTGTACATATCCACTACATACATGAATCGCGGCAGGAAGTTGGTTCCTGTTTCAGTCATGTCTTTGGTCACATTTGCGTGGGTCAAACAAAAACACCCTAATGATTGGTTGGCAATAGAACCTCCCACAATGCAGGCGATGGCTGCAGGATGAAGTTGGGGAAGAACAACTGCAGTCAAAACTTCATGACCTTTGATCACATGATTTATGTAAAAGTTCATGCAGTCGACATGTAGGCGCACATTTTTAACCCCATAATGCAACAGACTTTGAAAGGCGGTGACCAACGATCAAAAATGATCCGCTCGAACACGCCCAAGAATATAGGGAATAGGGTGCCAGGGCAGAAGTAGTGAACTATATAGAGGGAATAGGGTGCCAGGGAGGAAGTAGTGAACTATATAGAGGGAATAGGGTGCCAGGGCAGAAGTAGTGAACTATATAGAGGGAATAGGGTGCCAGGGAGGAAGGTGTGAACTATATAGAGGGAATAGGGTGCCAGGGCAGAAGTAGTGAACTATATAGAGGGAATAGGCTGCCAGGGCAGAAGTAGTGAACTATATAGAGGGAATAGGGTGCCAGGGCAGAAGTAGTGAACTATATAGAGGGAATAGGGTGCCAGGGAGGAAGTAGTGAACTATATAGAGGGAATAGGGTGCCAGGGGAAAGGTGTGAAAAATATATAGAGGGAATAGGGTGAAGAAGTAGTGAATATAGAGGGAATAGGGTGCCAGGGCAGAAGTAGTGAACTATATAGAGGGAATAGGGTGCCAGGGGCAGAAGTAGTGAACTATATAGAGGGAATAGGGTGCCAGGGCAGAAGTAGTGAACTATATAGAGGGAATAGGGTGCCAGGGCAGAAGTAGTGAACTATATAGAGGGAATAGGGTGCCAGGGCAGAAGTAGTGAACTATATAGAGGGAATAGGGTGCCAGGGCAGAAGTAGTGAACTATATAGAGGGAATAGGGTGCCAGGGCAGAAGTAGTGAACTATATAGAGGGAATAGGGTGCCAGGGCAGAAGTAGTGAACTATATAGAGGGAATAGGGTGCCAGGGCAGAAGTAGTGAACTATATAGAGGGAATAGGGTGCCAGGGGAAGTAGTGAACTATATAGAGGGAATAGGGTGCCAGGGAAGAAGTAGTGAACTATATAGAGGGAATAGGGTGCCAGGGCAGAAGTAGTGAACTATATAGAGGGAATAGGGTGCCAGAGCAGAAGTAGTGAACTATATAGAGGGAATAGGGTGCCAGGGAAGAAGGTGTGAACTATATAGAGGGAATAGGGTGCCAGGGAAGAAGTAGTGAACTATATAGAGGGAATAGGGTGCCAGAGCAGAAGTAGTGAACTATATAGAGGGAATAGGGTGCCAGGGCAGAAGGTGTGAACTATATAGAGGGAATAGGGTGCTATTTGGGACACACAGCCTATTAAGTGTTGCCTTGAACCCAGAGACAGAGTAGAACAGTCAGTCACCCCCTACACACACTTCCTCCCCAGCAGTACACTCTGTCTGTGTCCAGAAACAGGAAGCCGATGCGGGTCCCTTGTTGTCATGGCAGCACAAGTGTACACAAAATAACACTTCAGCACCTGGCTCCAATGGCTTTCTCTCTCTCTCTCTCTCTCTCTCTCTCTCTCTCTCTCTCTCTCTCTCTCTCTCTGCCTCTTACCTCTGCTTCTCTCTCTCTCTCTCTCTCTCTCTCTCTCTCTCTCTCTCTCTCTCTCTCTCTCTCTCTCTCTCTCTCTCTCTCTCTCTCCTCTCTCTCTCTCTCTCTCTCTCTCTCTCTCTCTCTCTCTCTCTCTCTCTCTCTCTCTCTCTCTCTCTCTCTCTCTCTCTCTCTCTCTCTCTCTCTCTCTCTCTCTCTCTCTCTCTCTCTCTCTCTCTGCTGCCTTCTGTGTTTGTATCCAAACACACACGTTCATGGCAACGCTGGTTGTTTGGGACATCTCCTTGGAAGCTCGAATCAAAAACATATCTCGCCCCGACGGGGGCGGTCCTAGTCCACTCCAGCCCAACCTTTGTTGCTGTGGCTATCGCCGCCAGGGGTTGACGAATGGCATGGCAGCTAACGCAGTCAGATGTGCTCTTGTGACCTCAGAACCCCTTCTCAGGCGGTTGCTGGCTCTGGGGAGTAGGACTGCAGCTAAGGGGCTAGGGCTAGGGCAGGGGCTAGGGCTGGGGTTAGCGCTGAGGCTAGGGCTGGGGCTGGGGCTAGGGCTGGGGTTAGCGCTGAGGCTAGGGCTGGGGCTGGGAGAGAGGGGCTAGTGCTAAGGCTGCAGGGATAGGACTGGGGTATAGGGTCTGGGTCTGGGACTCGGGTGATGGGGCAGGGGTATATGGAGGGGTTGAGGGATAGGGCTGGGGTTGGTAACAGCCTCAGGGTTAAAGGGGCTGTGGGCTGAGGGATAGGGCTGGGGTTGGTAACAGCCTCAGGGTTAAAGGGGCTGTGGGCTGAGGGATAGGGCTGGGGTTGGTAACAGCCTCAGGGTTAAAGGGGCTGTGGGCTGAGGGATAGGGCTGGGGTTGGTAACAGCCTCAGGGTTAAAGGGGCTGTGGGCTGAGGGATAGGGCTGGGGTTGGTAACAGCCTCAGGGTTAAAGGGGCTGTGGGTTAGGGCTGGGGTTGGTAACAGCCTCAGGGTTAAAGGGGCTGTGGGTTAGGGCTGGGGTTGGTAACAGCCTCAGGGTTAAAGGGGCTGTGGGCTGAGGGATAGGGCTGGGGTTGGTAACAGCCTCAGGGTTAAAGGGGCTGTGGGCTGAGGGATAGGGCTGGGGTTGGTAACAGCCTCAGGGTTAAAGGGGCTGTGGGCTGAGGGATAGGGCTGGGGTTGGTAACAGCCTCAGGGTTAAAGGGGCTGTGGGCTGAGGGATAGGGCTGGGGTTGGTAACAGCCTCAGGGTTAAAGGGGCTGTGGGCTGAGGGATAGGGCTGGGGTTGGTAACAGCCTCAGGGTTAAAGGGGCTGTGGGCTGAGGGACAGGGCTGGGGTTGGTAACAGCCTCAGGGTTAAAGGGGCTGTGGGCTGAGGGATAGGGCTGGGGCTGGTAATAAAGTGTTTGATTGATGACATGCTAACTGGCAGCAGGGAGTCTGACAGGCTTGTCTGATGACATAAGAGGATCCTTTTGAGATACAGTTAACCTCTCTCTCTCTCTCTCTCTCTCTCTCTCTCTCTCTCTCTCTCTCTCTCTCTCTCTCTCTCTCTCTCTCTCTCTCTCTCTCTCTCTCTCTCTCTCTCTCTCTCTCTCTCTCTCTCTCTCTCTCTCTCTCTCTCTCTCTCTCTCTCTCTCTCTCTCTCTCTCTCTCTCTCTCTCTCTCTCTCTCTCTCTCTCTCTAATTTAAGGGCTTTATTGGCATGGGTCATATGTTAACATTGCCAAAGCAAGTGAAGTAGATAGTAAACAAAAGTGAAATAAACAATACATATTAACAGTAAACATTACACTCAGAAGTTCCAAAAGAATAAAGACATTTCAAATGTCATATTATGTATATATACGGTGTTGTAACGATGTGCAAATAGTTAAAGTACAAAATGGAAAATAAATCAACATAAATATGGGTTGTATTTACAATGGTGTTTGTTCTTCACTGGTTGCCCTTTTCTTGTGGCAACAGGTCACAAATATTGCAGCTGTGATGGCACACTGTGGTTTTTCACCCAGTAGATAAGGGAGTTTATCAAAATTGGGTTTGTTTTGAATCTTTGTGGATCTGTGTAATCTGAGGGAAATATGTGTCTCTAATATGGTCATACATTTGGCAGGAGGTTAGGAAGTGCAGCTCAGTTTCCACCTCATTTTGTGGGCAGTGTGCACATAGCCGGTCTTCTCTTGAGAGCCAGGTCTGCCTACGGCGGCCTTTCTCAATAGCAAGGCTATGCTCACTGAGTCTGTACATAGTCAAAGCTTTCCTTAAGTTTGGGTCAGTCACAGTGGTCAGGTATTCTGCCACTGTGTACTCGCTGTTTAGGGCCAAATAGCATTCTAGTTTGCTCTGTTTTTTTTGTTAATTCTTTCCAATGTGTCAAGTAATTCTCTTTTTGTTTTCTCATGATTTGGTTGGGTCTAATTGTGTTGTTGTCCTGGGGCTCTGTTGGGTCTGTTTGTGTTTGTGAACAGAGCCCCAGGACCAGCTTACTTAGGGGACTCTTCTCCAGGTTCATCTCTCTGTAGGTGATGGCTTTGTTATGGAAGGTTTGGGAATCACTTCCTTTTAGGTAGTTGAAGAATTTAACGGCTCGTTTCTGGATTTAGATAATTAGCAGGTATCGGCCTAATTCTGCTCTGTATGCACTATTTTGTGTTTTAAGTTGTACACAGAGGATATTTTTGCAGAATTCTGCATGCAGAGTCTCAATTTGGTGTTTGTCCCATTTTGTGAATTATTGGTTGGTGACCTCACAACCATAAAGGGCAATGGGTTCTATAACTGATTCAAGTATTTTTAGCCAGATCCTAACTGGTATGTCAAAGTTTATGTTCCTTTTGATGCCATAGAAGGCCCTTCTTGCCTCGTCTCTCAGATCGTTCACAGCTTTGTGGAAGTTACCTGTGGTGCTGATGTTTAGGCCGAGGTATGTATAGTTTTTTGTGTGCTCTAGGGCAACGGTGTCTAGATGGAATTTGTATTTGTGGTCCTGGCAACCTTTTTTGGAACACCATTATATTTTTGTCTTACTGAGATTTACTGTCAGGACCCAGGTCTGACAGAATCTGTGCAGAAGATCTAGGTGCTGCTGTAGGCCCTCCTTGGTTGGGGACAGAAGCACCAGATCATCAGCAAACAGAAGACATTTGACTTCAGATTCTAGTAGGTTGAGGCCTGGTGCTGCAGACTGTTATTGTGCCCTCGCCAATTCGTTGATATATATATGTTGAAGAGGGTGGGGCTCAAGCTGCATCCCTGTCTCACCCCACGGCCCTGTCTTCCTGCCTTCTCTCTCTCAGGGCTGTGCAGCCAGCATGGATGTCTGGCTGTTTAGGATGACAGGAGGATTGCACTGAGACAAGCACGGGGGTTTTCTGGCTTTCTGCTCCACTGCAGGACAGACAGACAGGTAGACAGGTTGGACGGGTAGGACAGACAGGTAACCTTTATTATCAGTAGGTCTGAGTGTTCTTCGACAGGAGATGTCTGATAAGAGGGAGGTTGAGGATTGGGGGGGCTATTGGCCGAGCCACCAAGGTAGAAGCTCTTTCATGCAGATGTTCAGAAAAGCAGAACAGTGACAACTCCCCCAGAACAGCTCTGTCTCCTGAGAGGTTAAACAGTGACAACTCCCCAGAACAGCTCTGTCTCCAGAGAGGTTAAATAGTGACAACTCCCCAGAACAGCTCTGTCTCCTGAGAGAGGTTAAACAGTGACAACTCCCCCAGAACAGCTCTGTCTCCCGAGAGGTTAAACAGTGACAACTCCCCAGAACAGCTCTGTCTCCAGAGAGGTTAAACAGTGACAACTCCCCAGAACAGCCAGGTAAGTTTAACAGTACAGTATTGGTTTATCTTTCAGATCAGGAAAGCCAACATTAACTCCTACTAGAGGTTGGGCCTTTCAAACATCTGTCTCTGTCACATTCTGCAAACAGGGTTGACCTAGTGTTGGCCCTCAACAAATGTTCTGACATGAAATCTACAAGTGCTCCCTTTGTGTGTGTGTGTGTGTGTGTGTGTGTGTGTGTGTGTGTGTGTGTGCTCAAGCAATTGTGTGTCTTTAGAGTGTAAACTGCAGGTCCCTAGGGTTGATGATTGAGTGTCCAATTGTTCTGACATTAAATCATATTTGACCTTTGTGGACCTTTGTGAGTGTGTATGTAGTGCATGTGTACCATCGGTCATCAGGTCCAGACGTAACCAGGTAACCATGGAATCAACAGCTCCAGACATAACCAGGTAACCATGGAATCAACCGCTCCAGGAGAGATAACAGGCGTAACCAGGTAACCATGGACTCAACAGCTCCAGGAGAGATAACAGGCGTAACCAGGTAACCATGAACTCAACAGCTCCAGGAGAGATAACAGACGTAACCAGGTAACCATGGACTCAACAGCTCCAGGAGAGATAACAGACGTAACCAGGTAACCATGGACTCAACAGCTCCAGGAGAGATAACAGACGTAACCAGGTAACCATGAACTCAACAGCTCCAGGAGAGATAACAGGCGTAACCAGGTAACCATGAACTCAACAGCTCCAGGAGAGATAACAGGCGTAACCAGGTAACCATGAACTCAACAGCTCCAGGAGAGATAACAGGCGTAACCAGGTAACCATGGACTCAACAGCTCCAGGAGAGATAACAGACGTAACCAGGTAACCATGGACTCAACAGCTCCAGGAGAGATAACAGACGTAACCAGGTAACCATGGACTCAACAGCTCCAGGAGAGATAACAGGCGTAACCAGGTAACCATGGACTCAACAGCTCCAGGAGAGATAACAGGCGTAACCAGGTAACCATGGAATCAACAGCTCCAGGAGAGATAACAGGCGTAACCAGGTAACCATGGACTCAACAGCTCCAGGAGAGATAACAGGCGTAACCAGGTAACCATGGAATCAACAGCTCCAGGAGAGATAACAGACGTAACCAGGTAACCATGGACTCAACAGCTCCAGGAGAGATAACAGACGTAACCAGGTAACCATGGACTCAACAGCTCCAGGAGAGATAACAGGCGTAACCAGGTAACCATGGAATCAACAGCTCCAGGAGAGATAATCAACTATACCACTGGAGCCAGTCTCAAGTTAGTGTGTCTCTCCAAGGCCAAACACTGCACACATGGACTCACGCACAGGCACAGGCACCACTGCACGCACGCAGCTCCACGCACATGGACTCAACAGCTCCGATAACACTCCACATGGCACGCACGCACGACTCAACACACACACACAACACAGACACAGACACAGACACACACACACACACACACACACACACACACACACACACACACACACACACACACTATATAGGGAAAAGGCAGTGGTGGAAAAAGTACCCAATTGTCATACTTGAGTAAAAGTAAAGATACCTTAATAGAAAGTTACTCAAGTAAAAGTGAAAGTCACCCAGTAAAATACTACTTGGTTTTAAATATACTTAAGTATCAAAAGTCAATGTAATTGCTAAAATATACTTAAGTATCAAAAGTATAAATAATTTCATATTTCTTATATTAAGCAAACCAGACGGCACCATTGTCTTGCTTTTTTAATTGACGGATAGCCAGGGGAACACTCCAACACTCAGACATCATTTACAAACAAAGCATTTGTGTTTAGTGAGTCCTCCAGATCAGAGGCAGTAGGGACGACCAGGGATGATGTTCTCTTGATAAGTGTGTGAATTGGACCATTTTCCCATCAAAATGTAATGACTACTTTTGGGTGTCAGGGAAAATGTATGGAGTAAAAAGTACATTATTTTCTTTAGGAAGTAAGTAAAAGTTGGCAAAAATATTAATAGTAAAGTAAAGTACAGACACCCCCTAAAAACGACTTAAGACACTTATCAAGAGAACATTTAATTCACGTGAATTAGACCATTTTCCTTTCTGCTAACCATTCAAAATGTTACTACTACTTTGGGTTGTCAGGAAAATTTTATGGAGTAAAAAGTACATCATTTTATTTAGGAATGTAGTGAAGTTAAAAGTAAAAGTAGTCAAAAATATAAATAGTAAAGTAAATATACCCACAAAAACTACTTAAGAAGTACTTTAAAGTTTTTTTTTTTTTTACACCACTGGGAATAAGGTATCATTTGGAACACACCCTGCAGTGGTCTTTATAAGAAGCAGAGCAACATAGACTAAACCAGTAGTCCTGTCCGCTCAGGATAAAGCAGACTAAACCAGTAGTCCTGTCCGCTCAGGATAAAGCAGACTAAACCAACCAGTAGTCCTGTCCGCTCAGGATAAAAGCAGACTAAACCAGTAGTCCTGTCCGCTCAGGATAAAGCAGACTAAACCAGTAGTCCTGTCCGCTCAGGATAAAGCAGACTAAACCAGTAGTCCTGTCCTCTCAGGATAAAGCAGACTAAACCAGTAGTCCTGTCCGCTCAGGATAAAGCAGACTAAACCAGTAGTCCTGTCCGCGCAGGATAAAGCAGACTAAACCAGTAGTCCTGTCCGCTCAGGATAAAGCAGACTAAAACCAGTAGTCCAGATAAAGCAGACTAAACCAGTAGTCCTGTCCGCTTCCGCTCAGGATAAAGCAGACTAAACCAGTAGTCCTGTCCGCTCAGGATAAAGCAGACTAAACCAGTAGTCCTGTCCGCTCAGGATAAAGCAGACTAAACCAGTAGTCCTGTCCGCTCAGGATAAAGCAGACTAAACCAGTAGTCCTGTCCGCTCAGGATAAAGCAGACTAAACCAGTAGTCCTGTCCGCTCAGGATAAAGCAGACTAAACCAGTAGTCCTGTCCGCTCAGGATAAAGCAGACTAAACCAGTAGTCCTGTCCGCTCAGGATAAAGCAGACTAAACCAGTAGTCCTGTCCGCTCAGGATAAAGCAGACTAAACCAGTAGTCCTGTCCGCTCAGGATAAAGCAGACTAAACCAGTAGTCCTGTCCGCTCAGGATAAAGCAGACTAAACCAGTAGTCCTGTCCGCTCAGGATAAAGCAGACTAAACCAGTAGTCCTGTCCGCTCAGGATAAAGCAGACTAAACCAGTAGTCCTGTCCGCTCAGGATAAAGCAGACTAAACCAGTAGTCCTGTCCGCTCAGGATAAAGCAGACTAAACCAGTAGTCCTGTCCGCTCAGGATAAAGCAGACTAAACCAGTAGTCCTGTCCGCTCAGGATAAAGCAGACTAAACCAGTAGTCCTGTCCGCTCAGGATAAAGCAGACTAAACCAGTAGTCCTGTCCGCTCAGGATAAAGCAGACTAAACCAGTAGTCCTGTCCGCTCAGGATAAAGCAGACTAAACCAGTAGTCCTGTCCGCTCAGGATAAAGCAGACTAAACCAGTAGTCCTGTCCGCTCAGGATAAAGCAGACTAAACCAGTAGTCCTGTCCGCTCAGGATAAAGCAGACTAAACCAGTAGTCCTGTCCGCTCAGGATAAAGCAGACTAAACCAGTAGTCCTGTCCGCTCAGGATAAAGCAGACTAAACCAGTAGTCCTGTCCGCTCAGGATAAAGCAGACTAAACCAGTAGTCCTGTCCGCTCAGGATAAAGCAGACTAAACCAGTAGTCCTGTCCGCTCAGGATAAAGCAGACTAAACCAGTAGTCCTGTCCGCTCAGGATAAAGCAGACTAAACCAGTAGTCCTGTCCGCTCAGGATAAAGCAGACTAAACCAGTAGTCCTGTCCGCTCAGGATAAAGCAGACTAAACCAGTAGTCCTGTCCGCTCAGGATAAAGCAGACTAAACCAGTAGTCCTGTCCGCTCAGGATAAAGCAGACTAAACCAGTAGTCCTGTCCGCTCAGGATAAAGCAGACTAAACCAGTAGTCCTGTCCGCTCAGGATAAAGCAGACTAAACCAGTAGTCCTGTCCGCTCAGGATAAAGCAGACTAAACCAGTAGTCCTGTCCGCTCAGGATAAAGCAGACTAAACCAGTAGTCCTGTCCGCTCAGGATAAAGCAGACTAAACCAGTAGTCCTGTCCGCTCAGGATAAAGCAGACTAAACCAGTAGTCCTGTCCGC
The DNA here is from genome assembly GCA_036851935.1 of Coregonus suidteri. NCBI lineage: Eukaryota > Metazoa > Chordata > Actinopteri > Salmoniformes > Salmonidae > Coregonus > Coregonus suidteri. Next base: position 4,267,982 of record CM072252.1, on the reverse strand, counting down.
TCAGGATAAAGCAGACTAAACCAGTAGTCCTGTCCGCTCAGGATAAAGCAGACTAAACCAGTAGTCCTGTCCGCTCAGGATAAAGCAGACTAAACCAGTAGTCCTGTCCGCTCAGGATAAAGCAGACTAAACCAGTAGTCCTGTCCGCTCAGGATAAAGCAGACTAAACCAGTAGTCCTGTCCGCTCAGGATAAAGCAGACTAAACCAGTAGTCCTGTCCGCTCAGGATAAAGCAGACTAAACCAGTAGTCCTGTCCGCTCAGGATAAAGCAGACTAAACCAGTAGTCCTGTCCGCTCAGGATAAAGCAGACTAAACCAGTAGTCCTGTCCGCTCAGGATAAAGCAGACTAAACCAGTAGTCCTGTCCGCTCAGGATAAAGCAGACTAAACCAGGTCAAGCTGTGCTAATACTGATCTAATTTGAGGCTTTGGCACTAGGGTGCGTCCCAAATAGCACCCTATTCCCTATATAGTGCACCACTTTTAGACTAGAGCCCTATTGGGAATAAAGGGGAATAGGGTGGGATAGGGGGCCATTTTGGACTCTCCACAGAGCACAGCGTCCCAGTTGACATATTAAAACTTATCTCCTCCTAGATCAAGTTTGGGGTTTGGTTCACATTTTTCCCGGTTCCACCCTAAATGGTTCCATGCCAACAACAGTAGTGCAGATGTGGGATATTCAGAGCCTTGGGCTAATTCACACAACCTGCTCCATATGTTTTCTGGGGTGTTTTTGTGTTCTGCCTAAACAGATGGAACACAGTTCAAACTCTACTTTCTGTATCTTGTTTCAGCTGGTTACTAAACACACAACAGATACCAGTTTCCATACAATGGCGGCAAAACGGTACGGTTCTGGGTTTCACGGCTGCTGAAACGTAACCCACAGAACCTTGCAGTGGGTAAAAAAGTGTGCGCGTTCGTTTTTGCGTTGCCGTGCCCCAGGTGGGAGGGGTTTGCCCATTTTCCATTGGTCCTAAAGTCACACCTCCATCCCACCCGGGGCACCGGACGATGCAAAACGAACGCGCCCAATACTCCAGGAAAAAGTACCGTACAGTAGAGAACTGTAGCTTTTTGAAGAGGTCTCTCCTACACTGAGCCGTCACGTTGATTCTAGAGCCAATTAAAGTTGGGTCGATCATGCCTGGTTGCAAGCGGAACTGAATCTGTCCAATATTGGTTCATGTGTTGTAAAAAAAGAAAGAGAGCAACGGAGGTTAAACAGAAGGTGATTGTTTCATTATATGATGAAAAACACAGCTTCTCCAAGAGGGAGGAGGAGGAGGTCGTTTTGGGTCAGTGACTGAGTGTGAGGTACATGTGTGTCCACAGGGGGGCGCTCAACCACACCTCAGACAATTCTAGTCAGTTAGTTAAACAATGCTACAAAAGTTCAAAATAACTATAAAAAAACAATACAACAAATGTTTCCTACTATGAATATACTGTATAATGTCTCTACTATTAGGGAAACTACAGGGTAACTACTATGATATATACTGTATAATGTCACTACTATTAACTACAGGGTAACTACCATTGAATATACTGTATAATGTCTCTACTATTAACTACAGGGGTAACTACTATGAATATACTGTATAATGTCTCTACTATTAACTACAGGGTAACTACCATGAATATACTGTATAATGTATAATGTCACTACTATTAACTACAGGGTAACTACTATGAATATACTGTATAATGAATATCAGCTACTATTAACTACAGGGTAACTACTATGAATATACTGTATAATGTCTCTACTATTAACTCCAGGGTAACTACTATGAATATACTGTATAATGTCACTACTATTAACTACAGGGTAACTACTATGAATATACTGTGTAATGTCACTACTATATAACTACAGGGTAACTACTATGAATATACTGTATAATGTCACTACTATTAACTACAGGGTAACTACTATGAATATACTGTATAATGTCTCTACTAGGGTAAACTCCAGGGTAACTACTATGAATATACTGTATAATGTCTCTACTATTAACTACAGGGTAACTACTATCAATATACTGTATAATGTCACTACTATTAACTACAGGGTAACTACTATGAATATACTGTATAATGTCTCTACTATTAACTACAGGGTAACTACCATGAATATACTGTATAATGTCACTACTATTAACTACAGGGTAACTACTATGAATATACTGTATAATGTCTCTACTATTAACTCCAGGGTAACTACTATGAATATACTGTATAATGTCACTACTATTAACTACAGGGTAACTACTATGAATATACTGTATAATGTCTCTACTATTAACTCCAGGGTAACTACTATGAATATACTGTATAATGTCACTACTATTAACTACAGGGTACTAACTACTACATGAATATACTGTATAATGTCTCTACTATTAACTACAGGGTAACTACTATGAATATACTGTATAATGTCTCTACTATTAACTACAGGGTAACTACCATGAATATACTGTATAATGTCACTACTATTAACTCCAGGGTAACTACTATGAATATACTGTATAATGTCACTACTATTAACTACAGGGTAACTACTATGAATATACTGTATAATGTCACTACTATTAACTCCAGGGTAACTACTATGAATATACTGTATAATGTCACTACTGTTAACTACAGGGTAACTACTATGAATATACTGTATAATGTCACTACTATTAACTACAGGGTAACTACCATGAATATACTGTATAATGTCACTACTATTAACTACAGGGTAACTACTATGAATATACTGTATAATGTCACTACTATTAACTACAGGGTAACTACTATGAATATACTGTATAATGTCACTACTATTAACTACAGGGTAACTACTATGAATATACTGTATAATGTCACTACTATTAACTACAGGGTAACTACTATGAATATACTGTATAATGTCTCTACTATTAACTCCAGGGTAACTACTATGAATATACTGTATAATGTCACTACTATTAACTACAGGGTAACTACTATGAATATACTGTATAATGTCTCTACTATTAACTACAGGGTAACTACTATGAATATACTGTATAATGTCTCTACTATTAACTACAGGGTAACTACTATGAATATACTGTATAATGTCACTACTATTAACTACAGGGTAACTACTATGAATATACTGTATAATGTCACTACTATTAACTACAGGGTAACTACTATGAATATACTGTATAATGTCTCTACTATTAACTACAGGGTAACTACTATGAATATACTGTATAATGTCACTACTATTAACTACAGGGTAACTACTATGAATATACTGTATAATGTCACTACTATTAACTACAGGGTAACTACTATGAATATACTGTATAATGTCACTACTATTAACTACAGGGTAACTACTATGAATATACTGTATAATGTCTCTACTATTAACTCCAGGGTAACTACTATGAATATACTGTATAATGTCTCTACTATTAACTCCAGGGTAACTACTATGAATATACTATACAATGTCACTACTACCCTACCGTACATCTAAGACATTGGCACATGGCAACGCGGTTTGTTTTTACTATGGTTACCACAACTAAATCACGGTCTAGTGTTTTCCCATGCTCTTCCAACCCTCACCTGTTCTAATGTTTGACTACGAGACAAGCCGTATCCATGACGACCAAG
>CM072252.1:4199309-4259309 GCA_036851935.1 Coregonus suidteri | reverse complement strand
ATGGACCTACAGTATGGGAGAGGGTAAGGACATGGACCTACAGGGAGAGGGTAAGGACATGGACCTACAGGGAGAGGGTAAGGACATGGACCTATAGGGAGAGGGTAAGGACATGGACCTATAGGGGAGGGTAAGACATGGTAGAGGACATGGACCTACAGTATGGGAGAGGGTAAGGACATGGACCTACAGGGAGAGGGTAAGGACATAGGGAGAGGGTAACCTACCTACAGGGAGAGGGTAAGGGGAGAGGGTAAGGACATGGACCTACAGGGAGAGGGTAAGGACATGGACCTACAGTATGGAGAGGGTAAGGACATGGACCTACAGGGAGAGGGTAAGGACATGGACCTACAGGGAGAGGGTAAGGACATGGACCTACAGGGAGAGGGTAAGGACATGGACCTACAGGGAGAGGGTAAGGACATGGACCTACAGGGAGAGGGTAAGGACATGGACCTACAGTATGGGAGAGGGTAAGGACATGGACCTACAGGGAGGGTAAGGAGAGGGTAAGGTAAGGACATGGACCTACAGGGAGAGGGTAAGGACATGGACCTATAGGGAGAGGGTAAGGACATGGACCTATAGGGAGAGGGTAAGGACATGGACCTACAGTATGGGAGAGGGTAAGGACATGGACCTACAGGGAGAGGGTAAGGACATGGACCTACAGGGAGAGGGTAAGGACATGGACCTACAGGGAGAGGGTAAGGACATGGACCTACAGTATGGGAAGAGGGTAAGGACATGGACCTACAGGGAGAGGGTAAGGACATGGACCTACAGGGAGAGGGTAAGGACAGGACATGGACCTACAGGGAGAGGGTAAGGACATGGACCTACAGGGAGAGGGTAAGGACATGGACCTACAGGGAGGGAGGGTAAGGTAAGGACATGGACCTACAGTATGGGAGAGGGTAAGGACATGGACCTACAGGGAGAGGGTTAGGACATGGACCTACAGGGTATAAGGACATGGACCTACAGGGGAGGGTAAGGACATGGACCTACAGGGAGAGGGTAAGGACATGGACCTATAGGGAGAGGGTAAGGACATGGACCTATAGGGAGAGGGTAAGGACATGGACCTACAGGGAGAGGGTAAGGACATGGACCTACAGGGAGAGGGTAAGGACATGGACCTACAGTATGGGAGAGGGTAAGGACATGGACCTACAGGGAGAGGGTAAGGACATGGACCTACAGGGAGAGGGTAAGGACATGGACCTACAGGGAGAGGGTAAGGACATGGACCTACAGGGAGAGGGTAAGGGAGAGGGTAAGGACATGGACCTACAGGGAGAGGGTAAGGACATGGACCTACAGGGAGAGGGTAAGGGACAGGACATGGACCCTACAGTAAGGACATGGAGAGGGTAAGGACATGGACCTACAGGTATATAGGGAGAGGGTAAGGACATGGACCTACAGGGAGAGGGTAAGGACATGGACCTACAGTAGGGAGAGGGTAAGGACATGGACCTACAGGGAGAGGGTAAGGACATGGACCTACAGTATGGGAGAGGGTAAGGACATGGACCTACAGTATGGGAGAGGGTAAGGACATGGACCTACAGGGAGAGGGTAAGGACATGGACCTACAGGGAGAGGGTAAGGACATGGACCTACAGGGAGAGGGTAAGGACATGGACCTACAGGGAGAGGGTAAGGACATGGACCTACAGGGAGAGGGTAAGGACATGGACCTACAGTATGGAGAGGGTAAGGACATGGACCTATAGGGAGAGGGTAAGGACATGGACCTATAGGGAGAGGGTAAGGACATGGACCTACAGTATGGGAGAGGGTAAGGACATGGACCTACAGGGAGAGGGTAAGGACATGGACCTACAGGGAGAGGGGACCTATAGGGAGAGGGTAAGGACATGGACCTACAGGGAGAGGGTAAGGACATGGACCTACAGTATGGGAGAGGGTAAGGACATGGACCTACAGTAGGGTAAGGGAGGGAGAGGGTAAGGACATGGACCTACAGGGAGAGGGTAAGGACATGGACCTACAGGGAGAGGGTAAGGACATGGACCTACAGGGAGAGGGTAAGGACATGGACCTACAGGGAGAGGGTAAGGACATGGACCTACAGGGAGAGGGTAAGGACATGGACCTACAGGGAGAGGGTAAGGACATGGACCTACAGGGAGAGGGTAAGGACATGGACCTACAGGGAGAGAGGGTAAGGACATGGACCTACAGTAGGGAGAGGGTAAGGACATGGACCTACAGGGAGAGGGTAAGGACATGGACCTATAGGGAGAGGGTAAGGACATGGACCTACAGGGAGAGGGTAAGGACATGGACATGGACCTACAGGGAGAGGGTAAGGACATGGACCTATAGGGAGAGGGTAAGGACATGGACCTACAGGGAGAGGGTAAGGACATGGACCTACAGGGAGAGGGTAAGGACATGGACCTACAGACCTACAGGAGAGGGTAAGGACATGGACCTACAGGGAGAGGGTAAGGACATGGACCCTAGGGTAAGGACAGTATGGGAGAGGGTAAGGACATGGACCTACAGTAGGGAGAGGGTAAGGACATGGACCTAGAGGGTAAGGACATGGGAGAGGGTAGAGGGTAAGGACATGGACCTACAGGGAGAGGGTAAGGACATGGACCTACAGGGAGAGGGTAAGGACATGGACCTACAGGGAGAGGGTAAGGACATGGACCTACAGGGAGAGGGTAAGGACATGGACCTACAGGGAGAGGGTAAGGACATGGACCTACAGTATGGAGAGGGTAAGGACATGGACCTACAGGGAGAGGGTAAGGACATGGACCTAAGGGAGAGGGTAAGGACATGGACCTACAGGGAGAGGGTAAGGACATGGACCTACAGGGAGAGGGTAAGGACATGGACCTACAGGGAGAGGGTAAGGACATGGACCTACAGTATGGGAAGAGGGTAAGGACATGGACCTACAGGGAGAGGGTAAGGACATGGACATGACCTACAGGGAGAGGGGGTAAGGACATGGACCTACAGGGGAGAGGGTAAGGACATGGACCTACAGGGAGAGGGGGTAAGGACATGGACCTACAGGGAGAGGGTAAGGACATGGACCTATAGGGAGAGGGTAAGGACATAGACCTACAGGGAGAGGGTAAGGACATGGACCTACATGGGAGAGGGTAAGGACATGGACCTACAGTATGGGAGAGGGTAAGGACATGGACCTACAGGGATGGAGGGTAAGGACATGGACCTATAGGGAGAGGGAGAGGGTAAGGACATGGACCTATAGGGAGAGGGTAAGGACATGGACCTACAGGGAGAGGGTAAGGACATGGACCTACATGGGAGAGGGTAGGGACATGGACCTACAGGGAGAGGGTAAGGACATGGACCTAGTAGGGAGAGGGTAAGGACATGGACCTATAGGGAAGGAGGGTAAGGGGAAGGATGGACCTATAGGGAGAGGGTAAGGACATGGACCTACAGGGAGAGGGTAAGGACATGGACCTACAGGGACATAAGGACATGGACCTACAGGGAGAGGGTAAGGACATGGACCATAGGGAGAGGGTAAGGACATGGACCTACAGGGAGAGGGTAAGGACATGGACCTACAGGGTAAGGACATGGGGAGAGGGTAAGGACATGGACCTACAGGGAGAGGGTAAGGACATGGACCTACAGTAGGGAGAGGGTAAGGACATGGACCTACAGGGAGAGGGTAAAGGACATGGACCTACAGGGAGAGGGTAAGGACATGGACCTACAGAGAGGGTAAGGACATGGAGGGAGAGGGTAAGGACATGGACCTATAGGGAGAGGGTAAGGACATGGACCTACAGGGAGAGGGTAAGGACATGGACCTACAGGGAGAGGGTAAGGACATGGACCTACAGGGAGAGGGTAAGGACATGGACCTACAGTATGGGAGAGGGTAAGGACATGGACCTACAGGGAGAGGGTAAGGACATGGACCTACAGGGAGAGGGTAAGGACATGGACCTACAGGGAGAGGGTAAGGACATGGACCTACAGGGAGAGGGTAAGGAAGGACATGGACCTACAGTATGGGAGAGGGTAAGGACATGGACCTACAGGGAGAGGGTAAGGACATGGACCTACAGGGAGAGGGTAAGGACATGGACCTACAGGGAGAGGGTAAGGACATGGACCTACAGGGAGAGGGTAAGGACATGGACCTACAGGTAGGGAGAGGGTAAGGACATGGACCTACAGTATGGGAGAGGGTAAGGACATGGACCTAGGGAGAGGGAAGGAGGGTAAGGACATGGACCTACAGGGAGAGGGTAAGGACATGGACCTACAGGGAGAGGGTAAGGACATGGACCTAAAGGGAGAGGGTAAGGACATGGACCTACAGGGAGAGGGGACATGGATAGGGAGAGGTAAGGACATGGACCTACAGGGAGAGGGTAAGGACATGGACCTACAGGGAGAGGGTAAGGACATGGACCTACAGGGAGAGGGTAAGGACATGGACCTACAGGGAGAGGGTAAGGACATGGACCTACAGTATGGGAGAGGGAGAGGGTAAGGTAACATGGACCTACAGGGAGAGGGTAAGGAGGACATGGACCTACAGGGAGAGGGTAAGGACATGGACTACAGTAGGGAGAGGGTAAGGACATGGACCTACAGGGAGAGGGTAAGGACATGGACCTATAGGGAGAGGGTAAGGACATGGACCTATAGGGAGAGGGTAAGGACATGGACCTACAGGAGAGGGAGGGTAAGGACATGGACCTACAGGGAGAGGGTAAGGACATGGACCTACAGGGAGAGGGAGAGGGTAAGGACATGGACCTATAGGGAGAGGGTAAGGACATGGACCTACAGGGAGAGGGTAAGGACATGGACCTACAGGGAGAGGGTAAGGACATGGACCTACAGGTAGGGGGTAAGGACATGGACCTACAGGGAGAGGGTAAGGACATGGAGGGTATGGGAAGGGTAAGGACATGGACCTACAGGGAGAGGGTAAGGACATGGACCTACAGGGAGAGGGTAAGGACATGGACCTACAGGGAGAGGGTAAGGACAGGATACAGGGAGAGGGTAAGGACATGGACCTACAGGGAGAGGGTAAGGACATGGACCTACAGGGAGAGTTTGGATTGCACTGCCATTTCAGATCAACATTTCACATCTGTGTACCAAAGACAGACAGCAGGTGGTAGACGTGTGTTTGTCTTGTTCAGGACTAATGATTAAAGAACAGCCCAACCAACAAACATAGAGAGAAACATCACAACTTTACTCCCTCTAACACTGCTCATAACTGTGGTTCAGAGTTCCAGCCCCTGTCCTCTCCCCCTCGCTCCTCTCTGCGCTCCGGTCGCTCGCCAACCCGCTCCAGAGGCCGAGTCCGAGGCAGGGTGACCTTCGCTCAGGACTGTTCCAGTGACTACAACACCTCAGACGTGTCCACACCTTACCCTCAGGACCTCCAGCCCCACCTCCAGCCCCACCTCCAGCCGTATGATGCCCCTCTGGGCAGGGGACAGGCCCCATGGACCCCCCCACTGGAGACGGACCCAGAGCCACAAGACCCGGTACAGGCCCCAAAAGCCTGGGCCTCCGAGTGCAGCCATGCCCACTGGCCCTCCCTCTCCTCCAGCTTGACTCAACTACTCCAGCCCCTGGCTTCACCACCTCCCAGAGATACAGAGCTGGACCTGGAGGCCCGGACCAGCAGACTGCTGAGGCTCACCTCAGGTTAGAAGGCTAATCAATTACCAACAGTCATTTAGAGTACAGTTGTTTATAATATTCTTCTAAGTAAAATGCAGTATAATACAGTAATTAACAGTATATGGTGATAACCAACTCACAGCCAGTATCTGGAAAGTGGACCATTACCATCTGGTGATATCACTGTGTAGTAGTAGTAGTGGTGTCACTAACAGCAGGTTCATGACTGGGTCTACTCGTTGCATTTTCCTTGTGAAAACGTATTCCGTAATTTACGCTCATGTTTCATTTTAGCCACTAGAGGGCACACTTGTACAAGGAAACTAAATACCCCATGTAAGAGAACTGTACAGACCAGGGTCAATGGTAGTAGTGGTCTCCTAGTCATTGGCTAGCGTCCCAAACGGCACCCTCTATTCCCTATAGACTCTGGACCAAGGTGTGTAGTGCACTGTATAGGGAATACGGTGATATTTAGGACACCAGTCTTTATCTCCTCTTCAGACCAAGCTTCTTCTCTAAGAGATGAGTGTGTTTATGTCTCCTTCCCACTCAAGACCTGCATGTAGCCACTCACCTGTCAGACGACTCCACTGTCCTCCGGCGGTTCTCTGAAGGGGCCAGTCGGTGCCAGAGTCCAGCCCCACGGAGTGTCTCTGTGGACAGGCTGCTGAATCACCAGAGCCCCAGGCTTCAGCAGGCCTCCAGGCCTCAACATGGAGGATCTCCCCAGAGACAGAGCATGAAGCAGAGCTGCCTGGACGCTCTTACTCCCTCTGGTCCAGTAGACTCCACTGGTCAGGCTGCTGGGTCCGGTCTCTACTCTGGCCTTTACAGCCCACCTCCCCTAGGGTCTGACCTGCAGACAGGCACCAGATACAACTCTGTCAGCGCTACACAGGTCAACATTTACATTTATATTCTAGTTTGATTTGAGGCTGCTCCAGCCAGAGACAACAGGGACAAAGTTAGTCAGCACATGTTCCAACCCTGAACAACTTATAGTGAATGCAAATATGTGCCAACTTTAATTACTGATATTTTTATACAACACACACATTTTTTACATGTACATTTTTTTTTGTCATTTAGCAGACGCTCTTATCCAGAGCGACTTACAGTTAGTGAGCGCATACATTTTTTTTCATACTGGTCCCCCCCGTGGGAATCGAACCCACAACCCTGGCGTTGCAAGCACCATGCTCTACCAACTGAGCTACACGGGACCATATCAAAAGTAGCCTACAGTTTGATTACAGAAGTGCCATCAGAAGCTTTGTGGTCACTGCTCAGTGGTGTATAGTGGGTCAACAGCTGCCTGCGTCAACAGCACTAGAATAGCAGCAGCCCCAATTATTCCATTACAGTCATTCCAAAGCACCTTGGTTGTTGCATGAGGTGACAGGCCTTAATGCTAATGCAGGGAGCCTGTGGTCCGTGGCCCTACAGTAAGCCTACGTGGGTTTGACAGTATTTCTCACATCCCAAGCCAACCCCCCCATGGAGAGCAATCTCCCCAAACGGAATTAAGTCTTACTGCCTTGGGAAATGGAGACATTTATTTGAGAAAGCTCGTTTAATTGAGGGATGAGCGTTTGGGTAAGACAACGCTGGCTTTGAGGCCTCTCTTATCTGTTCATAACCAAGGAGAGTAATTCGCTGTGAAAATATTGGGTTACTGTGTGATTGGCAGGGAAATTGGACATAGGGTACTGAGGAGGAGGACCTGTGGCTTAAAAAGGGTTCTGGAGGGAGTGTTGGGTTAGGAGCATTAGGGTTGGGTCAAAATTGGCACCCTATTCCCTATATAGTGTGCACTACTTTTTTATCAGGGCCCTATGGGGTAGTGCACTATAAATGGAATAGGCTAGCATTTGGGAGGAGCGTTAGTAATGTGAGAGGAGTGGGAACCCGGTCTTATCTCAATACATTCCCTCTCACAACACAGTGACGCACACACAGACAATTTGGTCCGGCGCTCGGTCGGCCTAAAACACTAAATCTAACCTAGAAAGAGTACTTTCTAGTGAGGCGAGATCACAGCGTTAGAAACATTGCCCCGTCTTATTGTTATTGAAACAAGGATATATTTTTTTTAAATGTGGCCGTCGTGACAAACTTCTGTTTTCACTCGAACGTTAAGGCCTTACCATTGTATTTCCAGAGCTCCAGACCAGGGCTTGGTGACTGCCACTCTGTGCCCAGGAACCCCCTCACCTCAGCCTGGGGTGGCAGAGCTCTCCTCCTCCCTGAGAGGACTCCTGGACCTGGTGGACCAGCACTGGGTTGGCACACGCTCCCTCCACCTCAACCCCATCTTCCTGGGTACACAATCAGTGACTACCCTACGTCCCAAATGGCACCCTATTCCATATGTAGTGCACTACTTTTGACCACTGTATCGTCATCATCACTCACACAAACTGATGAATCATGCCTGCCATTGTAACCATTCTAGATTTTTTTTATCTCAGACTAAGAAACGAGTTAGTCCTATGCTTGGCATTGCAACCTAACAAGAAACTTTCTAGACACTGTTCTCAGACTGTGTCACTTCCTGTCTTCTGTCTTCTCCAGGCCAGGCCTACGACCTGCTCTCTGCCCTGGGATCACCTCCTGCTGCTCCCTGTCTGAGAGAGACAGAACAAGAAGGGAGACGGACAGAACAGAGGAGGAGGAGAACAGAGTGGGAGTCCATGCTGATGTGACTCCACAGCGCAGTGAAATAGCTCTCCTGAAGAGGAAGCTGACCGTCACACAACAGCAGCTGGTTAGTACCTCAACAACACTAGGGCTGCGTCCCAAATGCCACCCTATTCCCTACTGAATATAGTGCACTACTTTTGACCATGGCCCATAGAGCAAAACAGACAATAATTTGGCACCAGAATCTGAATTGAATTAGGTTAAATCCTGACCTAAATTATCTTCTCTCAGGGGGCAAATCCTAACTTCCATTTAAGTCAAAAAAAATGTCACTTAATCTCCCGTTGACATCAACGCATGACTAAGTGAAAATTCATCTTAAGTGGAATTAAGGATTTGTCCCCTCGGCGTCTCTATTTGTCTGTGTTGCAGGAATCCCTGAAGAAAAGGCTTGTTGAGGCGCTGAAAGAAAACTACAACTTGAGACTAACCAGCCTGAAGCAGGACTCCTCTACCACTGCTGGGACCAACTGTGAGTTGCCTTGGCTATGACACAGTGTATGTCTTTGGGATGGTGTGGACAAGTATCTCTCTCTCTCTCTCTCTCTCTCTCTCTCTCTCTCTCTCTCTCTCTCTCTCTCTCTCTCTCTCTCTCTCTCTCTCTCTCTCTCTCTCTCTCTCTCTCTCTCTCTCTCTCTCTCTCTCTCTCTCTCTCTCTCTCTCTCTCTCTCTCTCTCTCTCTCTCTCTCTCTCTCTCTCTCTCTCTCTCTCTCTCTCTCTCTCTCTCTCTCTCTCTCTCTCTCTCTCTCTGTGTGTATGTTTATGTGTGTGTGTGTGCACGTGCGTGCTTTTGTGTGAGTGTGTGTAGGTGGCAGGCAGTGGGACAGGTGTCTACAGAGACAGGTGAATGCTCTGAGAGAGCAGGAGACACACCTGAGACAGCTGGAACAGACCATGGTGCTTCTACAGGGCAATCACAGGTCAATACACACACACACACACACACACACACACACACACACACAGACACACACACACACACACACACACACACACACACACACACACACACAGACACACACACACACATACACACACATACAATTAACTCAAAATTCTGTCCGTCAAAAGTCTGTGCCAAGACTCAGCTTTTTGTCATGTATTTTCCACAGGTGTTTGGTGTCCAATAATAACTCTCTGTTGGGACATCTAAATGAACACACAACAGAAGTCCAGAGTCCAGAGTCCAGAGAATCCAGCCAGCAGACTAATCTAATGACTTCAACATCGGAGATCAATTCATAGCCTACCCCTGAGTAGCCAAGCCTTTGTCCAGATTGTACTGCGTTCTAATTAATAAAGCTTACTCTGTAAACTTTGTAGGCTATGTTTGGCATACTGTGAAATACAGGCCTATTGCAAAATGTCTTTGTAATAGGCCGGGTTTTTATATGCACTCAAATGCATTTATCAAATAAAAAAATTTCACCACATCACCTCACTTCCAATGAAAGATCATGTTAGTTATCATAATACACTTTTTCTGTATGTCATTTATGTAATTACATGATAACAAAGTGATGTTTTCAATCAACCTCCAAAGCTGCTTGGTTTTCCTCCTTTCACGTGAGATGAATGACGTCACGCGCGAGCTCCAATGTAAATGACGTCACGTCGTTCCAGATAAAACGGCTCCTCTCAGACAGCGGTCAACTGACTACAAACTCTTCTTTCTTCGCAAATAACCCGCCTATCTTTTTTTCAAACAGTAGTGCATGTTTTCAACAATTTGCTAAAATAGGCTACTACAAAGATTGAGTAGGAAGAAGGTAGCTAAAAGATAGCTGATGAATAATGAATTGCGGTGATTTTGCTAGCTAGCCAGGTGTTAGCAACGGGCAAAGTGAAGAGGACTAGGAGAGGAGACCATAGTTGCTGCTAGCTAGGTTTATAGCTAGCTTACTGTTTCTTGTCTGGATTTTGCGCAAAGTTTGTAAAAGAGTAAGCTACTAATGCCAAATGGCAACTGAGCAGGACAATCAATTTTGCTCCTTCAATGTTGGTGGATGTTTTTTCTCCATCCAGCTCAACCGACTTTCTCACCTTCAAGACTCCTTGCTGTTCAAAGACACATCTTCTGATCAGACTCCACGATGGTTTATCGACAGAGACGGATGCACATTCAGACATGTACATTATTATCTACAAACTGGAAAACTAGCTTCATCATGTGTATCAGAACTAAATATTTTATATGAGCTTACTGCAGGTCTACGCCTAACATCACTGCTACAGGTAAATCAATTAATCAATCAACCCCTTGCTGTTTTGCAAAGTAAAGGACATGCATGATTATTAGTCTGCCTTATGTGGTAAAGAAAGGCAGCTAGGCTACTGTTGTTTTTCATTCAACAACATTCATCAAGGTACATCAAAACAATAAGGCTGCATTTAGACGGGCAGCCCAATTCTGATATTTTTTTCACTAATTGGTCTTTTGACCAATCAGATCACCTCTGAAAAAGATTTGACATGTACTAAAACAATCCAAAGCGACTTAAGGCTGATCCCATGCTCTTATAATTTCATGTTTACTTAGGGAAAGTTTACTCTATCAAATTACTATGCATTACTACCTTCCTGCTAATGTTATTGTTTCATGTAAAACTGTATGTGACAAATAAACATTTATTTTATTATACTCATGATTTATGTCCTCTGTTCATTTCTCTTTCCACCGCCTTTAGAACATCAAGTCAGGGAATCATTTTCCTGCACTTAGATTTGGACTATTATTGATCTTTTGACCACATGAAGTGGGCCTACTCATGATTTAGTTCATTTCCCACCAGGCCTTAGAGAACCTCAAGTCAGGGAAGCATTTCCTGCGAGCACCGACCTAGACCTACAGATGAACTTGACCAGAATCTATAACACAAGACAGCCTCTGATGTGATCCTCAGGTAGGCCCCCCCTAGCCAGCCCAAGGTACTATTGCCCAGTGTGTACTACAGCCAACCCCTAGCCAGCCCAGTCAGGTAGGTAACACCAGACAGCCTGAACCCTGGACCAGCTCAGGTTTAGCCAGCCCAGTGTCCTCAGGTAGGTAACACCAGACTTATGTAGCCAGCCCAGTGTCCTCAAGGGCCCCCCCATAGCCAGCCCAGTGTCCTCAGGTTTACTCTGAACCCCTAAGCCCACTGTCCTATATAACACCAGACAGCCTGAACCCCTAGCCAGCCCAGTGTCCTCAGGTAGGTAGCCTGAACCCCTAGCCAGCCCAGTGTCCTCAGGTAGGTACTACCAGACAGCCTGAACCCCTAGCCAGCCCAGTGTCCTCAGGTAGGTAACACCAGACAGCCTGACCCCTAGCCAGCCCAGTGTCCTCAGGTGACAGCCTGAACCCCTAGCCAGCCCAGTGTCCTCAGGTAGGTAACACCAGACAGCCTGAACCCCTAGCCAGCCCAGTGTCCTCAGGTAGGTAACACCAGAACAGCCTGAACCCCTACCAGGACAGCCTGAACCCCTAGCCAGCCCAGTGTCCTCAGGTAGGTAACACCAGACAGACCCCTAAACCCCTAGCCAGCCCAGTGTCCTCAGGTAGGTAACACCAGACAGCCTGAACCCCTAGCCAGCCCAGTGTCCTCAGGTAGGTAACACCAGACAGCCTGAACCCCTAGCCAGCCCAGTGTCCTCAGGTAGGTAACACCAGACAGCCTGAACCCCTAGCCAGCCCAGTGTCCTCAGTAGGTAGGTAACACCAGTAACACCAGAAGCCTGAACCCCTGAAGTGTCCTCCCTAACCAGCCCAGTGTCCTCAGGTAGGTAACACCAGACAGCCTGAACCCCTAGCCAGCCCAGTGTCCTCAGGTTAGCCAGCCCAGTGTCCTCAGGTAGGTAACACCAGACAGCCTGAACCCCTAGCCAGCCCAGTGTCCTCAGGTAGGTAACACCACTAGCCAGCCCAGTGTCCTGTAACACCAGACAGCCTAGCCAGTGTCCCAGTGTCCTCAGGTAGGCCCCCCCTAGCCAGCCCAGTGTCCCAGGTAGGTAACACCAGACAGCCTGAACCCCTAGCCAGCCAGTGTCCTCAGGTAGGTAACACCAGACAGCCTGAACCCCTAGCCAGCCCAGTGTCCTCAGGTAGGTAACACCAGACAGCCTGAACAGCCCAGTGTCCTCAGGTAGGTAACAGACAGCCTGAACCCCAGGTAACACCAGACAGCCTGAACCCCTAGCCAGCCCAGTGTCCTCAGGTAACACCAGACAGACAGCCTGAACCCCTAGCCAGCCCAGTGTCCTCAGGTAGGCCACCCAGCCTGAACCCTAGCCAGCCCAGTGTCCTCAGGTAGGTAACACCAGACAGCCCCCCCTAGCCAGCCCAGTGTCCTCAGGTAGGTAACACCAGACAGCCTGAACCCCTAGCCAGCCCAGTGTCCTCAGGTAGGTAACACCAGACAGCCTGAACCCCTAGCCAGCCCAGTGTCCTCAGGTAGGTAACACCAGACAGCCTGAACCCCTAGCCAGCCCAGTGTCCCAGGTAGGTAACACCAGACAGCCTGAACCCCTAGCCAGCCCAGTGTCCTCAGGTAGGTAACACCAGACAGCCTGAACCCCTAGCCAGCCCAGTGTCCTCAGGTAGGTAACACCAGACAGCCTGAAACCCCTAGCCAGCCCAGTGTCCTCAGGTAGGTAACACCAGACAGCCTGAACCCCTAGCCAGCCCAGTGTCCTCAGGTAGGTAACACCAGACAGCCTGAACCCCTAGCCAGCCCAGTGTCCTCAGGTAGGTAACACCAGACAGCCTGAACCCCTAGCCAGCCCAGTGTCCTCAGGTAGGTACACCCCAGGTAGCCTGAAACCCCTAGCCAGCCCAGTGTCCTCAGGTAGGTAACACCAGGCCAGCCCCCTAGCCAGCCCAGTGTCCTCAGGTAGTAACACCAGACAGCCTGAACCCCTAGCCAGCCCAGTGTCCTCAGGTAGGTAACACCAGACAGCCTGAACCCCTAGCCAGCCCAGTGTCCTCAGGTAGGCAGCCCCCCTAGCCAGCCCAGTGTCCTCAGGTAGGTAACACCAGACAGCCTGAACCCCTAGCCAGCCCAGTGTCCTCAGGTAGGTAACACCAGACAGCCTGAAACCCCTAGCCAGCCCAGTGTCCTCAGGTAGGTAACACCAGACAGCCTGAACCCCTAGCCAGCCCAGTGTCCTCAGGTAGGTAACACCAGACAGCCTGAACCCCTAGCCAGCCCAGTGTCCTCAGGTAGGCCCCCCCTAGCCAGCCCAGTGTCCTCAGGTAGGCACCCCCTAGCCTAGCCCAGTGTCCTCAGGTAGGTAACACCAGACAGCCTGAACCCCTAGCCAGCCCAGTGTCCTCAGGTAGGTAACACCAGACAGCCTGAACCCCTAGCCAGCCCAGTGTCCTCAGGTAGGTAACACCAGACAGCCTGAACCCCTAGCCAGCCCAGTGTCCTCAGGTCCCCCCTAGCCAGCCCAGTGTCCTCAGGTAGGTAACACCAGACAGCCTGAACCCCTAGCCAGCCCAGTGTCCTCAGGTAGACAGCCCCCCTAGCCAGCCCAGTGTCCTCAGGTAGGTAACACCAGACAGCCTGAACCCCTAGCCAGCCCAGTGTCCTCAGGTAGGTAACACCAGACAGCCTGAAGCCAGCCCCCAGTGTCCTCAGGTAGGTAACACCAGACAGCCTGAACCCCTAGCCAGCCCAGTGTCCTCAGGTGTAACACCAGTAGGCCCCCCCTAGCCAGCCCAGTGTCCTCAGGTAGGCAACCCCTAGCCAGCCCAGTGTCCTCAGGTAGGTAACACCAGACAGCCTGAACCCCTAGCCAGCCCAGTGTCCTCAGGTAGGTAACACCAGACAGCCTGAACCCCTAGCCAGCCCAGTGTCCTCAGGTAGGTAACACCAGACAGCCTGAACCCCTAGCCAGCCCAGTGTCCTCAGGTAGGCCCCCCCTAGCCAGCCCA
This sequence comes from Coregonus suidteri, assembly GCA_036851935.1. Classification (NCBI taxonomy): domain Eukaryota; kingdom Metazoa; phylum Chordata; class Actinopteri; order Salmoniformes; family Salmonidae; genus Coregonus; species Coregonus suidteri. The sequence goes on along the minus strand of CM072252.1, from coordinate 4,244,992 downwards.
GTGTCCTCAGGTAGGTAACACCAGACAGCCTGTGTCCTCAACCCCTAGCCACCCCTAGCCAGCCCCAGTGTCCTCAGGTAGGTAACACCAGACAGCCTGAACCCCTAGCCAGCCCAGTGTCCTCAGGTAGGCCCCCCCTAGCCAGCCCAGTGTCCTCAGGTAGGTAACACCAGACAGCCTGAACCCCTAGCCAGCCCAGTGTCCTCAGGTAGGAACACCAGACAGCCTGAACCCCTAGCCAGCCCAGTGTCCTCAGGTAGGTAACACCAGACAGCCTGAACCCCTAGCCAGCCCCCTAGGCCCCCCCTAGCCAGCCCAGTGTCCTCAGGTAGGTAACACCTAGCCAGCCCAGTGTCCTCCTGAACCCCTAGCCAGCCCAGTGTCCTCAGGTAGGTAACCCCAGACAGCCTGAACCCCTAGCCAGCCCAGTGTCCTCAGGTAGGTAACACCAGACAGCCTGAACCCCTAGCCAGCCCAGTGTCCTCAGGTAGGTAACACCAGACAGCCTGAACCCCTAGCCAGCCCAGTGTCCTCAGGTAGGTAGCCAACCCAGGTAAACACCACAGCCTGAACCCCTAGCCAGCCCAGTGTCCTCAGGTAGGTAACACCAGACAGCCTGAACCCCTAGCCAGCCCAGTGTCCTCAGGTAGGCCCCCCCTAGCCAGCCCAGTGTCCTCAGGTAGGTAACACCAGACAGCCTGAACCCCTAGCCAGCCCAGTGTCCTCAGGTAGGTAACACCAGACAGCCTGAACCCCTAGCCAGCCCAGTGTCCTCAGGTAGGTAACACCAGACAGCCTGAACCCCTAGCCAGCCCAGTGTCCTCTAGCCTGAACCCCTAGCCAGCCAGTGTCCTCAGGTAGGTAACACCCCCCTGAAGCCTAGCCAGCCCAGTGTCCTCAGGTAGGCCCCCCCTAGCCAGCCCAGTGTCCTCAGGTAGACCAGACCTGAACCCCTAGCCAGCCCAGTGTCCTCAGGTAGGCCCCCCCTAGCCAGCCCAGTGTCCTCAGGTAGGTAACACCAGACAGCCTGAACCCCTAGCCAGCCCAGTGTCCTCAGGTAGGTAACACCAGACAGCCTGAACCCCTAGCCAGCCAGTGTCCTCAGTAGGCCCCCCCTAGCCAGCCCAGTGTCCTCAGGTAGGTAACACCAGACAGCCTGAACCCCTAGCCAGCCCAGTGTCCTCAGGTAGGCCCCCCTGAACCCTAGCCAGCCCAGTGTCTCTCAGGTAGGTAACACCAGACAGCCTGAACCCCTAGCCAGCCCAGTGTCCTCAGGTAGGTAACACCAGACAGCCTGAACCCCTAGCCAGCCCAGTGTCCTCAGGTAGGTAACACCAGACAGCCTGAACCCCTAGCCAGCCCAGTGTCCTCAGGTAGGTAACACCAGACAGCCTGAACCCCTAGCCAGCCCAGTGTCCTCAGGTAGGCCCCCCCTAGCCAGCCCAGTGTCCTCAGGTAGGTAACACCAGACAGCCTGAACCCCTAGCCAGCCCAGTGTCCTCAGGTAGGTAACACCAGACAGCCTGAACCCCTAGCCAGCCCAGTGTCCTCAGGTAGGTAACACCAGACAGCCTGAACCCCTAGCCAGCCCAGTGTCCTCAGGTAGGTAACACCAGACAGCCTGAACCCCTAGCCAGCCCAGTGTCCTCAGGTAGGTAACACCAGACAGCCTGAACCCCTAGCCAGCCCAGTGTCCTCAGGTAGGTAACACCAGCACAAGCTCAATACATGTTATTATGGCTGGACAATAGCTAAAGTCCCTCACCAGTCTTGAACCCGGGCTTCCCAGACTGTAGGCAAACTGTCTTAACTACTCCCAATACCCACTGGAGGAAGCTCCTACCTTGCTTACACAGGCAAGGATTGCTACAATATGATGTCACTGTGTTGTTGTGTTGTTGTGTAGTTCATGACGCGGTACCCCTGGGTTTGGTGGGGACTCCTCTGGTCGACGGTGATGAGGAGGCGCTGTACTGCTTCGTTCCCATGGAGACAGTCCGCCTGTACCCCGCCCTGGTGACGCCTCACAACCTGCTGTGGCTGTGTGACGACCTGGCCGTCATCGAGTGTGACAGCCCTCTCTTCAGATTCATAGGTAAGCTTCACTTAATGATTGACTTAGGTCAAGGGACCATAGGCCATCGACGACTCATCTCTTATCAAAATCTGTTCTGAGCAGTGAGTCTTCTCAACCTTGTTCCGCCCCATTCCGGATGTTTTGGTGTCTGCCACAAGCTCCAGCTTTCCGTCAGTCATATCCAACAAAGAAATTAAAATCATACTAAAACTCAAAATCTAGAAAACTCTACAAGTATCGTACCCTTATTACACCCTCATTACAACCAAAAACACATCAATAGAAACTCAATGCAAGCTACTCTCTTCAGGCTCATAGGAAACTCAATGCAAGGTGTATTGGTTCATTGTCCTGTTGAAAAACAATCCTGTTGAAAAACAAATGATAGTCCCACTAATCCCAAACCAGATGGGATGGCGTATCGCTGCAGAATGCTGTGGTAGCCATGCTGGTTAAGTGTGCCTTGAATTCTAAATAAATCACAGACAGTGTCACCAGTTCTTGCCAGTTCTTGACATTTTCCGTATTGACTGACCTTCATGTCTTAAAGTAATGATGGACTGTCGTTTCTCTTTGCTTATTTGAGCTGTTCTTGCCATAATATGGACTTGGTCTTTTACCAAATAGGGCTATCTTCTGTATACCCCCCCTACCTTGTCACAACACAACTGATTGGCTCAAACGCATTAAGAAGGAAAGAAATTCCACAAATTAACTTTTAAGAAGGCACACCTGTTAATTGAAATGCATTCCAGGTGACTACCTCATGAAGCTGGTTGAGAGAATGCCAAGAGTGTGCAAAGCTGTCATCAAGGCAAAGGGTGGTTGAAGAATCTCAAATATAAAATATATTTTGATTTGTTTAACACCATCCATGTTACTTGGCGGTACCTTAGACTGTAAACTATTATGGTCAGAACATATAGATGAAATGGTTGTAAAGATGGGGAGAGGTCTGTCCGTAATAAAGAGATGCTCTGCTTTTTTGACACCACACTCCACAAAGCAAGTTCTGCAGGCTCTAGTTTTGTCTTATCTTGATTATTGTCCAGTCGTGTGGTCCAGTGCTGCAAAGAAGGACCTAGTTAAGCTGCAGCTGGCCCAGAACAGAGGGCTGATATAAATACTATGCACGCAAATCTCTCTTGGCTAAGAGTTGAGGAGAGACTGACTGCATCACTTATTATTTTTATTAGAAACATTAATGTGTTGAAAATCCCAAATTGTTTGCATAGTCGACTTACACACAGCTCTGACACACACACTTACCCCACCAGACATGCCACCAGGGGTCTTTTCACAGTCCCCAAATCCAGAACAAATTCCAGAAAGCGTACAGTATCATATAGAGCCATTATTGCTTGGAACTCCATTCCATCTCATATTGCTCAAATAAACAGCAAACCTGGTTTCAAAAAACAGATAAAGCAACACCTCACGGCCCAACGCCTCTCCCCTATTTGACCTAGATAGTTTGTGTGTATGTATTGATATGTAGGCTACGAGATGTAGTTCTGTCCTTGAGCTGTTCTTGTCTATTAATGTTCTGTATTATGTCATGTTTCATGTTTTGTGTGGACCCCAGGAAGAGTAGCTGCTGCTTTCGCAACAGCTAATGGTGATCCTAATAAAATACCAAAATATGTGTTATTTCATAGTTTTGATGTCTTCACTATTATTCTACAATGTAAAAATGAAGAAAAACCCTTGAATGAGTAGGTGTGTCCAAACTTTTTGACTGGTAGCGTATGGCCAATGTGTGAATGTGTATGTACAGTGGGGAAAAAAAGTATTTAGTCAGCCACCAATTGTGCAAGTTCTCCCACTTAAAAAGATAAGAGAGGCCTGTAATTTTCATCATAGGTACATGTCAACTATGACAGACAAATTGAGGAAAAAAAATCCAGAAAATCACATTGTAGGATTTTTAATGAATTTATTTGCAAATTATGGTGGTAGCGTACGGCCAATGTGTGAATGTGTCTGTATTTCTGTGTGTATCCCTGAGAATGTGAAGATGAATCGTCTCCTAACCGTTGAGGAGAGTGATGTGTGTCTGTGTTCCGGCATTATCTTCTGGAAAGAGATTCATGATCATGAGAGGTTGAGGAGAAGCGCTGGCATGACGGACTTCATGGACGCATTACAGAAACGACTTGGTACACAGCCAGTTATTAATCACAAATGACTCGCAGCAAAACTCTTTATGCATCCCAAATGGCACCCTATCTATTCCTTATATAGTGCAATACTTTTTGTGCCCTTTGGGCTCAGGTCAAAAGTAGTGCACTAAATAGGGAATATGGCGCCTCTGTCTTTTTTTAAAGCTTTATCACAGCGCTGCCAAAAGGCTATTATTTAATGTCCAGAATAACACTGCCAAAAGGCTATTATTTCATGTCCAGAATGACACAGCACTGCCAAAAGGCTATTATTTCATGTCCAGAATAACACAGCACTGCCAAAAGGCTATTATTTCATGTCCAGAATGACACAGCACTGCCAAAAGGCTATTATTTCATGTCCAGAATGACACAGCACTGCCAAAAGGCTATTATTTATGTCCAGAATAACACAGCACTGCCAAAAGGCTATTATTTCATGTCCAGAATGACACAGCACTGCCAAAAGGCTATTATTTCATGTCCAGAATGACACATGCACTGCCAAAAGGCTATTATTTTAATGTCCAGCTATTATTTATCACAGCACTGCCAAAAGGCTATTATTTCATGTCCAGAATAACACACAGCACTGCCAAAAGGCTATTATTTCATGTCCAGAATGACACAGCACTGCCAAAAGGCTATTATTTCATGTCCAGAATGACACAGCACTGCCAAAAGGCTATTATTTCATGTCCAGAATGACACAGCACTGCCAAAAGGCTATTATTTCATGTCCAGAATGACACAGCACTGCCAAAAGGCTATTATTTCATGTCCAGAATGACACAGCACTGCCAAAAGGCTATTATTTCATGTCCAGAATGACACAGCACTGCCAGAAGGCTATTATTTCATGTCCAGAATGACACAGCACTGCCAAAAGGCTATTATTTCATGTCCAGAATAACACAGCACTGCCAAAAGGCTATTATTTCATGTCCAGAATGACACAGTGATTACATCCTTTTGGTTCGCTATAGATTAAAGACAACAAACTTTGCGACAGTTTATGAAAGTCTGATGTCATGTGATTCACAGTGAGACATGAACATGATTCTGTGGTGGCGTGGTTAAGTGACTCACACAGGATGCGTCCCAAATTGCACCCTGTTGCCTATATAGTGCATAATGGCCCACAGGGCTCTGGTCAAACGTAGTGCACTATATAGGGAATAGGGTGCCATTTGGGATGCTGTACGATGGTGTAACATGCTGGTAACTACAGTGTGTCATTCTTACCACAGAATTGATCGGTGATGACATCATGCTGCTTCAAGATGGCTGCCCTGAGATGAAGCAGCAGTTGACCCCTCAGCCTCTGTACATTATGACCTTTGACCTGTTGGTGAGGTACCAGGACTCGGCTCTGGGACAGCTCTGTGTAGACAGCAACATGGAGGGCAGCAGGCTGCACCTCTCTGGCAACGGGGTCGTCTTCCAACATGTGGAGTAAGTCCATTCAATTCAAAACACTTTAATTATCCCACAAGATGTGTAGATACATAACAACAAGTCTCTCCATTATCAGTGATGATTAGGGACAGGAGTTTCCTGATCTACTGACCTGACCAGGAAACACTCTGGGCCCTTGTTGTAGCCTATACCTACTGACCAGGAAACACTCTGGGCCCTTGTTGTAGCCTATACATTTGAAGTCGGAAGTTTACATACACTTAGGTTGGAGTCATTAAAACTTGTTTTTCAACCAATCCACACATTTCTTGTTAACAAACTATAGTTTTGGCAAGTCGGTTAGGACATCTACTTTGTGCATGACACAAGTAATTTTACCAACAATTGTTTACAGACAGATTATTTCACTTATAATTCACTGTATCACAATTCCAGTGGGTCAGAAGTTTACATACACTAAGTTGACTGTGCCTTTAAACAGCTTGGAAAATTCCAGAAAATGATGTCATGGCTTTAGAAACTTCTGATAGGCTAATTGACATAATTTGAGTCAATTGGAGGTGTACCTGTGGATTTATTTCAAGGCCTACCTTCAAACTCAGTGTCTCTTTGCTTGACAACATGGGAAAATCAAAACAAATCAGCCAAGACCTCAGAAATTTTTTTGTAGACATCCACAAGTCTGGTTCATCCTTGGGAGCAATTTCCAAATGCCTGAAGGTACCACGTTCATCTGTACAAACAATAGTACGCAAGTATAAACCCCATGGGACCACGCAGCCGTCATACCGCTCAGGAAGGAGACGCATTCTGTCTCCTAGAGATGAACGTACTTTGGTGCGAAAAGTGCAAATCAATCCTAGAACAACAGCAAAGGACCTTGTGAAGATGCTGGAGGAAACAGGTACAAAAGTATCTATATCCACAGTAAAACAAGTCCTATATCGACATAACCTGAAAGGCCGCTCAGCAAGGAAGAAGCCACTGCTCCAAAACCGCCATAAAAAAGCCAGACTACGGTTTGCAACTGCACATTGGGACAAAGATAGTACTTTTTGGAGAAATGTCCTCTGGTCTGATAAAACAAAAATAGAACTGTTTGGCCATAATGACCATCGTTATGTTTGGAGGAAAAAGGGGGTAGCTTGCAAGCCGAAGAACACCATCCCAACCGTGAAGCACGGGGGTGGCAGCATCATGCTGTGGGGGTGCTTTGCTGCAGGAAGACTAGTGAACTTCACAAAATAGATGACATCATGAGGAAGGAAAATTATGTGGATATATTGAAGCAACATCTCAAGACATCAGTCAGGAAGTTAAAGCTTGGTCGCAAATGGGTCTTCCAAATGGACAATGACCCCAAGCATACTTCCAAAGTTGTGGCAAAATGGCTTAAGGACAACAAAGTCAAGGTATTGGAGTGGCCATCACAAAGCCCTGACCTCAATCCTATAGAAAATGTGTGGGCAGAACTGAAAAAGCGTGTTCAAGCAAGGAGGCCTCCAAACCTGACTCAGTTACACCAGCTCTGTCAGGAGGAATGGGCCAAAATTCACCCAACTTATTGTAGGAAGCTTGTGGAAGGCTACCCGAAACGTTTGACCCAAGTTAAACAATTTGAAGGCAATGCTACCAAATACTAATTGAGTGTATGTAAACTTCTGACCCACTGGGAATGTGATGAAAGAAATAAAAGCTGAAATAAATCATTCTCTCTACTATTATTCTGACATTTCACATTCTTAAAATAAAGTGGTGATCCTAACTGACCTCAGACAGGGAATTTTTACTAGGATTAAATGTCAGGAATTGTGAAAAACTGAGTTGAAATGTATTTGGCTAAGGTGTATGTTAACTTCCGACTTCAACTATACCTACTGACCAGGAAACACTCTGGGCCCTTGTTGTAGCCTCTACCTACTGACCAGGAAACACTCTGGAACCTTGTTGTAGCGTATACCTACTGACCAGGAAACACTCTGGGCCCTTGTTTGTATACCTACTGACCAGGAAACACTCTGGGCCCTTGTTTGTATACCTACTGACCAGTAAAACACTATGGAAACTTGTTTGTATACCTACTGCAACGCCCAGATATTATATTTCTATTATATATTATATATTAACTAGATCAGTTTTTAATATACACTACAGTCGTGGTCAAAAGTTTTGAGAATGACACAAGTATTGGTCTTCACAAAGTTCGCTGCTTCAGTGTTATGAGATATTTTTGTCAGATGTTACTATGATATACTGAAGTATAATTACAAGCATTCCATAAGTGTCAAAGGCTTTTATTGACAATTACATTAAGTTTATGCAAAGAGTCAATATTTGCAGTGTTGACCCTTCTTTTTCAAGACCTCTGCAATCCGCCCTGGCATGCTGTCAATTAACTTCTGGGCCACATCCTGACTGATGGCAGCCCATTCTTGCATAATCAATGCTTGGAGTTTGTCAGAATTTGTGGGTTTTTGTTTGTCCACCCGCCTCTTGAGGATTGACCACAAGTTCTCAATGGGATTAAGGTCTGGGGAGTTTCCTGGCCATGGACCCAAAATGTCGATGTTTTGTTCCCCGAGCCACTTAGTTATCACTTTTGCCTTACGGCAAGGTGCTCCATCATGCTGGAAAAGGCTTTGGTCGTCACCAAACTGTTCTTGGATGGTTGGGAGAAGTTGCTCTCGGAGGATGTGTTGGTACCATTCTTTATTCATGGCTGTGTTCTTAGTTAAAATTGTGAGTGAGCCCACTCCCTTGGCTGAGAAGCAACCCCACACATGAATGGTCTCAGGATGCTTTACCTTTGGCATGACACAGGACTGATGGTAGCGCTCACCTTGTCTTCTCCGGACAAGGTGTTTTCCGGATGCCCCAAACAATCGTAAAGGGGATTCATCAGAGAAAATGACTTTACCCCAGTCCTCAGCAGTCCAATCCCTGTACCTTTTGCAGAGAAGTGGCTTCTTTGCTGCCCTTCTTGACACCAGGCTTTCCTCCAAAAGTCTTCGCCTCACTGTGTGTGCAGATGCACTCACACCTGCCTGCTGCCATTCCTGAGCAAGCTCTGCACTGGTGGTGCCCTGATCCCGCAGCTGAATCAACTTTAGGAGACGGTCCTGGCACTTGCTGGACTTTCTTGGGCGCCCTGACGCCTTCTTCACAACAATTGAACCTCTCTCCTTGAAGTTCTTGATGATCCGATAAATGGTTGATTTAGGTGCAATCTTACTAGCAGCAATATCCTTGCCTGTGAAGGCCTTTTTGTGCAAAGCAATGATGACGGCATGTGTTTCCTTGCAGGTAACCATGGTTAACAGAGGAAGAACAATGATTTCAAGCACCACCCTCCTTTTAAAGCTTCCAGTCTGTTATTCTAACTCAATCAGCATGACAGAGTGATCTCCAGCCTTGTCCTCGTCAACACTCTCACCTGTGTTAACGAGAGAATCACTGACATGATGTCAGCTGGTCCTTTTGTGGCAGGGCTGAAATGCAGTGGAAATGTTTTTTGGGGATTAAGTTCATTTTCATGGCAAAGAGGGACTTTGCAATTAATTGCAATTCATCTGATCACTCTTCATGACATTCTGGAGTATATGCAAATTGCCATCATCAAAACTGAGGCAGCAGACTTTGTGAAAATTAGAATTTGTGTCATTCTCAAAACTTTTGACCACGACTGTATATATACAAAAGTATGTGGACACCCCTTCAAATTAGTGGATTTGGCTATTTCAGCCACACACGTTGCTGACAGGTGTATAAAATCGAACCATGCAATCTCCATAGAGAAACATTGGCAGTAGAATGGCCCGTACTGAAGAGCTCAGTGACTTTCAACATGGCACCCTCATAGGATGCCACCTTTTCAACAAGTCAGTTCGTCAAATGTCTTCCCTGCTAGAGCTTCCCCGGTCAACTGTAAGGGCTGTTATTGTTCGTCGGGAGCTTTACGAAATGGGTTTCCGTGGCTGAGCAGCCGCACACAAGCCTCAGATCACCATGCGCAATGCCAAGGGTTGGCTGGAGTGGTGTAAAGCTCTCCGCCGTTGGACTCTGGAGCAGTGGAAACGTATTCTCTGGAGTGATGAATCACGCTGCACCATCTGGCAGTACGGACGAACGAATCTGGGTTTGGCGGATGCCAGGAGAACGCTACCTGTCCCAATGCATAGTGCCAACTGTAAAGTTTGGTGGAGGAGGAATAATGGTCTGGGGCTGTTTTTCATGGTTCGGGCTAGTGAAGGGAAATCTTAACGCTACAGCATACAATGACATTCTAGACGATTCTGTGCTTCCAACTTTGTGGCAACAGTTTGGGGAAGGCTCTTTCCTGTTTCAGCATGACAATGCCCCCGTGTTTGTTGAGATCGGTGTGGAAGAACTTGACTGGCCTGCACAGAGCCCTGACCTCAACCTTATCGAACAGCTTTGGGATGAATTGGAACACCGACTGCGAGCCAGGCCTAATCGCCCAACATCAGTGCCCGACCTCACTAATGCTCTTGTGGCTGAATGGAAGCAAATCCCAGCAGCAATGTTCCAACATCTAGTGGAAAGCCTTCCCAGAAGAGTGGAGGCTGTTATAGCAGCAACGGGGGGGACCGTCTCCATATTAATGCCCATGATTTTGGAATGAGACGTTGGACAGCAGGTGGTCATACTTTTGCTTTTCTCTCATGAGATTCCAGATAGTTAGTTGTTGTTTGCATCATATCCAGAGGTTTTGCTGGTCAGGACACAGCATGGTCTGGTAAAACTCCTGGCCCTATTCTAGTGGTCTGGTTAAACTCCTGGCCCTATTCTAGTGGTCTGGTTAAACTCCTGGCCCTATTCTAGTGGTCTGGTAAAACTCCTGGCCCTATTCTAGTGGTCTGGTTAAACTCCTGGCCCTATTCTAGTCTAAACTCCTGGCCCTATTCTAGTGGTCTGGTTAAACTCCTGGCCCTATTCTAGTGGTCTGGTAAAACTCCTGGCCCTATTCTAGTGGTCTGGTTAAACTCCTGGCCCTATTCTAGTGGTCTGGTTAAACTCCTGGCCCTATTCTAGTGGTCTGGTTAAACTCCTGGCCCTATTCTAGTGGTCTGGTAAAACTCCTGGCCCTATTCTAGTGGTCTGGTTAAACTCCTGGCCCTATTCTAGTGGTCTGTGGCCCTATTCTGGGTTAAACTCCTGGCCCTATTCTAGTGGTCTGGTTAAACTCCTGGCCCTATTCTAGTGGTCTGGTTAAACTCCTGGCCCTATTCTAGTGGTCTGGTTAAACTCCTGGCCCTATTCTAGTGGTCTGGTTAAACTCCTGGCCCTAATGTCATTCAGTGAGTGACTCACTTTACTGTAGCTATTGGAGATACAGTGAACAGCAGCGTGAGTCATGATCTACCATGGAATGCTGTACACTTTCCACATAAGGGTCCATTCACACTGGGAAGCCTTTTCATTGGTTCAATTTGCAACCTTGCACAGCTTACAACCAATGAAATGGCTTCCTTTCTGGCGTAGTGTTTTTTGCAGTGAGCAGTGTGAACAGACCAGACCCTAAAACTGTCATTCCCATTGGGGATGTTGTAGGAACTGGTTAGGAACATGTCGTCTCCCCCTGACGGAGAGGCAGTGTGAGCTGCCGGGGTTGTGTGAGTACCTGGACAGACAGGATGAAGCCTACCACACCTTCAGAGATGCACTGTGGGAGTTTCTACACAGGACCAGGACCACAGGCAGTGAGAGAACACACACGGTCAAAACACACTCGCACGCACGCACGCACGCACGCACGCACGCACGCACACACACACACACACACACACACACACACACACACACACACACACACACACACACACACACACACACACACACGCACGCACACACACACACACACACACACGCACACACACGCACACACGCACACACACACACACACACACACACACACACACACACACACACACACACACACACACACACACACACACACACACACACACACACACACACACACACACAGACACAGACACACACACACACACACACACACACACACACACACACACACACACACACACACACACACACACACACACACACACACACACACACACACAGACACACACACACACACGCTCACGCTCTCTCTCTCTCTCGTTTGGCCTAGTTGTCCCTGTGCTGCTGTTTTCCATCCTCTCTCTCTGTTTTACAGGGTATTTTACAGCAGTGCCCTGGTCCGCCTCAGTGGCTACGTTCAGCCTTTATAAAGTTGTTAAAGTTTATGTGGGAACACACTGGTACGCCACTTACTTCAAAACCCTGTTAAAGGTACGTCAAGTGTGACACTCCCGTTCCCCCCTTCACTTTACAGCCTCTGTAATCAGCTCAGACTACTCACTCTCTAGAAACAAATCCTAAACAAGGGAACAGTAAACATGTGGTCCCCCACGAATGATGCAGTCCAATCAGTGTAATTTTGTAAATGACGGATCTCTATGGCAAGACACATCATTCACCCAAGTTTCATCAAAATCGGGCCAGTGGTGTCTGAGATATCGCGTGGGTTAGCTAGACTCATATCCCTGAGCATGTGTGCCAAATTTCAGCACTGAGCCAAACAGATCAAGAGATATAAACATGTGCCCGTTATAGCGCCACCGTGTGGTCGATATTAATGTTCTTCCATATGTTGAGTCTTGACAGTGTTTGCAACATGTGTACCAAATTGTGTTACAATACGAATATCTCTTCTCCCCTGTCTCCTGTCTCCTCTCCCCTGTCCCCTGTCTCCTCTCCCCTGTCTCCTCTCCCCTGTCTCCTCTCTCCTGTCTCTCCCCTGTCTCCTCTCCCTGTCTCCTGTCCCCTGTCTCCTCTCCCTGTCTCCTCTCTCCTGTCTCCCTCCTCTCCCCTGTCTCCTCTCCCCTGTCTCCCTCTGTCCTCTCTCCTCTCTCTGTCTCCCTCCCCTCTCCTGTCCCTGTCCCCTGTCTCCTCTCCCTGTCTCCCTCCCTGTCTCCTCTCCCCTGTCTCCTCTCCCCTCTCCTGTCTCCTGTCCCTGTCTCCTCTCCCCTGTCTCTCCCCTGTCTCCTGTCTCTCCCCTGTCTCCTCTCCCCTGTCTCCTCTCCCCTGTCTCCTCTCCCCTGTCCCCTGTCTCCTCTCCCCTGTCCCCTGTCTCCTCTCCCTGTCTCCTCTCCCCTGTCTCCTCTCTCCTCTCTGTCTCCTCCTCCCCGTCTCTCTCCTGTCTCCTCTCCCCTGTCCCCTGTCTCCTCTCCCCTGTCTCCTCTCCCCCTCTCCCCCTCCTCTCCTCTCCCCTGTCTCCTCTCCCCTGTCTCCTCTCCCCTGTCTCCTCTCCCTGTCCCCTGTCCCCTCTCCCCTGTCTCCTCTCCCCTGTCCCCTGTCTCCTCTCCCCTGTCTCCTCTCCCCTCCCCTGTCTCCTCTCCCCTGTCCTCTCCCCTGTCTCCTATCCCTGTCCCCTGTCTCCCCTGTCTCCTCTCCTCTCTACCCTGTCTCTCTCCCTCCCCTGTCTCCCTCTCCCCTGTCTCCTCTCCCCTGTCTCTCTCCCCTGTCCCCTGTCTACCCTCTCCCCTGTCTCCTCTCCCCTGTCTCCTGTCCCCTGTCTCCCCTGTCTCCTCTCCCCTGTCCTCTCCACTCTCCCCTGTCCCAGCACGCTGAGCTCCTGTCCAACCCCAGGAAAAGCAGCTGGATTGTATTCGGTCAGAGTCTCCAGATCAAGGCCGACGGCGCGATGTTCAGACACATCCTCAACTTCCTGAGATGTGGGCGCCTGTTGCTGCCCTCTGGGTTCAGGTACAGTAGGGAGCTGGGAAACTGGACACAGCAGTGAGCCAAAATGGACGCTCTCATCAGTCAATACTAACCATTTCTGTGTCCATGCTGTGCAGGGAATGGCGGCTGCTGTGCCATGAGGTAGAGGAGTTTCAGATCCCAGCTCTGACTGGAGCCCTGGAGGACTGCTCTGACTACAGGTGAGAGAGAAGGGCACCTCTATATACTGTCGGCAGTCAGGTGGACTCAGTTAGAAGACAAAGGGGAATGGACAAACGCCAGTCAAATCAGTCATTTTCAATTCAATAAGCAATTATCATGAAAAGTTATTTTGACTGACAGATTGACGACAACAGTGGTTGGGGACTGGTGAATAGCTTAGTGTTGTGATTGCTCAGTTATTAAAATAGTCTTTGACTGTGTGGTCTGTCTGTACTCAGGGCCTGGTGGAAGAGCAACAAGCCTGCTGCCAGTAACCAGTCTTCCTCTTCAGCCGAGTCCCTGCTCATTTACAACCAAGATCAAGATGGCTTCACGGGGATCGGTTACAACCAGGTACGTTCCTGCTTGCCTTTGTCTTGGCTTTGTCAAACACACACAACCCGGGGGGGGTTCCATAATGTTGAATAATGGCTGGCACAGCTTACATGGCATATTGTCAAACCAGCAGGGCTCGTATTCATTAAGTGTCTCAGAGAAGGAGCGATGATCTAGGAACCGATCCCACTTGTCCATGTAGTCTTATTTATTATGATCTAACAGACAAAACTGATCCTATATCAGCAGTCCTACTTTGAGAAGCTTTATGAATGCAGGCCCTGATCCAGTTTGGAGAGGGATCAAAGTCAACCTCTTACAGATTTACAGTCTTGAGTTGTGTTGTAGCTTGATAACTGGAGGAACTCATCCAAGGAATTTACTTTGAGCTCGACCCTGCAGGGAGAGGTGGGGAAGGATCATATTAGATGGCCCCAGGGTGCTTAGTGGTAGATACTGTACTCTACTATACTTTATTATACTCTAATATAATGTACTATACTATGATATACTCTACTATACTCTAATGTACTCTACTTGACTCTACTATACTATGATATACTCTAATATACTCTAATGTACTATACTATACTTGACTCTACTATACTATGATATACTCTTAATATACTCTACTGTACTCTAATGTACTCTACTATACTCTACTTGACTCTACTATACTATGATATACTCTAATATACTCTACTGTACTAGACTATGCTCTGCTATAATCTACTTTACTCTACTATAGACTCCTATACTCTACGATACTCTACTATACTTTACTCCACTATACACTACTATACTCTTCTATAATGTACTCTACTATACTGTACTGTACTCTACTCTACTATACACTACTATACTCTACTCTGCTATACTTAACTATACTTTACTCTACTATACTTAACTCTACTATATTATACTATAATCTACTCTACTTTACTCTACTATACTCTACTTTACTCTACTCTATTCCACTCCACAGGAGATCATGGATGTAAGTCCATCACAAACCCAAGATGGAGCCAGTCCTGAAGACTCCTTCATCTCAGTGGTTGAGGACATCTGTTCATTGGTGGAACCAGAGAATGACCTGAGACTGAGAGAATCTCTGCTTAAGAGACTAGAGGAGAGCAGGCAGGTCAACACAGAGGACAGAATAGAGCCAAGCCAGCTCCCACCAGCTCCTCTACAGTCAACAGTAGAGTCAACAGTAGAGTCAACAGTAGAGTCAACAGGAGAGTCAACAGTAGAGTCAACAGTAGAGTCAACAGTAGAGTCAACAGGAGAGTCAACAGGAGAGTCAACAGTAGAGTCAACAGTAGAGTGTGGTGGTCAGACCAGTCACCTCCCAGTCCCCTCTGACAGACTGACTCAGACCAACACCAGGTCAGATACCAGCAGCAAGCTCTCATCATCCCCTTTGGCACAAAACAGAACATTGGACACAATGGATACCAGAAAGCTATCCGCTTCTCTCCGCAGTGTAACACGCAAGCCTGACGATGCTAGTCAATTCTCCCCAACGGCGCTGAGTAGTCCGGGACAGAAACAAGGAGGTTCCAGATACTTCTCATCTCCTGGTCGATATCAGGGTGGTTGGGGAAAGATGGCAACACCAGACGGTCTAGGTGAGATCTCAGCCTCTCTCCAGAGGATGATCCGGAGGAACAGAGAGGAGGAGGGCAGACTTTCTGCGTCGCTGCAGAGACCGGTTCAGCTGGCAGAGACTGTGTTTCAGAGTGGGCCCAACACACAGCCCAGGGGGACACCGTCTGGGCTACCAGCCAGGGAAGGGGCCCTCTGCCCCGCCACAGGCGCCAGGGGCTCCATGCCTGACCCCCTCCCTAATCCAGCCTCAGCCAGGCTGTCTGCCCTCACAGCCCTCCTGGCCAGACAGGGTCTCCCTGGGGGCGCACAGGGGACAAGGTACCCCGCACAGAGGGCCGGTGTGGAGGGAGACACTGAGGGACAGAGCACAGGCAAGCCTTACACCACTACTCAGAGAGGTGAGGGAGACACTGAGGGACAGAGCACAGGCAAGCCTTACACCACTACTCAGAGAGGTGAGGGAGACTTAAAGGTGTTTCTCAATGTGCATACTACCGTGCTCCACACTCTGATGCTCCGAGCGCATTCTCCCGACCACGTTCTCTTGAGTACGTTCTTGTGAGGACGAGAGTGTGGAGAACGCATATCCCCCCTACTGTATTACCTCACGCTGCACCTCCCCGTTCACTGAACCTTCTTCCAGCCAGGACAACGGCAACAATAGAGACCAAACAAGATATACACAAAGCAAACGTTTTACTTCATAATTATCAGCTAGCTATATGTGAATCATAATGATCTAGCTAGCCAGCTAGTTAAACAGGCAAAAATGACCTAAAATGAATGTTCTGCAAGGTAGATTATATTTTTCGTGACTAGCTAGCTAGCCAGTTAGCCCTATTGACTTACTATGGACTTACCCATTCACTGAACCTTCTTCCAGCCAGGACAATGGCAATAGAGACGAAACAAGATATACACAAAGCAAAAGCTTTACTTCATAACTATCAGCTAGCTATATGTGAAGTGTAATAATCTAGCTAACCGGATAGTTTAACATGTTAAAATGACATAAAACTAATATTATGCAGGTAGATGTCATCTCTTCATGGGTAGCTAGCTAGCTAACAACTCTTCAGGGCTATCTGGCTAGCTAACAGTAGTAGTTAGCTAACAGTAGTAGCTAGCAAACAGTAGTAGCTAGCTAACAGTAGTAGCTAGCTAGTTAGCCCTATTGACTTACTATGGGCTTGCAATCTACGCACACTACAGTGGGTATTGTAGGCAGGTAACCATGCCAAAATTAGCACAGCATGTATTTATTAACGTATCAAGATAAAATATTGTAATCAGGCAACATGTGAATAGGAAACATTTCATTCCAAAGTTGGAGTGTATTTTCTCTCGCTTCAGCTCAAATAATGGCCGCTATTGATTTCAAGAAATGTTGTGTAATTTTTTACATGGTTGCGTGCGTCATATTTTTGTGCATACTTTCCTTTGAAGCTTGCATCGATGCATGCTTCAAAATATGTACAAACGGAGTACGCATTCCAGAAGTGCCCTCCGTACCTCGTTTTACATACTTCGATTTAGACTCGTACTCGGACTCTCCCGTGCTCTAATTTGTGTGCTCGGAGCATAGAGTTTCTAAACCCAGAGGCGCAACATCACGAGACTTCCGGGAACGCTTGAGAAGCAGACCAAGCAGACCAGGCCGGGGTTTGGGGTTAGAGAAGAAGTCTATGACAATGATGAAACATTCTTCCTTAGAAATCTAAAGGAACAACCTAGAATCGAGCCAATGTCTTCAGTAGTTGAACACGTTATTACTCCAACATGTCTTCAGTAGTTGAACATGTTATTACTCCAACATGTCTTCAGTAGTTGAACATGTTATTACTCCATCATGTCTTCAGTAGTTGAACATGTTATTACTCCAACATGTCTTCAGTAGTTGAACATGTTATTACTCCATCATGTCTTCAGTAGTTGAACATGTTATTACTCCATCATGTCTTCAGTAGTTGAACATGTTATTACTCCATCATGTCTTCAGTAGTTGAACATGTTATTACTCCAACATGTCTTCAGTAGTTGAACATGTTATTACTCCAATCATGTCTTCAGTAGTTGAACATGTTATTACTCCAACATGTCTTCAGTAGTTGAACATGTTATTACTCCAACGTGTCTTCAGTAGTTGAACATGTTATTACTCCAACGTGTCTTCAGTAGTTGAACATGTTATTACTCCAACATGTCTTCAGTAGTTGAACATGTTATTACTCCATCGTGTCTTCAGTAGTTGAACATGTTATTACTCCAACATGTCTTCAGTAGTTGAACATGTTATTACTCCATCATGTCTTCAGTAGTTGAACATGTTATTACTCCAACATGTCTTCAGTAGTTGAACATGTTATTACTCCAACATGTCTTCAGTAGTTGAACATGTTATTACTCCATCATGTCTTCAGTAGTTGAACATGTTATTACTCCAACATGTCTTCAGTAGTTGAACATGTTATTACTCCATCATGTCTTCAGTAGTTGAACATGTTATTACTCCATCATGTCTTCAGTAGTTGAACATGTTATTACTCCAACATGTCTTCAGTAGTTGAACATGTTATTACTCCAACATGTCTTCAGTAGTTGAACATGTTATTACTCCAACATGTCTTCAGTAGTTGAACATGTTATTACTCCAACATGTCTTCAGTAGTTGAACATGTTATTACTCCAACATGTCTTCAGTAGTTGAACATGTTATTACTCCAACATGTCTTCAGTAGTTGAACATGTTATTACTCCAACATGTCTTCAGTAGTTGAACATGTTATTACTCCAACATGTCTTCAGTAGTTGAACATGTTATTACTCCAACATGTCTTCAGTCTTCAGTAGTTGAACATGTTATTACTCCATCATGTCTTCAGTAGTTGAACATGTTATTACTCCATCATGTCTTCAGTAGTTGAACATGTTATTACTCCACATGTCTTCAGTAGTTGAACATGTTATTACTCCAACATGTCTTCAGTAGTTGAACATGTTATTACTCCAACATGTCTTCAGTAGTTGAACATGTTATTACTCCAACATGTCTTCAGTAGTTGAACATGTTATTACTCCAACATGTCTTCAGTAGTTGAACATGTTATTACTCCAACCATGTCTTCAGTAGTTGAACATGTTATTACTCCAACATGTCTTCAGTAGTTGAACATGTTATTACTCCAATCATGTCTTCAGTAGTTGAACATGTTATTACTCCATCATGTCTTCAGTAGTTGAACATGTTATTACTCCATCATGTCTTCAGTAGTTGAACATGTTATTACTCCAACATGTCTTCAGTAGTTGAACATGTTATTACTCCAACATGTCTTCAGTAGTTGAACATGTTATTACTCAAACATGTCTTCAGTAGTTGAACATGTTATTACTCCAACATGTCTTCAGTAGTTGAACATGTTATTACTCCAACATGTCTTCAGTAGTTGAACATGTTATTACTCCAACATGTCTTCAGTAGTTGAACATGTTATTACTCCAACATGTCTTCAGTAGTTGAACATGTTATTACTCCATCATGTCTTCAGTAGTTGAACATGTTATTACTCCATCATGTCTTCAGTATAGTTAAAACATGTTATTACTCCATCATGTCTTCAGTAGTTGAACATGTTATTACTCCATCATGTCTTCAGTAGTTGAACATGTTATTACTCCATCATGTCTTCAGTAGTGAACATGTTATTACTCAACATGTCTTCAGTAGTTGAACATGTTATTACTCCATCATGTCTTCAGTAGTTGAACATGCTATTACTCCATCATGTCTTCAGTAGCGACAAACTGACATGTTTTCATTTTCGTCAAAAACAACTTTATATCGAAGGCGTGCCTTTTATTTGACGTCCTGCAACATGCCAATTCGGTGCGAGACGCCCTGTCACGCCCTGGCTCTGGGGACACTTGTATGTTGAGCCAGGGTGTGAGTTTCCTTTGGGTATTCTAGTTGCTGAATTTCTATGTTGGCCAGAGTGGTTCTCAATCAGAGGCAACGAGTGTCAGCTGTTGCTGGTTGTCTCTGATTGGGAATGGCATTTAGACAGGCTGTTTTCCCACAGGTGTTGTGGGATCTTGTTCCTTTTGGTTTGTACCGTAGGACTGCACGTATCGTTTGTTGTTTTGTTCGGGTGATTACTCTATTAAATAAAATATGTTCACCTTCAACGCTGCGCCTTGGTCCTCCTCCTTCGACGATCGTGACAGAAGATCCCACCAAGACTGGACCAAGCAGCGTGTCCAGGGAGCCATCGACCAAGGAGATCTCTTCTCGGATCTCCTTCGCCTGTAGACTGGGTCAAACCGGGTGAGACAAGAGGGGCTTGACTTCTCTCAGAAGGTGTAGAGGATGCGGAGCCATATGGAGACCGGGTACACGGGTAGGAGAGACGCCCAGAAAATGTTTAGGGGGGGCTAACGACGTGGACGACGGGCCAGCAGGAGACTGCTCTAGAGCGGTAGCGGGTTGGCAGAGGAGGCCGAGGTTACGGGGGCCACTGGTCGAAGAGGGGATGGAAGGTGTAGAGGCACGGCGAGAGGTACTGGGGTGTGTTACCAGTCCGGTCGGCCCGTTGTAGATCCCTGCGTAGGGCCAGTGGTGTGTGTGTCCCCAGTACGGTCCGGTCTGTTCCTGCTCTCCGCACCAAGCCTATGGTGCGCGTCGCCAGCCGGCCCGGCCTGTTCCTGTCTCCTCACCAAGTCAGTGATGGCATCGGCCCGGTCCGGCCCGCTCCTGCTCCCCGCACCAAGCCAAGGTGGCATCGCCAGCCCGGCCCGGCCTGTTCCTGCTCCCAGGTGTAGCCTATGGTGCGCGTCGCCAGCCCGGCCTGGAGTTCCTGCTCCCCGCACCAAGCCAATAGTGCGCGTCGCCAGCCCGGCCCGTCCTGTTCCTGCTCCCCGCACCAAGTGTAATGGTGCGCGTGCCAGCCCGGCCCGGCCTGTGCCTGCTCCCCGCACCAAGCCTATGGTGCGCGTCGCCAGCCCGGTCCGGCCCGCTCCTGCTCCCCGCACCAAGCCAATGGTGCGGTCGCCAGCCCGGTCCGGCCCGCTCCTGCTCCCCGCACCAAGCCAATATGCGCGTCGCCAGCCCGGTCCGGTCCGTTCCTGCTTCCCACTTTGCCAGTGGTGTGCCCCAATGTACCCCTGGTCCGGCACCGGTCAGCTGCTTCACGCCGGAGCTAGAGCAATCCGCTCCACCAGTGTGCAGTCCAGCTCCGGCCAGCGGGGCCAGACCGGACCAGGGGTACTTTGGGGGGTTGGACTCTCAGTGTGGATCAGGCCCGGAGTGGATCCGCCGCCTGGCGGAGTGACCCGGTCCCTCCCCTGTGGTGTTTGGTTGGCGCGGAGCAGGTCTGCGACTTTAGGAGGGTACTGTCACGCCCTGGCTCTAGGGGCACTTGTAGTTGAGCCTGGTGTGAGGTTTCCTTTGGGTATTCTAGTTGCTGAATTTCATGTTGGCCAGAGTGGTTCTCAATCAGAGGCAACGATGTCAGCTGTTGCTGGTTGTCCTGATTGGGAACCACATTTAGACAGGCTGTTTTCCCACAGGTGTTGTGGGATTCCTTTTGGTTTGTACCGTGACTGCACCTCGTTTGTTGTTTCTCGGGTGTTACTGGCATTAAATAAAATATGTTCACCTTCAACGCTGCGCCTTGGTCCTCCTCCTTCGACGATCGTGAGACAGACGCTCTTATCCAGAGCGACTTACAGTTACATACATTATTCTTTTCTTTTTTTTTTCATATGGCCCCCCGTAGGAATCAGGCCACAACCCTGAGGGTTGCAAAAGGCCATGCTTTACCAACTGAGCTACCTCCCTGACAGCCTTTCCCTCCCCTACCCTGGACGACGCTGGGCCAATTGTGCGCCGCCCCATTGGTCTCCCGGTTGCAGCCGGCTACAGCAGAGCCTGGACGACCGTTAGACCCGATGACGTGTTTCTGTGCATGAGCTTAGCTAGCCAACGTCGTCAGGCCTACAACTGTGATCAGGGGGATTTCTATTGGAGAAGTAGTTTCTGCCTGTCATCATACTGTACTGCCTTTGAGGGTAGTATGCATTTTGAGAATCACCCTACTAAAACCTTAAAGACGTCCTCCAGTGATTTTTCCTGTTGAAAAGTAATATCCCAAGTATAAATACAGGAAAGTACACACAGTAAAGGGTAAAATCATGTGGTTTTAGCAAACTTCCAGGAGTAGGGCTGATGGGGATTCGTGATGTCATCAGCCTCCCCCCTTGCTTGAGGAACAATAGAGAACAAAAGGGGAAAGTCCGCCCCCCCCCCCCCCACACTGTGCCATGTCATGAGGCACCTGGACCACCTAGTGAGATGTGCCTCTTGTTAAGTAAATCAGGTGTTAAATGAGGTGAAAAGGAGACTGGAGTAAGACTTACATAGACTAGTAGTACTGTTAGGCAGTGATAGTAGATCATTGGCTTCAATAGGCTTTGTAGAATGTCTGTCAGAGTGAGCTTGGGTCAGAATAATGTTAAAATGGTTCCTTTACCCTGAAAGTGACTTCGGAACTCACAATGTACTGGGTCTCTTGGGGCTGTCTCTCAGGTGTAGATGGCATTGGAGCAGGCCTGACCTGAGGGCTGTCTCTCAGGTGTAGATGGCATTGGAGCAGGCCTGACCTGAGGGCTGTGTCTCAGGTGTAGATGGCATTGGAGCAGGCCTGACCTGAGGGCTGTCTCTCAGGTGTAGATGGCATTGGAGCAGGCCTGACCTGAGGGCTGTCTCTCAGGTGTAGATGGCATTGGAGCAGGCCTGACCTGAGGGCTGTCTCTCAGGTGTAGATGGCATTGGAGCAGGCCTGACCTGAGGGCTGTCTCTCAGGTGTAGATGGCATTGGAGCAGGCCTGACCTGAGGGCTGTGTCTCAGGTGTAGATGGCATTGGAGCAGGCCTGACCTGAGGGCTGTCTCTCAGGTGTAGATGGCATTGGAGGCCTGACCTGAGGGCTGTCTCTCAGGTGTAGATGGCATTGGAGCAGGCCTGACCTGAGGGCTGTCTCTCAGGTGTAGATGGCATTGGAGCAGGCCTGACCTGAGGGCTGTCTCTCAGGTGTAGATGGCATTGGAGCAGGCCTGACCTGAGGGCTTGTCTCTCAGGTGTGTAGATGGCATTGGAGCAGGCCTGACCTGAGGGCTGTCTCTCAGGTGTATTTGGCATTGGAGCAGGTCTGACCTGAGGGCTGTCTCTCAGGTGTAGATGGCATTGGAGCAGGCCTGACCTGAGGGCTGTCTCTCAGGTGTAGATGGCATTGGAGCAGGCCTGACCTGAGGGCAGGTGTCTCTCAGGTGTAGATGGCATTGGAGCAGGCCTGACCTGAGGGCTGTCTCTAGCGATTGGGTGTAGATGGCATTGGAGAGGCCTGACCTGAGGGCTGTCTCTCAGGTGTAGATGGCATTGGAGCAGGCCTGACTGAGGGCTGTCTCTCAGGTGTAGATGGCATTGGAGCAGCCTGACCTGAGGGCTGTCTCTCAGGTGTAGATGGCATTGGAGCAGGCCTGATGTGAGGGCTGTCTCTCAGGTGTAGATGGCATTGGAGCAGGCTGACCTGAGGGCTGTCTCTCAGGTGTAGATGGCATTGGAGCAGGCCTGACCTGAGGGCTGTCTCTCAGGTGTAGATGGCATTGGAGCAGGCCTGACCTGAGGGCTGTCTCTGGTGTAGATGGCATTGGGAGCAGGCCTGACCTGAGGGCTGTCTCTCAGGTGTAGATGGCACTAAGAGCACTGACCTGAGGGCTGTCTCTCAGGTGTAGATGTGGCTTGGAGCAGGCCTGACCTGTGTGGCTGTCTCTCAGGTGTAGATGGCATTGGAGCAGGCCTGACCTGAGGGCTGTCTCTCAGGTGTAGATGGCATGGGAGCAGGTGTAGCGTGAGGGCTGTCTCTCAGGTGTGATGGCATTGGAGCGTGCCTGGTGTGAGCTGTGTCTCTCAGGTGTAGATGGCGTGTTGGAGCAGGCCTGACCTGAGGTGTGTCTCTCAGGTGTAGATGCATTGGAGCAGGCCTGACCTGAGGGCTGTCTCTCAGGTGTAGATGGCATGTGGAGCAGGCCTGGTGTAGGGCTGTAGCTCAGGTGTGTAGCATTGGAGCAGGCCTGACCTGAGGGCTGCGTGTCAGGTGTAGATGGTGTGGGAGCAGGCCTGACCTGAGGGCTGTCTGTGTGTAGATGGCATTGGAGCAGGCCTGACCTGAGGGCTGTCTGTGTGGTGTAGTAGATGGCATTGGAGCAGCCTGACCTGAGGGCGTGTCTCAGGTGTAGATGGCATGGAGCAGGCCTGACCTTAAGGGCTGTCTCTCAGGTGTAGATAGGCATTGGAGCAGGCCTGTGTGATGGGCTGTGTTCAGTATGTCTCATACCGTGTAGGAAGTGTATCTGTGGAGGCTTGATGCAGCTCTCTCTCTCTCTCTGAGTAGATGTGTCCATGGAGCAGGCCTGCCCCGAGGGCTCTCTCTCTGTGAGTAGATGATGTCCCATTAGGTGCAGGCCTGCCCCGAGGGGTCTCTGTAGCTGAGTAGATGATGTCCATTGGAGCAGGCCTGCCCCGAGGGCTGTCTCTCTCTGTGTGATGACGCGTGTGTGTGGAGCAGGCCTGCCCCGAGGGCTGTGCGTGTGAGTAGATGACGTGTGGTGTGGAGCAGGCCTGCCCCGTGGGCTCTCTCTCTCTGAGTAGATGACGTCCCGTGGAGCAGGCCTGCCCCGAGGGCTCTCTCGTGTCTGTGTAGATGACGTCCATGTGAGCAGGCCTGTGAGGGCGTGTCTCTCTCTGAGTAGATGACGTCCATTGGAGCAGCCTGCCCCCGTGTGCTCTCTCTCTGTGGTGTAGATGACGTCCATTGGAGCAGGCCTGACCTGAGGGCTGTGTTCAGTATGTCTCATACCAGTGTAGAGGAAGTCTCTTAGAGGCTTACATGTGTCTCTAGCGTGTCTTCTCTCGTGTGATGTAGAGTAGATGACGTCCATTAGCAGTGGTGCCCCGAGGGCTTGATGCAGTCTCTCTCTCTCTCTCGTGTGAGTAGATGACGTCCATTGGAGCAGGCCTGCCTGAGTGGGCGTGTGCAGTGTCTCTGTAGCGTCTGGTGTCTCTGAGTAGATGACGTCC
Organism: Coregonus suidteri; assembly: GCA_036851935.1. Lineage (NCBI taxonomy): Eukaryota > Metazoa > Chordata > Actinopteri > Salmoniformes > Salmonidae > Coregonus > Coregonus suidteri. The sequence continues at coordinate 4,220,284 of CM072252.1, read as the reverse complement.
ATTGGAGCAGGCCTGTGGTGTAGGGTGCTGCATGTAGCCTGTGCGGTGCTGCAGTGTGGTGTAGGGTTGCGTGTGTGTGATGTAGCGTGTGGGCAGCGTGTGGTGAGCCTGGTGATACTTGTGACCCAGGCCTGTCTACACAGCGTGTGGTGTAGCGTGTGAAGAGGTAGCACTGTCTTCTTCTTTTGTAGCGTGTGAATGTATTTTGTGGTGTAGCGTGTAGTGTAAATAGTGACATGTATTTGTCAAAGGTGGTGTGAAATAAAGTGGTGTGGTGTGGTGTGTAGCGTGTGGTGTAGCGTGTGATGTAGCGCGTGTGAATGTATTTAGTACATTTTGTATAGTCGTGTGGTGCCATGTATTGTAGCAAAGGTGAATAGCGTCCCTCAGTGTCAAGCAGACAAAGACCAAAAACGTGAGAGCAGATATCAAGAGTAAGTGTGACCTTGTACTGTGTGTGGTTTGATAGTGTATGTGTTGTGCTCAGTAAACGCATGCAGTATGCCACCCTGTCCACAAGGGGGAGATGGAGCGTGTACTTTCTAAAATCAGTGATAGTAGCTATAGAAGGAGCGGTAGTACAGCGTCATGTGTTCCAGGAAACTCTGTGTGAATAAATAACGTCCAGCAGCTATGATGGATTGGACACATTCCGTGTTAGAAACTAAAACCAACTGTCGTGCTGAGGAGGATGTAGCGTGTGGTGTAGCGTGTGGTGTAGCGTGTGATGTAGCGTGTGGTGTAGCGTGTGATGTAGCGTGTGATGTAGCGTGTGGTGTAGCGTGTGGTGTAGCTAGCGTGTGGTGTGTAGCGTGTGGTGTAGCGTGTGATGTAGTGTAGTGTGGTATGGAATGTGTTAACTAATCTTGGCACCCAGAACCAAATATTGCGTGTTAAAGTTTGTCACAGGACTTTGTTTACTGGCCACAGCATGAGAGAACAACTATCACACTATCATTATGCATGATGAATCTAGTCCATTAGAGCAGGACTGGCTTGAATTCCCGCTGTTGGTTTCCTCTGTTTAATGAGAGAGAAACAGTGTGCGTCCCAAATGGCAGCCTAATCCCTATATAGTGCACTACTGGTTAAAAGCAGTGCACTATAAAGGGAATTGGGTGCCATTTGGGAAGCAGACCACAATAGTTTAGATCTGTAGAGGTTCTGTTGTATATATTTCCTGCTGAGTCGTGGTAAACGAGTTGATTTGCATCCAGACAGTCTGTCTCTAGCTCACCTTCCAGATGTGGCTTTTGCCTGCTTCAATGTGTCCTGGGAGGAGATGGTGTTTGGGAGGCAGTGCCACGTCTTTCTGACTGGACTCATCCTGGACTCCATAAGACTAGAGGACTCCAAGGACTGCACTGTCAAGATAGCCAATCTGGTCTATTTCCTCTGGGTAACAAGACTAGACTATACGCTTGCCGGCAGTTTTCTGAACACAGATTAAGCCTGGACTAAAATGCAAACTCAATGGGGATTCTCCATTCAGCATGCTCTTTAGTCCAGGATTAGGTTTAATCTGTGTCCGGGAAACTCCCCCTTTGTGTTGATATAAGGACTTTTTATATTGCTGATATTATGGAGTTATATTATGGAGTTGATGTTCTGTAAACTGTTTGAGTGGTCACCTGAGGTGCCAATATTGGTGTGGTAAAGATGGGTCTCTTTGGTGCAGCTCTCATTCGTTCCCTGACCCCTCTCCCGTCGCTCTCTTCCCCCAGACAGGACAGGCGAAGGCTGAGGACTTTGTCTCTGAGCTGCTCAGAGTCGTTTGTTCTGAGAGACGGGAGAAGAGCAGAGAGCAGCAGCTACTGCAGTGGGTGGAGGTGAGCGCCTTTCCTCTCAGTGTTTCCCCTAGAATATTGTCCAGACGGGGTCCCACAAAACCAACATTCAGGGCCTCTTGAACCAAAAATCTTCAATTGAAATCAATCTACTGTGACTATCTCTGAGATCCATCATCCCTTTCCTTGTTCCAGTTCTCCCTTCCTCTAGCCCAGCGCTACACCGAGTGTCTGGAGCAGCTGGATAGAGGACTCTGTCATACAGTCAGTCTGTTTCCTTAAGACAAGACTACAGTGTTCCCCACACCTCAGCACAGTAAGATACACTACCCTACAGACTACAGGCCCACAGTGTTCCCCACACCTCAGCACAGTAAGATACACTACCCTACAGACTACAGGCCCACAGTGTTCCCCACACCTCAACACAGTAAGATACACTACCCTACAGACTACAGGCCCACAGTGTTCCCCACACCTCAACACAGTAAGATACACTACCCTACAGACTACAGGCCCCACAGTGTTCCCCACACCTCAGCACAGTAAGATACACTACCCTACAGACTACAGGCCCACAGTGTTCCCCACACCTCAACACAGTAAGATACACTACCCTACAGACTACAGGCCCACAGTGTTCCCCACACCTCAGCACAGTAAGATACACTACCCTACAGACTACAGGCCCACAGTGTTCCCCACACCTCAGCACAGTAAGATACACTACCCTACAGACTACAGGTTCCCCACAGTGTTCCCCACACCTCAACACAGTAAGATACACTACCCTACAGACTACAGGCCCACAGTGTTCCCCACACCTCAACACAGTAAGATACACTACCCTACAGACTACAGGCCCACAGTGTTCCCCACACCTCAACACAGTAAGATACACTACCCTACAGACTACAGGCCCACAGTGTTCCCCACACCTCAACACAGTAAGATACACTACCCTACAGACTACAGGCCCACAGTGTTCCCCACACCTCAACACAGTAAGATACACTACCCTACAGACTACAGGCCCACAGTGTTCCCCACACCTCAACACAGTAAGATACACTACCCTACAGACTACAGGCCCACAGTGTTCCCCACACCTCAGCACAGTAAGATACACTACCCTACAGACTACAGGCCCACAGTGTTCCCCACACCTCAACACAGTAAGATACACTACCCTACAGACTACAGGCCCACAGTGTTCCCCACACCTCAACACAGTAAGATACACTACCCTACAGACTACAGGCCCACAGTGTTCCCCACACCTCAACACAGTAAGATACACTACCCTACAGACTACAGGCCCACAGTGTTCCCCACACCTCAGCACAGTAAGATACACTACCCTACAGACTACAGGCCCACAGTGTTCCCCACACCTCAACACAGTAAGATACACTACCCTACAGACTACAGGCCCACAGTGTTCCCCACACCTCAGCACAGTAAGATACACTACCCTACAGACTACAGGCCCACAGTGTTCCCCACACCTCAACACAGTAAGACACACTACCCTACAGACTACAGGCCCACAGTGTTCCCCACACCTCAGCACAGTAAGATACACTACCCTACAGACTACAGGCCCACAGTGTTCCCCACACCTCAACACAGTAAGATACACTACCCTACAGACTACAGGCCCACAGTGTTCCCCACACCTCAACACAGTAAGATACACTACCCTACAGACTACAGGCCCACAGTGTTTCCCCACACCTCAACACAGTAAGATACACTACCCTACAGACTACAGGCCCACAGTGTTCCCCACACCTCAACACAGTAAGATACACTACCCTACAGACTACAGGCCCACAGTGTTCCCCACACCTCAGCACAGTAAGATACACTACCCTACAGACTACAGGCCCACAGTGTTCCCCACACCTCAACACAGTAAGATACACTACCCTACAGACTACAGGCCCACAGTGTTCCCCACACCTCAACACAGTAAGATACACTACCCTACAGACTACAGGCCCACAGTGTTCCCCACACCTCAACACAGTAAGATACACTACCCTACAGACTACAGGCCCACAGTGTTCCCCACACCTCAGCACAGTAAGATACACTACCCTACAGACTACAGGCCCACAGTGTTCCCCACACCTCAACACAGTAAGATACACTACCCTACAGACTACAGGCCCACAGTGTTCCCCACACCTCAACACAGTAAGATACACTACCCTACAGACTACAGGCCCACAGTGTTCCCCACACCTCAACACAGTAAGATACACTACCCTACAGACTACAGGCCCACAGTGTTCCCCACACCTCAACACAGTAAGATACACTACCCTACAGACTACAGGCCCACAGTGTTCCCCCACACCTCAACACAGTAAGATACACTACCCTACAGACTACAGGCCCACAGTGTTCCCCACACCTCAACACAGTAAGATACACTACCCTACAGACTACAGGCCCACAGTGTTCCCCACACCTCAGCACAGTAAGATACACTACCCTACAGACTACAGGCCCACAGTGTTCCCCACACCTCAACACACAGTAAGATACACTACCCTACAGACTACAGGCCCACAGTGTTCCCCACACCTCAACACAGTAAGATACACTACCCTACAGACTACAGGCCCACAGTGTTCCCCACACCTCAACACAGTAAGATACACTACCCTACAGACTACAGGCCCACAGTGTTCCCCACACCTCAACACAGTAAGATACACTACCCTACAGACTACAGGCCCACAGTGTTCCCCACACCTCAACACAGTAAGATACACTACCCTACAGACTACAGGCCCACAGTGTTTCCCACACCTCAACACAGTAAGATACACTACCCTACAGACTACAGGCCCACAGTGTTCCCCACACCTCAACACAGTAAGATACACTACCCTACAGACTACAGGCCCACAGTGTTCCCCACACCTCAACACAGTAAGATACACTACCCTACAGACTACAGGCCCACAGTGTTCCCCACACCTCAACACAGTAAGATACACTACCCTACAGACTACAGGCCCACAGTGTTCCCCACACCTCAGCACAGTAAGATACACTACCCTACAGACTACAGGCCCACAGTGTTCCCCACACCTCAACACAGTAAGATACACTACCCTACAGACTACAGGCCCACAGTGTTCCCCCACACCTCAACACAGTAAGATACACTACCCTACAGACTACAGGCCCACAGTGTTCCCCACACCTCAACACAGTAAGATACACTACCCTACAGACTACAGGCCCACAGTGTTCCCCACACCTCAACACAGTAAGATACACTACCCTACAGACTACAGGCCCACAGTGTTCCCCACACCTCAACACAGTAAGATACACTACCCTACAGACTACAGGCCCACAGTGTTCCCCACACCTCAGCACAGTAAGATACACTACCCTACAGACTACAGGCCCACAGTGTTCCCCACACCTCAACACAGTAAGATACACTACCCTACAGACTACAGGCCCACAGTGTTCCCCACACCTCAGCACAGTAAGATACACTACCCTACAGACTACAGGCCCACAGTGTTCCCACACCTCAGCACAGTAAGATACACTACCCTACAGACTACAGGCCCACAGTGTTCCCCACACCTCAACACAGTAAGATACACTACCCTACAGACTACAGGCCCACAGTGTTCCCCACACCTCAACACAGTAAGATACACTACCCTACAGACTACAGGCCCACAGTGTTCCCCACACCTCAACACAGTAAGATACACTACCCTACAGACTACAGGCCCACAGTGTTCCCCACACCTCAGCACAGTAAGATACACTACCCTACAGACTACAGGCCCACAGTGTTCCCCACACCTCAACACAGTAAGATACACTACCCTACAGACTACAGGCCCACAGTGTTCCCCACACCTCAACACAGTAAGATACACTACCCTACAGACTACAGGCCCACAGTGTTCCCCACACCTCAACACAGTAAGATACACTACCCTACAGACTACAGGCCCACAGTGTTCCCCACACCTCAACACAGTAAGATACACTACCCTACAGACTACAGGCCCACAGTGTTTCCCCACACCTCAACACAGTAAGATACACTACCCTACAGACTACAGGCCCACAGTGTTCCCCACACCTCAACACAGTAAGATACACTACCCTACAGACTACAGGCCCACAGTGTTCCCCACACCTCAGCACAGTAAGATACACTACCCTACAGACTACAGGCCCACAGTGTTCCCCACACCTCAACACAGTAAGATACACTACCCTACAGACTACAGGCCCACAGTGTTCCCCACACCTCAGCACAGCACAGCACAGACAGGTTCACTCACCTACACCCATCTCAGGATCCCAGTGAAAAGCAACACCCTCCTTCTGGATACAAAGCAATCCATCTTTATTAAATGTGTGAACTTGTTAGGATGAAGAAATATGACAGTTGAGTCCACATTCACGCTCCAGCTTCAACTAGTGGACAGTCATTTTGTCATGTGTTTGTTTGAGAATGGCACTTGAGCGATTCCCCTGCTGCTTTCTGCTGGTTAATACATACATGTACAACGTTATCACAACCTTCCTCTGCTTTCTCATACACAATGCTACAACCACAGAGCACCACTGGCGCAAATATTTACAGACAAAGTACATTTTGGTGTTTTCTTTTTATGAACAACAAGAAAAAGGTTTTTGCATTTGAAACTCTGTAGCTGATAGTATCTGTCCTCTCAGTGTGGACCGTTCTCCCTCTCCCCGTCTACAGCACACCAGCCCCAAGTCACCCAGCTGAGAGGACAGATCCACCATCAGGAGAGACGTCAGCCTCTCAGACCCACTGGCTCTGACCTGTCAGGGGAACTGACCTGGAGTCAGGCTTGCGTCCCAAATGGCACCCTATTCCCTATATATATAGTGCACTACTTTTGACCCGAGCTTTTGGCCATAGGTCTCTGGTCTAAAGTAGTGCACTATATAGGGAATAGGGTGCCATTAGGACGCACCCGCAGTCAGACCTGACCAGCTACAGGAGGCACTAAGGAAGTGGCAACACCACCACGGTAAAACAAGATGGAGGAATCTGACCACAGGTCAATTCAGAAACGAAAGAACAGACATTATGTGAAGACAATGTAAAAGAGTGGTACCAGAATGCTGCCTTTTGAAAAAGCATGTTGATTTGGACCTTTGAAGAGTACACGTATCCTGACATACTCCTGCCTGATTCAGAACTAGCCTTTTCATCCCAAGGTATATCATCAATCATCAGGTGTTTCAGAAGTTGCAGTCTGGAGAAAAAGTGGTCAACAAGACAAGAGGAAGAAGATAAAGCAATCAAGCGTTCATATCTTCACTGGAAACTATTCCAATCATTATTTACAGAGTAACCAATATAGAACAGAACAAACTACTGCACCCACCAGTACTTTTGGAAAGAAAAATATAACAATATTTAAATCAACTTTTTTTTTTTTTTTACAATATAAAAGTTATGCTCAAAAGTGGCTTTTCTTTTTCAAAACAGTGCTATGTCCCAGGTCTTTTCGGCGTCCATGTGAGATGAGAGTTGTTGCTGGCAGCGCGAGAAAAAATAAATACTCGTCAGTCTTCCTTCGCGTGTTAACAGTGTCTTTCTGGATGGAAGCAGCTGGATATTAGACCTGTAGAGAGACCAGAGAACAGAGTTACTACAGAGTTACTACAGAGATACTACAGAGATACTACTAGAGTTACTACAGAGATACTACAGAGTTACTACAGAGATACTACAGAGTTACTACAGAGTTACTACAGAGATACTACAGAGTTACTACAGAGTTACTAGAGTTACTACAGAGATACTACAGAGATACTACAGAGATACTACAGAGTTTACAGAGATACAGAGATACTACAGAGTTACTACAGAGATACTAGAGATACTACAGAGTTTACTACAGAGATATACTACAGAGATACTACAGAGTTACTACAGAGATACTAGAGTTACTACAGAGTTACTACAGAGTTACTACAGAGTTACTACAGAGAGTTACTACAGAGATACTACAGAGTTACTACAGAGATACTAGAGTTACTACAGAGATACTACAGAGATACTAGAGTTACTACAGAGATACTACAGAGATACTACAGAGATACAACAGAGATACTACAGCACCAATACTTCCAATGAAAACACCACAGCTAGCCTGAAATCCAGACCTGTTTTGTGCTAACATTCCACTCCTTGTACTCTGTGTCATGTGTTTGGCATGACAAGGAGTTGAATGTTAGCACAAAGAGGCTGGTACCCAGGCTATGCCATAAACAGCAGCAGCTTGGAGAAATACAGACTAGCACAGCTCTTAGCCCAGGGTCCATATTCACATAGCGTCTCAGTAGGACTGCTGATCTAGGATCAGCTTTCCCTTTTAGATCATAATGAATAAGACTACAAGGCCTGATCCTAGTTCAACACTCCTACTCTGAAACGCTTTGTGAATACAGGCCCTGGGCATTGTTTTAGATAGCATTGTTTAGAGACGGTGTTTTGATTTGAGTGTGACATGAAAAGCGTTGCTCCACTTACTCCAAGCAGGGTTCCAGTCAGGAATCACACTATAGTGGAAGGGCCTATGATCTGAGCTACTTTCTGTAGAGGGAGGGAGGGAGGGAGGGAGGGAGGGAGGGAGGGAGGGAGGGAGGGAGAGAGAGAGAGAGAGGGAGGGAGGAGGGAGGGGGAGAGGGAGGGAGGGAGGGAGGGAGAGGGAGGGAGGGAGGGAGGGAGGGAGGGAGGGAGGGAGAGGGAGGAGAGAGAGAGAGAGAGGAGAGAGGGAGGGAGAGGGAGAGAGGGAGGGAGGGAGGGAGAGGGGGAGGGAGGGAGGGAGAGAGAGGGAGGGAGGGAGGGAGAGGGGAGGGGAGGAGGGAGGGAGGGAGGGAGAGAGGGAGGGAGGGAGGGAGAGAGGAGGGAGGGAGAGGGAGGGGGAGGGAGGGAGGGAGGAGGGAGAGAGAGGAGGGGGAGAGAGAGAGGGAGGGAGGGAGAGGAGGGAGAGGGAGGGGAGGGAGAAAGAGGGAGGGAGGGAGGGAGGAGGGAGGGGAGGGAGAGGGAGGGAGAGAGAGAGAGAGAGAGAGGAGAGGGAGGGAGGGGAGGGAGGCCAGGGTTACAGATGTGTTATTCTGATTAGAGGAATGTTACAAGCATTGCTCATGTCAGCGAGGTTATTGATCATGTCAGCGGGGTTTGCACAAAGCCAAGCTCATACAGGAGATGTTTAATCAATCAATTAATTATTGTTAACATTAATCAATAGTATATCACATTCGATTAGAGACATGATCAACCATTCTTCCATGACTGCATATTGCATGGATCGTAACATATCACAAATCATACCAGCATTGTGTACATGTTAGTCCAAAGCAGCCCTCTGAAAACACCACACTGAGAACTGGTGTTGTAGGGCTGGAGAAAACCCTGCATCTCTCCAGGACTAAGGCCACTGCTTCCATAGCCACTGTGTCTGCGTATAAACTGCTACCAGGTATCAACGAGCCGATAAACCATCCATAACCATTATGTCCACTTACGGCTGAAATGTACTGTCTGTTGCTGTAGCGGGGCTCGTCTTGGGGGAGGCTGGGGGAGGTGACGGCGTCGGAGGACGGGTAGCAGGAGGACGGGGGGTGGCAGGGGAACGAGGGATCCTCAGATAGACAGGCCTCAGGGAGGTGGCTGGACACACAGCCACTGTCTGAACCACTGGAGCCGCTGGCGGACAGACAGTGGGACGACGAGCCAGAGCTCTCAGTAGCTGTGGGGAGAGAGAGAGAGAGGATAGGAGTTGATCATTACTGATAGATGGGCTTGGCTGGTACAGAGGCTGAGAAAAATAATACAAATATTCATCTTTAATTTACAATCTGTAGATACTATGGGATTAGAAAGGTTCAGAATGTATGTGAAACATCACAGCACAGTTGAGAAATATATGGCACATGGAAATCATAAGAGGGTGGTTTAGGTGATAAGTGGGATGGACAGAGTAGCTGAGGGGTGGGGTTTAGGTGATAGGTGGGATGGACAGAGTAGCTGAGGGGTGGGGTTTAGGTGATAGGTGGGATGGACAGAGTAGCTGAGGGGTGGGGTTTAGGTGATAGTGTGGGATGGACAGAGTAGCTGAGGGGTGGGTTTAGGTGATAGGTGGGATGGACAGAGTAGCTGAGGGGTGGGGTTTAGGTGATAGGTGGGATGGACAGAGTAGCTGAGGGGTGGGGTTTAGGTGATAGGGGGATGGACAGAGTAGCTGAGGGGTGGGGTTTAGGTGATAGGTGGGATGGACAGAGTAGCTGAGGGGTGGGGTTTAGGTGATAGGTGGGATGGACAGAGTAGCTGAGGGGTGGGGTTTAGGTGATAGGTGGGATGGACAGAGTAGCTGAGGGGTGGGGTTTAGGGTGGGATGGACAGAGTAGGTTTGATAGGTGGGATGGACAGAGTAGCTGAGGGGTGGGGTTTAGGTGATAGGTGGGATGGACAGAGTAGCTGAGGGGTGGGGTTTAGGTGATAGGTGGGATGGACAGAGTAGCTGAGGGGTGGGGTTTAGGTGATAGGTGGGATGGACAGAGTAGCTGAGGGGTGGGGTTTAGGGGTGGGATGGACAGAGTAGGGGTGGGGTTTAGGTGGTGGGATGGACAGAGTAGCTGAGGGGTGGGGTTTAGGTGATAGGTGGGATGGACAGAGTAGCTGAGGGGTGGGGTTTAGGTGATAGGTGGGATGGACAGAGTAGCTGAGGGGTGGGGTTTAGGTGATAGGTGGGATGGACAGAGTAGCTGAGGGGTGGGGTGGGTGATAGATTAATTATTAATGACTAATTATTACACCCTGAAACTGTGTATAATGTGTTAGAAATGTGTGAGTGTAGGACCAGTAAAGGCTATGGCATTGAGCCACTATTTAGCAATGTGAGTAGAGTTAGACCAGACAACAAAGGACAAGGAGAGCTGGCTACAGACAACTGGGAAACTAAGATAAAGAGGCCTCCCAATTTAGGGAGGGGAGAAACTGTTATGAAAACATGGTGCAGAATATTGTGAGAACGGCAATAACTGAGTAAAGCAGGGAGTAGGATATGTGTGTGTGTGTGTATGTATGTGTGTATGCATGTGTGTATATGTGTGTGTGTGTGTGTGAACTGAAGGTCAGTAGAGCAGTTTTAGAGTGGAAAACTACAGCCCGCCTACAGAGGGAAGGGATTTCTTTTTGTATGACGTATGAGTATAAAAGATGGACTCTGAAATTGTGATGGCAGAATTCTCAATGAATAAATATCTCTGACTATGCAGACCGGGACTCTGGCCGTTACTTAAATCCCAAAAGACTTACAACCTTTTGGGAGACGCACAGAGACACTAAAATAGTTTGTTAAATAATTCACTTAACAGTGGGATGGACAGAGTAGCTGAGGGGTGGGGTTAAGAAGATAGGTGGGATGGACAGAGAGTAGCTGAGGGGTGGGGTTTAAAAGCTCATGTTCTATAATAGTTATGACTGAAAACAAGATATATAATGTATACCGTATGTGTTTAAGTACTGTCTATCCAGATATGTACAGTACCAGTCAAAAGCTTGGACACACCTACTCTAAGGGTTTTTCTTTATTTTTACTATTTTCTACATTGTAGAATAATAGTGAAGACATCAAAACTATGAAATAACACATATGGAATCATGTAGTAACCAAAAAAGTGTTAAACAAATCAAAATATATGTTATATTTGAGATTCTTCAAATAGCCACCCTTTGCCTTGATGACAGCTTTGCACACTCTTGGCTATTTGAAGAATCTCAAATATAAAATATATTTTGATTTGTTTAACACTGTTTTGGTTACTACATGATTCCATATGTGTTATATCATAGTTTTGTTGTCTTCACTATTATTCTACAATGTAAAAAATAGCAAAAATAAAGAAAAACCCTTGAATGAGTAGGTGTGTCCAAACTTTTGACTGGTAGTGTATATCAAATAACTATATTCTTGTTATGTAACTACTGTGAAAAAAAAATGCCATGTATGTAAAATGTGTGTAGAATGTACATGCAACAAGAAAATAAAAAGCTGTCAAAACAAAGTTATTTTGTCCTCCGAAGAGGGGGCGTGGTGGATGGACCAATAAAAAAAACAGTACCATGCGATTGAGGGACAGTTGTGACCTTTCTTGATGATCTAAGCTGCTAGTGTAGTACTACCCTGATATACTGTCCTGAGACAGGCTACCCTGATATACTGTCCAGAGACAGGCTACCCTGATATACTGTCCTGAGACAGGCTGTGTAGTACTACCCTGATATACTGTCCTGAGACAGCCTACCCTGATATACTGTCCTGAGACAGGCTGTGTAGTACTACCCTGATATACTGTCCTGAGACAGGCTGTGTAGTACTACCCTGATATACTGTCCTGAGACAGGCTGTGTAGTACTACCCTGATATACTGTCCTGAGACAGGCTGTGTAGTACTACCCTGATATACTGTCCTGAGACAGGCTGTGTAGTACTACCCTGATATACTGTCCTGAGACAGGCTGTGTAGTACTACCCTGATATACTGTCCTGAGACAGGCTGTGTAGTACTACCCTGATATACTGTCCTGAGACAGGCTGTGTAGTACTACCCTGATATACTGTCCTGAGACAGGCTGTGTAGTACTACCCTGATATACTGTCCTGAGACAGGCTGTGTAGTACTACCCTGATATACTGTCCTGAGACAGGCTGTGTAGTATACTACCCTGATATACTGTCCTGAGACAGGCTGTGTAGTACTACTACCCTGATATACTGTCCTGAGACAGGCTGTGTGTAGTACTACCCTGATATATACTGTCCTGAGACAGGCTGTGTAGTACTACCCTGATATACTGTCCTGAGACAGGCTGTGTAGTACTACCCTGATATACTGTCCTGAGACAGGCTGTGTAGTACTACCCTGATATACTGTCCTGAGACAGGCTGTGTAGTACTACCCTGATATACTGTCCTGAGACAGGCTGTGTAGTACTACCCTGATATATGAGACTGTCCTGATAGACAGGCTGTGTAGTACTACCCTGATATACTGTCCTGAGACAGGCTGTGTAGTACTACCCTGATATACTGTCCTGAGACAGGCTGTGTAGTACTACCCTGATATACTGTCCTGAGACAGGCTGTGTAGCACTACCCTGATATACTGTCCTGAGACAGGCTGTGTAGCACTACCCTGATATACTGACAGGCCTGAGACAGGCTGTGTAGTACTACCCTGATATACTGTCCTGAGACAGGCTGTGTAGTACTACCCTGATATACTGTCCTGAGACAGGCTGTGTAGTACTAGACATGGAGGGATGATCTATACTGATATACTAGTCCTGAGACAGGCTAGGGATGTCTATACTGATATAGTCTGAGAGGGTGTAGTATCTGAGACACAGTATGTGTCATGGAGGGATGATCTATACAGTATGTAGTCATGGAGGGATGATCTATACAGTATGTAGTCATGGAGGGATGATCTATATACAGTATGTAGTCATGGAGGGATGATCTATACAGTATGTAGTCATGGAGGGATGATCTATACAGTATGTAGTCATGGAGGGCTGATCTATACAGTATGTAGTCATGGAGGGCTGATCTATACAGTATGTACTCATGGAGGGAGAGGGCTGATCTATACATGTAGGGTGATCATGGATGGGGATGATCTATACAGTATGTAGTCATGGAGGGATGATCTATACAGTATGGAGTATGATCATGGAGGGGATGATCTATACAGTATGTAGTCATGGAGGGATGATCTATACAGTATGTAGTCATGGAGGGATGATCTATACAGTATGTAGTCATGGAGGGATGATCTATACAGTATGTAGTCATGGAGGGATGATCTATGATAGTATACAGTATGTAGTCATGGAGGGATACAGTATGTAGATCTGATACAGTATGTGTGTCATGGAGGGGATCTGATCTATACAGTATGTAGTCATGGAGGGATGATCTATACAGTATGTAGTCATGGAGGGATGATCTATACAGTATGTAGTCATGGAGGGGGATGATCTATACAGTATGTAATCATGGAGGGATGATCTGATCTATACAGTATGTAGTCATGGAGGGATGATCTATATACAGTATGTAGTCATGGAGGGATGATCTATACAGTATGTATGTCATGGATGGGGGATGATCTGATCTATACAGTATGTATGATCATGGAGGGATGGATCTGATCTATACAGTATGTAGTCATGGAGGGATGATCTATACAGTATGTAGTCATGGAGGGATGATCTATACAGTATGTAGTCATGGAGGGATGATCTATACAGTATGTAGTCATGGAGGGATGATCTATACAGTATGTAGTCATGGAGGGATGATCTATGATCTATACAGTATGTAGTCATGGAGGGATGATCTATACAGTATGTAGTCATGGAGGGATGATCTATACAGTATGTAGTCATGGAGGGGATGATCTGATCTATACAGTATGTAATCATGGAGGGATGGATGATCTGATCTATACAGTATGTAGTCATGGAGGGATGATCTATACAGTATGTAGTCATGGAGGGATGTCTGATCTATACAGTATGTAGTCATGGAGGGGGATGGTCATGGAGGGATGATCTATACAGTATGTAGTCATGGAGGGATGATCTATACAGTATGTAGTCATGGAGGGATGATCTATACAGTATGTAGTCATGGAGGGATGATCATGGAGGGATGATCTATACAGTATGTACTCATGGAGGGATGATCTATACAGTATGTACTCATGGAGGGATGGATCTATATAGTATGTATACTGATCTATATACAGTATGTATCATGGAGGGATGATCCTAGTGTAGTCATGGAGGGATGATGGTAGAGTCATGGGATGATCTATATAGTATGTAGTCAGGGTAGAGGGATTCGATCCCGGTATGTAGTCATGGAGGGATGATCTATAAGTATGTAGTCATGGACATGATCTATAAGTATGTAGTCATGGAGGGATGATCTATACAGTATGTAGTCATGGAGGGATGATCTATACAGTATGTATCATATGATCTATATAGTATGTACTCATGGAGGGATGATCTATACAGTATGTAGTCATGGAGGGCTGATCTGATCTATATCTATAGTATGTACTCATGGAGGGATGATCTATACAGTATGTAGTCATGGAGGGATGATCTATACAGTATGTCATGGAGGGATGTCATGGAGGGATGATCTATAGTAGTATGTAGTCATGGAGGGCTGATCTATGGACAGTATGTAGTCTCATGGAGGGATGATCTATACAGTATGTACTCATGGAGGATGATCTATACAGTATGTACTCATGGAGGGATGATCTATATAGTATGTAGTCATGGAGGGATGATCTATATAGTATGTACTCATGGAGGGATGATCTATACAGTATGTAGTCATGGAGGGATGATCTATATAGTATGTAGTCATGGAGGGATGATCTATATAGTATGTACTCATGGAGGGATGATCTATACAGTATGTAGTCATGGAGGGATGATCTATACAGTATGTAGTCATGGAGGGATGATCTATACAGTATGTAGTCATGGAGGGATGATCTATACAGTATGTAGTCATGGAGGGATGATCTATACAGTATGTAGTCATGGAGGGATGATCTATACAGTATGTAGTCATGGAGGGATGATCTATACAGTATGTACTCATGGAGGGATGATCTATATAGTATGTACTCATGGAGGGATGATCTATATAGTATGTACTCATGGAGGGATGATCTATACAGTATGTACTCATGGAGGGATGATCTATATAGTATGTAGTCATGGAGGGCTGATCTATACAGTATGTACTCATGGAGGGATGATCTATATAGTATGTACTCATGGAGGGATGATGATCTATAGTCATGGAGGGTATGTACTCATGGATGGGGCTGATCTATACAGTATGTACTCATGGAGGGATGATCTATATAGTATGTACTCATGGAGGGCTGATCTATATAGTATGTAGTCATGGAGGGCTGATCTATACTATATAGTATGTAGTCATGGAGGGATGATCTATACAGTATGTACTCATGGAGGGATGATCTATATAGTATGTACTCATGGAGGGCTGGCTGCTGGTCTCGTGCTCCAACTCCTCTCCTCTATACATGGGCTGATGAAGGGCCTCTCCCCCCCGGGCAGCAGGGCCTGGCTCTGGCTGCTGTACATGTGCAGGTTGAGGGGCCCCAGGAGAGTGCAGGAGCCCGACGCAGCAGGGGCCCCGCCGCCAGACCCCCCGCTACTCGACGCTGTACGTTTGAAGGGGTTGGAGTGATCGAACAGGGACACAGCAATGGAGGCTCGCGTTCTGGCACCTGGGAGATGGGAGACGGGAGAGGACAGGACGGGTTAGTCATATATTCAGGGACAGCTTTGTTGTAATGAACGTCAAAACTCATCCTAAATTATACTGAAAATGATGCGGTAGTTTCATCACTCCTATAACTGAGAACTAAGAATGTTTAAGTGTGGCCTTAACACAAGCTGTGTGCAGTAACATCCTGGTCCCAGAGCGTGGTTTAGTTTGGTGGTTACCTCGTCCCTTCATGATGTAGTCTATAGCCCTGTCGTTGATGGCAGAATCACTGGGTTTAATGTCCAGGAACGGCTTGTTACCCACTCCCATGGAAACCATCTCCTGATTACGGATCTCTGAACACACAACACAGAGATGAATTAACCACACTGAGCCAACCCAGACAGACACAGAGATGAATTAACCACACTGAGCCAACCCAGACAGACACAGAGATGAATTAACCACACTGAGCCAACAGACACAGATAGATACAAAGATGAATTAACCACACTGAGCCAACCCAGACAGACACAGATAGTAACACAGAGATGAATTAACCACACTGAGCCAACCCAGACAGACACAGATAGTAACACAGAGATGAATTAACCACACTGAGCCAACCCAGACAGACACAGAGATGACTGAGCCAACCCAGACACACAGAGATACAAAATTAACCACACTGAGCCAACCCAGACAGACACAGAATTAAACACAGAGATGAATTAACCACACTGAGCCAACCCAGACAGACACAGATAGTACCACAGAGATAAATTAACCACACTGAGCCAACCCAGACAGACACAGATAGTAACACAGAGATGAATTAACCACACTGAGCCAACCCAGACAGACACAGATAGTAACACAGAGATGAATTAACCACACTGAGCCAACCCAGACACAGACAGAACACAGATAGTAACACACAGATGAATTAACCACACTGAGCCAACCCAGACAGACACAGATAGTAACACAGAGATGAATTAACCACACTGAGCCAACCCAGACAGACACAGATAGTAACACAGAGATGAATTAACCACACTGAGCCAACCCAGACAGACACAGATAGTAACACAGAGATGAATTAACCACACTGAGCCAAACCAGACAGACAGATAGTAACACCAGATGAATTAACACAGCCAACCCAGATGAGATGAATAACCACACTGAGCCACCCACTGACACAGCCAACCACAGAGAGAACACCCACAGAGCCAACCCAGACAGACACAGAGATGAATTAACCACACTGAGCCAACCCAGACAGACACAGATAGTAACACAGAGATGAATTAACCACACTGAGCCAACCCAGACAGACACAGATAGTAACACAGAGATGAATTAACCACACTGAGCCAACCCAGACAGACACAGATAGTAACACAGAGATGAATTAACCACACTGAGCCAACCCAGACAGACACAGAGATGAATTAACCACACTGAGCCAACCAGACAGACACAGATAAAACTTTTATCCACTGTTATGCTCTTGGTATTCTCTCTCTCAATTCAATTTAAGGGTTTTATTGCCATGGGTGGGCGGTCCCTCCCTCCCTCCCTCCCTCTCCCTCCCTCCTCCCCCCTCCCTCCCTCTCCCTCCTCCCTCCCTCCCTCCCTCCCTCTCTCCCTCCCTCCCCCTCCCTCCCTCCCTCCCTCCCTCCCTACCTTTATTCCGTGTAGCCTGCTGCCAGAGGATACGTGCGATGTTGGCGGTCCAGGCATGTTTGATGTCTGTGTTGGAGGCCTGCAGAACGTACGTCTGGTTCTTACTGGTCCTGCGTCTGAACCACACCTCGAAACGAAGACCGTTGTCCCCAGACATCTCGGTCATCCCCACATCCGCCGTCTGGAAGGAGGGAGGGAGATGATGCGATTCCCAGCAAAATAACATTCTATTTTTTCCAAGATTCTAAGTTTTTGCTTATCACATCTCTACATTGTAAAAACTAAAGGGGAACCACATCCCTGTCACCACTACAACTGACCACAGTATAACCACATCCCTGTCACCACTACAACTGACCACAGTATAACCACATCCCTGTCACCACTACAACTGACCACAGTATAACCACATCCCTGTCACCACTACAACTGACCACTGTATGAACCACATCCCTGTCACCACTACAACTGACCACACCTACATCCCTGTCACCACTACAACTGACCACAGTATAACCACATCCCCACACTACACAACTGACCACAGTATAACCACATCCCTGTCACCACTACAACTGACCACAGTATAACCACATCCCTGTCACCACTACAACTGACCACAGTATAACCACATCCCTGTCACCACTACAACTGACCACAGTATAACCACATCCCTGTCACCACTACAACCACTACAACTGACCACAGTATAACCACATCCCTGTCACCACTACAACTGACCACAGTATAACCACATCCCTGTCACCACTACAACTGACCACAGTATAACCACATCCCTGTCACCACTACAACTGACCACAGTATAACCACATCCCTGTCACCACTACAACTGACCACAGTATAACCACATCCCTGTCACCACTACAACTGACCACAGTATAACCACATCCCTGTCACCACTACAACTGACCACAGTATAACCACATCCCTGTCACCACTACAACTGACCACAGTATAACCACATCCCTGTCACCACTACAACTGACCACAGTATAACCACATCCCTGTCACCACTACAACTGACCACAGTATAACCACATCCCTGTCACCACTACAACTGACCACAGTATAACCACATCCCTGTCACCACTACAACTGACCACAGTATAACCACATCCCTGTCACCACTACAACTGACCACAGTATAACCACATCCCTGTCACCACTACAACTGACCACAGTATAACCACATCCCTGTCACCACTACAACTACAACTGACCACAGTATAACCACATCCCTGTCACCACTACAACTGACCACAGTATAACCACATCCCTGTCACCACTACAACTGACCACAGTATAACCACATCCCTGTCACCACTACAACTGACCACAGTATAACCACATCCCTGTCACCACTACAACTGACCACAGTATAACCACATCCCTGTCACCACTACAACTGACCACAGTATAACCACATCCCTGTCACCACTACAACTGACCACAGTATAACCACATCCCTGTCACCACTACAACTGACCACAGTATAATCCCTGTCACCCTACTGACCACAGTATAACAATCCCTGACCACTACAACTGACCACAGTATAACCACATCCCTGTCACCACTACAACTGACCACAGTATAACCACATCCCTGTCACCACTACAACTGACCACAGTATAACCACATCCCTGTCACCACTACAACTGACCACAGTATAACCACATCCCTGTCACCACTACACTACAACTGACCACAGTATATAACCACATCCCTGTCACCACTACAACTGACCACAGTATAACCACATCCCTGTCACCACTACAACTGACCACAGTATAAACCACATCCCTGTCACCACTACAACTGACCACAGTATAACCACATCCCTGTCACCACTACAACTGACCACAGTATAACCACATCCCTGTCACCACTACAACTGACCACAGTATAACCACATCCCTGTCACCACTACAACTGACCACCACAGTATAACCACATCCCTGTCACCACTACAACTGACCACAGTATAACCACATCCCTGTCACCACTACAACTGACCACAGTATAACCACATCCCTGTCACCACTACAACTGACCACAGTATAACCACATCCCTGTCACCACTACTACAGTATAAACTGACACTGACCACAGTAACACAGTATGTCACCACTACAACTGACCACATAACCACCCTGTCACCACTACAACTGACCACAGTATAACCACATCCCTGTCACCACTACAACTGACCACAGTATAACCACATCCCTGTCACCACTACAACTGACCACAGTATAACCACATCCCTGTCACCACTACAACTGACCACAGTATAACCACATCCCTGTCACCACTACAACTGACCACAGTATAACCACATCCCTGTCACCACTACACTACAACTGACACACAGTATATACACATCCCTGTCACCACTACAACTGACCACAGTATAACCACATCCCTGTCACCACTACACTGACCACAGTATAACCACATCCCTGTCACCACTACAACTGACCACAGTATAACCACATCCCTGTCACCACTACAACTGACCACAGTATCTCACCGTGCTTATTCTGTTTTGGTGCAACACCAACTGAAAATAATGTTTATAGGAGACCTTAAAGGAGGGTTTGTAGATATGGAGGGTCCTACCTTAAAGGAGGGTTTGTAGATATGGAGGGCCCTACCTTAAAGGAGGGTTTGTAGATATGGAGGGCCCAACCTTAAAGGAGGGTTTGTAGATATGGAGGGCCCTACCTTAAAGGAGGGTTTGTAGATATGGAGGGCCCTACCTTAAAGGAGGGTTTGTTATGTAAAGGAGGGTTTGTAGATATGGAGGGCCCTACCTTAAAGGAGGGTTTGTAGATATGGAGGGCCCTACCTTAAAGGAGGGTTTGTAGATATGGAGGGCCCTACCTTAAAGGAGGGTTTGTAGATATATGGAGTGGGTTGGATATGGAGGGCCCTACCTTAAAGGAGGGTTTGTAGATATGGAGGGCCCTACCTTAAAGGAGGGTTTGTTTGTAGATAAAGGAGGGTTTGTAGATATGGAGGGCCCTACCTTAAAGGAGGGTTTGTAGATATGGAGGGCCCTACCTTAAAGGAGGGTTTGTAGATATGG
>CM072252.1:4184309-4194309 GCA_036851935.1 Coregonus suidteri | reverse complement strand
TCAGTGTGGTCCTCAGTCCCCAACTACCTGTCTCAACATGTCAGTGTGGTCCTCAGTCCCCAACTACCTGTCTCAACATGTCAGTGTGGTCCTCAGTCCCCAACTACCTGTCTCAACATGTCAGTGTGGTCCTCAGTCCCCAACTACCTGTCTCAACATGTCAGTGTGGTCCTCAGTCCCCAGCTACCTGTCCAACATGTCAGTGTGGTCCTCAGCCCCCAACTACCTGTCAACATGTCAGTGTGGTCCTCAGTCCCCAACTACCTGTCTCAACATGTCAGTGTGGTCCTCAGTCCCCAACTACCTGTCTCAACATGTCAGTGTGGTCCTCAGTCCCCAACTACCTGTCTCAACATGTCAGTGTGGTCCTCAGTCCCCAACTACCTGTCTCAACATGTCAGTGTGGTCCTCAGTCCCCAGCTACCTGTCTCAACATGTCAGTGTGGGTCCTCAGTCCCCAAACTACCTGTCTCAACATGTCAGTGTGGTCCTCAGTCCCCAACATGTCAGTGTGGTCCTCAGTCCCCAACTACCTGTCTCAACATGTCAGTGTGGTCCTCAGTCCCCAACTACCTGTCTCAACATGTCAGTGTGGTCCTCAGTCCCCAACTACCTGTCTCAACATGTCAGTGTGTCCTCAGTCCTCCCAACTACCTGTCTCAACATGTCAGTGTGGTCCTCAGTCCCCAACTACCTGTCTCAACATGTCAGTGTGGTCCTCAGTCCCCCCACCTGTCTCAACATGTCCTGTCTCCCCAACTATGTCAGTGTGTGGTCCTCAGACCCCACCTGTGTCTCAACATGTCAGTGTGGTCCTCAGTCCCCAGCTACCTGTCTCAACATGTCAGTGTGGTCCTCAGTCCCCAACTACCTGTTCTCAACATGTCAGTGTGGTCCTCAGGACCCAGCTACCTGTCTCAACATGTCAGTGTGGTCCTCAGTCCCCAACATGTCAGTGTGGTCCTCAGTCCCCAGCTACCTGTCTCAACATGTCAGTGTGGTCCTCAGTCCCCAACTACCTGTCTCAACATGTCAGTGTGGTCCTCAGTCCCCAACTACCTGTCTCAACATGTCAGTGTGGTCCTCAGTCCCCAGCTACCTGTCTCAACATGTCAGTGTGGTCCTCAGTCCCCAGCTACCTGTCTCAACATGTCAGTGTGGTCCTCTCCCAAGTCCCCAACTACCTGTCTCAACATGTCAGTGTGGTCCTCAGTCCCCAACTACCTGTCTCAACATGTCAGTGTGGTCCTCAGTCCCCAGCTACCTGTCTCAACATGTCAGTGTGGTCCTCAGTCCCCAACTACCTGTCTCAACATGTCAGTGTGGTCCTCAGTCCCCAACTACCTGTCTCAACATGTCAGTGTGGTCCTCTCCCCAACTACCTGTCTCAACATGTCAGTGTGGTGGTCCTCAGTCCCCAACTACCTGTCTCAACATGTCAGTGTGGTCCTCAGTCCCCAACTACCTGTCTCAACATGTCAGTGTGGTCCTCAGGACCCCAACTACCTGTCTCAACATGTCAGTGTGGTCCTCAGGTCCCCAACTACCTGTCTCAACATGTCAGTGTGGTCCTCAGTCCCCAACTACCTGTCTCAACATGTCAGTGTGGTCCTCAGTCCCCAACTACCTGTCTCAACATGTCAGTGTGGTCCTCAGGACCCAACTACCTGTCTCAACATGTCAGTGTGGTCCTCAGGACCCAACTACCTGTCTCAACATGTCAGTGTGGTCCTCAGTCCCCAACTACCTGTCTCAACATGTCAGTGTGGTCCTCAGGACCCAACTACCTGTCTCAACATGTCAGTGTGGTCCTCAGTCCCAGCTACCTGTCTCAACATGTCAGTGTGGTCCTCAGGACCCCCCAACTACCTGTCTCAACATGTCAGTGTGGTCCTCAGGACCCAGCTACCTGTCTCAACATGTCAGTGTGGTCCTCAGTCCCCCCAACTACCTGTCTCAACATGTCAGTGTGGTCCTCAGTCCCCAGCTACCTGTCTCAACATGTCAGTGTGGTCCTCAGTCCCCAACTACCTGTCTCAACATGTCAGTGTGGTCCTCAGTCCCCAACTACCTGTCTCAACATGTCAGTGTGGTCCTCAGTCCCCAACTACCTGTCTCAACATGTCAGTGTGGTCCTCAGTCCCCAGCTACCTGTCTCAACATGTCAGTGTGGTCCTCAGTCCCCAACTACCTGTCTCAACATGTCAGTGTGGTCCTCAGTCCCCAACTACCTGTCTCAACATGTCAGTGTGGTCCTCAGTCCCCAGCTACCTGTCTCAACATGTCAGTGTGGTCCTCAGTCCCCAACTACCTGTCTCAACATGTCAGTGTGGTCCTCAGTCCCCAGCTACCTGTCTCAACATGTCAGTGTGGTCCTCAGTGTGGTCCAACATGTCAGTGTGGTCCCCAGTCCCCAACTACCTGTCTCAACATGTCAGTGTGGTCCTCAGTCCCCAGCTACCTGTCTCAACATGTCAGTGTGGTCCTCAGTCCCCAGCTACCTGTCTCAACATGTCAGTGTGGTCCTCAGTCCCCAACTACCTGTCTCAACATGTCAGTGTGGTCCTCAGGACCCAACTACCTGTCTCAACATGTCAGTGTGGTCCTCAGTCCCCAACTACCTGTCTCAACATGTCAGTGTGGTCCTCAGGACCCAGCTACCTGTCTCAACATGTCAGTGTGGTCCTCAGTCCCCAACTACCTGTCTCAACATGTCAGTGTGGTCCTCAGGACCCAGCTACCTGTCTCAACATGTCAGTGTGGTCCTCAGTCCCCAACTACCTGTCTCAACATGTCAGTGTGGTCCTCAGTCCCCAAACTACCCCAACTACCTGTCTCAACATGTCAGTGTGGTCCTCAGTCCCCAGCTACCTGTCTCAACATGTCAGTGTGGTCCTCAGTCCCCAACTACCTGTCTCAACATGTCAGTGTGGTCCTCAGTCCCCAGCTACCTGTCTCAACATGTCAGTGTGGTCCTCAGGACCCAGCTACCTGTCTCAACATGTCAGTGTGGTCCTCAGGACCCAGCTACACAGCCCATCTGAAATTAGCCCACTCAACTACCATATTGTTATTTATTTTGCTCATTTGCACCCCAGTATCTCTATTTGCACATCATCTTCTGCACATCTATCATTCCAGTGTTAATACTAATTGGAATTATTTTGCACTATAGCCTATTTATTGCCTTACCTCCATAACTTGCTACATTTGCACACACTGTATATATATTTTCTATTGTATTTTTGACTTTATGTTTTGTTTTACCCCATATGTAACTCTGTGTTGTTGTTGTTTTTATCACACTGCTTTGCTTTATCTTGGCCAGGTCGCAGTTGTAAATGAGAACTTGTTCTCAACTGGCTTACCTGGTTAAAAAAAGGGGGAATAAAATAAAAAATAAATAAAACCACAGACACCCAGCCACCACAGACACCCAGCCACCACAGACACAGACACCCAGCCACCACAGACACCCAGCCACCACAGACACCCAGCCACCACAGACACCCAGCCCACCCACACCACAGACACCCAGCCACCACAGACACCCAGCCACCACAGACACCCAGACACCCAGCCACCACAGACACCCAGCCACCCAGACACCCAGACACCCAGCCACCACAGACACCCAGCCACCCCAGACACCACAGACACCCAGACACCACAGACACCCACCCACCCCACACACCAGACACACCACCACAGACACCCTGCCCACCACAGACACCCAGCCACCACAGACACCCAGCCACCACAGACACCCAGCCACCACAGACACCCAGCCACCACAGACACCCAGCCACCACAGACACCCAGCCACCACAGACACAGCCACCACAGACACCCTGCCACCACAGACACCCAGCCACCACAGACACCCAGCCACCACAGACACCCAGCCACCACAGACACCCTGCCACCACAGACACCCAGCCACCACAGACACCCTGCCACCACAGACACCCAGCCACCACAGACACCCAGCCACCACAGACACCCTGCCACCACAGACACCCAGCCACCACAGACACCCAGCCACCACAGACACTGTGCACCAACAGGCACAAACTAAATCTATTGAAAGATGAAAGGGACTAAGTAAACCTTTGTTGTCTTGCCTCTTGTTGCTTTGGTCTCTTCAGAGTATAGACTGTTGTGGTTTCTCTAGACTATGGCAACTCTCCAACACAAGAGCAATGGATTCTAAACACCAAAGCAACAAAGAAAGGCAACAGCATGCTGGGGGTCTCTCAGCTTCTCCCTCCTTCTCCTTCCCTCCCTCAGTTCATCTCTCTCCCCTCCCTCCCTCCCTCCCTCCTCCCTCCCTCCCTCCCTCCCTCCCCTCCCTCCAGTGTGCCAGTGCAGGGCGGTTCTGTGCCACCCTGTGTAGGGTAAGGGTCTGTGAAGAGTGTGATTGGCGCTCTGGTGACAGCCTCTCGGCATCAGGCCCAGCCTCCATACGGCCACACACAGAGCCTTTTACACACACTCAACAAAAGGTACTGTCTAACAGTCAAGGCCAACGTGCCTGTGTGTGTAGCTGGACTAGACTGGTACCTACCTGCCCTTGGCGCGGGGCTCTGGTGCCGGACTACTGGTAGTGCTGGTGGGGGGGGGTCTTCAGTGCCTCTCCTGCTGCCCAGCCAGGAGGCGTCATTCTGGGGGAGTAGGGTCGTTCGGCCACCTCCCTACTACTGACCTCCAGGCCTTTAATAAACACCCCAGTGTTCCCGCGCCGCGCTGGCTCGCTCAACGTACGCTGGCAGGTCCCATAGCGGGAGGAGTCAGGGGTGGCGGGGGCAGGGCTCTGGCAGTCGAAGCTCTGGGTCTTGCGGAGCGGGGGTCGGCGAGCAGGGTTAAGGGCGGAGCTTGGCTCCAGGGGGGGCAGGGAGGGGGAGAAGGAGCAGGAGGAGGTACGGCCCTGAGCCTCCATACGGGCCCGGTGGGACGACTCCTCGGAGGAAGTGCTACGGGTGAGGCGTTGGGTGGAGAGGGGGGTGTGGAGCGGGGTGTGGTGGGGGGTGAGGGGGAGCTTGTGCTCCAGACCGTAGGGCCCCTCTCTGTCCCCTCCTCCGGTCTCCTGTCTGGGGCTGCAGGCGGACTGAGCTGAGGCAGAGCTGGAAGTGGAGGAGAGTCTCTCTCTGCCCCCCCACACCCCACTAAAGGCCTTTCTACAGACATATGACACACTGCTGCTCCTCTCGTGTCCCTTGCCTACACGGCTGTTACCGTCAGAGTAGCGTCTGGGGGTGGCGTCCCCTGCCCCGCTGCCCTTCCCTGTACCTGTTGTACCCGACCCGGGTGACTCTCCCGCGGGCAGGGCTCGCCTCGTCCTCAGGGCGGCCTCCAGCTTCTTCTCAAACATCTGCTTGGTCTCCTGGCACTTGGACCAGGCGAACTTCCACTGTTTGAGGCCCTGCTCACTCTTCACCTCCCCAGCCAGCTCCTTCATCTCCTGGAAGCAGGGGTCGGGGATAGGGGGGTGCTGCCGGCGGTACCCCTCCAGACAGCTGATCACCCCCTGGCACTTGTCAGGCACTGTGCAGTCCTCCATGCTGATGCTGGCCAAGTGGCGCATCCCCTCCAACGCCCACTCATATGCCTGGAGAGAGAGAGAAGACATTTAGTTAATTTAATCAATAGTTGTCTTGAATGTTCCAAACTCATACGTCTGGAGAGAGAGAGGGGAGGAAAAACAAGTCATTCTTCTGCTACACTTCTCATGTTGGTCATTTAGCAGACACTCTTATCCAGAGAGAATTACAGTCAGTGTATTAAACTAAGGTGGGTAGGAAGAGAGAGGGAGAGAACAGATAGATAGAGAGAGAGAGAGAGAGAGAGAGAGAGAGAGAGAGAGAGAGAGAGATAGAAGGAGAGAGAGAGATAGAAGGAGAGAGATAATCCACAAACAAAGACTACCCGTGCGTTAGTGAACCTAGTAGGACCGTCTGGGAGGCGGCCCGTACTATTTACCTCAACACAGCTCAGTGGCTCTAGGCCACAATGGGCCTGGTCTTCACACGTGTTAGAAAGGAGACAAGGAACTGACTGAAAGACTATTGTCCACTCCTCTCAGGGTGAGGGTGGGTGGACAGGGAGAGAGGTACAGAGAGGTGTGGGGTCAGGAGAGAAGCCCTCTCTGCTCTGTAAACAACAGAGGAATGTGTGGCGGTGCTGGGAGGTCTGACCCCATATCCATACCTTAGCAGCAGGAGACCCTCACATACACACACAGCTCCTTAATGAGCTTTAACAAGCTGTCCAATCACTAGCTTCCTGGCAGATTCTCTAACGCTGATGAGAAAGACATGCACGGTACAAGTTAACACTTCTAACATGTTAATCCTCTAACCCGGACGCTTATAAGAAATCCCGCTATGCCCTCCGACGAACCATCAAACAGGCAAAGAGTCAATACAGGACTAAGATTGAATCGTACTACACCGGCTCTGACGCTCGTCGGATGTGGCAGGGCTTGAAAACGATTACAGACTACAAAGGGAAGCACAGCCGCGAGTTGCCCAGTGACACAAGCCTACCAGACGAGCTAAACCACTTCTATGCTCGCTTCGAGGCAAGCAACATTGAAGCATGCATGAGAGCACCAGCTGTTCCGGATGACTATGTAATCACGCTCTCCGTAGCCGATGTGAGTAAGACTTTTAAGCAGGTCAACATTCACAAGGCCGCAGGGCCAGACGGATTACCAGGACGTGTACTCCGAGCATGTGCTGACCAACTGGCAAGTGTCTTCACTGACATTTTCAACATGTCCCTGACTGAGTCTGTAATACCAACATGTTTCAAGCAGACCACCATAGTCCCCGTGCCCAAGGACACTAAGATAACCTGCCTAAATGACTACCGACCCGTAGCACTGACGTCTGTAGCCATGAAGTGCTTTGAAAGGCTGGTCATGGCTCACATCAACACCATTATCCCAGAAACCCTAGACCCACTCCAATTTGCATACCGCTCCAACAGATCCACAGATGATGCAATCTCTATTGCACTCCACACTGCCCTTTCCCACCTGGACAAGAGGAACACCTACGTGAGAATGCTATTCATTGACTACAGCTCAGCATTCAACACCATAGTGCCCTCAAAGCTCATCACTAAGCTAAGGATCCTGGGACTAAACACCTCCCTCTGCAACTGGATTCTGGACTTCCTGACGGCCGCCCCCAGTTGGTAAGGGTAGGTAACAACACATCTGCCACACTGATCCTCAACACGGGGGCCCCTCAGGGGTGCGTGCTCAGTCCCCTCCTGTACTCCCTGTTCACCCATGACTGCATGGCCAGGCACGACTCCAACACCATCATTAAGTTTGCCGACGACACAACAGTGGTAGGCCTGATCACCGACAACGATGAGACAGCCTATAGGGAGGAGGTCAGAGACCTGGCCGTGTGGTGCCAGGATAACAACCTCTCCCTCAACGTGACCAAGACAAAGGAGATGATTGTGGACTACAGGAAAAAAAAGAGGGCTGAGCACGTCCCCATTCTCATTGACGGGGCTGTAGTGGAACAGGTTGAGAGCTTCAAGTTCCTTGGTGTCCACGTCACCAACGAATTATCATGGTCCAAACACACCAAGACAGTCGTGAAGAGGGCACGACAAAGCCTATTCCCCCTCAGGAGACTGAAAAGATTCGGCATGGGTCCTCAGATCCTCAAAAAATTCTACAGCTGCACCATCGAGAGCATCCTGACTGGTTGCATCACCGCCTGGTATGGCAACTGCTTGGCCTCCGACCGCAAGGCACTACAGAGGGTAGTGCGTACGGCCCAGTACATCACTGGGGCCAAGCTTCCTGCCATCCAGGACATCTATACCAGGCGGTGTCAGAGGAAGGCCCTCAAAATTGTCAAAGACTCCAGCCACCCTAGTCATAGACTGTTCTCTCTGCTACCGCACGGCAAGCGGTACCGGAGTGCCAAGTCTAGGTCCAAAAGACTTCTCAACAGCTTCTACCCCCAAGCCATAAGACTCCTGAACAGCTAATCATGGCTACCCGGACTATTTGCACTGCCCCCCCACCCCATCTTTTTACGCTGCTGCTACTCTGTTAATTATTTATGCATAGTCACTTTAACTCTACCCACATGTACATATTACCTCAACTACCTCAACTAGCCGGTGCCCCCGCACATTGACTCTGCACCGGTAACCCACTGTATATATAGCCTCCCTACTGTTATTTTATTTCTGCTCTTTTTTTCTCAACACTTTTTTGTTGTTGTTTTATTTTACTTTTTTATTAAAAATAAATGCACTGTTGGTTAAGGGCTGTAAGTAAGCATTTCACTGTAATGTCTGCACCTGTTGTATTCGGCGCATGTGGCCAATTTTTATTTGATTTGATTTGATTTGAATCCATGCCATTTAACTAAGGAGTCAGAATCCATATCATTATCATCAACACAGGACATGTTCAAAGTTCATGACGACCAAGAGAAGACAGTCTATATTTTGGCTGAATGAATGACCAGACCAGGGCTGCGTTTCAAACTCAAAGTAGACAGCCCTCGGCGATAAAATAATCAGCACTAAATGTAAGTCGCATCGTCACAGAGTGTATCTAAATGATCGGAGAGGCAACGTCCTTGTGGAAATCTGAAGTTGAGAATCCATATCAATCATCAACACAGGAACTCAAAGGCTATTGACGTACCTAGCACAGTCTATACGCTGAATGAATCACCAGACCAGGGCTGCGTTTCAACTGGCTAGCTAGTGTAGCCCTCGGCCCTAAACCCTCAGCACTTGAATTAGTTTTTTTACACTCGTCACATCCTAGCTGGTAGCTAGTTTTAGCTGAGCACGTCCTGTGGTGGAAATCTTGAAGCCTAAAAACAACCAACCTAAAGGCTATTGATGTACCTAGCAAGCTAACGTAGCTAGCTAGCACTCCTGTCAGGTAGCTAGCTACAGTTACCCATAGCTGGCTAGCTAGTTTTAGCTAGCACTCCTGTCAGGTAGCTAGCTACAGTTACCCATAGCTGGCTAGCTAGTTTTAGCTAGCACTCCTGTCAGGTAGCTAGCTACAGTTACCCATAGCTGGCTAGATAGTTTTAGCTAGCACTCCTGTCAGGTAGCTAGCTACAGTTACCCATAGCTGGCTAGCTAGTTTTAGCTAGCACTCCTGTCAGGCAGCTAGGTACAGTTACCATAGCTGGCTAGCTAGTTTTAGCTAGCACTCCTGTCAGGTAGCTAGCTACAGTTACCCATAGCTGGCTAGCTAGTTTTAGCTAGCACTCCTGTCAGGTAGCTAGGTACAGTTACCATAGCTGGCTAGCTAGTTTTAGCTAGCGCTCCTGTCAGGCAGCTAGGTACAGTTACCCATAGCTGGCTAGCTAGTTTTATAGTTGGGTCATTTATTCCAATACATTTCAGAATTCCCAAAAATATGTTTATGAATCTAGCTATGTTTTATAGGCTCCTCACTACAAGACTAAGCCAATTAGCCAACGCTAAAATCAATGTCGTCTATATATATTTAGCTAGCTGCTTCATACTTTTCTCTGACATGCTGAAAATGCATCCTTGTTGATTAAATTTGACACTTCCCGGCCACCAGAGTTTGACATGTGACTATAGTTTGCATTGAATTGTGGGTCATATCAACCCCGCAAGTGACCAAAGTTCTTCACTCGCTCCCTCAAGCTAAACCGAGGGCTGAGGGGTCAACGTCTGTAAATTGGACCTCCACTTCAGATGGCAATCAAACTGCATACGGTTTTGACGGGGATTCCCCCGAGGGAAAGTGGCTAGCGCAAGGGCTGAGGGGGTAAAAATTAAGTGTTTGGACTGCAGCCCAGGACATTGACAATCTCTTTCAGAAGAGGATTTTCCTCTGAACCTGGCATTGGGGAATCTTTCAATTTTAAATCAAGTCTCTTTTGAATCACTCTATTCAACACGCTCTAAAGCAAAACAAGTAGAGACATCATGGCCCAAATGGCACCCTATTCCCTACATAGTG
>CM072252.1:4171809-4179309 GCA_036851935.1 Coregonus suidteri | reverse complement strand
TGGGATGTAGATTACAGCCTGACTGGACACCACCACTACTACTGTAGGCCTACTGCATTAAGATACAGCCTGACTGGACACCACCACTACTACTGTAGGTCTACTGCATTAAGATACAGCCTGACTGGACACCACCACTACTACTGTAGGTCTACTGCATTAAGATACAGCCTGACTGGACACCACCACTACTACTGTAGGTCTACTGCATTTAAGATACAGCCTGGCTGGACACCACCACTACTACTGTAGGTCTACTGCATTAAGATACAGCCTGACTGGACACCACTACTACTACTGTAGGTCTACTGCATTAAGATACAGCCTGACTGGACACCACTACTACTACTGTAGGTCTACTGCATTAAGATACAGCCTGACTGGACACCACCACTACTACTGTAGGTCTACTGCATTAAGATACAGCCTGACTGGACACCACCACTACTACTGTAGGTCTACTGCATTAAGATACAGCCTGACTGGACACCACCACTACTACTGTAGGTCTACTGCATTAAGATACAGCCTGACTGGACACCACCACTACTACTGTAGGTCTACTGCATTAAGATACAGCCTGACTGGACACTACTACTACTACTGTAGGTCTACTGCATTAAGATACAGCCTGACTGGACACCACTACTACTACTACTGTAGGTCTACTGCATTAAGATACAGCCTGACTGGACACCACTACTACTACTGTAGGTCTACTGCATTAAGATACAGCCTGACTGGACACCACCAACTACTACTGTAGGTCTACTGCATTAAGATACAGCCTGACTGGACACCACCACTACTACTGTAGGGTCTACTGCATTAAGATACAGCCTGACTGGACACCACCACTACTACTGTAGGTCTACTGCATTAAGATACAGCCTGACTGGACACCACCACTACTACTGTAGGTCTACTGCATTAAGATACAGCCTGACTGGACACCACCACTACTACTGTAGGTCTACTGCATTAAGATACAGCCTGACTGGACACCACCACTACTACTGTAGGTCTACTGCATTAAGATACAGCCTGACTGGACACCACCACTACTACTGTAGGTCTACTGCATTAAGATACAGCCTGACTGGACACCACCACTACTACTGTAGGCCTACTGCATTAAGATACAGCCTGACTGGACACCACCACTACTACTGTAGGTCTACTGCATTAAGATACAGCCTGACTGGACACCACCACTACTACTGTAGGTCTACTGCATTAAGATACAGCCTGACTGGACACCACCACTACTACTGTAGGTCTACTGCATTAAGATACAGCCTGACTGGACACCACTACTACTACTGTAGGTCTACTGCATTAAGATACAGCCTGACTGGACACCACCACTACTACTGTAGGTCTACTGCATTAAGATACAGCCTGACTGGACACCACCACTACTACTGTAGGTCTACTGCATTAAGATACAGCCTGACTGGACACCACCACTACTACTGTAGGTCTACTGCATTAAGATACAGCCTGACTGGACACCACCACTACTACTGTAGGTCTACTGCATTAAGATACAGCCTGACTGGACACCACCACTACTACTGTAGGTCTACTGCATTAAGATACAGCCTGACTGGACACCACCACTACTACTGTAGGTCTACTGCATTAAGATACAGCCTGACTGGACACCACCACTACTACTGTAGGCCTACTGCATTAAGATACAGCCTGACTGACACCACCACTACTACTGTAGGTCTACTGCATTAAGATACAGCCTGACTGGACACCACACTACTACTGTAGGTCTACTGCATTAAGATACAGCCTGACTGGACACCACCACTACTACTGTAGGTCTACTGCATTAAGATACAGCCTGACTGGACACCACCACTACTACTGTAGGTCTACTGCATTAAGATACAGCCTGACTGGACACCACCACTACTACTGTAGGTCTACTGCATTAAGATACAGCCTGACTGGACACCACCACTACTACTGTAGGTCTACTGCATTAAGATACAGCCTGACTGGACACCACCACTACTACTGTAGGTCTACTGCATTAAGATACAGCCTGACTGGACACCACCACTACTACTGTAGGTCTACTGCATTAAGATACAGCCTGACTGGACACCACTACTACTACTGTAGGTCTACTGCATTAAGATACAGCCTGACTGGACACCACCACTACTACTGTAGGTCTACTGCATTAAGATACAGCCTGACTGGACACCACCACTACTACTGTAGGTCTACTGCATTAAGATACAGCCTGACTGGACACCACTACTACTACTGTAGGTCTACTGCATTAAGATACAGCCTGACTGGACACCACCACTACTACTGTAGGTCTACTGCATTAAGATACAGCCTGACTGGACACCACCACTACTACTGTAGGTCTACTGCATTAAGATACAGCCTGGCTGGACACACCACTACTACTACTGTAGGTCTACTGCATTAAGATACAGCCTGACTGGACACCACCACTACTACTGTAGGTCTACTGCATTAAGATACAGCCTGACTGGACACCCACTACTACTACTGTAGGTCCTACTGCATTAAGATACAGCCTGACTGGACACCACCACTACTACTGTAGGTCTACTGCATTAAGATACAGCCTGACTGGACACCACCACTACTACTGTAGGTCTACTGCATTAAAGATACAGCCTGACTGGACACCACCACTACTACTGTAGGTCTACTGCATTAAGATACAGCCTGACTGGACACCACCACTACTACTACTGTAGGTCTACTGCATTAAGATACAGCCTGACTGGACACCACCACTACTACTGTAGGTCTACTGCATTAAGATACAGCCTGACTGGACACCACCACTACTACTGTAGGTCTACTGCATTAAGATACAGCCTGACTGGACACCACCACTACTACTGTAGGTCTACTGCATTAAGATACAGCCTGACTGGACACCACCACTACTACTGTAGGTCTACTGCATTAAGATACAGCCTGACTGGACCACCACCACTACTACTGTAGGTCTACTGCATTAAGATACAGCCTGACTGGGACACCACCACTACTACTGTAGGTCTACTGCATTAAGATACAGCCTGACTGGACACCACCACTACTACTGTAGGTCTACTGCATTAAGATACAGCCTGACTGGACACCACCACTACTACTGTAGGTCTACTGCATTAAGATACAGCCTGACTGGACACCACCACTACTACTACTGTAGGTCTACTGCATTAAGATACAGCCTGACTGGACACCACCACTACTACTGTAGGTCACTACTGCATTAAGATACAGCCTGACTGGACACCACCACTACTACTGTAGGTCTACTGCATTAAGATACAGCCTGACTGGACACCACCACTACTACTACTGTAGGTCTACTGCATTAAGATACAGCCTGACTGGACACCACCACTACTACTGTAGGTCTACTGCATTAAGATACAGCCTGACTGGACACCACCACTACTACTGTAGGTCTACTGCATTAAGATACAGCCTGACTGGACACCACCACTACTACTGTAGGTCTACTGCATTAAGATACAGCCTGACTGGACACCACCACTACTACTGTAGGTCTACTGCATTAAGATACAGCCTGACTGGACACCACCACTACTACTGTAGGTCTACTGCATTAAGATACAGCCTGACTGGACACCACCACTACTACTGTAGGGTCTACTGCATTAAGATACAGCCTGACTGGACACCACCACACTACTACTGTAGGTCTACTGCATTAAGATACAGCCTGACTGGACACTACCACTACTACTGTAGGTCTACTGCATTAAGATACAGCCTGACTGGACACCACCACTACTACTGTAGGTCTACTGCATTAAGATACAGCCTGACTGGACACCACCACTACTACTGTAGGTCTACTGCATTAAGATACAGCCCTGACTGGACACCACCACTACTACTGTAGGTCTACTGCATTAAGATACAGCCTGACTGGACACCACCACTACTACTGTAGGTCTACTGCATTAAGATACAGCCTGACTGGACACCACCACTACTACTGTAGGTCTACTGCATTAAGATACAGCCTGACTGGACACCACCACTACTACTGTAGGTCTACTGCATTAAGATACAGCCTGACTGGACACCACCTACTACTACTGTAGGTCTACTGCATTAAGATACAGCCTGACTGGACACCACCACCACTACTACTGTAGGTCTACTGCATTAAGATACAGCCTGACTGGACACCACCACTACTACTGTAGGTCTACTGCATTAAGATACAGCCTGACTGGACACCACCACTACTACTGTAGGTCTACTGCATTAAGATACAGCCTGACTGGACACCACCACTACTACTGTAGGTCTACTGCATTAAGATACAGCCTGACTGGACACCACCACTACTACTGTAGGTCTACTGCATTAAGATACAGCCTGACTGGACACCACCACTACTACTGTAGGTCTACTGCATTAAGATACAGCCTGACTGGACACCACCACTACTACTGTAGGTCTACTGCATTAAGATACAGCCTGACTGGACACCACCACTACTACTGTAGGTCTACTGCATTAAGATACAGCCTGACTGGACACCACTACTACTACTGTAGGTCTACTGCATTAAGATACAGCCTGACTGGACACCACCACTACTACTGTAGGTCTACTGCATTAAGATACAGCCTGACTGGACACCACCACTACTACTGTAGGTCTACTGCATTAAGATACAGCCTGACTGGACACCACCACTACTACTGTAGGTCTACTGCATTAAGATACAGCCTGACTGGACACCACTACTACTACTGTAGGTCTACTGCATTAAGATACAGCCTGACTGGACACCACCACTACTACTGTAGGTCTACTGCATTAAGATACAGCCTGACTGGACACCACCACTACTACTGTAGGTCTACTGCATTAAGATACAGC
Source organism: Coregonus suidteri (assembly GCA_036851935.1). Lineage (NCBI taxonomy): Eukaryota > Metazoa > Chordata > Actinopteri > Salmoniformes > Salmonidae > Coregonus > Coregonus suidteri. The sequence continues at coordinate 4,174,365 of CM072252.1, read as the reverse complement.
CTGACTGGACACCACCACTACTACTGTAGGTCTACTGCATTAAGATACAGCCTGACTGGACACCACTACTACTACTGTAGGTCTACTGCATTAAGATACAGCCTGACTGGACACCACCACTACTACTGTAGGTCTACTGCATTAAGATACAGCCTGACTGGACACCACCACTACTACTGTAGGTCTACTGCATTAAGATACAGCCTGACTGGACACCACCACTACTACTGTAGGTCTACTGCATTAAGATACAGCCTGACTGGACACCACTACTACTACTGTAGGTCTACTGCATTAAGATACAGCCTGACTGGACACCACCACTACTACTGTAGGCCTACTGCATTAAGATACAGCCTGACTGGACACCACTACTACTGTAGGTCTACTGCATTAAGATACAGCCTGACTGGACACCACCACTACTACTGTAGGTCTACTGCATTAAGATACAGCCTGACTGGACACCACCACTACTACTGTAGGTCTACTGCATTAAGATACAGCCTGACTGGACACCACCACTACTACTGTAGGTCTACTGCATTAAGATACAGCCTGACTGGACACCACCACTACTACTGTAGGTCTACTGCATTAAGATACAGCCTGACTGGACACCACCACTACTACTGTAGGTCTACTGCATTAAGATACAGCCTGACTGGACACCACTACTACTACTGTAGGTCTACTGCATTAAGATACAGCCTGACTGGACACCACCACTACTACTGTAGGTCTACTGCATTAAGATACAGCCTGACTGGACACCACCACTACTACTGTAGGTCTACTGCATTAAGATACAGCCTGACTGGACACCACCACTACTACTGTAGGTCTACTGCATTAAGATACAGCCTGACTGGACACCACCACTACTACTGTAGGTCTACTGCATTAAGATACAGCCTGACTGGACACCACCACTACTACTGTAGGTCTACTGCATTAAGATACAGCCTGACTGGACACCACTACTACTACTGTAGGTCTACTGCATTAAGATACAGCCTGACTGGACACCACCACTACTACTGTAGGTCTACTGCATTAAGATACAGCCTGACTGGACACCACTACTACTGTAGGCCTACTGCATTATACTGCCTAGGTACTACTGTAGGCATTAAGATACAGCCTGACTGGACACCACCACTACTACTGTAGGTCTACTGCATTAAGATACAGCCTGACTGGACACCACCACTACTACTGTAGGTCTACTGCATTAAGATACAGCCTGACTGGACACCACCACTACTACTGTAGGTCTACTGCATTAAGATACAGCCTGACTGGACACCACCACTACTACTGTAGGTCTACTGCATTAAGATACAGCCTGACTGGACACCACCACTACTACTGTAGGTCTACTGCATTAAGATACAGCCTGACTGGACACCACCACTACTACTGTAGGTCTACTGCATTAAGATACAGCCTGACTGGACACCACCACTACTACTGTAGGTCTACTGCATTAAGATACAGCCTGACTGGACACCACCACTACTACTGTAGGTCTACTGCATTAAGATACAGCCTGACTGGACACCACCACTACTACTGTAGGTCTACTGCATTAAGATACAGCCTGACTGGACACCACCACTACTACTGTAGGTCTACTGCATTAAGATACAGCCTGACTGGACACCACCACTACTACTGTAGGTCTACTGCATTAAGATACAGCCTGACTGGACACCACCACTACTACTGTAGGTCTACTGCATTAAGATACAGCCTGACTGGACACCACCACTACTACTGTAGGTCTACTGCATTAAGATACAGCCTGACTGGACACCACCACTACTACTGTAGGTCTACTGCATTAAGATACAGCCTGACTGGACACCACCACTACTACTGTAGGTCTACTGCATTAAGATACAGCCTGACTGGACACCACCACTACTACTGTAGGTCTACTGCATTAAGATACAGCCTGACTGACACCACCACTACTACTACTGTAGGTCTACTGCATTAAGATACAGCCTGACTGGACACCACCACTACTACTGTAGGTCTACTGCATTAAGATACAGCCTGACTGGACACCACCACTACTACTGTAGGTCTACTGCATTAAGATACAGCCTGACTGGACACCACCACCACTACTACTGTAGGTCTACTGCATTAAGATACAGCCTGACTGGACACCACCACTACTACTGTAGGGTCTACTGCATTAAGATACAGCCTGACTGGACACCACCACTACTACTGTAGGTCTACTGCATTAAGATACAGCCTGACTGGACACCACCACTACTACTACTGTAGTCTACTGCATTAAGATACAGCCTGACTGGACACCACCACTACTACTGTAGGTCTACTGCATTAAGATACAGCCTGACTGGACACCACCACTACTACTGTAGGTCTACTGCATTAAGATACAGCCTGACTGGACACCACTACTACTACTGTAGGTCTACTGCATTAAGATACAGCCTGACTGGACACCACCACTACTACTGTAGGTCTACTGCATTAAGATACAGCCTGACTGGACACCACCACTACTACTGT
>CM072252.1:4084309-4166809 GCA_036851935.1 Coregonus suidteri | reverse complement strand
ACACACTGCTTATTAACACACACACACACATTAACACACACACACACACACACACACACACTGCACACACACACACACACACTGCTTATTAACACACACACACACTGCTTATTAAACACACACACACACACACACACACTGCTGATTAACACCACACACACAACACACACACACACACACACACACACTGCTTATTACACACACACACACACACACACACACTGCTTATTAACACACACACACAGCTTATTAACACACACACTGCTGATTAACACACACACACACACACACTGCTTATTAAACACACACACACACACACACTGCTTATTAACACACACACACACTGCTGATTAACACACACACACACTGCTGATTAACACACACACACACACACACTGCTTATTAACACTCCTATCATTGCTACGCAGACGACACACAACTCTTCTCCTTTCCCCCTTCTGATAACCAGGTGGCGAATCGCATCTCTGCATGTCTGGCAGACATATCAGTATGGATGACAGATCACCACCTCAAGCTGAACCTCGGCAAGACGGAGCTGCTCTTCCTCCCGGGGAAGGACTGCCCGTTCCATGATCTCGCCATCACGGTTGACAACTCCGTTGTGTCCTCCTCCCAGAGTGCGAAGAGCCTTGGCGTGACCCTGGACAACACCCTGTCGTTCTCCGCTAACATCAAGGCGGTGACCCGATCCTGTAGGTTCATGCTCTACAACATTCGGAGAGTACGACCCTGCCTTACACAGGAAGCGGCACAGGTCCTAATCCAGGCACTTGTCATCTCCCGTCTGGATTACTGCAACTCGCTGTTGGCTGGGCTCCCTGCCTGTGCCATTAAACCCCTACAACTCATCCAGAACGCTGCAGCCCGTCTGGTGTTCAACCTTCCCAAGTTCTCTCACGTCACCCCGCTCCTCCGCACACTCCGCACACTCCACTGGCTTCCAGTTGAAGCTCGCATCTGCTACAAGACCATGGTGCTTGCCTACGGAGCTGTGAGGGGAACGGCACCTCCGTACCTTCAGGCTCTGATCAGTCCCTACACCCAAACGAGGGCATTGCGTTCATCCACCTCTGGCCTGCTGGCTCCCCTTCCTCTGCAGAAGCATAGTTCCCGCTCAGCCCAGTCAAAACTGTTCGCTGCTCTGGCACCCCAATGGTGGAACAAGCTCCCTCACGACGCCAGGACAGCGGAGTCACTCACCACCTTCCGGAGACATTTGAAACCCCACCTCTTTAAGGAATACCTGGGATAGGATAAAGTAATCCTTCTACCCCCCCTTACCCCAACCCCAAAAAAAAAAAAAAAAAAAAAAAACATTGTAAAGTGGTTATCCCACTGGCTATAAGGTGAATGCACCAATTTGTAAGTGGCTCTGGATAAGAGCGTCTGCTAAATGATGTAAATGTAAATGTAAATGTAAACACACACACACGACTCACTCCGATTCCTCCGCAAACCTTTTGTGGTTAAAGATCACCCTTAACTAGGCCTAGGAGAGAGGAGAGGGAAGGACTAATTCAATAACACCGCGTCTGTTTCTGTGTGTGTGTGTGTGTGTGTGTGTGTGTGTGTGTGTGTGTGTGTGTGTGTGTGTGTGTGTGTGTGTGTGTGTGTGCGTGCGTGTGTGTGTGCGTGTGTGTGTGTGCGTGTGTCTGTCTGCCTGTTTGACTCATCACATTATACAGAGGGCCCAAAGTGACACAGTGGCACACATATGTCAATTAACCACCCCAGGGCATTCACATGGATCTCACTCAGCATTTCATTATAACCCTTTCAATGGAACAGACAGGAATGGAATATCAATCACAGGTTATTAGATCAGTCAAACACCTAAACCTTGTTAACCAAGAAGACTGTTTTTCATGTTGAAGAATTAGGCACGTTTTAAGTGAAGTTGAAGGCATATAATAATAGGGCACATTAGTAAACCAGACTATGAATAAACCAGAGCTTCAGGCCTAGAAGACAGCCTATTGAGAGGAGGACTGGTCAAAGGTCATTGTGAGAAAAAACACTAGCAGCTAGGCTATCATTACCATGTAACTAACACTAGCAGCTAGGCTATCATTACCATGTAACTAACACTAGCAGCTAGGCTATCATTACCATGTAACTAACACTAGCAGCTAGGCTATCATTACCATGTAACTAACACTAGCAGCTAGGCTATCATTACCATGTAACTAACACTAGCAGCTAGGCTATCATTACCATGTAACTAACACTAGCAGCTAGGCTATCATTACCATGTAACTAACACTAGCAGCTAGGCTATCATTACCATGTAACTAACACTAGCAGCTAGGCTATCATTACCATGTAACTAACACTAGCAGCTAGGCTATCATTACCATGTAACTAACACTAGCAGCTAGGCTATCATTACCATGTAACTAACACTAGCAGCTAGGCTATCATTACCATGTAACAAACACTCAATCACGTCAAGCAAACAAGCAGCTAGGCTATCATTACCATATAACAAACACTCAATCATTACCGTCAAGCAAACAAGCCGAACACGAACATTGTAAATTAGAGAAGCTGCATTTCAACATGTTTTTATACAACATGTGCTAGCCAGGTGGCTAATTAACCAGAGGTAGACCTGGACTGACTGACTGGCTGGGCTCCAGTGCATCTGCTGTCCAGTCCAGTGGTTAACAAGCTGTGTTGCTGTTCACCGTAACAGGCTGGCTCTACCATTGTCTCTTCTCTCTGGGACCAACGCCACTTTCCCCCATCCTCATACACCTTCATTTAACCCCTAGCCTCTGGCTCGTTAACCCCATGTAGACCTTCATAGACGTTAACTGAACCACATGTCTATAGGTGGTAGGGCCAGATAACTGAACCCCCAGTTTAGCTACAACACTGAAGAGGTCCCCAACAGAGCGTGGCAGAGGGTCGGTAGGGCTTCTGTAAGGTAGGGCCTAATTAAAAGAGTATGGGGCTTGTTATTGTGCTGCAGAGTAAGGTCCCCTGGAGTGGAGTGGGGTACACCACACACTGCATACCACCACCACCACACACTGCATACCACCACCACCACCACACACTGCATACCACCACCACCACACACTGCATACCACCACCACCACACACTGCATACCACCCCACCACCACACACTGCATACCACCCCCCCTCACTGCATTAACCCCCCACACACTGCTACCACCACCGTTAACACTGCATACCACCACCACCACACACTGTTTAGGGCACCATAACTGCATACCACCACCACCCCACTGCATACCACCACCACACACACTGCATACCACCCCCAACACACGCATACCACCACTGGTAGGGCACCACCACACTGCCTACCACCAGGTAGGGCCTGCAATTAAAGAGTACTGCATCCCACCACATTGTGCACAGACCACCACCACACCCACTGGAGTGGAGTGGGGTAAACCACACACTGCATACCACCACCACCACACACTGCATACCACACAACCACCACCACACACCAATAGAAATACACAATGTAGTAACAACAATATTCCAACCAACAGGGGTACGGGGCAGACAGAGGGCTGTGTTTGGGGGTCTGGTCAGGGGGGCGGAGGGACAGTGTCCCCGCGGGGAGGGGGAGGGATCCAGTCAAGCAGGATGATCAGAAGGGCATGCTCACCCTCCCCTGGGGTTCAGGGAGGAGGGGAGAGGAACCCCCAAAAGATGAAAGGGGAACCGGGGTTGTCCCACATTCTGTTGAGGGGGATGCGTCCCAAATGGCACCCTATTCCCCATAGGGCCCTGGTCAAAAGTAGTGCACTATAAAGGGAACAGGGTGCCATTTGGAACGCACACAGAGTCACTTTCCCCTCCTGTCTCCTCCACAATTCCTCACTCCGTTCCCAATAGGAGACATGGACATGTAAAGGATAACAGTCACAAGCTATCCAGGAAGCCACCTCTAACCATAACCCCTGACCTATACAGTAGACTGACAGGACATCTAGATAAGGGACCCATTGGTTGGCTTGCACACTGCCATAAAACACCAAAAAGAAAAGGAGCGCTCTCTCATTCTCTTTCACTGACCACCAACCATAACAACAACTGATCCAACAGCAGTTGAAGGACCATGCCGAGCTCTCTCTCATTCTCTTTCACTGACCACCAACCATAACAACAACTGATCCAACAGCAGTTGAAGGACCATGCAGAGCTCTCTCTCTCATTCTCTTTCACTGACCACCAACCATAACAACTGATCCAACAGCAGTTGAAGGACCATGCAGAGCTCTCTCTCATTCTCTTTCACTGACCACCAACCATAACAACTGATCCAACAGCAGTTGAAGGACCATGCAGAGCTCTCTCTCATTCTCTTTCACTGACCACCAACCACAACAACTGATCCAACAGCAGTTCATGCAGAGCTCTCTCATTCTCTTTCACTGACCACCAACCATAACAACAACTGATCCAACAGCAGTTGAAGGACCATGCAGAGCTCTCTCTCATTCTCTTTCACTGACCACCAACCATAACAACTGATCCAACAGCAGTTGAAGGACCATGCAGAGCTCTCTGTGTCTCTTTCCCTTTCTCTTATCAGTCCAATAACCCCGTCCTGTGGGACACCTGGTCTGATATCTCTGCTGAGGACAATAAAACAACCAAATCAATCCCTTTTCCCTGAGGAAACTGCAACAGCTGCATAGGTCCGAGTCACTCAGTGTTAATTGCTTTTTGCTTACACACACAGACACACACAGAAGTTGACACCAGGTTCCCACAGTGTGTGAGTGTGTGAGAGACCAGGAAAAAAGCAATCAACACCTCATCATATGTGTTGTCAAATAACCCCTCATTCTTTTATAAAGCAGTAGGACCCTCCTACAACACGTTAGCCCTGAGGCTAATAGTAGTAGTGCTATCCTTTATAAAGCAGTAGGACCCTCTTACAACATGTTAGCCCTGAGGCTAATAGTAGTAGTGCTATCCTTTATAAAGCAGTAGTACCCTCCTACAACACGTTAGCCCTGAGGCTAATAGTAGTAGTGCTATCCTTTATAAAGCAGTAGTCCCCTCCTACAACATGTTAGCCCTGAGGCTAATAGTAGTAGTGCTATCCTTTATAAAGCAGTAGGACCCTCTTACAACATGTTAGCCCTGAGGCTAATAGTAGTAGTGCTATCCTTTATAAAGCAGTAGGACCCTCTTACAACATGTTAGCCCTGAGGCTAATAGTAGTAGTGCTATCCTTTATAAAGCAGTAGGACCCTCTTACAACATGTTAGCACTGAGGCTAATAGTAGTAGTGCTATCCTTTATAAAGCAGTAGGACCCTCTTACAACATGTTAGCACTGAGGCTAATAGTAGTAGTGCTATCCTTTATAAAGCAGTAGGACCCTCCTACAACATGTTAGCCCTGAGGCTAATAGTAGTAGTGCTATCCTTTATAAAGCAGTAGGACCCTCCTACAACATGTTAGTAGCACTGAGGCTAATAGTAGTAGTGCTATCCTTTATAAAGCAGTAGGACCCTCCTACAACATGTTAGCCCTGAGGCTAATAGTAGTAGTGCTATCCTTTATAAAGCAGTAGGACCCTCTTACAACATGTTAGCCCTGAGGCTAATAGTAGTAGTGCTATCCTTTATAAAGCAGTAGTACCCTCCTACAACACGTTAGCCCTGAGGCTAATAGTAGTAGTGCTATCCTTTATAAAGCAGTAGGACCCTCCTACAACACGTTAGCCCTGAGGCTAATAGTAGTGCTATCCTTTATAAAGCAGTAGGACCCTCCTACAACACGTTAGCCCTGAGGCTAATGGTAGTAATGCTATCCTTTATAAAGCAGTAGTACCCTCCTACAACACGTTAGCCCTGAGGCTAATAGTAGTAGTGCTATCCTTTATAAAGCAGTAGGACCCTCCTACAACATGTTAGCCCTGAGGCTAATAGTAGTAGTGCTATCCTTTATAAAGCAGTAGTTACCCTCCTACAACACGTTAGCCCTGAGGCTAATAGTAGTAGTGCTATCCTTTATAAAGCAGTAGGACCCTCCTACAACATGTTAGCCCTGAGGCTAATAGTAGTAGTGCTATCCTTTATAAAGCAGTAGTACCCTCCTACAACACGTTAGCCCTGAGGCTAATAGTAGTAGTGCTATCCTTTATAAAGCAGTAGGACCCTCCTACAACACGTTAGCCTGAGGCTAATAGTAGTAGTGCTATCCTTTATAAAGCAGTAGTACCCTCCTACAACACGTTAGCCCTGAGGCTAATAGTAGTAATGCTATCCTTTATAAAGCAGTAGTACCCTCCTACAACACGTTAGCCCTGAGGCTAATAGTAGTAGTGCTATCTTTTATAAAGCAGTAGGACCCTCTTACAACATGTTAGCCCTGAGGCTAATAGTAGTAGTGCTATCCTTTATAAAGCAGTAGTCGCCACCTACAACACGTTAGCCCTGAGGCTAATAGTAGTAGTGCTATCCTTTATAAAGCAGTAGGACCCTCCTACAACACGTTAGCCCTGAGGCTAATAGTAGTAGTGCTATCCTTTATAAAGCAGTAGTACCCTCCTACAACACGTTAGCCCTGAGGCTAATAGTAGTAGTGCTATCCTTTATAAAGCAGTAGGACCCTCCTACAACACGTTAGCCCTGAGGCTAATAGTAGTAGTGCTATCCTTTATAAAGCAGTAGTACCCTCCTACAACACGTTAGCCCTGAGGCTAATAGTAGTAGTGCTATCCTTTATAAAGCAGTAGGACCCTCCTACAACACGTTAGCCCTGAGGCTAATAGTAGTAGTGCTATCTTTTATAAAGCAGTAGTCGCCTCCTACAACACGTTAGCCCTGAGGCTAATAGTAGTGCTATCCTTTATAAAGCAGTAGTCCCCTCCTACAACACGTTAGCCCTGAGGCTAATAGTAGTAGTGCTATCTTTTATAAAGCAGTAGTCGCCTCCTACAACACGTTAGCCCTGAGGCTAATAGTAGTAGTGCTATCCTTTATAAAGCAGTAGTGCCCTCCTACAACACGTTAGCCCTGAGGCTAATAGTAGTAGTGCTATCCTTTATAAAGCAGTAGGACCCTCCTACAACACGTTAGCCCTGAGGCTAATAGTAGTAGTGCTATCCTTTATAAAGCAGTAGGACCCTCCTACAACACGTTAGCCCTGAGGCTAATAGTAGTAGTGCTATCCTTTATAAAGCAGTAGGACCCTCCTACAACACGTTAGCCCTGAAGCTAATAGTAGTAGTGCTATCCTTTAAAGCAGTAGTCGCCACCTACAACACGTTAGCCCTGAGGCTAATAGTAGTAGTGCTATCCTTATAAAGCAGTAGTACCCTCCTACAACATGTTAGCCCTGAGGCTAATAGTAGTAGTGCTATCCTTTATAAAGCAGTTACCCTCCTACAACACGTTAGCCCTGAGGCTAATAGTAGTAGTGCTATCCTTTATAAAGCAGTAGTCCCCTCCTACAACACGTTAGCCCTGAGGCTAATAGTAGTAGTGCTATCCTTTATAAAGCAGTAGTACCCTCCTACAACACGTTAGCCCTGAGGCTAATAGTAGTAGTGCTATCCTTTATAAAGCAGTAGGACCCTCCTACAACACGTTAGCCCTGAGGCTAATAGTAGTAGTGCTATCCTTTATAAAGCAGTAGTGCCCTCCTACAACACGTTAGCCCTGAGGCTAATAGTAGTGCTATCCTTTATAAAGCAGTAGTCCCCTCCTACAACACGTTAGCCCTGAGGCTAATAGTAGTAGTGCTATCCTTTATAAAGCAGTAGGACCCTCCTACAACACGTTAGCCCTGAGGCTAATAGTAGTAGTGCTATCCTTTATAAAGCAGTAGGACCCTCCTACAACACGTTAGCCTGAGGCTAATAGTAGTAGTGCTATCCTTTATAAAGCAGTAGTCCCCTCCTACAACACGTTAGCCTGAGGCTAATAGTAGTAATGCTATCCTTTATAAAGCAGTAGTACCCTCCTACAACACGTTAGCCCTGAGGCTAATAGTAGTAGTGCTATCTTTTATAAAGCAGTAGGACCCTCTTACAACATGTTAGCCCTGAGGCTAATAGTAGTAGTGCTATCCTTTATAAAGCAGTAGTCGCCACCTACAACACGTTAGCCCTGAGGCTAATAGTAGTAGTGCTATCCTTTATAAAGCAGTAGGACCCTCCTACAACACGTTAGCCCTGAGGCTAATAGTAGTAGTGCTATCCTTTATAAAGCAGTAGTACCCTCCTACAACACGTTAGCCCTGAGGCTAATAGTAGTAGTGCTATCCTTTATAAAGCAGTAGGACCCTCCTACAAACACGTTAGCCCTGAGGCTAATAGTAGTAGTGCTATCCTTTATAAAGCAGTAGTACCCTCCTACAACACGTTAGCCCTGAGGCTAATAGTAGTAGTGCTATCCTTTATAAAGCAGTAGGACCCTCCTACAACACGTTAGCCCTGAGGCTAATAGTAGTAGTGCTATCTTTTATAAAGCAGTAGTCGCCTCCTACAACACGTTAGCCCTGAGGCTAATAGTAGTGCTATCCTTTATAAAGCAGTAGTCCCCTCCTACAACACGTTAGCCCTGAGGCTAATAGTAGTAGTGCTATCTTTTATAAAGCAGTAGTAGTACCCTCCTACAACACGTTAGCCCTGAGGCTAATAGTAGTAGTGCTATCCTTTATAAAGCAGTAGTGCCCTCCTACAACACGTTAGCCCTGAGGCTAATAGTAGTAGTGCTATCCTTTATAAAGCAGTAGGACCCTCCTACAACACGTTAGCCCTGAGGCTAATAGTAGTAGTGCTATCCTTTATAAAGCAGTAGGACCCTCCTACAACACGTTAGCCCTGAGGCTAATAGTAGTAGTGCTATCCTTTATAAAGCAGTAGGACCCTCCTACAACACGTTAGCCCTGAGGCTAATAGTAGTAGTGCTATCCTTTATAAAGCAGTAGTGCCCTCCTACAACACGTTAGCCCTGAGGCTAATAGTAGTAGTGCTATCCTTTATAAAGCAGTAGTCGCCACCTACAACACGTTAGCCCTGAGGCTAATAGTAGTAGTGCTATCCTTTATAAAGCAGTAGTACCCTCCTACAACATGTTAGCCCTGAGGCTAATAGTAGTAGTGCTATCCTTTATAAAGCAGTAGGACCCTCCTACAACACGTTAGCCCTGAGGCTAATAGTAGTAGTGCTATCCTTTATAAAGCAGTAGTCCCCTCCTACAAACACGTTAGCCCTGAGGCTAAGTAGTAGTGCTATCCTTTATAAAGCAGTAGTACCCTCCTACAACACGTTAGCCCTGAGGCTAATAGTAGTAGTGCTATCCTTTATAAAGCAGTAGTACCCTCCTACAACACGTTAGCCCTGAGGCTAATAGTAGTAGTGCTATCCTTTATAAAGCAGTAGTCGCCTCCTACAACACGTTAGCCCTGAGGCTAATAGTAGTAGTGCTATCCTTTATAAAGCAGTAGTACCCTCCTACAACACGTTAGCCCTGAGGCTAATAGTAGTAGTGCTATCCTTTATAAAGCAGTAGTACCCTCCTACAACATGTTAGCCCTGAGGCTAATAGTAGTAGTGCTATCCTTTATAAAGCAGTAGTACCCTCCTACAACATGTTAGCCCTGAGGCTAATAGTAGTAGTGCTATCCTTTATAAAGCAGTAGGACCCTCCTACAACACGTTAGCCCTGAGGCTAATAGTAGTAGTGCTATCCTTTATAAAGCAGTAGTCCCCTCCTACAACACGTTAGCCCTGAGGCTAATAGTAGTAGTGCTATCCTTTATAAAGCAGTAGGACCCTCCTACAACACGTTAGCCCTGAGGCTAATAGTAGTAGTGCTATCCTTTATAAAGCAGTAGTACCCTCCTACAACACGTTAGCCCTGAGGCTAATAGTAGTGCTATCCTTTATAAAGCAGTAGTCCCCTCCTACAACACGTTAGCCCTGAGGCTAATAGTAGTAGTGCTATCCTTTATAAAGCAGTAGGACCCTCCTACAACACGTTAGCCCTGAGGCTAATAGTAGTGCTATCCTTTATAAAGCAGTAGTCGCCTCCTACAACACGTTAGCCCTGAGGCTAATAGTAGTAGTGCTATCCTTTATAAAGCAGTAGTACCCTCCTACAACACGTTAGCCCTGAGGCTAATAGTAGTAGTGCTATCCTTTATAAAGCAGTAGGACCCTCCTACAACACGTTAGCCCTGAGGCTAATAGTAGTAGTGCTATCCTTTATAAAGCAGTAGTACCCTCCTACAACATGTTAGCCCTGAGGCTAATAGTAGTAGTGCTAGTGCCTCCTACAACACGTTAGCCCTGAGGCTAATAGTAGTAGTGCTATCCTTTATAAAGCAGTAGTACCCTCCTACAACATGTTAGCCCTGAGGCTAATAGTAGTAGTGCTAGTCGCCTTCTACAACACGTTAGCCCTGAGGCTAATAGTAGTAGTGCTATCCTTTATAAAGCAGTAGTCGCCTCCTACAACACGTTAGCCCTGAGGCTAATAGTAGTAGTGCTAGTCGCCTCCTACAACACGTTAGCTCCTGAGAATAGGCTAGCTTATAGAAGTGCTATTCCATTGGCAAACTCAGCTTGGCTGCTATTCAGAAAGGGGAAATGTGCAGCTCACCCCAACTAACTCTACAACACATTAGACCTACAACCTGTTAGGCCTGAGGCTAGCTAGTAGAAGCCTACAACCCGTTAGCCTGAGGCTAGCTAGTAGAAGCCTACAACCCGTTAGCCTGAGGCTAGCTAGTAGAAGCCTACAACCCGTTAGCCTGAGGCTAGCTAGTAGAGGTTAGCCTGAGCTAGCTAGTAGAAGCCTACAACCCGTTAGGCCTGAGGCTAGCTAGTAGAAGCCTACAAACCCGTTAGCCTGAGGCTAGCTAGTAGAAGCCTCCAACCCGTTAGCCTGAGGCTAGCTAGTAGAAGCCTACAACCCGTTAGCCTGAGGCTAGCTAGTAGAAGCCTACAACCCGTTAGGCCTGAGGCTAGCTAGTAGAAGCCTACAACCCGTTAGCCTGAGGCTAGCTAGTAGAAGCCTACAACCCTGTTAGCCTGAGGCTAGCTAGTAGAAGCCTACAACCCGTTAGGCCTGAGGCTAGCTAGTAGAAGCCTACAACCTGTTAGCCTGAGGCTAGCTAGTAGAAGCCTACAACCCGTTAGGCCTGAGGCTAGCTAGTAGAAGCCTACAACCCGTTAGCCTGAGGCTAGCTAGTAGAAGCCTACAACCCGTTAGCCTGAGGCTAGCTTATAGAGGTACTTAGGCTAGCTAGTCCAAGTGCTATTCCACTAAGTGCTACTCCATTGGCAAACTCAGCTTGACTGCTATTCAGTAAAAGGGGGGAAATGTGCAGCTCTCACCCAACAGCTAACACTAGACGAACACTAAATCTCTCAAACAAACACCTCTTCTCCTCACCCTGCAATTCACACCCACAACTAACATTCAGGATGCTCTCCACTGAAACATGCATTCAGAAGGCTACACAGTGCTGTGTAGAAAAAGAGAGAGAGAGAGGGGGAGAGGAGAGGGGGAGAGAGGGGGAGGAGGAGAGGGGGAGAGGACAGGGGGAGAGGAGAGGGGGAGAGGACAGGGGGAGAGGAGGGGGGGAGAGAGGGGGAGAGGAGAGGGGAGGAGAGAGAGGGGGAGAGGAGAGGGGGAGAGAGGGGGTAGGAGAGGACAGGGGGAGAGGAGAGGGGAGGATGGAAGTAGGAGTTAGTTAGTTAGTGGTCTGTCCTGATGAGACCACCAGAGCTCCATTCAAGACAAACCCCCCCCAGAGATTCCTGCTGGCCGTTGGGGCTACGGAGACATTTACTCTGTGTTCCTATTCTTACATTCTATTATTTATCATTGTTGTTGCATTGTCCAGAAGGAACCTGCCAGTAAGCATTTCATTGGACGGTGTATCCCATGTGTAACATATGACTAATACAACTTGAAACGTTATAGCTTTTCAGCTCCACAGCAAAAACACAAAAGACCCACCCTGCATAGCCAACAAGCTGAGACAAGTAGTGAGTTAAAACGACCGCTCTCTACATAAGTAGAGGTTCCAGTTATCCACGCTCACACCCCACAACAAGTCAACATGCTAAAAGCTAAAACCACAACACAGTGAAAACTAGCCATCGGCCCATTCATTCTCGTTCCCTAGGTGTAGGGTAGGGGTACAGTGTGGGTTGGCTCTGCCGCCATACGTTAGTGTGTCCTGAGTCGGTGGTCCGACCACAACATAGTCAAACTAGATGAAGACCTCTTTCCTAACCCCTCTTCCCGCGCCCTTCTCTTTCCCATGTCAGTAGTGTGTAGTGTGTAGTGAGTAGTGTGTAGTGTGTAGTGTGTATAGTCTCTGGTGTCCTACCTCGGTGTGTCCTGTGTCGCTGGGTTCCTGTGTGGAGCAGGCAGCTGCAGCAGTCATCCTAACAGTCCTGATGGCCGTACCGGGATGCCAACTAACCAACCACTAACCTTTCACTGACACTAGCAGCCTGTCCTGACGCTAACCTCTCACTGAGCTCCTGAGAGACACACTGAGCCCCTGGCGCCCAGGCAAACTCTGCCCTACCTCCCCCAGTGCCGTCCCCAAGATCCCTCCCCCTCCCCTCAACTCCCCCCTATTCACAGGCAAATGCTAGGCTAAATACCAGATGGGCTTGTCCCGGCAACTGCAGGACAGGCAGAGAGGGGGAGGAGGGGGGAGGGGAGGAGAGGAGGAGGAGGGAGGGGAGGACTCTGTCGCTGGCACTACAAAGCCACTTGAGTGAAAGCAAGGAAAAAGGGAGGGAGGGAGGGAGACAGGAAGGGAGGGAGGGAGAAGGGAGGGAGGGAGGGAGGAAGGGAGACAGGAAGGGAGGGAGGGAGACAGGGAGGGAGGGAGGGAGACAGAGAGGGAGAGAGAGGGAGGGCTGGGGAGGTCAAACTTGGCACTGGACTGCTACCTGGACTGTGCAAACAGTGAACACACCTTCCCACAACACACACTCTCACGTGTACACACACACACACACACACACACACACACACACACACACACACACACACACACACACACACACACACACACACACACACAGACACACACACACACAGCCTGTCAGACAGAGCAGACTTAGTTTGATTGATGAGTAGGGCTGGTGCCCGTGGGGCTGGTGCCCGTGGGGCTGGTGGTCGTGGGGCTGGTGCCCGTGGGGCTGGTGGCCGTGGGGCTGGTGGTCGTGGCCTCTACTATTGTGTTTATTGTACATTATGGATATACATTATGAGGTTGACAAATGAGTGTGGAGAGACGTGACCAATCAAAGGCCAGAGGCAGGCTAGCTCCTGGGGACATGGAATAGCTACATGTCTAATACATTGTCTCGCTATAAACTGGTCCATTTCCAACAGACTCATTTGGAGGCGAAAGAAACGCACACCTGTTTAGGAGAGGTGCTGGCTAGCGGAGTAGAACACCTGTTTAGGAGAGGTGCTGGCTAACAGAGTAGAACACCTGTTTAGGAGAGGTGCTGGTTAGCAGAGTAGAACACCTGTTTAGGAGAGGCTGCTGGCTAGCAGAGTAGAACACCTGTTTAGGAGAGGTGCTGGCTAGCAGAGTAGAACACCTGTTTAGGAGAGGTGCTGGCTAGCAGAGTAGAACACCTGTTTAGGAGAGGTGCTGGCTAGCAGAGTAGAACACCTGTTTAGGAGAGGTGCTGGCTAACAGAGTAGAACACCTGTTTAGGAGAGGTGCTGGCTAGCAGAGTAGAACACCTGTTTAGGAGAGGTGCTGGCTAGCAGAGTAGAACACCTGTTTAGGAGAGGTGCTGGCTAACAGAGTAGAACACCTGTTTAGGAGAGGTGCTGGCTAGCAGAGTAGAACACCTGTTTAGGAGAGGTGCTGGCTAGCAGAGTAGAACACCTGTTTAGGAGAGGTGCTGGCTAGCAGAGTAGAAACACCTGTTTAGGAGAGGTGCTGGCTAGCGGAGTAGAACACCTGTTTAGAGAGGTGCTGGCTAGCAGAGTAGAACACCTGTTTAGGAGAGGTGCTGGCTAGCGGAGTAGAACACCTGTTTAGGAGAGGTGCTGGCTAGCAGAGTAGAACACCTGTTTAGGAGAGGTGCTGGCTAGCGGAGTAGAACACCTGTTTAGGAGAGGTGCTGGCTAGCAGAGTAGAACACCTGTTTAGGAGAGGTGATTTATAGGAGCTCTGTGGTTGCTCCTATAGAATGACATATGGAACTGATTGCGTTGACTCTGTACCGGTACCCCTGTATATAGCCTCCCTACTGTTATTTGATTTTATGCTGCTCCTTGATTATTTATATTTTTTACTAATCTATTTTTTACTTACTGGGGCATTGTTGGTTAAGGGCATGTAAGTTAGCATTTCACTGTAAGGTCTACACCTGTTTTATTCGGCGCATGTGGCAAATACAATCTTGATTTGATTTGTGAATACTCCTATAACTGGGTACTCTGCAGGACTGTTGACAAAGGCTGCTAGGGGCTTTGACATGCTAATTTACTCCTTTGATTGGTTAAGAAGCAGGAAGTGTGTGTCGGTCCGTGGGGTCTTGGTGTAGGCTGAGGTTCTCTGAGACGCTGCAGGATATCAATATCCTCCCGATCAATAACCTGATCAAAAATCTGTGCCGCTCACAGCCTGTTACACCATACTGCACCGTGACAAAACCACAGAGGAACATATCAATACTCCTTCTGTCAGGTCACATACACAACAATACATCCCCATCTAGCTACTGGGGCAGTAATACATCCCCATCTAGCTACTGGGGCAGTAATACATCCCCATCTAGCTACTGGGGCAGTAATACATCCCCATCTAGCTACTGGGGCAGTAATACATCCCATCTAGCTACTGGGGCAGTAATACATCCCCATCTAGCTACTGGGGCAGTAATACATCCCATCTAGCTACTGGGGCAGTAATACATCCCCATCTAGCTACTGGGGCAGTAATACATCCCCATCTGGCTACTGGGGGCAGTAATACATCCCCATCTGGCTACTGGGGCAGTAATACATCCCCATCTGGCTACTGGGGCAGTAATACATCCCCATCTAGCTACTGGGGCAGTAATACATCCCCATCTAGCTACTGGGGCAGTAATACATCCCCATCTAGCTACTGGGGCAGTAATACATCCCCATCTAGCTACTGGGGCAGTAATACATCCCCATCTAGCTACTGGGGCAGTAATACATCCCCATCTAGCTACTGGGGCAGTAATACATCCCATCTAGCTACTGGGGCAGTAATACATCCCCATCTAGCTACTGGGGCAGTAATACATCCCATCTAGCTACTGGGGCAGTAATACATCCCCATCTAGCTACTGGGGCAGTAATACATCCCATCTAGCTACTGGGGCAGTAATACATCCCCATCTAGCTACTGGGGCAGTAATACATCCCCATCTAGCTACTGGGGGCAGTAATACATCCCATCTAGCTACTGGGGCAGTAATACATCCCATCTAGCTACTGGGGCAGTAATACATCCCCATCTAGCTACTGGGGCAGTAATACATCCCCATCTAGCTACTGGGGCAGTAATACATCCCCATCTAGCTACTGGGGCAGTAATACATCCCCATCTAGCTACTGGGGCAGTAATACATCCCCATCTAGCTACTGGGGCAGTAATACATCCCCATCTAGCTACTGGGGCAGTAATACATCCCCATCTAGCTACTGGGGCAGTAATACATCCCCATCTAGCTACTGGGGCAGTAATACATCCCCATCTAGCTACTGGGGCAGTAATACATCCCATCTAGCTACTGGGGCAGTAATACATCCCCATCTAGCTACTGGGGCAGTAATACATCCCCATCTAGCTACTGGGGCAGTAATACATCCCCATCTAGCTACTGGGGCAGTAATACATCCCCATCTAGCTACTGGGGCAGTAATACATCCCCATCTGGCTACTGGGGCAGTAATATTGGACAAAACATTTGGACCACTACACTATGGCTCTGATCCAATGTCCATACATGTGCACCACTTAGAATGAAGCTACAGTGCATTCGGAAAGTATTCAGACCCCTTGACTTTTTCCACATTTTGTTACGTTACAGCCTTATTCTAAAATTTCTCCCATTCTTCTCTGCAGATCCTCTCAAGCTCTGTCAGGTTGGATGGGGAGCGTTGCTGCACAGCTATTTTCAGGTCTCTCTAGAGATGTTCAATTGGGTTTAAGTCCGGGCCACTCAAGGACATTCAGAGACTTGTCCCGAAGCCACTCCTGCATTGTCTTGGCTGTGTGCTTAGGGTCGTTGTTCTGTTGGAAGGTGAACTTTCGCCCCAGTCTTAGGTCCTGAGCGCTCTGGAGCAGGTTTTCATCAAGGATCTCTCTGTACTTTGCTCCGTTCATCTTTCCCTCGATCCTGACTAGTCTCCCAGTCCCTGCCGCTGAAAAAACATCCCCACAGCATGATGCTGCCACCCCATGCTTCACCGTATGGATGGTGCCAGGTTTCCTCCAGACTTGACAGCTTGGCATTCAGGCCAAAGAGTTCAATCTTGGTTTCATCAGACCAGAGAATCTTGTTTCTCCTGGTCTGAGAGTCCTTTAGGTGCCTTTTGGGCAAACTCCAAGTGGGCTGTCATGTGCCTTTTACTGAGGAGTGGCGTCCGTCTGGCCACTCTACCATAAAGGCCTGATTGGTGGAGTGCGGCAGAGATGGTTGTCCTTCTGGAAGATTCTCCCATCTCCACAGAGGAACTCTGGAGCTCTGTCAGAGTGACCATTGGG
This sequence comes from Coregonus suidteri, assembly GCA_036851935.1. NCBI lineage: Eukaryota > Metazoa > Chordata > Actinopteri > Salmoniformes > Salmonidae > Coregonus > Coregonus suidteri. The sequence continues at coordinate 4,150,036 of CM072252.1, read as the reverse complement.
TTCTTGGTCACCTCCCTGATCAAGGCCCTTCTCCCCTGATTGCTCAGTTTGGCCGGGCGGCCAGCTCTAGGAAGAGTCTTTGTGGTTCCAAACTTCTTCCATTTAGGAATGATGGTGGCCACTGTGTTCTTGGGGACCTTCAATGCTGCAGACATTTTCTGGCACCCTTCCCCAGATCTGTGCCGCGACACAATCCTGTCTCGAAGCTCTACGGACAATTCCTTCGACCTCATGGCTTGGTTTTTGCTCTGACATGCACTGTCAACTGTGGGACCTTATATATAGACAGGTGTGTGCCTTTCCAAATCTCGTCCAATCAATTGAATTTACCCCAGGTGGACTCCAATCAAGTTGTAGAAACATCTCAAGGATGATCAATGGAAACAGGATGCACCTGAGCTCAATTTCGAGTTTCATAGCAAAGGATCTGAATACTTATTTACATAAGATTGTTCTGTTTTTTATTTTTTATAAATTAGCAACATTTTCTATATACCTGTTGTCGCTTCGTCAATATGGGGTATTGTGTGTAGATTGATGAGGATTTTTATTTTATTTAATCAATTTTAGAATAAGGCTGTAACGTAACAAAATGTGGAAAAAGGGAAGGGGTCTGAATACTTTCAGAATGCACTGCATGTAATGGACATGCGTTCTAAGTGGCATATTAGTGTGGATATTGGAAGGTAGATTATGACTGTGTTAGGGAGCTAAATCACATATTAGTGTGGATATTGGAAGGTAGATTATGACTGTGTTAGGGAGCTAAATCACATATTAGTGTGGATATTGGAAGGTAGATTATGACTGTGTTAGGGAGCTAAATCACATATTAGTGTGGATATTGGAAGGTAGATTATGACTGTGTTAGGGAGCTAAATCACATATTAGTGTGGATATTGGAAGGTAGATTATGACTGTGTTTAGGGAGCTAAATCACATATTAGTGTGGATATTGGAAGGTAGATTATGACTGTGTTAGGGAGCTAAATCACATATTAGTGTGGATATTGGAAGGTAGATTATGACTGTATTAGGGAGCTAAATCACATATTAGTGTGGATATTGGAAGGTAGATTATGACTGTGTTAGGGAGCTAAATCACATATTAGTGTGGATATTGGAAGGTAGATTATGACTGTGTTAGGGAGCTAAATTACTCATTCAAATACAGTGTGCCATGTTTGCATTTAAATGTGTCTATAGGAGAGGAAATAGTACAATCTACATACAGGCTGTAACCGGTTTCTTCACCAGTGATGACTTCTCAAGGTGGGACAGATGCTCTCTAGGAGCCTCTAGGGGAACGGCCCAAAGCAACAGCCGTGACAGCTCCTAACCAAACACTATCTAGTGAAACTAATGGAAGCCAGGATTGGGGAGGATTCAGCAACAACAGAACTAGACTAAGGAGGTCTGTCTTGTCCTAGTAATGGTCAAGCAAACATACAGCTTTGACTAATGTTTACTGAGACAAAACGCTTACCAATGTGACTATACTGAACAGAGCACAGTAAAGAAAACAGTCTTACCAATGTGACTATACTGAACAGAGCACAGTAAAGAAAACAGTCTTACCAATGTGACTATACTGAACAGAGCACAGTAAAGAAAACAGTGTTACCAATGTGACTATACTGAACAGAGCACAGTAAAGAAAACAGTGTTACCAATGTGACTATACTGAACAGAGCACAGTAAAGAAAACAGTGTTACCAATTTGACTATACTGAACAGAGCACAGTAAAGAAAACAGTGTTACCAATGTGACTATACTGTGTGAGCACAGTAAAGAAAACAGTCTTACCAATGTGACTATACTGAACAGAGCACAGTAAAGAAAACAGTCTTACCAATGTGACTATACTGAACAGAGCACAGTAAAGAAATCAGGTCTTACCAATGTGACTATACTGAAGCTAGCACAGTAAATAAAACAGTGTTACCAATGTGACTATACTGAACAGAGCACAGTAAAGAAAACAGTCTTACCAATGTGACTATACTGAACAGAGCACAGTAAAGAAAATAGTATTATCAATGTCTAAAATCTTACCATAGTCAAGGTTGGGTTTAGCTAGGCTGGATGTCTGTGTGAGAGAGCTAAAGCGTTTGGTGTTAGTGGCAGGCCTTGGCACCAGGGTGTTAGCTCTAGCTAGCTGCTAGCTAAAGCGTTTGGTGTTAGTGGCAGGCCTTGGCACCAGGGTGCTAGCTCTAGCTAGCTGCTAGCTAAAGTGTTTGGTGTTAGTGGCAGGCCTTGGCACCAGGGTGCTAGCTCTAGCTAGCTGCTAGCTAAAGTGTTTGGTGTTAGTGGCAGGCCTTGGCACCAGGGTGCTAGCTCTAGCTAGCTGCTAGCTAAAGCGTTTGGTGTTAGTGGCAGGCCTTGGCACCAGGGTGTTAGCTCTAGCTAGCTGCTAGCTAAAGCGTTTGGTGTTAGTGGCAGGCCTTGGCACTAGCTAGCAGCTAGCTAAAGTGTTTGGTGTTAGCTAGCACCTTGGCACCAGGCCTTGGCACCAGGCGGCACCAGGCCTTGGCACCAGGGTGCTAGCTCTAGCTAGCTGCTAGCTAAAGCGTTTGGTGTTAGTGGCAGGCCTTGGCACCAGGGTGGCAGCTCTAGCTAGCTGCTAGCTAAAGGGTTAGGTGTTAGTAGCTGCTAGGCCTTGGCGTTTGGTGTTAGTGGCACCAGGCCTTGGCACCAGGCCTTGGCACCAGGGTGCTAGCCCTAGCTAGCTGCTAGCTAAAGCGTTTGGTGTTAGTGGCAGGCCTTGGCACCAGGCCTTGGCACCAGGCCTTGGCACCAGGGTGCTAGCCCTAGCTAGCTGCTAGCTGGTTACATTGTTAAGAGCAGCTTAGGGCTGCTTAGTGATCAGTAATAAGACCATCCGGAGGAGAACAAGGCCACAAATGGCACCCTTTTCCCATAAGGCTCTGGTCAAAAGTAGTGCACTATAAAGGGAATATAGTGCTATTTGGGACACAGGCTCTGTTTATTAATGTACAGCCTGGGACAATACACAGCCAGGCAGGCACAAACTGAGCCAAACTCATTCAGACCCTCCCTGTGCCAACACGGTCAGTCTTTCACCTCACTCACACTGGATTATGGCAGCTACTGGATCCTAAAGGAAATAGACGCTCTGTTGACATGGAAACGGTGTGGGTGATCGCCTACAGCCGTGGTCAAAAGTTTAGAGAATGACACAAGTATTGGTCTTCACAAAGTTCGCTGCTTCAGTGTTATGAGATATTTTTGTCAGATGTTACTATGGTATACTGAAGTATAATTACAAGCATTCCATAAGTGTCAAAGGCTTTTATTGACAATTACATTAAGTTTATGCAAAGAGTCAATATTTGCAGTGTTGACCCTTCTTTTTCAAGACCTCTGCAATCCGCTCTGGCATGCTGTCAATTAACTTCTGGGCCACATCCTGACTGATGGCAGCCCATTCTTGCATAATCAATGCTTGGAGTTTGTCAGAATTTGTGGGTTTTTGTTTGTCCACCCGCCTCTTGAGGATTGACCACAAGTTCTCAATGGGATTAAGGTCTGGGGAGTTTCCTGGCCATGGACCCAAAATGTTGATGTTTTGTTCCCCGAGCCACTTAGTTATCACTTTTGCCTTATGGCAAGGTGCTCCATCATGCTGGAAAAGGCATTGTTCGTCACCAAACTGTTCTTGGTTGGTTGGGAGAAGTTGCTCTCGGAGGATGTGTTGGTACCATTCTTTATTCATGGCTGTGTTCTTAGTTAAAATTGTGAGTGAGCCCACTCCCTTGGCTGAGAAGCAACCCCACACATGAATGGTCTCAGGATGCTTTACTGTTGGCATGACACAGGACTGATGGTAGCGCTCACCTTGTCTTCTCCGGACAAGCTTTTTTCTGGATGCCCCAAACAATCGTAAAGGGGATTCATCAGAGAAAATGACTTTACACCAGTCCTCAGCAGTCCAATCCCTGTACCTTTTGCAGAATATCAGTCTGTCCCTGATGTTTTTCCTGGAGAGAAGTGGCTTCCTCGCTGCCCTTCTTGACACCAGGCCATCCTCCAAAAGTCTTCGCCTCACTGTGCGTGCAGATGCACTCACACCTGCCTGCTGCCATTCCTGAGCAAGCTCTGCACTGGTGGTGCCCCGATCCCGCAGCTGAATCAACTTTAGGAGACGGTCCTGGCGCTTGCTGGACTTTCTTGGGCGCCCTGAAGCCTTCATCACAACATTTGAACCTCTCTCCTTGAAATTCTTGGTGATCCGATAAATGGTTGATTTAGGTGCAATCTTACTAGCAGCAATATCCTTGCCTGTGAAGCCCTTTTTGTGCAAAGCAATGATGATGGCACGCGTTTCCTTGCAGGTAACCATGGTTAACAGAGGAAGAACAATGATTTCAAGCACCACCCTCCTTTTAAAGCTTCCAGTCTGTTATTCTAACTCAATCAGCATGACAGAGTGATCTCCAGCCTTGTCCTCGTCAACACTCTCATCTGTGTTAACGAGAGAATCACTGATATGTCGTCAGCTGGTCCTTTTGTGGCAGGGCTGAAATGCAGTAGAATTTTTTTTTGTGGGATTAAGTTCATTTTCATGGCAAAGAGGGACTTTGCAATTAATTGCAATTCATCTGATCACTCTTCATAACATTCTGGAGTATATGCAAATTGCCATCATAAAAACTGAGGCAGCAGACTGTGAAAATTAATATTTGTGTCATTCTCAAAACATTTGACCACGACTGTATATTGCTTAATGTATGGGGAGGGCAGTGCATTCATACACAAATAGCAGCAAATTCAACACGCAAAGCCTGAAACAGTGTTTGGGGGAAAATATGTGCAAGACAACACCAATTTTGCCCAGAGCAAGGCTGGGGTATTGGAACCATGCTGGGGTATTGGAACCATGCTGGGGTATTGAGTCCAAACTGAGGCTGGGGTATTGAGCCAAGGCTGGGGTATTGGGACCAAGCTGAGGCTGGGGTATTGAGCCAAGCTGAGGCTGGGGTATTGAGGCCAGGCTGGGGTATTGAAACCAAGCTGAGGCTGGGGTATTGAGGCCAAGCTGAGGCTGGGGTATTGGGACCAAGCTGAGGCCGGGGTATTGGGACCAAGCTGAGGCTGGGGTATTGAGGCCAGGATGGGGTATTGAGCCCAATATGAGGCTGGGGTATTGAGAGTCTGCTCTCTGATATCTCTGCAGTGGACTCATGACTGATCGTTCTGATATCTCTATAGTGGACTCATGACTGATCGTTCTGATATCTCTATAGTGGACTCATGACTGATGTTCTGATATCTCTATAGTGGACTCATGACTGATCGTTCTGATATTCTATAGTGGACTCATGACTGATCGTTCTATCTCTATAGTGGACTCATGACTGATCGTTCTGATACCTCTATAGTGGACTCATGACTGATCATTCTGATATCTCTATAGTGGACTCATGACTGATCGTTCTGATACCTCTATAGTGGACTCATGACTGATCATTCTGATATCTCTATAGTGGACTCATGACTGATCGTTCTGATATCTCTATAGTGGACTCATGACTGATCGTTCTGATATCTCTATAGTGGACTCATGACTGATCATTCTGATATCTCTATAGTGGACTCATGACTGATCGTTCTGACATCTCTATAGTGGACTCATGACTGATCACACACCACTATAGTGGACTCATGACTGAGTGTTCTGATGATCTCTATAGTGGACTCATGACTGATCGTTCTGATACCTCTATAGTGGACTCATCATGACTGATCTCTATAGTTCATGACTGATATCTCTATAGTGGACTCATGACTGATTGTTCTGTCATCTCTATAGTGGACTCATGACTGATCGTTCTGATATCTCTATAGTGGACTCATGACTGATCGTTCTGATATCTCTATAGTGGAGTTCTGACTGATCGTTCTGATATCTCTATAGTGGGCGGCAGGTAGCTTAGTGGTTAAGAGCGTTGTGCCAGTAACCGAAAGGTCGCTGGTTCTAATCCCTGAGCCAACTAGGTGAAAAATCTGTCGGTGTGCCCTTGAGCAAGGCACTTAACCCTAATTGCTCCTGTAAGTCGCTCTGGATAAGAGCGTCTGCTAAATGACTAAAAATAAATAAATAAAATAAATATAGTGGACTCATGACTGATCGTTCTGGCACGGCCTTTTGTATTCCTCTCAGACGTGTCAGACTTCATCACACACACACACAGTACTCTGTCTTTGGGACCATCTGGTGCCTAAGGAGGTCACTGACCAGTATGCGACATGATGGGGGCGGGGGGGGGGGGCGGAGGGGAGGCAGACCACATACGATGCCCCCCGGCCCATACCCCAAACACCCCTGTCCTCCCTTACCTCCTGTCCCCCCCCCCCCCGTCCCCGTCCCGTCCCCTATCCTGTGTCCCCAGGCCAAATCACAATCACAGCACAAGTCAATAATCAGTGCTGCGCTGCACTTTCAATGGGAGATCATCAGTGCAGTGTGTAAAGCTGCCCTCTAGCCACAAAGACCCCACCTCCTCCCTTCGCCTCGCCTCAGTGCTAACTGTCACTTTCCCCTCATTGATTTGTGATGGGGCTGGCTGGCGGTAGGTTTAGGCTGTAGGGGTTTCCTATAGGGAGAGACACAGGGCCTGTGGTGTGGTGTGGATGTGCATTGTGTGGCATCCCTACGCTGTGGGACAGAAGAACATAGGGTTGGTGGACGCAAACAATGTCTATATTTGGTCAATACACGTCTTTATCTTCCTGTAAAGCTTTCAGAGAGACTTCCAGACCTCTAAATTGACAACCTTTTCTGTTTTGTCCTTGAGGATAACAAAAGGCTGTCATATCCTGATCTCATTTCAATTAAATAAACATATATGGGTCACTAGATATATTCTGTTTATAACACAGAAAAAAAAGCCAGTGGGAAGACCCAGTACATATTATATGACCCCTACAATGACCATAGACGACTCTCTCCTCTGCCAGTACATATTATATGACCCCTACAGTGACCATAGACGACTCTCTCCTCTGCCAGTACATATTATATGACCCCTACAATGACCATAGACGACTCTCTCCTCTTACAGTTATAGTTATATGACCCCTACAGTGACCATAGACGACGGCGCTCTGCCAGTATATATTATATGACCCCTACAGTTAGACGACTCTCTCCTCTGCCAGGACATATTATATGACCCCTACAGTGACCATAGACGACTCTCTCATTTTACATGTTAGTCATTTAGCAGACGCTCTTATCCAGGGCATACATTTTTCATTCTCTCCTCTGCCGGAACATTACCATAGTCTTGCTGTGGTTAGCTACATTGTCACAGTTCCTGCCTTAAAATTACATCTAAAAATAGATTACAGTTGATTTTCTCCCTACTGGTCTATACAACCTGCTCCACATTTTTAAAGTCAAAGAAAAAGTATAGAAAACGTAAATTTTTTTTTAACAAAGATGTCTTGATTGCATATGTCTTCACACTTCACAGTTAATACTTGGTAAAAGCACCTTTGGAAGCAATTACAGCTGTATATTATTATAAATAAGATTTTACCAACTCTGCAAAACTCTTATAGAAACATTGTTTTTGTCAAAATTGCTCAAGCTCAGTACATTTGGTTGGCGATCATTGATGGACAGCAATATTCAAACCTTTACAAGCAGATTTAAGTCAGGACTGAGAATGTATTTTCAAGTATTGTGGCAGCATCATGTTATGGGTATGCTTGTCACTGGCAGGGACTGGGGAGTTTGTCAGGAGCAAAATAAATATGAACGGAGCAAAGCCCAGGCAGAGAGTTAGAGGGAAACCCACCTCAGTCTAAACATATTTTAATGCCAAAGACACACCAGTAGTATTTTCCAAGAGGTGTTGAGTGTTCCTGAGAGGTCTAGTCTCAGTCCTGACTTAAATCTGCTTGAAAATCAGAGACAAGGTTTGAATATTACTGTCCATTAATGATTCCCAAGCTTGAGCGATTTTGACATAAAAAATGTGCAGAGTTGTGCAGATTTGGTATAATCTTATTCAAAATGATTTACGGCTGTAATTGCTGCCAAAGGTGCTTTTTACCAAGTTTTAACTCTGGGGTGTGAATATACGCAATCAAGACATTTTCGTTTTGTATTAATTTAGAAAATGTTCTATACTGTTTCTTTCACTTTGTAAATGTGGAGCAGGTTGTGTAGATCAGTAGGAAAACATGTACATTTACATTTAGATGACATTTTAAGGCAGCAAAATGTGACAACCATGTATGTAGACTTATAAAAGGTATTGTATAGGCTGTCATTAGTCCTGTAGCTGTCCCAGCACTAGGTACTGTATAGGCTGTCATTAGTCCTGTAGCTGTCCCAGCACTAGGTACTGTATAGGCTGTCATTAGTCCCTGTAGCTGTCCCAGCACTAGGTACTGTATAGGCTGTCATTAGTCCTGTAGCTGTCCCAGCACTAGGTACTGTATAGGCTGTCATTAGTCCTGTAGCTGTCCCAGCACTAGGTACTGTATAGGCTGTCATTAGTCCTGTAGCTGTCCCAGCACTAGGTACTGTATAGGCTGTCATTAGTCCTGTAGCTGTCCCAGCACTAGGTACTGTATAGGCTGTCATTAGTCCTGTAGCTGTCCCAGCACTAGGTACTGTATAGGCTGTCATTAGTCCTCTAGCTGTCCCAGCACTAGGTACTGTATAGGCTGTCATTAGTCCTGTAGCTGTCCCAGCACTAGGTACTGTATAGGCTGTCATTAGTCCTGTAGCTGTCCCAGCACTAGGTACTGTATAGGCTGTCATTAGTCCTCTAGCTGTCCCAGCACTAGGTACTGTATAGGCTGTCATTAGTCCTCTAGCTGTCCCAGCACTAGGTACTGTATAGGCTGTCATTAGTCCTGTAGCTGTCCCAGCACTAGGTACTGTATAGGCTGTCATTAGTCCTGTAGCTGTCCCAGCACTAGGTACTGTATAGGCTGTCATTAGTCCTGTAGCTGTCCCAGCACTAGGTACTGTATAGGCTGTCATTAGTCCTGTAGCTGTCCCAGCACTAGGTACTGTATAGGCTGTCATTAGTCCTGTAGCTGTCCCAGCACTAGGTACTGTATAGGCTGTCATTAGTCCTCTAGCTGTCCCAGCACTAGGTACTGTATAGGCTGTCATTAGTCCTGTAGCTGTCCCAGCACTAGGTACTGTATAGGCTGTCATTAGTCCTCTAGCTGTCCCAGCACTAGGTACTGTATAGGCTGTCATTAGTCCTGTAGCTGTCCCAGCACTAGGTACTGTATAGGCTGTCATTAGTCCTGTAGCTGTCCCAGCACTAGGTACTGTATAGGCTGTCATTAGTCCTGTAGCTGTCCCAGCACTAGGTACTGTATAGGCTGTCATTAGTCCTGTAGCTGTCCCAGCACTAGGTACTGTATAGGCTGTCATTAGTCCTCTAGCTGTCCCAGCACTAGGTACTGTATAGGCTGTCATTAGTCCTCTAGCTGTCCCAGCACTAGGTACTGTATAGGCTGTCATTAGTCCTGTAGCTGTCCCAGCACTAGGTACTGTATAGGCTGTCATTAGTCCTGTAGCTGTCCCAGCACTAGGTACTGTATAGGCTGTCATTAGTCCTGTAGCTGTCCCAGCACTAGGTACTGTATAGGCTGTCATTAGTCCTGTAGCTGTCCCAGCACTAGGTACTGTATAGGCTGTCATTAGTCCTGTAGCTGTCCCAGCACTAGGTACTGTATAGGCTGTCATTAGTCCTGTAGCTGTCCCAGCACTAGGTACTGTATAGGCTGTCATTAGTCCTGTAGCTGTCCCAGCACTAGGTACTGTATAGGCTGTCATTAGTCCTGTAGCTGTCCCAGCACTAGGTACTGTATAGGCTGTCATTAGTCCTGTAGCTGTCCCAGCACTAGGTACTGTATAGGCTGTCATTAGTCCTGTAGCTGTCCCAGCACTAGGTACTGTATAGGCTGTCATTAGTCCTCTAGCTGTCCCAGCACTAGGTACTGTATAGGCTGTCATTAGTCCTGTAGCTGTCCCAGCACTAGGTACTGTATAGGCTGTCATTAGTCCTGTAGCTGTCCCAGCACTAGGTACTGTATAGGCTGTCATTAGTCCTCTAGCTGTCCCAGCACTAGGTACTGTATAGGCTGTCATTAGTCCTCTAGCTGTCCCAGCACTAGGTACTGTATAGGCTGTCATTAGTCCTCTAGCTGTCCCAACACTAGGTACTGTATAGGCTGTCATTAGTCCTGTAGCTGTCCCAGCACTAGGTACTGTATAGGCTGTCATTCGTCCTGTTAGCTGTCCAGCACTAGGTACTGTATATGCTGTCATTAGTCCTGTAGCTGTCCCAGCACTAGGTACTGTATAGGCTGTCATTAGTCCTCTAGCTGTCCCAGCACTAGGTACTGTATAGGCTGTCATTAGTCCTCTAGCTGTCCCATACACTAGGTACTGTATAGGCTGTCATTAGTCCTGTAGCTGTCCCAGCACTAGGTACTGTATAGGCTGTCATTAGTCCTCTAGCTGTCCCAGCACTAGGTACTGTATAGGCTGTCATTAGTCCTGTAGCTGTCCCAGCACTAGGTACTGTATAGGCTGTCATTAGTCCTGTAGCTGTCCCAGCACTAGGTACTGTATAGGCTGTCATTAGTCCTCTAGCTGTCCCAGCATAGGTACTGTATAGGCTGTCATTAGTTCCTCAATAGCTGTCCCAGCACTAGGTACTGTATAGGCTGTCATTAGTCCTGTAGCTGTCCCAGCACTAGGTACTGTATAGGCTGTCATTAGTCCTGTAGCTGTCCCAGCACTAGGTACTGTATAGGCTGTCATTAGTCCTGTAGCTGTCCCAGCACTAGGTACTGTATAGGCTGTCATTAGTCCTGTAGCTGTCCCAGCACTAGGTACTGTATAGGCTGTCATTAGTCCTGTAGCTGTCCCAGCACTAGGTACTGTATAGGCTGTCATTAGTCCTGTAGCTGTCCCAGCACTAGGTACTGTATAGGCTGTCATTAGTCCTGTAGCTGTCCCAGCACTATGGTACATTGTATAGGCTGTCATTAGATTAACATTCCTGTAGCTGTCCAGCACTCAATATGTATAGGCATTCATTAGTCCTGTAGCTGTTCCCAGCTCAATAGATTACATTGTATAGCAGCTCTGATTCATTAGTTAGCCTCAATAGCATTAACACCCAGCTCACTATGATTAACATTAACACAGTTAGCAGCTCAATATGATTAACATTAACACTGTAGCTGTCACAGCACTTAGCAGCTATGATTAACATTATAGCAGCTCAACATTAACATTAACACAGTTAGCAGCTCAATATGATTAACATTAACACAGTTAGCAGCTCAATATGATTAACATTAACCTTAACAGCTCAATACAGCTAGCAGCTCAATATGATTAACATTAACACAGTTAGCAGCTCAATATGATTAACATTAACACAGTTAGCAGTTCAATATGATTAACATATACACAGTTAGCAGCTCAATATGATTAACATTAACACAGTTAGCAGCTCAATATGATTAACATTAACACAGTTAGCAGCTCAATATGATTAACATTAACACAGCTAGCAGCTCAATATGATTAACATTAACACAGTTAGCAGCTCAATATGATTAACATTAATACAGTTAGCAGCTCAATATGATTAACATTAACACAGTTAGCAGCTCAATATGATGACTTTAACATGGTTAACACACAGCTAGGGCACAGCTCAGATATGATTAACGGGGATTAACACAGTTAGCAGCTCAATATGACGCAGCTCAATATGATTAACATTAACACAGCTAACATTAACACACAGTTAGCAGCTCAATATGATTAACATTAACACAGCTAGCAGCTCAATATGATTAACATTAACACAGTTAGCAGCTCAATATGATTAACATTAACACAGCTAGCAGCTCAATATGATTAACATTAACACAGCTAGCAGCTCAATATGATTAACATTAACACAGTTAGCAGCTCAATATGATTAACATTAACACAGTTAGCAGCTCAATATGATTAACATTAACACAGTTAGCAGCTCAATATGATTAACATTAACACAGTTAGCAGCTCAATATGATTAACATTAACACAGCTAGCAGCTCAATATGATTAACATTAACACAGTTAGCAGCTCAATATGATTAACATTAACACAGTTAGCAGCTCAATATGATTAACATTAACACAGTTAGCAGCTCAATATGATTAACATTAACACAGTTAGCAGCTCAATATGATTAACATTAACACAGCTAGCAGCTCAATATGATTAACATTAACACAGTTAGCAGCTCAATATGATTAACATTAACACAGCTCAATATGATTTAGCAGCTCAATATGATTAACATTAACACAGTTAGCAGCTCAATATGATTAACATTAACACAGTTAGCAGCTCAATATGATTAACATTAACACAGTTAGCAGCTCAATATGATTAACATTAACACAGTTAGCAGCTCAATATGATTAACATTAACACAGCTAGCAGCTCAATATGATTAACATTAACACAGTTAGCAGCTCAATATGATTAACATTAACACAGCTAGCAGCTCAATATGATTAACATTAACACAGTTAGCAGCTCAATATGATTAACATTAACACAGTTAGCAGCTCAATATGATTAACATTAACAGTTAGCAGCTCAATAGATTAACATTAGCAGCAGCTCAATATGATTAACATTAACACAGTTAGCAGCTCAATATGATTAACATTAACACAGTTAGCAGCTCAATATGATTAACATTAACACAGTTAGCAGCTCAATATGATTAACATTAAACACAGCTATGCAGCTCAATATGATTAACATTAACACAGTTAGCAGCTCAATATGATTAACATTAACACAGTTAGCAGCTCAATATGATTAACATTAACACAGCTAGCAGCTCAATATGATTAACATTAACACAGTTAGCAGCTCAATATGATTAACATTAATACAGTTAGCAGCTCAATATGATTAACATTAACACAGCTAGCAGCTCAATATGATTAACATTAACACAGTTAGCAGCTCAATATGATTAACATTAACACAGTTAGCAGCTCAATATGATTAACATTAACACAGTTAGCAGCTCAATATGATTAACATTAACACAGCTAGCAGCTCAATATGATTAACATTAACACAGCTAACAGCTCAATATGATTAACATTAACACAGCTACCAGCTCAATATGATTAACATTAACACAGTTAGCAGCTCAATATGATTAACATTAACACAGCTACCAGCTCAATATGATTAACATTAACACAGCTAGCAGCTCAATATGATTAACATTAACACAGCTAACAGCTCAATATGATTAACATTAACACAGCTAGCAGCTCAATATGATTAACATTAACACAGCTAACAGCTCAATATGATTAACATTAATACAGCTACCAGCTCAATATGATTAACATTAACACAGTTAGCAGCTCAATATGATTAACATTAACACAGCTAGCAGCTCAATATGATTAACATTAACACAGCTACCAGCTCAATATGATTAACATTAACACAGCTAGCAGCTCAATATGATTAACATTAACACAGTTAGCAGCTCAATATGCCAACAGATGGTTGGAGATACTGTACATCACACTGGGGTCCCTCTGCCGTTGTTTGAGGGGGGGAAGAGTGGGAGGGGGAGGGAGGGGAGCGGTGCTATGATTATGCTAATTTCTACATCTGATACTGATAATTATTCTGTAGGGAGGACAGCTGTTGTGGTCTGTCGCCATGGCTGTTCATCCTGAGAGAGAGAGACGGACTGGCTGGGTGTCTGTCTGCAGAGAGAGAGACGGACTGGCTGGGTGTCTGTCTGCAGAGAGAGAGACGGACTGGCTGGGTGTCTGTCTGCAGAGAGAGAGACGGACTGGCTGGGTGTCTGTCTGCAGAGAGAGAGAGACGGACTGGCTGAGTGTCTGTCTGCAGAGAGAGAGACGGACTGGCTGGGTGTCTGTCTGCAGAGAGAGAGACTGGACTGGCTGGGTGTCTGTCTGCAGAGAGAGAGACGGACTGGCTGGGTGTCTGTCTGCAGAGAGAGAGACGGACTGGCTGGCCATGGCTGTCTGTCTGCAGAGAGAGAGACGGACTGGCTGGGTGTCTGTCTGTCTGCAGAGAGAGAGACGGACTGGCTGGGTGTCTGTCTGCAGAGAGAGAGACGGACTGGCTGGGTGTCTGTCTGCAGAGAGAGAGACGGACTGGCTGGGTGTCTGTCTGCAGAGAGAGAGACGGACTGGCTGGGTGGGTGTCTGTCTGCAGAGAGAGAGACGGACTGGCTGGGTGGGTGTCTGTCTGCAGAGAGAGAGACGGACTGGCTGGGTGGGTGTCTGTCTGCAGAGAGAGAGACGGACTGACTGACTGACTGACTGACTGACTGACTGGCTGGCTGGCTGGCTGGCTGGCTGGCTGGCTGGCTGGCTGGCTGACTGACTGACTGGCTGACTGGCTGGCTGACTGACTTGGCACTGAGCATCAAACATTGATAGCGGGCTGCTGATATTTTAGAGTCCTGACAGTATTGGCTCTGGAGAGACAACAGACGACAAGCTCGGTTCTGGGTGAGAAAGAATCAACTTAGTGACTGATTCAGTATTAGTCTGTATGAGAGTTCAGGGGTTCAACCGGGTTAATCACATACTGTATACTGAGTTCAAAGAAACTTGGAACAGTTTTCTTCAGCAGAGTTTGAATTGAAGACTGACAGATAGACGGCTCTATTGGTTAATGTGTATGGAGTGTAGTTAGCTTGTTAGTTAACAGGATTTATTTATACTGTTCTGCTCAAGCCGCTACAGCAGCTCAAAGCTTACATTATGCCTTGTCTAAGATCTGACTGAGACAAGGAAGTGACTGACAATGTCGTGATCTCACACACACACACACACACACACACACACACACACACACACACACACACACACACACACACACACACACACACACACACACACACACACACACACACACACACACACACACACACAAATGTGCGTGTCTCTGTGTGTATGGCTGTGGTGAGAGACAATTCATTGTCAAGGCAGTGAAGTCACAGGTCACTGAGAGAGCTCTCTGAAACACAGTGTGTGTCCAGTCTCTCCTAACACTGCTCTAAGACACACACACACACACACTGGCTGAAACACAGTGTGTGTCCAGTCTCTCCTGACACTGCTCTAAGACACACACACACACACACTGGTGGTGCGTGGTCAGCTGTTCGTTCACCCGCACCCGCCCACAATTGTTAATAACCTGTCCGCAACCACCCGATTCTATGTGGTAAAGTGAAAATCTGAGGCTCGCACGCGAACCCGCAAATGCACCGTAGGCTACAGTCAGAGACGGCGGAAAGATTTTTTTTGACAGGGTGCAGGATTTCTTGGGGACCTAATTTAGATATGTTTCTGCTTATAATTTCCAACATTTTGGTAGGCTATTTGTTAGTCAACTTGTCTATAATTAGCTACATGCAGCTTCTCTTCTGTCATTACATGTAAACCTAGAATACTAAATAAACCCTTGCTCAACAGAATAATGTCATAAATGATAGAATGAAAGCTTCAGTCTAGTTGACGTCGGTAAAGTTCTCTCTGTCATCTCTGCTTCTTTCACGGAGCAAAGTTGTTTTCGGGACCTTTGACAAAATGCAACAAAAAAAAAATAATATATATATATATATATAGAAAAGATTTTCAGTGGAAAATGTCCAAATGACATCAGTTTGACCGGTTGGTAAGGAAATATAAATCTGTGTAAACGACCCTACATGTTTCTGATAAGATTTCAGTTCTTCTTGGATGCATAGTTTATGTGGTTGAAATACAAATCAGCTTTTATGATGCTGATAAAGACAGCAGCTCTACAGACGGTCCCTAACTGCACATTCCCGTTCTCTCAAGACGCTGAAAGATTTAAATCATATTTCTCCACTCCTGTTCCAGAGTCTAAATGTACATTTGGTGAAATAATTTTACTGCAAGAAATGATTAATTCTGCAGGAATTCATATTAAGGCTATGTGAGAGGTTATAGACCTACAGTCAGTGTCCAGATATCAGTTTCCATTTAACCCATCTGAACAGAAGAAGGTTACAGTTCCTTTGACGTGCCATAGGCATATTTGAAGTCCCCGTCTTGTCACATAACATAACACTGCTATCATCCTCTTTAACCACTTCAAATCTTTCCCAAACATTAGCCTACTGTTCTGATCCTCCCTTCTATAACATTAGACTACTGTTCTGACCCTCCCTTCTATAACATTAGACTACTGTTCTGACCCTCCCTTCTATAACATTAGACTACTGTTCTGACCCTCCCTTCTATAACATTAGACTACTGTTCTGACCCTCCCTTCTATAACATTAGACTACTGTTCTGACCCTCCCTTCTATAACATTAGACTACTGTTCTGACCCTCCCTTCTATAACATTAGACTACTGTTCTGACCCTCCCTTCTATAACATTAGACTACTGTTCTGACCCTCCCTTCTTCTATAACATTACTGTTCTGACCCTCCCTTCTATAACATTAGACTACTGTTCTGACCCTCCCTTCTATAACATTAGACTACTGTTCTGACCCTCCCTTCTATAACATTAGACTACTGTTCTGACCCTCCCTTCTATAACATTAGACTACTGTTCTGACCTCTCCCTTCTATAACATTAGACTACTGACCCTCCCTTCTATAACATTAGACTACTGTTCTGACCCTCCCTTCTATAACATTAGACTACTGTTCTGACCCTCCCTTCTATAACATTAGACTACTGTTCTGACCCTCCCTTCTATAACATTAGACTACTGTTCTGACCCTCCCTTCTATAACATTAGACTACTGTTCTGACCCTCCCTTCTATAACATTAGACTACTGTTCTGACCCTCCCTTCTATAACATTAGACTACTGTTCTGACCCTCCCTTCTATAACATTAGACTACTGTTCTGACCCACACCTTCTATAACATTAGACTACTGTTCTGACCCTCCCTTCTATAACATTAGACTACTGTTCTGACCCTCCCTTCTATAACTGACCCTCCCTTCTATAACAGACTACTGTTCTGACCCTCCCTTCTATAACATTAGACTACTGTTCTGACCCTCCCTTCTATAACATTAGACTACTGTTCTGACCCTCCCTTCTATAACATTAGACTACTGTTCTGACCCTCCCTTCTATAACACTCTCCCTTCTATAACATTAGACTACTGTTCTGACCCTCCCTTCTATAACATTAGACTACTGTTCTGACCCTCCCTTCTATAACATTAGACTACTGTTCTGACTACTGTTCTGACCCTCCCTTCTATAACATTAGACTACTGTTCTGACCCTCCCTTCTATAACATTAGACTACTGTTCTGACCCTCCCTTCTATAACATTAGACTACTGTTCTGACCCTCCCTTCTATAACATTAGACTACTGTTCTGACCCTTCTATAACATTAGACTACTGTTCTGACCCTCCCTTCTATAACATTAGACTACTGTTCTGACCCTCCCTTCTATAACATTAGACTACTGTTCTGACCCTGACCCTCCCTTCTAACATTAGACTACATTATTAGACTACTGTTCTGACCCTCCCTTCTATAACATTAGACTACTGTTCTGACCCTCCCTTCTATAACATTAGACTACTGTTCTGACCCTCCCTTCTATAACATTAGACTACTGTTCTGACCCTCCCTTCTATAACATTAGACTACTGTTCTGACCCTCCCTTCTATAACATTAGACTACTGTTCTGACCCTCCCTTCTATAACATTAGACTACTGTTCTGACATTAGACTACTGTTCTCCCTTCTATAACATTAGACTACTGTTCTGACCCTCCCTTCTATAACATTAGACTACTGTTCTGACCCTCTGACCCTTCTATAACATTAGACTACTGTTCTGACCCTCCCTTCTATAACATTAGACTACTGTTCTGACCCTCCCTTCTATAACATTAGACTACTGTTCTGACCCTGTTCTGACCCTCCCTTCTATAACATTAGACTACTGTTCTGACCCTCCCTTCTATAACATTAGACTACTGTTCTGACCCTCCCTTCTATAACATTAGACTACTGTTCTGACCCTCCCTTCTATAACATTAGACTACTGTTCTGACCCTCCCTTCTATAACATTACTGTTCTGACTACTGTTCTGACCCTCCCTTCTATAACATAACATTCGACTACTGTTCTGACCCTCCCTTCTGTAACATTAGACTACTGTTCTGACCCTCCCTTCTATAACATTAGACTACTGTTCTGACCCTCCTTCTTAACATAGACTACTGTTCTGACCCTCCTTCTATAACATTAGACTACTGTTCTGACCCTCCCTTCTATAACATTAGACTACTGTTCTGACCCTCCCTTCTATAACATTAGACTACTGTTCTGACCCTCCCTTCTATAACATTATACTACTGTTCTGACCCTCCCTTCTATAACATTAGACTACTGTTCTGACCCTCCCTTCTATAACATTAGACTACTGTTCTGACCCTCCCTTCTATAACATTAGACTACTGTTCTGACCCTCCCTTCTATAACATTAGACTACTGTTCTGACCCTCCCTTCTATAACATTAGACTACTGTTCTGACCCTCCCTTCTATATAACATTAGACTACTGTTCTGACCCTCCCTTCTATAACATTAGACTACTGTTCTGACCCTCCCTTCTATAACATTAGACTACTGTTCTGACCCTCCCTTCTATAACATTAGACTACTGTTCTGACCCTCCCTTCTATAACATTAGACTACTGTTCTGACCCTCCCTTCTATAACATTAGACTACTGTTCTGACCCTCCCTTCTATAACATTAGACTACTGTTCTGACCCTCCCTTCTATAACATTAGACTACTGTTCTGACCCTCCCTTCTATAACATTAGACTACTGTTCTGACCCTCACTTCTATAACATTAGACTACTGTTCTCTCCATTTCGCTGCTTCTCTCTTATTGACTTAAACTCCAACATTGTCCTTTTTGCCTCCATGGATTGAGGTGAACTTTTTCTGCCTGTTCTCAAAAGTGATTGGCTTGTAGGCTATTTGGCGAGCGTAAAGTTAGGCCCTAAAGCTTAGGCTTATGCACTATTGTCAGATAGCCTCAAATAATGAAATAAAAACCTCAATATAGCCTATAGACATTTAATTACACAAGAATTATAAATGTATGGCTTTTTTAAGGTATACTTGTATCTTTATTGAACCGTGGAGACTGCGGGTTATGAGCCAACACACACATCACTAACACACACATCCTACATTCAAACAAAGAAGAAAGGCAAGGATCCAGATAAAATAAATCCTATCGAAGGATCCAGATAAAACAGATCCTATCGAAGGATCCAGATAAAACAGATCCTATCGAAGGATCCAGATAAAACAGATCCTATCGAAGGATCCAGATAAAACAGATCCTATCGAAGGATCCAGATAAAACAGATCCTATCGAAGGATCCAGATAAAACAGATCCTATCGAAGGATCCAGATAAAACAGATCCTATCAAAGGATCCAGATAAAACAAATCCTATCGAAGGATCCAGATAAAACAGATCCTATCGAAGGATCCAGATAAAACAAATCCTATCAAAGGATCCAGATAAAAACAAATGCTATCGAAATAGCAGGTGCCACACCGAGTCTTGTGAATGATGCTGAGGCAGTAAAGAGAGAGAGAGAGAGAGAGGCAGAGAGAGAGAGAGAGAGAGAGATACATACATACATCTGCACTAAACTGCACTAAACACACACGGACGCATACACACACACCACCACACACACACACACACACACACCTATTGTACTAGAATTTACTTGTTCAATGAATAGGAATATTTAACAGAATAACAGAATAAATGTTAGCTGATATCCTGTTTATCTCGCTCTTAACAACTTATTAGTTAATCGTTACTGTGTTTCTGACTGCTACTCCTTCTTTTTGCAACATGAAATCACTATCAGTTAGCATGTGGAACATTCAGGGTCTAAACTCATCAACCTTTGGTCTGAAGAGTTTAGCACTGGAGTTCAACAAAAATCTGAAAGATGTTGACGTCATCATTCTGCAGGAGACATGGTGTAAGGCTGACGTTGTCACTCACTGTCCCACAGGCTACAGAGAGATCATTGTGCCATCACAGAAACACAGCTCTGTCAATAGAGGCAGAGACTCTGGAGGATTGATCATTTGGTACAAATCCGAACTACAAAATCTAATTGATCCCCTCAAAATTGGCAAATACCACATTTGGTTAAAACTAAAAAAAGAACTTGTACTGACAGGAAAAGATGTGTTCCTTTGCGCAATATATATCCCCCCCTCAGAATCCCCATATTACTCAGAGGAGATCTTCCCCACCCTCGAGGAAGAGACGTGCCATTTCCAGGCCCAGGGAAATGTGCTCATCTGTGGGGACACAAATGCGCGCACAGGAACACTACCTGATCTAACGAGCACACGAGGGGACAGCTTTATTACAGACCATACTGTTTCTAACTATCTTAATCTCCCCCATAGAAACAACAGTGACAGCACCGTCAACAAAAACGGAAGGGATCTTTTGCAGCTCTGTAGAAGCCTGGGTCTGTACTTTGTCAATGGTAGGTTACGGGGGGACTCTTTGGGGAGATTCACCTACTGCTCACCTCTTGGCCACAGTACAGTAGACTATATGATCACAGACATGGACCCTTTCTCTCTCAGCTCATTCACTGTCAAGCCACTAACACCTCTGTCTGATCACAGCCAAATTACGTTGTTCCTCAAAAGAACAGACCTGGAAACAACCACACATTCACAACCAGTAAGCTGTACAACATCAGAAATTCATACAGATGGGCCCAAAACAGCACAGAAGAATACCAGAAAGCAACCTGGAACCAAAATATCCAAACACTCTTAGATAACTTTCTGGATACCACATTCACTCACAGTAAAGAAGGCATCAATCTAGCAGTACGAAACATCAACTATATATTCAGGCAAACGGCAAAAGAAGCACAATTGAAATTGATAAAAAACTAAACTAAAAAAATCACAGATGACAACTGGTTTGATGCAGATTGTAAAATTATAAGGAAAAAACTTAGAACACTATCCAACCAAAAGCACAGAGACTCAAATAATGGTGAATTACGCCTTCATTACTGTGAGACTTTAAAAACTCTATAAACGTACACTCAGAACCAAAAAAGCACAGTACAACAGCAAGCAGCTGACACTAATTGAGGAGTCCATAAACACAAACAACTTTTGGCAAAATTGAAAAAACTAAAAAAATCTAAACAAGAGGAATTAGCAATACAAAATGGTGACATATGGACAACCCATTTCAAAACACTCTACAACACCGTTCAAATTGACACAAACGCAGAACAACGCCAAATCCATGAGAAGTTGAATGGATTAGAAAAAGCTATAAAGGACAATCAAAACCCATTGGACTCCCCAATTACTGACCAGGAGCTCTATAAGAAACTTCAGGCTCTCAAATTTTTAAAAAAGCCTGCGGACCTGATGGCATCCTAAATGAAATGCTCAAACTCATTAGTGCAAAATTTCAATTGGCTATATTAAAATTGTTTAATTTGATCCTGAGTGTAGGTTATTTCCCTGACATCTGGAATCAAGGACTCATAACCCCAATCTTTAAGAATGGAGACAAATTTGACCCTAACAATTACAGAGGCATTTGTGTGAACAGTAACCTGGGGAAGGTTTTCTGTAGTATCATCAATGTAAGAGTTCTAAACTTCCTTAATAAGCACAATGTCTTGAGTAAAAGCCAAATTGGATTTATACCAAAACATCGCACAACTGATCATATTTACACCTTACACACCCTGATAGATAAACATGTCCACCAAAATAATACCAAAATATACACTTGCTTTATCGACTTCCAAAAAGCATTTGATTCTATTTGGCATACAGGACTGTTCTACAAAGTTATTGAAAGTGGTGTAGGGGGTAAAACATATGACATAATTAAATCAATGTATACTGGCAATACGTGCAGCATTAAAATTGGTAAGAAAAGGACAGAATTCTTTAACCAGGGGCGGGGCCTTCGTCAGGGTTGCAATCTGAGCCCTGCACTCTTCAATATTTACATTAACGAATTGGCCACTATTCTAGAAAAATCCTCAGCCCCTGGTGTTAGTCTCCACAATTCAGAAGTTAAATGCCTACTCTTCGCAGATGACCTATGCCTGCTGTCACCCACAGCACCTGGCCTACAGCAGAGCCTGGACCTGCTAGAGCAGTACTGCCAGACCTGGGCCCTGGCAGTAAACCCCAAAAAGACTAAAATAATGATTTTCCAGAGAAGATCCAGATCTCAGGGAATTAGACCAAAGTTCTCAATTGGTACAAAATATATAGAGTACTGTACACACTACAATTACTTAGGTTTAAAAATAAGCTCAACTGGACACCTTAATGAGGCAGTGAATGAACTGAGAGAGAAAGCACGCAGGGCATTCTACGCCATTAAAAAGCAAATTCAAATTGAAATACCTATTAAAATTTGGCTAAAACTAATTGAATATGTCATTGAACCAATTGCACTTTATGGCAGCGAGGTGTGGGGTCCACTTGCAAAACAAGATTTCATCAAATGGGACAAACACCCCATTGAAACCCTACATGCAGAGTTCTGTAAGATTCTCCTACGTGTCCAGAGGAAAACTACAAACAATGCATGCAGGGCAGAATTAGGCCAATATCCACTAATAATAAAAACTCAAAAAAGAGCAATTAAGTTTTGGAAACATCTAAAATACAGTGACCCCCTCTCATATCATTACCAAGCCCTGCAATGCCAAGAGCTGAGCAAAGAAAAGAGTCCCCTCATCCAGCTGGTCCTGGGGCTGAGTTCACAAACCTGTTCTACTAACACACTGAAGCCTCAGGACCAGAACATCCAATCAATCAGAATAAACCAAATTACAACACAGTCAAAACAAAACTACATTGCTTATTGGGAAACACAAGCACAAACACAAAGCAAAATGCAGTGCTATCTGGCCCTAAATCGACAGTACACTATGGCTAAATATTTGACCATGGTTACTGATCAAAACCTTAGAAAAACCTTGACAAAGTACAGGCTCAGTGAGCACAGCCTTGCCATTGAGAAGGGTAGACACAGGAAAACCTGGCTCCCTGTAGAGGAAAGGCTGTGCAACCACTGCACAACAGCAGAACCTGAGACGGAGCTGCATTTCCTGACAAAATGTCAAAAATATAAAACAATTAGAGAGTGTCATTTCCCCAAATTTGAAATCCTTATTCAAGGTTTTAAAGACCTCTCTGATGAGGATAGGCTACCCATCCTGTTGGGGGAGGACGCAGAGAGCTGTGGGTTGGCAGCGCACTACATTGCTGCCTGCCATAAGTTGAGGGACAGTGTCTGACAGACCAATAAACCTGCACATGTCCTCAACTGTATGATTATTGTTATTGTTGAATGTATGGTTATATTGACCGTTGGTTATTGTTGTTACTGTTGTCCCGTTGACAATTTTTTGATTCTCATTTTTATTTATTTTTTATATTGTAAATATCCAAAGTAAGCTTTGGCAATATGTACATTGTTACGTCATGCCAATAAAGCGAATTGAATTGAATTGAATTGAATTGAGAGAGAGAGAGAGAGAGACAGAGAGAGAGAGAGAGAGAGAGAGAGAGAGAGAGAGAGAGAGAGAGAGAGAGAGAGAGAGAGAGAAAGACAGAGAAAGAGAGAGAGAGAGAGAGAGAGAGAGAGAAAGACAGAGAGAAGAGAGAGAGAGAGAGAGAGAGAGAGAGAGAGAGAGAGAGAGAAAGACAGAGAAAAGAGAGAGAGAGAGAGAGAGAGAGAGAGAGAGAGAGAGAGAGAGAGAGAGAGAGAGAGAGAAAGACAGAGAGAGAGAGAGAGAGAGAGAGAGAGAGAGAGAGAGAGAGAGAGAGAGAGAAAGACAGAGAAAGAGAGAGAGAGAGAGAGAGAGAGAGAGAAAGACAGAGAAAGAGAGAGAGAGAGAGAGAGAGAGAGAGAGAGAGAGAGAGAGAGAGAGAGAGAGAGAGAGAAAGAGAGAGAGAGAGAGAGAGAGAGAGAGAGAGAGAGAGAGAGAGAGAGAGAGAGAGAGAGAGAGGCAGAGAGAGAGAGAAAGACAGAGAAAGAGATAGTTGTTCCTCTTACCTTGTCGAAGAACTCATAGAGACGTACGGTCTTGTCGATGTTGGTCTTGGTGTCTTCTACCCTCTGGGAGAAGTCGTTCAGGTGGACCCAGAAGGATCGAACTTTGACCTCGTACACCTGCAGCTCGGCTGACGACACATCTTCCCAGCGCTCTAGACGTTTCAGCAGCGCCTCGCCTCCCTTACAGTGCTCCTAAAGACAGAAGAATATACAGTCAGTCAGCCAGCCAGTCAGACAGCCAGCCAGCCAGCCAGCCAGTCAGTCAGTCAGCCAGCCTGTCAGACAGCCAGACAGAGTCAAAGGTACCTACGTAAGCAGCAGTGTAGAAGTCTCTGAAGAGGGTCTGTTTGCTGTGCAGCTGCTCCAGAGAATCTTCCAGCTCTGCTAGGGTACTCAGACGACTCTCCCCTACCTCCTCAATCCAGTCAGTCACCTATACACACACACACACACACACACACACACACACACACACACACACACACACACACACGCACACGCACACACGCACACGCACGCACACACACACACACACACACACACACACCAAGTTATACCATAGAATGACAATAACTGTAAATCTATGACAGCCCCATAATGTCCAGTTGGTACATGCTGTAATGCTGGGGTTCCCGAACCTTTTTGGCCTGCGACCCCATTTTGATATAAAACTACCAATGTTTACTTTTTTAATTTGGGCTATGACAGTCTATTAGAAATCAGTCTATTTTTGACAGTATGGTTTGAAGTGACTGAAATGCATCAGAAGGTATTGGGAAGTTCAGAAGATCCTCAGGCTATAATGTTGAATGATCTCCAGTGGGAAGTTCAGAAGATCCTCAGGCTATAATGTTGAATGATCTCCAGTGGGAAGTTCAGAAGATCCTCAGGCTATAATGTTGAATGATCTCCAGTGGGAAGTCCAGAAGATCCTCAGGCTATAATGTTGAATGATCTCCAGTGTTTCCCCGAGTCTGATTTAGGGCCTGGTCTTGTCCTCTCGGTTCTAATGAGTCCTGCGTGGCTTGTGGACATTCATTTGGTCTTTTACTTTTGGTTTTCTACACCAGCTTCAAAACAGTTGAAAATACAATCATTTTTGGTTATTGAAAATATATTTCACAGCAGTTTAGATGGTACAATGATTCTCTCCACTATACTTCCTTGTTTTGTAAAATAAACTGAAATGAGGCGAACTATTAGAATTTTAGCAACCAGGAAATGGCGTAGTGATTTCTGCATAGTGCATCTTTAAACGGTTGAAAAGATAGAGCCACATTTGTAGGAAGAAAAAACAGAAATCGCTCTGTTTATTATAACCGCATCTAGCGGCTACCGGAGGTTACTTCTATGAACCAAACGCGATTTTTTTGGTTTTTCTCGTGACCCCATTTTCATATCAGGACCCCTAGTGTGGAAAACTCTGCTATAATGCATCATAGCTGAGTTATAAGCTGTTATGTACAGTACCTCCTTGAATCCCTGCTCCAGGCTCCTGAACTCCATGATAAACTCCAGTTTATAAAAAAAAGAAAAGGAAATCCAGTTCCTGCCCGATACCGAGTCCCACCCCTAACACCCAGCCCTAACACCCAGCCCTAACACCCAGCCCTAACACCCAGCCCTAACACCCAGCCCTAACACCCAGCCCTAACACCCAGCCCTAACACCTAGCCCTAACACCTAGCCCTAACACCCAGCCCTAACACCCAGCCCTAACACCTAGCCCTAACACCTAGCCCTATCACCCAGCCCTAACACCTAGCCCTAACACCCAGCCCTAACACCTAGCCTAACACCCAGCCCTAACACCCAGCCCTAACACCCAGCCCTAACACCTAGCCCTAACACCCAGCCCTAACACCCAGCCCTAACACCCAGCCCTATCACCCAGCCCTAACACCTAGCCCTAACACCCAGCCCTAACACCCAGCCCTAACACCCAGCCCTAACACCTAACTAACCCAACACCCACCCCCCTAACACCTAGCCCTAACACCCAGCCCCAACACCCAGCCCTAACACCTAGCCCTAACACCCAGCCCTAACACCAGCCCCTAACACCCAGCCCCAACACCTAACACCCAGCCCTAACACCTAGCCCTAACACCCAGCCCTAACACCCAGCCCTAACACCCAGCCCTAACACCCAGCCCTAACACCTAGCCCTAACACCCAGCCCTAACACCTAGCCCTAACACCCAGCCCTAACACCTAGCCCTAACACCCAGCCCTAACACCCAGCCCTAACACCCAGCCCTAACACCTAGCCCTAACACCCAGCCCTAACACCTAACCCCCAGCCCCAACACCTAAACACCCAGCCCCAACACCTAGCCCTAACACACCCAGCCCTAACACCCAGCCCTAACACCTAGCCCTAACACCCAGCCCTAACACCTAGCCCTAACACCCAGCCCTAACACCCAGCCCTAACACCCAGCCCTAACACCTAACACCCAGCCCTAACACCTAGCCCTAACACCCAGCCCTAACACCCAGCCCTAACACCTAGCCCTAACACCCAGCCCTAACACCTAACACCCAGCCCCAACACCTAACACCCAGCCCCAACACCTAGCCCTAACACCCAGCCCTAACACCCAGCCCTAACACCTAGCCCTAACACCCAGCCCTAACACCCAGCCCTAACACCAGCCCTAACACCCAGCCCTAACACCCAGCCCTAACACCCAGCCCTAACACCCAGCCCTAACACCCAGCCCTAACACCCAGCCCTAACACCCAGCCCTAACACCTAGCCCTAACACCCAGCCCTAACACCCAGCCCTAACACCCAGCCCTAACACCTAGCCCTAACACCCAGCCCTAACACCCAGCCCTAACACCTAACACCTAGCCCTAACACCCAGCCCTAACACCCAGCCCTAACACCTAGCCCTAACACCCAGCCCTAACACCTAGCCCTAACACCTAGCCCTAACACCCAGCCCTAACACCCAGCACCCAGCCCTAACACCCAGCCCTAACACCCAGCCCTAACACCCAGCCCTAACACCCAGCCCTAACACCCAGCCCTAACACCCAGCCCTAACACCCAGCCCTAACACCCAGCCCTAACACCCAGCCCTAACACCCAGCCCTAACACCTAGCCCTAACACCCAGCCCTAACACCCAGCCCTAACAACACCCAGCCTAACCCTAACACCCAGCCCTAACACCTAGCCCTAACACCCAGCCCTAACACCCAGCCCTAACACCTAGCCCTAACACCCCAGCCCTAACACCCAGCCCTAACACCTAGCCCTAACACCTAACACCTAGCCCTAACACCTAACACCCAGCCCTAACACCCAGCCCTAACACCCAGCCCTAACACCTAGCACCCAGCCCTAACACCCAGCCCTAACACCTAGCCCTAACACCTAGCCCCAACACCTAGCCCTAACACCCAGCCCTAACACCTAGCCCTAACACCCAGCCCTAACACCTAGCCCTAACACCCAGCCCTAACACCCAGCCCTAACCCTAGCCCTATTAACACCAGTCAGCCCTAACACCTAGCCCTAACACCTCAGCCCTAACACCCAGCCCTATCACCCAGCCCTAGAACACCCAGCCCTAACACCCAGCCCTAACTAGCCCTAGCCCTACACCCTAGCCCTAACACCCTAGCCCTATTACCCAGCCCTATTACCCAGCCCTAACACCCAGCCCTATTACCCAGCCCTATTACCCAGCCCTATTACCCAGCCCTATTACCCAGCCCTATTACCTAGCACCATCCCTAATACCCCAGTCCCTCTCACCTCCTTGAATCCCTGCCTCCAGCTCTAGAACTCCATGATAAAACTCCAGTTCCCCCGACAACAAGCCCCAGCCCTATACCCCATCCCTATACCCCATCCTTAGCCCAATACCCCATCCCTATACCCCATCCTTAGCCCTATACCCTAGCCCTAGCCCAGCCCAAGCCCTAACACCCAGCCCCTCTCACCTCCTTGAATCCCTGCTCCAGACTCTTGAACTCCATGATAAACTCCAGTTCCTGTCCGATAACTAGCCCCAGCCCCAGCCCCATCCCTATACCCCATCCTTAGCCCAATACCCCATCCCTATACCCCATTATTAGCCCTATACCCCAGCCCTAGCCCCAGCCCAAGCCCTAACACCCAGCCACTCTCACCTCCTTGAATCCCTGCTCCAGACTCTTGAACTCCATGATAAACTCCAGTTCCTGAGTGCGTTGGTTGGACAGCATCACCAGCCGGTGAACCAGCTCATCCACCTGATCATACAGACCACCCACAACCTCTACGGCATCTCTGGAGGGACACAGACACACAGAGAGAGATGGTCCTTTAGACTTCCAGCAGCACAGATAGAGGCAGGCTCCTTTAGAAGACAGTACAGTAGTTCTTTAGTCCAATACAACTTTTTTTTTGCAAAGTAGAAATATGACACTTTCAGCTGGGATAGACTCTCTGACTCAGAGGACTATCTTTGACCACAATCAGGCATCTGATTTTAAACTGTAGAAGAAAGATGAGTGTATTCTTGACCGTCCTCTCTGAAGGAAAGTCAATCTTCCCCCTGTGTGCCGTCTCCAGTTTATGATAGCCACAGCCAGTCTGTGGTACTACTGTACACTGTGGTAATCAGTGACATGAAGCGCCAGAGCAGGCTGACATCTCATTGGATCACCAGTTGAATTGATTGACATGGGGTGGATGTGCTGATTGAGTGAAGGGTGAGGGATAGAGTTTTGATTGGATGAGCTGGTTTGAGTGACAGAGCAGAGTGTGTGTGTGTGTGTGTGTGTGTGTGTGTGTGTGTGTGTGTGTGTGTGTGTGTGTGTGTGTGTGTGTGTGTATCTCTTGTTAAGGAAACATTAGCTCAGGGCTCCAGCAGCAGACATTGACTGAGTCCATTGTGAGGGGAGCCTGGGCTGAAGCCTGGGTAGATGACTACAAGATGACTTCATAGCCCCTAGCTAGCTACTGTAGTCCAGTTATACAGCACACTGCATTGTCCTCACGTTATCCTGTACAGACATACTCTGTTTCCTCTACAGTTAGACCAGCTCACAAAGTCCAATACTCTGTTTCCCCTACAGTTAGACCAGCTCACAAAGAATAGTCCAATACTCTGTTTCCTCTACAGTTAGACCAACTCACAAAGAATAGTCCAATACTCTGTTTCCTCTACAGTTAGACCAGCTCACAAAGAATAGTCCAATACTCTGTTTCCCCTACAGTTAGACCAGCTCACAAAGAATAGTCCAATACTCTGTTTCCCCTACAGTTAGACCAAATCACAAAGAATAGTCCAATACTCTGTTTCCTCTACAGTTAGACCAGCTCACAAAGAATAGTCCAATACTCTGTTTCCCCTACAGTTAGACCAACTCACAAAGAATAGTCCAATACTCTGTTTCCTCTACAGTTAGACCAGCTCACAAATAATAGTCCAATACTCTGTTTCCCCTACAGTTAGACCAATCACAAAGAATAGTCCAATACTCTTGTTTCCTCTACTAGTTAGACCAGCTCACAAAGAATAGTCCAATACTCTGTTTCCCCTACAGTTAGACCAACTCACAAAGAATAGTCCAATACTCTGTTTCCTCTACAGTTAGACCAGCTCACAGTCCAATACTCTGTTTCCACTACAGTTAGACCAGCTCACAGTCCAATACTCTGTTTCCTCTACAGTTAGACCAGCTCACAAAGAATAGTCCAATACTCTGTTTCCTATACAGTTAGACCAGCTCACAGTCCAATACTCTGTTTCCACTACAGTTAGCTCAACTCACAGTCCAATACTCTGTTTCCTCTACAGTTAGACCAGCTCACAGTCCAATACTCTGTTTCCCCTACAGTTAGACCAGCTCACAGTCCAATACTCTGTTTCCTCTACAGTTAGACCAGCTCACAAAGAATAGTCCAATACTCTGTTTCCTCTACAGTTAGACCAGCTCACAGTCCAATACTCTGTTTCCCCTACAGTTAGACCAGCTCACAGTCCAATACTCTGTTTCCTCTACAGTTAGACCAGCTCACAAAGAATAGTCCAATACTCTGTTTCCTCTACAGTTAGACCAGCTCACAGTCCAATACTCTGTTTCCTCTACAGTTAGACCAGCTCACAAAGAATAGTCCAATACTCTGTTTCCTCTACAGTTAGACCAGCTCACAAAGAATAGTCCAATACTCTGTTTCCTCTACAGTTAGACCAGCTCACAAAGAATAGTCCAATACTCTGTTTCCTCTACAGTTAGACCAGCTCACAAAGAATAGTCCAATACTCTGTTTCCTCTACAGTTAGACCAGCTCACAAAGAATAGTCCAATACTCTGTTTCCTCTACAGTTAGACCAACTCACAGTCCAATACTCTGTTTCCTCTACAGTTAGCTCAACTCACAGTCCAATACTCTGTTTCCACTACAGTTAGACCAGCTCACAGTCCAATACTCTGTTTCCTCTACAGTTAGACCAACTCACAGTCCAATACTCTGTTTCCTCTACAGTTAGCTCAACTCACAGTCCAATACTCTGTTTCCACTACAGTTAGACCAGCTCACAGTCCAATACTCTGTTTCCTCTACAGTTAGACCAACTCACAGTCCAATACTCTGTTTCCTCTACAGTTAGCTCAACTCACAGTCCAATACTCTGTTTCCTCTACAGTTAGCTCAACTCACAGTCCAATACTCTGTTTCCCCTACAGTTAGACCAGCTCACAGTCCAATACTCTGTTTCCCCTACAGTTAGACCAGCTCACAGTCCAATACTCTGTTTCCTCTACAGTTAGACCAGCTCACAAAGAATAGTCCAATACTCTGTTTCCCCTACAGTTAGACCAGCTCACAGTCCAATACTCTGTTTCCCCTACAGTTAGCTCAACTCACAGTCCAATACTCTGTTTCCTCTACAGTTAGACCAGCTCACAGTCCAATACTCTGTTTCCTCTACAGTTAGACCAGCTCACAGTCCAATACTCTGTTTCCCCTACAGTTAGACCAGCTCACAAAGAATAGTCCAATACTCTGTTTCCTCTACAGTTAGACCAGCTCACAAAGAATAGTCCAATACTCTGTTTCCCCTACAGTTAGACCAGCTCACAAAGAATAGTCCAATACTCTGTTTCCTCTACAGTTAGACCAGCTCACAGTCCAATACTCTGTTTCCTCTACAGTTAGACCAACTCACACATAACAGTTAGACCAACTCACAGTCCAATACTCTGTTTCCTCTACAGTTAGACCAACTCACACATAACAGTTAGACCAGCTCACAGTCCAATACTCTGTTTCCTCTACAGTTAGACCAGCTCACAGTCCAATACTCTGTTTCCTCTACAGTTAGACCAGCTCACAAATAATAGTCCAATACTCTGTTTCCTCTACAGTTAGACCAGCTCACAGTCCAATACTCTGTTTCCCCTACAGTTAGACCAGCTCACAGTCCAATACTCTGTTTCCTCTACAGTTAGACCAGCTCACAAAGAATAGTCCAATACTCTGTTTCCCCTACAGTTAG
Source organism: Coregonus suidteri (assembly GCA_036851935.1). Classification (NCBI taxonomy): domain Eukaryota; kingdom Metazoa; phylum Chordata; class Actinopteri; order Salmoniformes; family Salmonidae; genus Coregonus; species Coregonus suidteri. The sequence goes on along the minus strand of CM072252.1, from coordinate 4,118,286 downwards.
ACCAACTCACAGTCCAATACTCTGTTTCCTCTACAGTTAGACCAACTCACAGTCCAATACTCTGTTTCCTCTACAGTTAGACCAGCTCACAGTCCAATACTCTGTTTCCTCTACAGTTAGACCAACTCACAGTCCAATACTCTGTTTCCTCTACAGTTAGACCAGCTCACAGTCCAATACTCTGTTTCCTCTACAGTTAGACCAGCTCACAGTCCAATACTCTGTTTCCTCTACAGTTAGACCAGCTCACAAAGAATAGTCCAATACTCTGTTTCCACTACAGTTAGACCAGCTCACAGTCCAATACTCTGTTTCCTCTACAGTTAGACCAACTCACAGTCCAATACTCTGTTTCCTCTACAGTTAGACCAGCTCACAGTCCAATACTCTGTTTCCTCTACAGTTAGACCAGCTCACAAAGAATAGTCCAATACTCTGTTTCCACTACAGTTAGCTCAACTCACAGTCCAATACTCTGTTTTCCTCTACAGTTAGACCAGCTCACAGTCCAATACTCTGTTTCCTCTACAGTTAGACCAACTCACAGTCACTCTGTTTCCTCTACAGTTAGACCAACTCACAGTCCAATACTCTGTTTCCTCTACAGTTAGACCAGCTCACAGTCCAATACTCTGTTTCCTCTACAGTTAGACCAGCTCACAAAGAATAGTCCAATACTCTGTTTCCCCTACAGTTAGACCAACTCACACATAACAGTTAGCTCAGCTCACAGTCCAATACTCTGTTTCCCCTACAGTTAGACCAGCTCACAGTCCAATACTCTGTTTCCTCTACAGTTAGACCAGCTCACAGTCCAATACTCTGTTTCCTCTACAGTTAGCTCAACTCACAGCCCAATACTCTGTTTCCTCTACAGTTAGACCAGCTCACAGTCCAATACTCTGTTTCCCCTACAGTTAGACCAACTCACACATAACAGTTAGCTCAGCTCACAGTCCAATACTCTGTTTCCCCTACAGTTAGACCAGCTCACAGTCCAATACTCTGTTTCCTCTACAGTTAGACCAGCTCACAGTCCAATACTCTGTTTCCTCTACAGTTAGCTCAACTCACAGCCAATACTCTGTTTCCTCTACAGTTAGACCAGCTCACAGTCCAATACTCTGTTTCCTCTACAGTTAGACCAGCTCACAAAGAATAGTCCAATACTCTGTTTCCCCTACAGTTAGACCAACTCACACATAAACAGTTAGCTCAGCTCACAGTCCAATACTCTGTTTCCCCTACAGTTAGACCAGCTCACAGTCCAATACTCTGTTTCCTCTACAGTTAGACCAGCTCACAGTCCAATACTCTGTTTCCTCTACAGTTAGACCAGCTCACAAAGAATAGTCCAATACTCTGTTTCCACTACAGTTAGCTCAACTCACAGTCCAATACTCTGTTTCCCCTACAGTTAGACCAGCTCACAGTCCAATACTCTGTTTCCTCTACAGTTAGACCAACTCACAGTCCAATACTCTGTTTCCTCTACAGTTAGACCAGCTCACAGTCCAATACTCTGTTTTCCTCTACAGTTAGACCAGCTCACAGTCCAATACTCTGTTTCCTCTACAGTTAGACCAGCTCACAAAGAATAGTCCAATACTCTGTTTCCCCTACAGTTAGACCAACTCACACATAACAGTTAGCTCAACTCACAGTCCAATACTCTGTTTCCCCTACAGTTAGACCAGCTCACAGTCCAATACTCTGTTTCCTCTACAGTTAGACCAGCTCACAGTCCAATACTCTGTTTCCCCTACAGTTAGACCAGCTCACAGTCCAATACTCTGTTTCCTCTACAGTTAGACCAGCTCACAGTCCAATACTCTGTTTCCCCTACAGTTAGACCAGCTCACAAAGAATAGTCCAATACTCTGTTTCCACTACAGTTAGCTCAACTCACAGTCCAATACTCTGTTTCCCCTACAGTTAGACCAGCTCACAGTCCAATACTCTGTTCCTCTACAGTTAGACCAACTCACAGTCCAATACTCTGTTTCCTCTACAGTTAGACCAGCTCACAGTCCAATACTCTGTTTCCTCTACAGTTAGACCAGCTCACAGTCCAATACTCTGTTTCCTCTACAGTTAGACCAGCTCACAAAGAATAGTCCAATACTCTGTTTCCCCTACAGTTAGACCAACTCACACATAACAGTTAGCTCAACTCACAGTCCAATACTCTGTTTCCCCTACAGTTAGACCAGCTCACAGTCCAATACTCTGTTTCCTCTACAGTTAGACCAACTCACAGTCCAATACTCTGTTTCCCCTACAGTTAGACCAGCTCACAGTCCAATACTCTGTTTCCTCTACAGTTAGACCAGCTCACAGTCCAATACTCTGTTTCCCCTACAGTTAGACCAACTCACAGTCCAATACTCTGTTTCCTCTACAGTTAGACCAACTCACAGTCCAATACTCTGTTTCCTCTACAGTTAGACCAGCTCACAGTCCAATACTCTGTTTCCTCTACAGTTAGACCAACTCACAGTCCAAATACTCTGTTTCCTCTACAGTTAGACCAGCTCACAGTCCAATACTCTGTTTCCTCTACAGTTAGACCAGCTCACAGTCCAATACTCTGTTTCCTCTACAGTTAGACCAGCTCACAAAGAATAGTCCAATACTCTGTTTCCACTACAGTTAGACCAGCTCACAGTCCAATACTCTGTTTCCTCTACAGTTAGACCAACTCACAGTCCAATACTCTGTTTCCTCTACAGTTAGACCAGCTCACAGTCCAATACTCTGTTTCCTCTACAGTTAGACCAGCTCACAAAGAATAGTCCAATACTCTGTTTCCACTACAGTTAGCTCAACTCACAGTCCAATACTCTGTTTCCTCTACAGTTAGACCAGCTCACAGTCCAATACTCTGTTTCCTCTACAGTTAGACCAACTCACAGTCCAATACTCTGTTTCCTCTACAGTTAGACCAACTCACAGTCCAATACTCTGTTTCCTCTACAGTTAGACCAGCTCACAGTCCAATACTCTGTTTCCTCTACAGTTAGACCAGCTCACAAAGAATAGTCCAATACTCTGTTTCCCCTACAGTTAGACCAACTCACACATAACAGTTAGCTCAGCTCACAGTCAATACTCTCTGTTTCCCCTACAGTTAGACCAGCTCACAGTCCAATACTCTGTTTCCTCTACAGTTAGACCAGCTCACAGTCCAATACTCTGTTTCCTCTACAGTTAGCTCAACTCACAGCCCAATACTCTGTTTCCTCTACAGTTAGACCAGCTCACAGTCCAATACTCTGTTTTTCCCCTACAGTTAGACCAACTCACACATAACAGTTAGCTCAGCTCACAGTCCAATACTCTGTTTCCCCTACAGTTAGACCAGCTCACAGTCCAATACTCTGTTTCCTCTACAGTTAGACCAGCTCACAGTCCAATACTCTGTTTCCTCTACAGTTAGCTCAACTCACAGCCCAATACTCTGTTTCCTCTACAGTTAGACCAGCTCACAGTCCAATACTCTGTTTCCTCTACAGTTAGACCAGCTCACAAAGAATAGTCCAATACTCTGTTTCCCCTACAGTTAGACCAACTCACACATAACAGTTAGCTCAGCTCACAGTCCAATACTCTGTTTCCCCTACAGTTAGACCAGCTCACAGTCCAATACTCTGTTTCCCTACAGTTAGACCAGCTCACAGTCCAATACTCTGTTTCCTCTACAGTTAGACCAGCTCACAAAGAATAGTCCAATACTCTGTTTCCACTACAGTTAGCTCAACTCACAGTCCAATACTCTGTTTCCCCTACAGTTAGACCAGCTCACAGTCCAATACTCTGTTTCCTCTACAGTTAGACCAACTCACAGTCCAATACTCTGTTTCCTATACAGTTAGACCAGCTCACAGTCCAATACTCTGTTTCCTCTACAGTTAGACCAGCTCACAGTCCAATACTCTGTTTCCTCTACAGTTAGACCAGCTCACAAAGAATAGTCCAATACTCTGTTTCCCCTACAGTTAGACCAACTCACACATAACAGTTAGCTCAGCTCACAGTCCAATACTCTGTTTCCCCTACAGTTAGACCAGCTCACAGTCCAATACTCTGTTTCCTCTACAGTTAGACCAACTCACAGTCCAATACTCTGTTTCCTCTACAGTTAGACCAGCTCACAGTCCAATACTCTGTTTCCTCTACAGTTAGACCAGCTCACAGTCCAATACTCTGTTTCCCCTACAGTTAGACCAACTCACAAAGAATAGTCCAATACTCTGTTTCCGCTACAGTTAGACCAGCTCACAAAGAATAGTCCAATACTCTGTTTCCCCTACAGTTAGACCAGCTCACAAAGAATAGTCCAATACTCTGTTTCCTCTACAGTTAAACCAACTCACACATAACAGTTAGACCAACTCACAGTCCAATACTCTGTTTCCTCTACAGTTAGACCAGCTCACAGTCCAATACTCTGTTTCCTCTACAGTTAGACCAGCTCACAAAGAATAGTCCAATACTATGTTTCCTCTACAGTTAGACCAACTCACACATAACAGTTAGACCAATTCATACACAACAGTTAGAACAAATCACACAGTCCAATACTCTGTTTCCTCTACAGTTAGCTCAACTCACAGTCCAATACTCTGTTTCCTCTACAGTTAGCTCAACTCACAGTCCAAAACTCTGTTTCCTCTACAGTTAGCCCAACTCACAATGTCCAATACTCTGTTTCCTCTACAGTTAGCTCAACTCACAGTCCAATACTCTGTTTCCTCTACAGTTAGCTCAACTCACAGTCCAATACTCTGTTTCCTCTACAGTTAGCTCAACTCACAGTCCAATACTCTGTTTCCACTACAGTTAGCTCAACTCACAGTCCAATACTCTGTTTCCTCTACAGTTAGCTCAACTCACAGTCCAATACTCTGTTTCCACTACAGTTAGCTCAACTCACAGTCCAATACTCTGTTTCCACTACAGTTAGCTCAACTCACAGTCCAATACTCTGTTTCCTCTACAGTTAGCTCAACTCACAGTCCAATACTCTGTTTCCTCTACAGTTAGCTCAACTCACAGTCCAATACTCTGTTTCCACTACAGTTAGCTCAACTCACAGTCCAATACTCTGTTTCCACTACAGTTAGCTCAACTCACAGTCCAATACTCTGTTTCCCTCTACAGTTAGCTCAACTCACAGTCCAATACTCTGTTTCCTCTACAGTTAGCTCAACTCACAGTCCAATACTCTGTTTCCTCTACAGTTAGCTCAACTCACAGTCCAATACTCTGTTTCCTCTACAGTTAGCTCAACTCACAGTCCAATACTCTGTTTCCTCTACAGTTAGCTCAACTCACAGTCCAATACTCTGTTTCCTCTACAGTTAGCTCAACTCACAGTCCAATACTCTGTTTTCCTCTACAGTTAGCTCAACTCACAGTCCCAATACTCTGTTTCCTCTACAGTTAGCTCAACTCACAGTCCAATACTCTGTTTCCACTACAGTTAGCTCAACTCACAGTCCAATACTCTGTTTCCTCTACAGTTAGTGCAACTCCCACACAACAGTTAGCCCAACTCACAGTCCAATAGTTATGACCTGACCTTTGTCTGAAACATCCTTTCTAGAAGCCACAGAAAGGAAAAAGAGCAGACATTTCTATTGAAAAACTGCACCACTTCCTGTTCATTGAGGACAACTGACAACAATCAACAACGGACCCTCACATACTCTGAACACACTCAGTCTGCCCCCTGCTGACGGAGATAGGACACACACACACACACACACACACACACACACACACACACACACACACACACACACACACACAAGAAAACTACTAAATCAAACCAACTTCATTTCGTTTCAGCAGTCGTCTCAGTCATACTTCACCACTGAATGGGTGGAGAGTGACTTGACTGTCACGTTGCCCTAGCAACGGTAGAACTAGCCAGCAACAGGCTGGCCGGCAGGGGTTCTGTTGTCATGCTAATGTCTGGTGGCACGCTGACTGGACCAGGCTGTCGATCACTAGCTTTGTCCAGGGAAAGGGAAGGGAGGAGTTAGGAAGGTATCTTCCTGAACTGTCACACTGAGACAGACAGTGGGGTTTGGTTTGCCTGTGGGATCTGATAGGCCGGGTCAGGGAGGGAGTTGTTCACAGCCTCAAATGGAGACTGTGCAAATCATAAACAATGCAAGCGCAGAAACACCCACTGTGAGGGGTCCCGTCAGACTGCTGGTGGAGGATCAATGGCAGATAATGAGTCTGGATCTCCGTGTCTCCTCAGTAGGGGATCCATTGGTTCAACAGTGTGTTATAATCCAGTTAGGACCTGGGGCCTTATTTAACAGAGAAAAGCTTCATAGGGAGATCACTGAGAGTCGTAGCTATGACCTTCACTACAATGACAGGAGTGAGATACTCTATTATAACACAGGCCTTTAGCTAGGTCCCAAATGGCACCCTATTCCCTACATAGAATAGGGCCCCTGGTCTAAAGAAGTGCACTACAGTATATAGGGAGCCATTTGGGACGCATCCCTTCACTACAAGGCCAGTAGTGCCATGGTTCGGGCTAGGCCCCTTAGTTCCAGTGAAGGGAAATCTTAACGCTACAGCATACAATGACATTCTAGACAATTCTTTGCTTCCAACTTTGTGGCAACAGTTTAGGGAAGGCCCTTTCCTGTTTCAGCATGACAATGCCCCCGTGCACAAAGTGAGGTCCATACAGAAATGTTTTGTCGAGATTGGTGTGGAAGAACTTGACTGGCCTGCACAGAGCCCTGACCTCAACCCCATCGAACACCTTTGGGATGAATTGGAACGCCGACTGCGAGCCAGGCCTAATCGCCCAACATCAGTGCCCGACCTCACTAATGCACTTGTGGCTGAATGGAAGCAAGTCCCCGCAGCAATGTTCCAACATCTAGTGGAAAGCCTTCCCAGAAGAGTGGAGGCTGTTATAGCAGCAAAGGGGGGACCAACTCCATATTAATGCCCATGATTTTGGGATGAGATGTTGGACGAGCAGGTGTCCACATACTTTTGGTAATGTACTGTATGTGCATATAGGTACTGCATAGATAGGAGTAAAATGACTAAAGGGAGCAATTAGTCATATTGCTGCCCAACAATAAACAGAGAGAGAAACAGAGAGAGAGGGAGAGAGACCGAGAGAGAGAGAGAGAGAGAGAGAGAGAGAGAGAGAGAGAGAGAGAGAGAAGAGAGAGAGAGAGAGAGAGAGAGAGAGAGAGAGAGAGAGAGAGAGAGAGAGAGAGAGAGAGACAGAGAGGAGAGAGAGAGAGAGAGAGAGAGAGAGAGAGAGAGAGAGAGAGAGAGAGAGAGAGAGAGACAGAGAGAGAGAGAGAGAGGAGAGAGAGAGAGAGAGAGAGAGAGGGGGAGAGGAGGGAGGGAGAGGGGGAGAGAGAGAGAGATAAGAGTTGAAATGGTCAGCCATGATGAAAGCCTTTAGTCACCAGCCATACTATTATTATACACAGGACAGGGCTGGGTCCCTACCACTGTTTGGATGGAAGGAAGCACAGTGTGGAGAAAGGGAGGGTGGGGAAGAGGGGGTGAGGAAGGGGAGGAGAGAGAGAGAAAGGGGGAGGGAGAGAGAGGGTGGGGAAGAGGGGGTTAGGAAGGGGAGGAGAGAGAGAGAAAGGGGGAGGGAGAGAGAGGGGGTGAGGAAGGGGAGGAGAGAGAGAGAGAGGCAGGGGCCGTGTCCTCATACCCCTCCTCTAAATAGTAGACCATTTGGGCTTTATAATAGGCCACATGTTGAAAATTTAGTGTGTTTTAAATGCCAGGATATCATACTCAATGAGACTTTTCATCTAGTAGAATTCACTGCATGCTATTGAGGAAGAGAACCGTCCTTCGAGACTCGTGTGTGGTGACGACAGCTAAACAAACTAATGGGGAGAATCAACATAATTGCGCATTTGATGGTGCATTCTCAGTAGGGGGAGCTTACTGTGCTGATATTTGTTGCTTACTGCATTGGTTTTTACTAAACAGTACGTTCTAAATAGTATGTAGTATGATTAGTTTCATTAAGACAGATTTCAGATCACCACACGGCCACAGGGTGATGTTGGCGGGGTAGCGATCAGAGAGAGAGATCACCACAGCGGGGCTAGTGAGCACAGGGCTCTTTCTATAGAGAGATCACCACAGCGGGGCTAGCGAGCACAGAGCTCTTTCTATACGAGATCACCACAGCGGGGCTAGCGAGCACAGGCTCTTTCTATAGAGAGATCACCACAGCGGGGCTAGCGAGCACAGGGCTCTTTCTATAGAGAGATCACCACACAGCGGGGCTATAGCACCACCGGGGCAGCACAGGGCTCTTTCTATAGAGAGATCACCACAGCGGGGCTAGCGAGCACAGGGCTCTTTCTATAGAGAGATCACCACAGCGGGGCTAGCGAGCACAGGGCTCTTTCTATAGAGAGATCACCACAGCGGGGCTAGCGAGCACAGGGCTCTTTCTATAGAGAGATCACCACAGCGGGGCTAGCGCTAAGCGAGCACAAAGGGCTCTTTCTATAGAGAGATCAGCACAGGGCTCTTTCTATAGAGAGATCACCACAGCGGGGCTAGCGAGCACAGGGCTCTTTCTATAGAGAGATCACCACAGCGGGGCTAGCGAGCACAGGGCTCTTTCTATAGAGAGATCACCACAGCGGGGCTAGCGAGCACAGGCTCTTTCTATAGAGGGAAGTGAGTCATGTTGCTCTGCTCCACTCTCTGCCTGTTGCTGTTAACACTCGGGCCGATCTCATAAACACAGGAATCTAGCACAGGGCCTTTCTCACCACCCTAGCGAGCACCTTTCTATAGAGAGATCTCCCCTCCTATAGAGAGATCACCACCTCCTCTAGAGAGATCACCACAGCGGGGCTCGAGCACCTCCTCCTCTACCACAGCGGGGCCGAGCCTCCTCTTTCTACTCACCACAGCTCCTCTTTCTCTACCACAGCCTCTACCTCCTCTTCCTCTCACCTCCTCCTCTTCTACCTCCTCCTCTTTCTATAGAGACCTCCTCTACCTCCTCCTCTACCCCTACCTCCTCCTCCTCTACCTCCTCTCCTCTACCTCCTCCTCCCTCCTCTACCTCCTCCTCTTCTACCTCCTCCCTCCTCCTCTCTACCCTCTACTACCTCCTCCTCTCTACCTCCTCTCTACCTCCTCCTCCTCCTCCTCTATACCTCCTCCTCCTCTCCCTCCCTCCTCCTCCTCTACCCTCCTCCTCCTCTACCCCTACCACCTCCTCCTCCTCTACCTCTACCTCCTACCTCTCCTCTACCCTCTACCCCTCCTCCTCCTCTACCTCCTCCTCTCTACCTCCTCCTCCTCCTCTACCTCTACCTCCTCCTCTACCTCCTCCTACTCCTCCTACTCTACCTCCTCTACCTCCTCCTCTCTACCTCCTCCTCTACCCCTCCTCCTCTACCTCCTCCTCCTCCTCTCCTCCCTACCCTACCCTCCTCTACCTCCTCCCTCCTCCTCTCCTCCTACCTACCCCTCCTCCTCTACCTCCTCCTCTACCTCCTCCTCTCCTCCCCCTACCTCCTCCTCCTCTACCCCTACCTCCTCCTCCTCCTCCTCTACCCCTACCTCCTCCTCCTCTACCTCCTCCTCCTCCCTTCTACCTCCTCCTCTACCCCTACCTCCTCTACCTCCTCCTCCTCCTCCTCTCCTCCTCCTCCTCCTCCTCCCCCTCTACCCCCTCCTCCTCCTCCTCTACCCTCCTCCTCTACCTCCTCCTCCTCCTCCTCTACCTCCTCCTCCTCCTCCTCCTCTACCTCCTCCTCCTCCTCCTCCTCCTCTACCTCCTCCTCCTCTACCTCCTCCCTACCTCCTCCTCCTCCTCCACCTCCTCCTCCTCCTCCTCCTCTACCTCCTCCTCCTCCCTCCTCCTCCTCCTCCTCTACCTCCTCTCCTCCTCCTCTCTACCTCCTCCTCTACCTCTACCTCTCCTCCTCCTCCTCCTCCCTCCTCCTCCTACCTCTCCTCCTCCTCCTCCTCCTCCTCCTCCTCTACCTCCTCCTCTACCTCCTCCTCTACCTCTACCTCCTCCTCTACCTCCTCCTCCTCCTCTACCTCCTCCTCTCCTCCTCCTCCCTCCTCCTCTACCTCCTCCTCTACCTCCTCCCTCCTCTTCCTCCTCTACCTCCTCCCTCCTCCTCCTCTCCTCTACCCTCCTCTACCTCCTCCTCCTCCTCCTCCTCCTCCTCTACCTCCTCCAGGATATCAGTGTGTAGAGCAGCAGATGACTAAATGCTGCCTGCCAGAGAGAGAGGGGCCCTGGCCAGGTAACCTTAACAACACATGCGTAATAATAACACATGATTACAGTCAGTTAACACACTGTACCCCAAGGCAAGGTCTATACTACAGGGGAACTGAACTACAGTATGTGAGGGGAACAGTCTGATTAAGTTTAGGACTGCAGCCCCAGGAACGATACAACCCTATACTGACACACAGAGTGGTGTCACTGCAGGAACAATACAACCCTATACTGACACACAGAGTGGTGTCACTGCAGGAACAATACAACCCTATACTGACACACAGAGTGGTGTCACTGCAGGAACAATACAACCCTATACTGACACACAGAGTGGTGTCACTGCAGGAACAATACAACCCTATACCGACACACAGAGTGGTGTCACAATGCACCCTACTGACACCAGGAACAGGAAATACAACCCTATACTGACACACACAGAGTGGTGTCACTGGTGTCACTGCCCAGGAACAATACAACCCTATACTGACACACAGAGTGGTGTCACTGCAGGAACAATACAACCCTATACTGACACACAGAGTGGTGTCACTGCAGGAACAATACAACCCTATACCGACACACAGAGTGGTGTCACTGCAGGAACAATACAACCCTATACTGACACACAGAGTGGTGTCACTGCAGGAACAATACAACCCTATACTGACACACAGAGTGGTGTCACTGCAGGAACAATACAACCCTATACTGACACACAGAGTGGTGTCACTGCAGGAACAATACAACCCTATACTGACACACAGAGTGGTGTCACTGCAGGAACAATACAACCCTATACTGACACACAGAGTGGTGTCACTGCAGCTCCAGGAACAATACAACCCTATACTGACACACAGAGTGGTGTCACTGCAGCTGCAGGAACAATACAACCCTATACTGACACACAGAGTGGTGTCACTGCAGGAACAATACAACCCTATACTGACACACAGAGTGGTGTCACTGCAGGAACAATACAACCCTATATACTGACACACACAGTGGTGAGTGTCACTGCAGAACAATACAACCCTATAGGAACAATACACAGGAACCCTATACTGACACACAGAGTGGTGTCACTGCAGGAACAATACAACCCTATACTGACACACAGAGTGGTGTCACTCACTGCACCCAGGAACAATACAAACCTACCCTATACTGACACACAGAGTGGTGTCACTGCAGGAACAATACAACCCTATACTGACACACAGAGTGGTGTGGTGTCACTGCAGGAAGGAACATACAACCCTATACTGACACACAGAGTGGTGTCACACTGCACTGCAGGAACAATACAACCCTATACTGACACACAGAGTGGTGTCACTGCAGGAACTGCAGGAACATACAACCCTATACTGACACACAGAGTGGTGTCACTGCAGGAACAATACAACCCTATACTGACACACAGAGTGGTGTCACTGCAGGAACAGGAACATATACAACCCTGGTGTACTGCAGGACACACATAGTGGTGTCACTGCAGGAACAATACAACCCTATATACTGACACACAGAGTGGTGTCACTGCAGCTCCAGGAACAATACAACCCTATACTGACACACAGAGTGGTGTCACTGCAGGAACAATACAACCCTATACTGACACACAGAGTGGTGTCACTGCAGGAACAATACAACCCTATACTGACACACAGAGTGGTGTCACTGCAGCTCCAGGAACAATACAACCCTATACTGACACACAGAGTGGTGTCACTGCAGCTCCAGGAACAATACAACCCTATACTGACACACAGAGTGGTGTCACTGCAGGAACAATACAACCCTATACTGACACACAGAGTGGTGTCACTGCAGGAACAATACAACCCTATACTGACACACAGAGTGGTGTCACTGCAGGAACAATACAACCCTATACTGACACACAGAGTGGTGTCACTGCAGGAACAATACAACCCTATACTGACACACAGAGTGGTGTCACTGCAGCTCCAGGAACAATACAACCCTATACTGACACACAGAGTGGTGTCACTGCAGGAACAATACAACCCTATACTGACACACAGAGTGGTGTCACTGCAGCTCCAGGAACAATACAACCCTATACTGACACACAGAGTGGTGTCACTGCAGGAAACAATACAACCCTATACTGACACACAGAGTGGTGTCACTGCAGGAACAATACAACCCTATACTGACACACAGAGTGGTGTCACTGCAGGAACAATATACAACCCTATACTGACACACAGAGTGGTGTCACTGCAGGAACAATACAACCCTATACTGACACACAGAGTGGTGTCACTGCAGGAACAATACAACCCTATACTGACACACAGAGTGGTGTATACCGACACACAGAGTGGTGTCACTGCAGGAACAATACAACCCTATACTGACACACAGAGTGGTGTCACTGCAGGAACAATACAAACCCTATACTGACCACAGAGTGGTGTCACTGCAGGAACAATACAACCCTATACTGACACACAGAGTGGTGTCACTGCACAGGAACAATACAACCCTATACTGACACACAGAGTGGTGTCACTGCAGGAACAATACAACCCTATACTGACACACAGAGTGGTGTCACTGCAGAACAATACCAACTATACCGACACACAGAGTGGTGTCACAGGAACAATAACCCTATACTGACACACAGAGTGGTGTCACTGCAGGAACAATACAACCCTATACTGACACACAGAGTGGTGTCACTGCAGGAACAATACAACCCACTGACACACTCTGCAGGAACAATACAACCCTATACTGACACACAGAGTGGTGTCACTGCACTGAACAATAAAACCCTATACAGGAACAATACAACCCTATACTGACACACAGAGTGGTGTCACTCACAACCCAGGAACAATACAACCCTATACTGACACACAGAGTGGTGTCACTGCAGGAACAATACAACCCTATACTGACACACAGAGTGGTGTCACTGCAGGAACAATACAACCCTATACTGACACACAGAGTGGTGGTGTCACTGAACAATACAACCCAGGAACAATACAACCCTATACTGACACACAGAGTGGTGTCACTGCAGGAACAATACAACCCTATACTGACACACAGAGTGGTGTCACTGCAGCAGGAACAATACAACCCTATACTGACACACAGAGTGGTGTCACTGCAGCTCCAGGAACAATACAACCCTATACCGACACACAGAGTGGTGTCACTGCAGGAACAATACAACCCTATACTGACACACAGAGTGGTGTCACTGCAGGAGGAACAATACAACCCTATACTGACACACAGAGTGGTGTCACTGCAGGAACAATACAACCCTATACTGACACACAGAGTGGTATACTGCTGACAACACACAGAGTGGTGTCACTGCAGGAACAATACAACCCTATACTGACACACAGAGTGGTGTCACTGCAGGAACAATACAACCCTATACTGACACACAGAGTGGTGTCACTGCAGGAACAATACAACCCTATACTGACACACAGAGTGGTGTCACTGCAGGAACAATACAAACCCTATACTGACACACAGAGTGGTGTCACTGCAGGAACAATACAACCCTATACTGACACACAGAGTGGTGTCACTGCAGCTCCAGGAACAATACAACCCTATACTGACACACAGAGTGGTGTCACTGCAGGAACAATACAACCCTATACTGACACACAGAGTGGTGTCACTGCAGGAACAATACAACCCTATACTGACACACAGAGTGGTGTCACTGTCACCCTGACACACAGAGTGGTGTCACCAGGAACAATACAACCCTATACTGACACACAGAGTGGTGTCACTGCAGGAACAATACAACCCTATACTGACACACAGAGTGGTGTCACTGCAGGAACAATACAACCCTATACTGACACACAGAGTGGTGTCACTGCAGGAACAATACATACTGACACACAGGAACAATACAACCCTATACTGACACACAGAGTGGTGTCACTGCAGGAACAATACAACCCTATACTGACACACAATGGTGTCACTGCCCTATACTGATACGACACACAGAGTGGTGTCACTGCAGCTGACACCAGAGGAACAATACAACCCTATACTGACACACAGAGTGGTGTCACTGCAGGAACAATACAACCCTACAACACCTATACTGAACACACACCCAGAGTGGTGTCACTGCAGGAACAATACAACCCTATACAACCCTATACAATACAACCCTATACTGACACACAGAGTGGTGTCACTGAACAATACAACCCTATACTGACACACAGAGTGGTGTCACTGCAGCTCCAGGAACAATACAACCCTATACAGGAACAATACAACCCTATACTGACACACAGAGTGGTGTCACTGCAGGAACAATACAACCCTATACTGACACACAGAGTGGTGTCACTGCAGCTCCAGGAACAATACAACCCTATACTGACACACAGAGTGGTGTCACTGCAGGCAGGAACAATACAACCCCTATACTGACACACAGAGTGGTGTCACTGCAGGAACAATACAACCCTATACCGACACACAGAGTGGTGTCACTGCAGCTCCAGGAACAATACAACCCTATACTGACACACAGAGTGGTGTCACTGCAGGAACAATACAACCCTATACTGACACACAGAGTGGTGTCACTGCAGGAAACAATACAACCCTATACTGACACACAGAGTGGTGGTGTCACTGCAGACACAGAGTGGTGTCAATACAACCCTATACTGACACACAGAGTGGTGTCACTGTGTCACTGCAGGAACAATACAACCCTATACTGACACACAGAGTGGTGTCACTGCAGGAACAATACAACCCTATACCGACACACAGAGTGGTGTCACTGCAGGAACAATACAACCCTATACCGACACACAGAGTGGTGTCACTGCAGGAACAATACAACCCTATACCGACACACAGAGTGGTGTCACTGCAGGAACAATACAACCCTATACTGACACACAGAGTGGTGTCACTGCAGGAACAATACAACCCTATACTGACACACAGAGTGGTGTCACTGCAGGAACAATACAACCCTATACTGACACACAGAGTGGTGTCACTGCAGGAACAATACAACCCTATACTGACACACAGAGTGGTGTCACTGCAGCCCCAGGAACAATACAACCCTATATGACACAGTGGTGTCACCCTGCAGGAACAATACAACCCTATACTGACACACAGAGACACACAGGTGTCACTGAACAGGAACAATACAACCCTATACTGACACACAGAGTGGTGTCACTGCAGCTCCAGGAACAATACAACCCTATACTGACACACAGAGTGGTGTCACTGCAGGAACAATACAACCCTATACTGACACACAGAGTGGTGTCACTGCAGGAACAATACAACCCTATACCGACACACAGAGTGGTGTCACTGCAGGAACAATACAACCCTATACTGACACACAGAGTGGTGTCACTGCAGGAACAATACAACCCTATACTGACACACAGAGTGTGTGTCACTGCAGGAACAATACACACCCTATACTGACACACAGAGTGGTGTCACTGCAGGAACAATACAACCCTATACTGACACACAGAGTGGTGTCACTGCAGGAACAATACAACCCTATACTGACACACAGAGTGGTGTCACTGCAGGAACAATACAACCCTATACTGACACACAGAGTGGTGTCACTGCAGGACAATACAACCCTATACTGACACACAGAGTGGTGGTGTCACTGCAGGAACAATACAACCCTATACCGACACACAGAGTGGTGTCACTGCAGGAACAATACAACCCTATACTGACACACAGAGTGGTGTCACTGCAGGAACAATACAACCCTATACCGACACACAGAGTGGTGTCACTGCAGGAACAATACAACCCTATACCGACACACAGAGTGGTGTCACTGCAGGAACAATACAACCCTATACTGACACACAGAGTGGTGTCACTGTCACCCTCCGGAACAATACTGCAAACCCTATACCGACACACAGAGTGGTGTCACTGCAGGAACCATACAATACCCCCTTACCGACACACAGAGTGGTGTCACTGCAGGTAAAACATGTCCATACGAGGAACTCCTATAGAACAATACAACCCTATACCGACACACACAGAGTGGTGTCCACTGAACAATACAACCCTGGTGACACACTCACTGCAGGAACAATCAACCCTGGACACACAGAGTGGTGTCACTGCAGGAACAATACAACCCTATACTGACACACAGAGTGGTGTCACTGCAGAACAATACAACCCTATACTGACACCAGATCCTGGTGGAAGTGGTGTACATGGGTCCCTAGATGGGATACCAGATCCAATACAACCCTATACCGACACACAGAGTGGTGTCACTGCAATACCACTCCTATACTGGTGGAAGAGTGGTGTTTGGGTCCAATACAACCCTATACCAGACACACAAGTGGTGTTGGGCAGGATGGGATACAACCCTATACCGACACACAGAGTGGTGTCCCTGCAGGATGGGAGACCAGATCCTGGTGGAAGTGGTGTTGGTGTCCCTGGAGCTCCAGGAACAATACAACCCTATACTGGAGTGGTGTGGGTCCACTGAGACCAGGAACAATACAACCCTATACTGACACACAGAGTGGTGTGGACTGGCAAGGAACAATCCAACCCTATATGACCCAGAGTGGTGTGACTCCCTGGACAATACAACCCTATACTGACCACAGAGTTGGTGTCACTGCAGCTCCAGGAACAATACAACTGGTGGACACACAGAGTGGTGTCACTGCAGGAACAATACAACCCTATACTGACACACAGAGTGGTGTCACTGCAGGACCAAGAACAACAACTCCCTGTGTGTTGGGACACACAGAGTCCTGAACACACATGCAGGTCACTGCAGGAACAATACAACCCTATACTGACACACAGAGTGGTGTCACTGCAGGAACAATACAACCCTATACTGACACACAGAGTTGTGTCCTGCAGGAACATACAACCCTATACTGACACACAGAGTGGTGTTCACCCCAGGAACAATAGTACTGGGGGTGTGGTGTCACCCTGCAGGAACAATACAACCCTATCCCTGACACACAGATTACATTGCCCTGGTGTAGGCTGAACAATACAACCCAGATGGACACAAATTTGGTGTCCCCTCGCTATGGGAACACTACAGATCCATGGCACTTATCACAGTAGGGGTGTTAACCTCCTGAACCAACCCTATACTGATTCCCATGGTGGCCACTCAGGAACAATACATGGCCACCATACTGACACACCAGCTCCCATTGACACCCTTTCAACTACAACCCTATTCCCCAGGTGGTTGCTGTAAATGGAAAATACAACTCCTGTGGGTCTCACACTGAGTGGTGTCACCTGGAGTCCGTGTCAGAGCTGACCAGAACCAAAACAAACCCCTCAGTCTTTTTGTTGTCATGACTCCACTCCTCCTCCATGTCCATCACACCATGCCTTTCTCTCTCTCTCTCTCATCTCCTCATAAGCCCTGACTTCCTCCAAAACAAGAGCTTAGGCCTTCTCCTCTGACACCGGCCCTTTAAGACTAACCCCAAAGACACAACACACAGAAAAAGCATTTCTCTGACTCTGCAAACCCCACCACCACCACAGGAAAAATAAACATACAACGCATTTATCTGCAAGCCCCAGAAGTTAGGAACTAGAGGGAAACATTCCCCCCATTTCTGAGTGAGTTGGAAATGCCCTCCAGGGGCCTCTAGTCAGGAGCAGGTAGGGAGAGTACATTCCTGAGCATTGGGAGGGGTGTGGCAGGCAGGGCCTGACAGAGAGTGACAGGAGAGGGGTTAGTCTCAGGAAGGAAAAAGACTGAATCACACCATGACATAAGACCAGGGGGAAGCCCTGCTAGCTGGTGACATCAGACATAGGCTGGGTCCCAAATGGCTCCCTATGGGTGTAGACACAACAGGAGACATTAGGACAACAGGATACATTAAGACAACAGAACAATATTCACTAGAGCTCTGATAAATAATAATAAATAATAATATGCCATTTAGCAGACGCTTTTATCCAAAGCGACTTACAGTCATGCGTGCATACATTTTTTTTTTGTGTATGGGTGGTCCCGGGGATCGAACCCACTACCTTGGCGTTACAAGCGCCGTGCTCTACCAGCTGAGCTACAGAGGACCACATAAAGACCAGAGACACCTTAGATGAGAGACAGGGGAGGAGAGAGAGAGAGACAGAGAAAGAGAGAGAGAGAGAGAGAGAGAGAGAGAGAGAGAGAGAGAGAGAGAGAGAGAGAGAGAGAGAGAGAGAGAGAGAGAGAGAGAGAGAGAGAGAGAGAGAGAGAGAGAGGTGACAGACAGACAGACAGACAGACAGACAGACAGACAGACAGACAGACAGACAGACAGACAGACAGACAGACAGACAGACAGACAGACAGACAGACAGACAGACAGAGAGTGTGAAGGCAGAGATGGAGAGAGAGAAAGACAGAAAGAGTGAAGGCAGAGAGGGAGTGAGAGAGAGACAGACAGAGATAGAGAGAGAGAGTGAAGGCAGAGAGGGAGAGAGAGTGAAGTCAGAGAGGAAGTGAGAGTGAAGGAAAAGAGGGAGAGAGAGTGAAGGCAGAGAGGGAGAGAGAGTGAAGGGAGAGAGTGAAGGCAGAGATGGAGTGAGAGTAAAGGCAGAGAGGGAGAGAGAGTGAAGGCAGAGAGGGAGAGAGAGTGAAGGCAGAGAGGGAGAGAGAGTGAAGGGAGAGAGTGAAGGCAGAGATGGAGAGAAAGTGAAGTCAGAGAGGGAGAGAGAGTGAAGGGAGAGAGGGAGAGAGAGTGAAGGCAGAGAGTGAATGTAGAGAGGGAGTGAGAGAGAAGGGAGAGCGAGAGGACTGTGAGAAGGGGATGTCAAAGTACAGAGGAGGGCTAGCTTGGAAGCCAAAACGAGGGAGAGGGGGGAGCTAGTTAGCTAGTCTCTCTGAATGTGATTATAGTGGAGGTGTAGATAAGACAGGTTCCTCTTGGCTCAGACAGAGCAAAAACACTCAGTTCCATTCCTTTATAGTCTCTCTCTCTCTCTCTCTCTCTCTCTCTCTCTGGAGTCCGTGTCAGAGCTGACCAGAAACCAAACAACCCTCTCTCTCCTCTCTCTCTCTCTCTCTACCTCTCTCTCTCTCTCTCTCTCTCATCTCTCTCATCTCTCTCTCTCTTCTCTCTCTCAGCCGCTTTGGAGACGGGAAACATTCCTAATCAGTTCTCTGTCCCAGTGAACAACTCCTGGATCCAGATGTACTGGACCATTTAGTCACAAACAAACGAGAAGAAAGGGGAAATGGAGGAGAGGGAGGTTGGACAACGCGAATGAGGGAGAATATAGAGGAGGGTGCGTTGGTTGGAGAATGGTGCTGGGTTGTATACATGTATCAACTTGCTGTGGATACAAGTGTATCTTTAAAGGTGCAATGTGCAGAAATCACTACGCCATTTCCTGGTTGCTAAAAATTTAATTTAATTTCAGTTTATTTTACAAAACAAGGAAGTATAGTGGAGAGAGTCATTGGACCATCTAAACCACTGTGAAATATATTTTTCATAACCAAAAATATTGTATTTTCAAATGTTTGAAGCTGGTGTACAAAACCGAAAGTAAAAGACGCAAAAACTAAACTTAAGAACAGGAAGCATAGAAATAGCGCACATAGAACAGATCTACCACTTCTTAGACTGGCTTTCAATGACAATGACAGATCTATAACTCACATTTCTGTGTGAATTTGGTTGGGTCGCCCAAAAAGCTTATTGCAGTTTTAATGACTGAATCATTACCTGTAGTCGTCGGTGAGGCTGACACTGGTTGAAGGAAAAGATGACTGAATCAGAGACCTGTAGTCGTCGGTGAGGTGAAGGCACTGGTTTGAATGTAAAGGCAGAGAGGGAGAGAGATGAAGGCAGAGAGGTCGAGAGTGAGACTGACACTGAGTTTAATGACTGAATCATTACCTGTAGTCGTCAGAGAGGTGAGGCTGACACTGGTTTAATGACTGAATCATTACCTGTAGTCGTCAGTGAGACTGGACTGGTTTAATGACTGAATCATTACCTGTAGTCGTCGCTTGGAGGCTGACACTGTTTAATGACTGAATCATTACCTGTAGTCGTCAGTGAGACTGACACTGGTTTAATGACTGAATCATTACCTGTAGTCGTCAGTGAGGCTGACACTGGTTTAATGACTGAATCATTACCTGTAGTCGTCGGTGAGACTGACACTGGTTTAATGACTGAATCATTACCTGTAGTCGTCGGTGAGGCTGACACTGGTTTAATGACTGAATCATTACCTGTAGTCGTCAGTGAGGCTGACACTGGTTTTAATGACTGAATCATTACCTGTAGTCGTCATGTGAGGCTGACACTGGTTTAAAATTGACTGAATCATTACCTGTACAAAACGTCAGTGAGACTGGACACTGGAAATATATTTTTTAATGACTGAATCATTACCTGTAGTAAACGTCAGGAAGTGAGGCTGACACTGGCTTTTTAATGACTGAATCATTACCTGTGTAGTTCGTCAGTGAGGCTGACACTGGTTTAATGACTGAATCATTACCTGTAGTCGTCGGTGAGGCTGACACTGGTTTAATGACTGAATCATTACCTGTAGTCGTCGGTGAGGCTGACACTGGTTTAATGACTGAATCATTACCTGTAGTCGTCGGTGAGACTGACACTGGTTTAATGACTGAATCATTACCTGTAGTCGTCAGTGAGGCTGACACTGGTTTAATGACTGAATCATTACCTGTAGTCGTCGGTGAGGCTGACACTGGTTTAATGACTGAATCATTACCTGTAGTCGTCAGTGAGGCTGACACTGGTTTAATGACTGAATCATTACCTGTAGTCGTCAGTGAGGCTGACACTGGTTTAATGACTGAATCATTACCTGTAGTCGTCAGTGAGACTGACACTGGTTTAATGACTGAATCATTACCTGTAGTCGTCGGTGAGACTGACACTGCTTTAATGACTGAATCATTACCTATAGTCGTCGGTGAGACTGACACTGGTTTAATGACTGAATCATTACCTGTAGTCGTCAGTGAGGCTGAAACTGGTTTAATGACTGAATCATTACCTGTAGTCGTCGGTGAGACTGAAACTGGTTTAATGACTGAATCATTACCTATAGTCGTCGGTGAGACTGACACTGGTTTAATGACTGAATCATTACCTGTAGTCGTCGGTGAGGCTGACACTGGTTTAATGACTGAATCATTACCTGTAGTCGTCGGTGAGACTGACACTGGTTTAATGACTGAATCATTACCTGTAGTCGTCGGTGAGACTGACACTGGTTTAATGACTGAATCATTACCTGTAGTCGTCAGTGAGGCTGACACTGGTTTAATGACTGAATCATTACCTGTAGTCGTCAGTGAGACTGACACTGGTTTAATGACTGAATCATTACCTGTAGTCGTCGGTGAGGCTGACACTGGTTTAATGACTGAATCATTACCTGTAGTCGTCGGTGAGGCTGACACTGGTTTAATGACTGAATCATTACCTGTAGTCGTCGGTGAGACTGACACTGGTTTAATGACTGAATCATTACCTGTAGTCGTCGGTGAGACTGACACTGGTTTAATGACTGAATCATTACCTGTAGTCGTCAGTGAGACTGACACTGGTTTAATGACTGAATCATTACCTGTAGTCGTCGGTGAGGCTGACACTGGTTTAATGACTGAATCATTACCTGTAGTCGTCGGTGAGGCTGACACTGGTTTAATGACTGAACTGGTTTAATGACTGAATCATTACCTGTAGTCGTCGGTGACTGACACACTGGTTTAATGACTGAATCATTACCTGTAGTCGTCAGTGAGACTGACACTGGTTTAATGACTGAATCATTACCTGTAGTCGTCAGTGAGACTGACACTGGTTTAATGACTGAATCATTACCTGTAGTCGTCAGTGAGGCTGACACTGGTTTAATGACTGAATCATTACCTGTAGTCGTCAGTGAGGCTGACACTGGTTTAATGACTGAATCATTACCTGTAGTCGTCAGTGAGACTGACACTGGTTTAATGACTGAATCATTACCTGTAGTCGTCGGTGAGACTGACACTGGTTTAATGACTGAATCATTACCTGTAGTCGTCAGTGAGGCTGACACTGGTTTAATGACTGAATCATTACCTGTAGTCGTCAGTGAGGCTGACACTGGTTTAATGACTGAATCATTACCTGTAGTCGTCAGTGAGGCTGACACTGGTTTAATGACTGAATCATTACCTGTAGTCGTCAGTGAGACTGACACTGGTTTAATGACTGAATCATTACCTGTAGTCGTCGGTGAGGCTGACACTGGTTTAATGACTGAATCATTACCTGTAGTCGTCGGTGAGGCTGACACTGGTTTCCTCTTTGCGGAGGCGGGACAGGTTGGCTCCGCCCTCCAGCTGTAGTCTAGCCAATCGGCTGTCCTCCAGGACACTACCCATCACACCCCTGTACCTGGCGAGTAACACCTGGGCCTCCTGGGGGGAGAGAGAGAGAGAGAGAGAGAGGGGGGAGATGGAACTCTTCCACATACACCAAACACCCTTCCTAAACATGACATCTCCCGTCCTGTAATTCAACTCTACCAGACCGCTCAATGTGCTGTTGATATGGGAGAAACACACAAAAACTGTTAAGCAATAATACGATGATTACGCCACATAGGAAGATCTCTTCTAAATACAACACACATCATACCCTTCCTAAACATGACATCAGATATGACCTGTTAATCATCATGTCATGTCTCCCTCGCCAGACAGACAGACAGGCAGGCAGGCAGGCAGGCAGGCAGGCAGAACAGGCAGGACAGGACACAGACAGCAGACAGACAGACAGGCAGACAGGACAGGCACAGGCAGGCAGGCAGACAGGCAGGCAGCAGGCAGGCAGGCAGGCAGGCAGGCAGGCAGGCAGGCAGGCAGGCAGGCAGGCAGCAGGCAGGCAGGCAGGCAGGCAGGCAGGCAGGCAGGCAGACAGACAGGGTGTGTTTTACACCTGAAGAGTTGCACCACATTTCAATTTCATATTTTAGTGTGAGCAATAGCAAGATGAATAGGCCCACATTAGAGGATGTCTTCATTAGACTCTCCCTCAACATGATATCTCCTGTAATTCATAACTCAGAAATCTCCCAGACCAGATGAGTTCTGACTAGTCCAGGTTACACCTGGGTTAAATACTGGCTGTAGACTACAGCTTCCCTACCAGGGAGGGAGGGCTTATTCTACCTGGAGGCGGAGTGTGGACACACCTGGGAGTGTCCCCCAGGACCAGAACCATACTGGACAGTACCAGTCTAGTAACCCCAGGACAGAACCATACTGTACAGTACCAGTCTAGTGACCCCAGGACAGAACCATACTGGACAGTACCAGTCTAGTGTCCCCAGGACAGAACCATACTGGACAGTACCAGTCTAGTGACCCCAGGACAGAACCATACTGTACAGTACCCAGACAGAACCATACTAGTAACCCCAGGACAGAACCATACTGGACAGTACCAGTCTAGTGACCCCAGGACAGAACCATACTGGACAGTACCAGTCTAGTGACATACTGGACAGTACCAGGACAGAAGAACCATACTGGACAGTACCAGTCTAGTATCGGACCCCAGGACAGAACCATACTGGACAGTACCAGTCTAGTGACCCCAGGACAGAACCCATACTGGACAGTACCCAGTCTAGTGTCCCCAGGACAGAACCATACTGGACAGTACCAGTCTAGTGACCCCAGGACAGAACCATACTGGACAGTACCAGTCTAGTGACCCCAGGACAGAACCATACTGGACAGTACCAGTCTAGTGACCCCAGGACAGAACCATACTGGACAGTACCAGTCAGTACCAGTCTACTGTGACCCCAGGACCCCAGGACAGAACCATACTGGACAGTACCAGTCTAGTGACCCCCAGGACAGAACCATACTGGACAGTACCCCTAGGACCCCAGGAGAACCATACTGGACAGTACCAGTCTAGTGACCCCAGGACAGAACCATACTGGACAGTACCAGTAGTCTAGTGACCCCAGGACAGAACCATACTGGACAGTACCAGTCTAGTGACCCCATAGGACAGACCTAGTGACCCCAGAACCATACTGGACAGTACCAGTCTAGTGACCCCAGGACAGAACCCAGGACCAGTGACCCCAGGAACCATACTGGACAGTACCAGTCTAGTGACCCCAGGACAGAACCATACTGGACAGTACCAGTCTAGTGACCCCAGGACAGAACCATACTGGGACCAGTCAGTGACCCCAGGACAGAACCATACTGACAGTACCAGTCTAGTGACCCCAGGACAGTCATAGTGGACCCAGGACCAGGACAGAACCATACTGGACAGTACCAGTCTAGTGACCCCAGGACAGAACCATACTGGACAGTACCAGTCTAGTGACCCCAGGACAGAACCATACTGGACAGTACCAGTCTAGTGACCCCAGGACAGAACCATACTGGACAGTACCAGTCTAGTGACCCCAGGACAGAACCATACTGTACAGTACCAGTCTAGTGACCCCAGGACAGAACCATACTGGACAGTACCAGTCTAGTGACCCCAGGACAGAACATATACTGGACAGTACCAGTCTAGTGACCCCAGGACAGAACCATACTGGACAGTACCAGTCTAGTGACCCCAGGACAGAACCATACTGGACAGTACCAGTCTAGTGACCCCAGGACAGAACCATACTGGACAGTACCAGTCTAGTGTCGGACCCCAGGACAGAACCATACTGGACAGTACCAGTCTAGTGACCCCAGGACAGAACCATACTGGACAGTACCAGTCTAGTGACCCCAGGACAGAACCATACTGGACAGTACCAGTCTAGTGTTGACCCCCAGGACAGAACCACTGATATAGTCTAGTGACCCCCCAGGCTGAACCAGTGACCCCAGGACTACCAGTGACAGGCTCACAGTACTCAGATACAGTGATGAGTCATGTGAACAGCAGGTAAAACTCAGATGTAGTGATAGCAGGTAAAACAATGTAGTTAGAAATATATTGGACTATTGTTCTACAGATAAAGCTGTCAAAGTAAGGAAAGGAAACCACTATGATTCACTTCCCTCCATTCAATTGAGTAATTCATGATTCAACAGATATTGGAGCTTGATACAGGCACAGGGATTAGGTGGACTATCCAAAGTGGCGTACTGTACAGCTAACAAACATTTTTGCACTGTATTTGTGCCCCATGTTTGACACTCTGTGATAAACAACACCACGTCTTTAGTTCAGAGAACAGGTGGTTGAGACAGCTGGTAAACAACAGTGACGTGTTACTTGATCAATATGCCAGCACATGGGAATAATATGCTAACAGAGATATGCTGTGTGGTTGAGAGAAAGGGATCATTATTATCATTGCAACATGTCTGTGGAATGTATGTGAAGTCAAGAAGACAAATAGCTGAAATCACTGAGACTGGGAGGAGACATGAACGCTTGCAGTTGTTCTCAAGTGTTTAACACAGGTTTGTTTTTCTGGGGCTCAGCCTCTGGACGCAATGTGTGTGTGTGTGTGTGTGTGTGTGTGTGTGTGTGTGTGTGTGTGTGTGTGTGTGTGTGTGTGTTGGCTCTCTGTACGCCACGAGGAGGAATAGAGAGGAAGAAAAATAGAAGGGAAAGAGATGAATTGATGAAGAGGAGAAGAGTAGTAGGAGAGGAGAGGAGAGGAGAGGAGAGGAGAGGAGAGGAGAGGAGAGGAGGGAGAGGAGAGGAGAGGAGAGGAGAGGAGAGGAGAGGAGAGGAGATGGAGAGGAGAGGAGAGGAGAGGAGGAGAGAGGAGAAAGGAGAGGAGAGGAGAGGAGAGGAGAGGAGAGGAGAGAGGAGAGGAGAGGAGAGGAGAGGAGAGGAGGAGAAGAGGAGAGGAGAGGAGAGGAGAGGAGAGGGAGAGGAGAGGAGAGGAGAGAGGAGGAGAAGAGAGGAGAGGAGGAGGAGAGGAGAAGAGAAAGGAGGAGAAGAAAGAGGAGAAAGGAGGAGAGGAGAGGAGAAAGGAGGAGAAGAGAGGAGAAAGGAGGAGAGGAGAAGAGAGAGGAGGAGAGGAGAGGAGGAGAGGGAGAGAGGAGAGGAGAAGAGGAGAAGGAGAGGAGAGGAGAAAGGAGGAGAGTAAAGCAGAGGAAAGAGCAGTGGATGGTAGAGAGAGGAGGATGTTGGTAGAGAGGAAGGGACTGTTGTATGGGAGGACAGGTCTTGATAAACCTAAGGTAGCAGGCGTAAAAGAAACGCCTGAGCAGGATGCCCCACATTCTGGTCCTGACGAGAACAACAACAAAACCTATCGGGGGAGGTTCTCTTCTGTTCAACCAATTCAGTAAATGGAGGAGTTAAGATGGAGTATCACCGTGTTAACGGCCAAAAGCGGAAGTTGCATCACAGGCTCTCTTCCATTTCCCCTGAAAACCAGATGCAGAGAGAGAGCTACCAGGCCAAAACACCCTACATCTATATAGATCAGTGTGTCAAACTCCTGACTAAGTCTCCTGACTACAGTCGTGGTCAAAGGTTTTGAGAATGACACAAATATTAATTTTCACAAAGTCTGCTGCCTCAGTTTTTATGATGGCAATTTGCTTATACTCCAGAATGTTATGAAGAGTGATCAGATGAATTGCAATTAATTGCAAAGTCCCTCTTTGCCATGAAAATGAACTTAATCCCCAAAAACATTTCCACTGCATTTCAGCCCTGCCACAAAAGGACCAGCTGACATCATGTCAGTGATTCTCTCGTTAACACAGGTGAGAGTGTTGACGAGGACAAGGCTGGAGATCACTCTGTCATGCTGATTGAGTTAGAATAACAGACTGGAAGCTTTAAAAGGAGGGTGGTGCTTGAAATCATTGTTCTTCCTCTGTTAACCATGGTTACCTGCAAGGAAACACGTGCCGTCATCATTGCTTTGCACAAAAAGGGCTTCACAGGCAAGGATATTGCTGCTAGTAAGATTGCACCTAAATCAACCATTTATCGGATCATCAAGAACTTCAAGGAGAGAGGTTCAATTGTTGTGAAGAAGGATTCAGGGCTCCCAAGAAAGTCCAGCAAGTGCCAGGACCGTCTCCTAAAGTTGATTCAGCTGCGGGATCGGGGCACCACCAGTGCAGAGCTTGCTCAGGAATGGCAGCAGGCAGGTGTGAGTGCATCTGCACACACAGTGAGGCGAAGACTTTTGGAGGATGACCTGGTCTCAAGAAGGGCAGCGAGGAAGCCACTTCTCTCCAGGAAAAACATCAGGGACAGACTGATATTCTGCAAAAGGTACAGGGATTGGACTGCTGAGGACTGGGTTAAAGTCATTTTCTCTGATGAATCCCCTTTCCGATTGTTTGGGGCATCCGGAAAACACCTTGTCCGGAGAAGACAAGGTGAGCGCTACCATCAGTCCTTTGTCATGCCAACAGTAAAGCATCCTGACACCATTCATGTGTGGGGTTGCTTCTCAGCCAAGGGAGTGGGCTCACTCACAATTTTGCCTAAGAACACAGCCATGAATAAAGAATGGTACCAACACATCCTCCGAGAGCAACTTCTCCCAACCAACCAAGAACAGTTTGGTGATGAACAATGCCTTTTCCAGCATGATGGAGCACCTTGCCATAAGACAAAAGTGATAACTAAGTGGCTCGGGGAACAAAACATTGACATTTTGGGTCCATGGCCAGGAAACTCCCCAGACCTTAATCCCATTGAGAACTTGTGGTCAATCCTCAAGAGGCGGATGGACAAACAAAAACCCACAAATTCTGACAAACTACAAGCATTGATTATGCAAGAATGGGCTGCCATCAGTCAGGATGTGGCCCAGAAGTTAATTGACAGCATGCCAGGGCGGATTGCAGAGGTCTTGAAAAAGAAGGGACAACACTGCAAATATTGACTCTTTGCATAAGCTTAATGTAATTGTCAATAAAAGACTTTGACACTTATGGAATGCTTGTAATTATACATTTACATTTTAGTCATTTAGCAGACGCTCTTATCCAGAGCGACTTACAGTAAGTGAGTGCATACATTTTTTATATTTTTTATTTTTTCATACTAGCCCCCCGTGGGAATCGAACCCACAACCCTGGCGTTGCAAACACCATGCTCTACCAACTGAGCTACATCCCTGCTGGCCATTCCCTCCCCTACCCTGGACGACGCTGGGCCAATTGTGCGCCGCCCCATGGGTCTCCCGGTCGCGGCCGGCTACGACAGAGCCTGGATTCGAACCAGGATCTCTAGTGGCACAGCTAGCACTGCGATGCAGTGCCTTAGACCACTGCGCCACTCGGGAGATACTTCAGTATACCATAGTAACATCTGACAAAAATATCTAAAAACACTGAAGCAGCAAACTTTGTGAAGACCAATACTTGGGTCATTCTCAAAACTTTTGACCACGACTGTGAGGTTCTCTACACAGCAACCAAGACAGGGCAAACAGCAACCAATGCCCCATCATCAAGACCATTTAAAGCTAAATGAAATACAAGCTGTCCAAGGCCTTACTGCCTAAATGAATCATGGTAAAATATATTCCCTAGGGGTTACTTTCTCCTCTCCCTGAGTCCATCACCTCCTTCAGACAGACTGCAGTAATAAAGCCTGGCCCCCTCTGGAGCAATAGCTGAGGCCCAGTCACACAGATTAGATGAACTGCCAGGCCAGCAGAGTACTTTACCGTCTGGTCTGGATGGTTAGAAGGAGAGAGGGAGACAGGAGCAGAGAGGGGAGGAGAGGGGAGGAAGAGAGGAGGAGAGAGAGGAGGGAGACAGGAGCAGAGAGAGGAGCAGAGAGGGGAGGAAGAGAGGGGAGGAAGAGAGGAGGGAGACAGGAGCAGAGAGAGGAGGAGGAGAGGAGGGAGGAAGAGAGGAGGAGGAGAGAGGAGGAGAGAGAGGAGGGAGACAGGAGCAGAGAGAGGAGGAGAGGGGAGGAGGGAGAGGGGAGGAGGAGAGAGAGGAGGGAGACAGGAGCAGAGAGAGGAGGAGAGGGGAGGAAGAGAGGAGGAGGAGAGAGGAGGAGCAGGAGAGAGAGAGGAGGAGAGGGGAGGAAGAGAGGAGGAAGGAGGAGAGAGAGGAGGAGAGGGAGAGGAGGAGAGAGGAGGAGAGAGAGGAGGGAGACAGGAGCAGGAGCAGAGAGAGATGAGGAGAGAGGAGCAGAGAGAGGAGGAGAGGGGAGGGAGAGAGGAGGAGAGAGGAGAGAGAGAGGAGGGAGACAGGAGGAGAGAGACAGGAGCAGAGAGAGGAGAGAGGAGAGAGGAGGAGCAGAGAGGAGAGCAGAGACATGAGAGAGAGGAGGGAGACAGGAGCAGAGAGAGAAGGAGAGGGGAGGAAGAGAGGAGGAGAGGAGCAGAGAGAGGAGGAGAGAGGAGGGGCAGAGAGCAGAGAGAGAGGAGGAGAGAGAGGAGGGAGACAGGAGCAGAGACATGAGGAGAGAGGAGCAGAGAGAGAAGGAGAGGGGAGGAGAGGGGAGGGAGACAGGAGGAGAGAGAGGAGGAGAGGAGAGGGGAGGAAGGCAGGAGCAGAGAGAGGAGGAGAGGAGAGGGAGACAGGAGAGGAGAGAGAAGAGAGAGAGGCATGCACCCTTTGGCTGACTTTGGTATTACAGAAGCATGGAGACTGTAGATTGAGTCAACAGCTATAATAGTGAGCCTACAGATGTAGGATCTTAATTTGAGCCAGTTTGCTACAGCAGGAAAATAATCCTAAAGCAACAGGAACTGTGAATTATTATGTGGATTTAAAATGAATGAAAATGTTTGTAGGGGTTGATACATTTTCCGTAAGGGAAAATCAAGTCAGAAATTGGAAACTTGAGAAGAAGCCTTTTAAACCTCAAATACATTACAAGTTTTAAATGTCCTGCAACAAGGTGGTCAAATTAAGACACTACAACTGTACCGGAGAAAATGAATCCATATCTTGGTGAAACTAGCTAACTAAATACAAGCTCTACGTTCATAACAGATCAACTATGTTGCCTGGGCGTTTACCAAAACAAATTTCACACATTATTTAGTATATGTAAAGACAAGATTAAAAGTTAGTGAGTGGTGCGGAGCACGCAGCCGAGAGAAGGGAATTATAATGACTATATTCAGCCCAAGGGCACAACGGCCGCTGGCCGCAAAAGGCATGGATTATTTTAGGGGGCATTATGGCCACACAAAGGGGATGCAGCCGGGAAATTCGAGGCATTATCAAGTGATTGTCAAATTGTGAATGAGAGACTGATGAAGTGTGTACAGCCTGCACCAAAAACAAAGCTACTTTTTTCAAATCATCATTAGAGTCGCACCACGCAGCCTTGGAATGTATTAAACATACAAACGTTGGGCTGTATGTTATGATCACAACTAAAGTTGCATAAATAAACTCTAAATTATGCATATAGGAGGACCTGTTTCTTTGTTAACCGCTCAACACAGAATAGCCGCATGTGCGCACTCCCTAAAATCTTTTGGAGAAAATATCCTTTATATTTTATTCAGCTTTGTTCAATAGTATTCTTCATACTATAAAATAATATTAAATAACGGCACGAAATTCTAAGCAAATCTTGTCTGCTAAATGAACTTGTGTAGCCCACAGCCACATGGCATAGCCAGAACAAGGCCTGAAATAGACTACATTTTCTTCCTGTTTCTTTAGACCTGTCTAAAATACATAATGGTGATTTATTGTGATGGTGTAGGCTATGGATTTATTCGACTTTTTAAAATGTAGATGTTCCAAAAGGTCTACATCAGTGGCTTATAGGCTATGGGTGGAAGACAGCAGCTGCTGAATGTGTTTATGTTAATTCATGGTCAATTACAGTGAGACCGTTATTTGCTTGACAATCACCGGCTGACAAAATGTCATGACTGCCACAGCCCTGCCCCAGACTAATGTGTGTATTAACACGGTAGTTACCTCAGCGGTAGTTGGCAGGGCAGTAGACTCCAGACTAATGTGTAGATGTGTGTATTAACACGGTAGTTACCTCAGCGGTAGTTGGCAGGGCAGTAGACTCCAGACTAATGTGTAGATGTGTGTATTAACACGGTAGTTACCTCAGCGGTAGTTGGCAGGGCAGTAGACTCCAGACTAATGTGTAGATGTGTGTATTAACACGGTAGTTACCTCAGCGGTAGTTGGCAGGGCAGTAGACTCCAGACTAATGTGTTAGATGTGTGTATTAACAGTAGACTCCAGACGGTAGTTGGCAGGGCAGTGACTCCAGACTAATGTGTGTATTAACACGGTAGTTACCTCAGCGGTAGTTGGCAGGGCAGTAGACTCCAGACTAATGTGTAGATGTGTGTATTAACACGGTAGTTACCTCAGCGGTAGTTGGCAGGGCAGTAGACTCCAGACTAATGTGTAGATGTGTGTATTAAGGTTGGTAGTTACCTCAGCGGTAGTTTGCAGGGCAGTAGACTCCAGACTAATGTGTAGATGTGTGTATTAACACGGTAGTTACCTCAGCGGTAGTTGGCAGGGCAGTAGACTCCAGACTAATGTGTAGATGTGTGTATTAACACGGTAGTTACCTCAGCGGTAGTTGGCAGGGCAGTAGACTCCAGACTAATGTGTAGATGTGTGTATTAACACGGTAGTTACCTCAGCGGTAGTTGGCAGGGCAGCTCCAGACTAGTAGTGAGATCCAGACTAATGTTGTTGTTTAACACGGTAGTTACCTCAGCGGTAGTTGGCAGGGCAGTAGACTCCAGACTAATGTGTAGATGTGTGTATTAACACGGTAGTTACCTCAGCGGTAGTTGGCAGGGCAGTAGACTCCAGACTAATGTGTAGATGTGTGTATTAACACGGTAGTTACCTCAGCGGTAGTTGGCAGGGCAGTAGACTCCAGACCAGTGATGGTACTCTGGAGAAGGTTGACAGCATCCTCACAGTGACCGGTTAGCTGCTCCACTCTCTGAAACACAACACACCACTGTCAGAACAGAGACACAACGTTCAACCACATTAAAAGACAACTATACAAAGACTTTACAGAGACAGACAGTCAGATAAACACACGCCATTATCAAAGCATAGACAACTTTAGTCATCTCTGGTAATACACTCACACCGGCACCTGGTTCCGTGGTTGCCATGGCGTCGTAAAGCAGCCTAAACAGAGAGCTCTACCATTTTGTACATATTTTATATGTTTAAAGCGTTGTTGTTTTTTTGATGATTATTTTTGATAAGTCATTGAGTTGATTGGATAGATCTGGTTGTTTTTACAGGAGTTGCAGGGCTGATGTCAAGTTGACTTGTCTGGTTTGGCTAGCTAGCTAGCTGGCTAATGATTGCGTGTATTTAAAAGATGCATCTCAGCACCGGCTGCTTCTTGATCAACGAGACCTGACTGCATTGTGGAAATGTCCGAGAGGTCGTAGTGAGGATGACTACTGCTCTGGACTGATGTGTGGTGGACGTCAGCAATACAGAGCCGGCCCGCTCATTAGGCAGGATTAGGCGGCCACGTATTTACATTTAACATTTAAGTCATTTAGCAGACGCTCTTATCCAGAGCCACTTACCTATGGCGGCAGATTGACCAGGGCGACATTTTCTGAGCTAAACTGGCCAAGACGCACCTCCAACAACAACACATAAAACCTCACATAATTCTGCCCAAAAACAAAGACAATTTCTCTCAACCAGTGGCACATGGGGTTTTCAGGTGAGCGCTGATGCCGCCCTTTTGACAAGCAGTTCCCACTTTGTCAAAGGCAGGGCCGCAAAATATTTTTGCTTGTCCATTCCCGGCGCGCCTCTCCAGGGTGCTGTTGGAGAGATGCATTTCTGCCACACTCCACCAACGTTCCATAAAATAAAATCTATATCAAACATAAATCATGTAGCAGATATAGGATACGGTAGAAAGAGTATGTGGGCCTTTTCTGTAGCCTACAGGCTGGAGATAAAAATGTATGACAATGTAATGAGACGGACACTTTTGACATCATGCAGGTTTCTACGATCAAAGAGCCTAACCTAAATGGCGCTCAATCAAACAAAACATGTGCTGTCATGTTAACAAAGCAATATATCCTAAAAACAGGACAGGTCAAAGTAAAATGGACAATATGGAATGGACAATCACAACGGTTGACCAGGAGTTTCACCCCATTGTCATGATCAGTGGTTTCAAGTTTGTATCCATCAATTTCTGACAAGTTTATCATAGTGAAAAAGAAAATACTTTTGCATTTCCTGCCGTGTAAACACGTTGCAAATAGGCTCGCGATAACTCCTGATAAAGTTGGGTAGCTGATATTCAGAGCTTAAATAGGCAAATTGATTAGTCACAGGAATCAGGGCTAATAAAGCCAATGTAACGGCCTGTTTTACCAACGGTAGGCCTACCACATGGACAGCCTGTTTTACCAACGGTAGGCCTACCACATGGATGGGCTGTTTTACCAACGGTAGGCCTACCACATGGATGGGCTGTTTTACCAACGGTGGGCCTACCATATGGATGGGCTGTTTTACCAACGGTGGGGCCTACCACATGGATGGGCTGTTTTACCAACGGTGGGCCCTCCACATGGATGGGCATTTATACAACCCCATTTCAGGCAACGCTGTAGGCTCCACCCCAGTAAGCAC
>CM072252.1:4054309-4079309 GCA_036851935.1 Coregonus suidteri | reverse complement strand
GAGAGAGAAACAGAGAACGAGAGAGAGATCAGTGTAGATACAGCCGGGCATAGCTTCCTGTCAGGGAGAGAGAAACAGAGAACGAGAGAGAGATCAGTGTAGATACAGCCGGGCATAGCTTCCTGTCAGGGAGAGAGAAACAGAGAACGAGAGAGAGATCAGTGTAGATACAGCCGGGCATAGCTTCCTGTCAGGGGAGAGAGAAACAGAGAAGGAGAGAGAGATCAGTGTATAGATACAGCCGGGCATAGCTTCCTGTCAGGGAGAGAGAAACAGAGAACGAGAGAGAGAGATCAGTGTAGATACAGCCGGGCATAGCTTCCTGTCAGGGAGAGAGAAACAGAGAGCGATTACGAGAGAGAGATCAGTGTAGATACAGCCGGGCATAGCTTCCTGTCAGGGAGAGAGAAACAGAGAACGAGAGAGAGATCAGTGTAGATACAGCCGGGCATAGCTTCCTGTCAGGGAGAGAGAAACAGAGAACGAGAGAGAGATCAGTAGAATGAAAGAAAAGCAGATGAAGCTGTCTAAACTAGGGACTACATGGGTAGGATTTGCAGATGCAGGTTTTGCTCAGACAAACATACGACGGGATGTTTTAAAGCAGGATAGCAACCAGTGATAGGTTGCACGGCGTCCAGTTTAACACCTACAGTTTCCAGAGACTGTTTCATTTTCAACAGCTTGCATGATGCACGCAGGGCTGAGGGTTCGGACAACACACTTCATCTAACTTCAGCTCTGACTCAAGGTTGGACACAGCGCTAAGGACCAGATATCACTCTAGTTCTGATGAATGGTTGGACACAGCGCTAAGGGCCAGATATCACTCTAGTTCTGATTAATGGTTGTACACAGCGCTAAGGGCCAGATATCACTCTAGTTCTGATTAATGGTTGGACACAGCGCTAAGGGCCAGATATCACTCTAGTTCTGATTAATGGTTGGACACAGCGCTAAGGGCCAGATATCACTCTAGTTCTGATGAATGGTCAGCGATGGCTAGACACACAGCGCTAAGGGCCATCGAATCACTCTAGTTCTGATTAATGGTTGGACACAGCGCTAAGGGCCAGATATCACTCTAGTTCTGATTAATGGTTGTACACAGGGCTAAGGACCTTGATATCACTCATTTAGTTCTGATGAATGGTTGTACACAACCATGTG
Organism: Coregonus suidteri; assembly: GCA_036851935.1. Lineage (NCBI taxonomy): Eukaryota > Metazoa > Chordata > Actinopteri > Salmoniformes > Salmonidae > Coregonus > Coregonus suidteri. Next base: position 4,078,139 of record CM072252.1, on the reverse strand, counting down.
GTTTTCTGCTTTCTGTCTTGGTAACCACAAAGCCCTCACAACAAACGAAGACCAAGTCCTCATAAAAATGACTCTATGTCCACCATACTGAAAAGGTCAGCATTTTATGCTGTGTAGAACTCATCAGGGGACTTTTATGGCATCAGGAAACCACCTCGCTGAGGTCTGTCTGCTTCATTTACTGACTGAATGACTGACTTCTAATCCACCATACTGAGGTCTGTCTGCTTCATTTACTGACTGAATGACTGACTTCTAATCCACCATACTGAGGTCAGTCTGCTTCATTTACTGACTGAATGACTGACTTCTAATCCACCATGCTGAGGTCAGTCTGCTTCATTTACTGACTGAATGACTGACTTCTAATCACCCTTTACTTATTTACAAAATAGCCTCCAACACAATTGGATGTAGTCTATCACAGTGCCATCCGTTTTGTCACCAAAGCCCCATATACTACCCACCACTGTGACCTGTACGCTCTTGTTGGCTGGTCCTCACTACATGTTCGTCGCCAAAACCCACTGGCTCCAGGCCATCTATAAATCACTGCTAGGCAAATCCCCGCCTTATCTTAGCTCATTGGTCACCATAGCAGCACCCACCCGTAGTCTGCGCTCCAGCAGGTATATCTCACTGGTCATCCCCAAAGCCAACACCTCCTTTGGCCGCCATTCCTTCCAGTTCTCTGCTGCCAATGACTGGAACGAACTGCAAAAATCTCTGAAGCTGGAGACTCTTATCTCCCTCACTAACTTTAAGCATCAGTTGTCAGAGCACCTTACCGATCACTGCACCTGTACACAGCCCATCTGAAATTAGCCCACCCAACTACCTCATCCCCATATTGTTATTTATTTTGCTCATTTGCACCCCAGTATCTCTATTTGCACATCATCTCTTGCACATCTATCATTCCAGTGTTAATACTAATTGTAATTATTTTGCACTATGGCCTATTTATTGCCTTACCTCCATAACTTACTACATTTGAACACACTGTATATATATTTTCTGTTGTATTTTTGACTTTATGTTTTGTTTTACCCCATATGTAACTCTGTGTTGTTGTTTTTATCACACTGCTTTGCTTTATCTTGGCCAGGTCGCAGTTGTAAATGAGAACTTGTTCTCAACTGGCTTCTTACCTGGTTAAATAAAGGTGAAAAAAAAAAAAAAATAAAAATTCCTTTAACAAGACATGTGAAGTGAGACAAGTGCACACTATAAAAAGTTGGGTACAAAAACACACACATTAATCCTCAGGACAGGGTGATGAATAGAATCCGTAGCCTTGATAAACTAACCGTTTGCTCTGAGCAAACATCACCTCAGCAGAATCAAACTCCTACACACCTAGACAAACATTAACCCTCTCCTCCCCCCTCTCTCTCCCCCTCCCCCCCTCCCTCCTCCTCTCCCCCTCTCCTCCTCCCCCCCCTCCTCCACCCCCCTCCTCCCACCCCCCCCCCCACCCCCTCCCCTCCCCCCTCCACCTTCCCCTCCTCCCCCCCCTCCTCCACCCCCTCTCCCCCTCTCCCCCCTCCTCCCCCCCTCCTCCTCCCCTCCTCTCTCCACCCCCTCTCCACCCCCTCCTCCCCCCCCTCCTCCCCCCCCCTCCTCCACCCTCCTCCACCCTCCTCCTCCCCCTCTCCCCCCCCTCTCTCACCCCTCTCCTCCTCCCCTCCTCCACCCTCTCCTCCCCCCCTCTCCTCCCCCTCCTCCCCCCACTCTCCTTTGGGTTTCTCTGTCTCCCCCTCCTCCTCCACCCCCTCCTCTCCACCCAGATAATGTAGCCCTCTCCTCCTCCCCCTCTCTGACCCCCTCTCCTCCTCCCCCTCCTCCACCCCCTCTATCTCCCCCCTCCATCCTCCCCCCTCTCCACCCCCTCCTCCAGTGCCCCCTCTCCTCCCCCTCCACCAGAAAGGTGGCAGTTACTTCTTTGGGTTTCCAGGTCAAGACAGCTCAATGTAGTATACGTTTTATATAACAGTTGTCAGATAATGTAGCCCAGTATCAATTGCTGCATTGTGTTTGACAATAATGTTGCTTTGTGCAGAAATGCATGTAGTTATGTAGTTACATTGCATTAACTGGCTTTACAGTGACTTATAACTGATCTGTTGCTATGTAGTTATGTAGTTCATTTGCCAACAACCTTTCAACAGAACGGCTTTATACTGACATGAGTTATGTAATATCCATTACCAAACCAACAAACAACTGATGTTGATACTGTCCATGTGGTTAGTAGGCATCCATTTTTAACTGATCTAGATACTGTACATGTAGTTATGTAGTTATCCATGACCAACCTTTCAACAGAACCAGTCTGACTGTGGAGGAGGAGGATCTATTAGAAGGGAATTCCATGCATTATTTTCTCTATAAAGACGTCATGTTTATCCCCGCCCCCTGAACGGCAGTATGTCATGTTTATCCCCGCCCCCTGAACGGCAGTAGTATGTCATGTTTAGTATGTCCCCGCCCCCTGAACGGCAGTATGTCATTTTTATCCCCGCCCCCTGGACGGCAGTATGTCATGTTTATCCCCCGCCCCCTGCAGACATGGCAGTATGTCATGTTTATCCCCGCCCCCTGGACGGCAGTATGTCATGTTTATCCCCGCCCCCTGAACGGCAGTATGTCATGTTTATCCCCGCCCCCTGGACGGCAGGCACGGCAGTATGTCATGTTTATCCCCGCCCCCCTGAACGGCAGTATGTCATGTTTATCCCCGCCCCCTGGACGGCAGTATGTCATGTTTATCCCCGCCCCCTGAACGGCAGTATGTCATGTTTATCCCCGCCCCCTGAACGGCAGTATGTCATGTTTATCCCCGCCCCCTGAACGGCAGTATGTCATGTTTATCCCCGCCCCCTGAACGGCAGTATAAACCCTGACAACAAAGACTGACCTAGAATCAGAGAAAACAGTGAACTACAGTAGCAGGTCTGGTGGGTCTGTTTGTATCCCTGTATAGACATTTTTACATTTTTTAGTCATTTTAGCAGACGCTCTTATCCAGAGCGACTTACAGTTAGTGAGTGCATACATTATTTGTTTTTTTTATTTTTCATACCACCCGTGGGAATCGAACCCACAAACCTGCCGTTGCAAACGCCATGCTCTACCAACTGAGCTACATCCCTGTACACTGCTCTTTAGTCACCTTTAGGTTAATATGTATGTGAAATATACTGAACAAAAATATAAACGCAACATGCAACAATTTCAACGTTTTTACTGAGTTACAGTTCCTATAAGGAAATAAGTCAATTGAAATAAATTCATTAGGCCCTAATCTATGGATTTCACATGACTGGGCAGGGGCACAGCCATGGGTGGGCCTTGGAGGGCATAGGCCCACCCACTGGGGAGCCAGGCCCAGCCAATCAGAATGATATTCCCCCCCACAAAAAATTGCTTAATTACAGACAGAAACCCAACTTGACAGGAGATCAAATCATGTCCACCATTGAACAAACAGGAGAAAACAGGAATCAAATTGTCCACAGTGACCATCAAAGCAGCCATTGTGGCCAAATCAATTAGGGAACAATGCATCAAAGACCAAGGCTGTGGCCGGGCCAGGATAGGGCCAGCACCGTCAAGGCAATAGGGAGCTGTTTGGGACACAGACGAGGTGTCAGGCCCTTAGACCCAGTAATAACACCATGCTATCTGGGCTTTTCACTGTGGGAACAGGAGGTCTGGTGAGGGGCTTCATTAGGGGACGGACCTCTGAGGCTGAGGGGGGTAACCCTGCTCCTCTGTCATCGTTAGCAGTGACCTGGAATGGAGGGAAGGACACACGTGTTCTAGAACCCTCACAACAGCAGACAGACAGACAGACAGACAGACAGACAGACAGACAGACAGACAGACAGACAGACAGACAGACAGACAGACAGACAGACAGACAGACAGACAGACAGACAGAGCACTCGGTTCTAGAACCCTCACAACAGACAGACAGACAGACAGAGGTTCTTTAAATCCCATTATAGAGAACATGACTGAAGCTAATGGTGTTGTTGTGTCCTTAGTGTCATTATAGAGAACATGACTGAAGCTAATGGTGTTGTTGTGTCCTTAGTGTCATTATAGAGAACATGACTGAAGCTAATGGTGTTGTTGTGTCCTTAGTGTCATTATAGAGAACATGACTGAAGCTAATGGTGTTGTTGTGTCCTTAGTGTCATTATAGAGAACATGACTGAAGCTAATGGTGTTGTTGTGTCCCCAGTGTCATTATAGAGAACATGACTGAAGCTAATGGTGTTGTTGTGTCCCCAGTGTCATTATAGAGAACATGACTGAAGCTAATGGTGTTGTTGTGTCCTTAGTGTCATTATAGAGAACATGACTGAAGCTAATGGTGTGTTGTGTCCTTAGTGTCATTATAGAGAACATGACTGAAGCTAATGGTGTTGTTGTGTCCTTAGTGTCATTATAGAGAACATGACTGAAGCTAATGGTGTTGTTGTGTCCTTAGTGTCATTATAGAGAACATGACTGAAGCTAATGGTGTTGTTGTGTCCTTAGTGTCATTATAGAGAACATGACTGAAGCTAATGGTGTTGTTGTGTCCTTAGTGTCATTATAGAGAACATGACTGAAGCTAATGGTGTTGTTGTGTCCCCAGTGTCATTATAGAGAACATGACTGAAGCTAATGGTGTTGTTGTGTGTCCCCAGTGTCATTATAGAGAACATGACTGAAGCTAATGGTGTTGTTGTGTCCTTAGTGTCATTATAGAGAACATGACTGAAGCTAATGGTGTTGTTGTGTCCTTAGTGTCATTATAGAGAACATGACTGAAGCTAATGGTGTTGTTGTGTCCCCAGTGTCATTATAGAGAACATGACTGAAGCTAATGGTGTTGTTGTGTCCTTAGTGTCATTATAGAGAACATGACTGAAGCTAATGGTGTTGTTGTGTCCCTTAGTGTCATTATAGAGAACATGACTGAAGCTAATGGTGTTGTTGTGTCCGAACATTATAGAGTCATTATAGAACATGACTGAAGCTAATGGTGTTGTTGTGTCCCCAGTGTCATTATAGAGAACATGACTGAAGCTAATGGTGTTGTTGTGTCCTTAGTGTCATTATAGAGAACATGACTGAAGCTAATGGTGTTGTTGTGTCATTATAGAGAACATGACTGAAGCTAATGGTGTTGTTGTGTCCCAGTGTCATTATAGAGAACATGACTGAAGCTAATGGTGTTGTTGTGTCCTTAGTGTCATTATAGAGAACATGACTGAAGCTAATGGTGTTGTTGTGTCCACAGTGTCATTATAGAGAACATGACTGAAGCTAATGGTGTTGTTGTGTCCTTAGTGTCATTATAGAGAACATGACTGAAGCTAATGGTGTGTTGTGTCCTGAAGCTAATGGTGTTGTTGTGTCCTTAGTGTCATTATAGAGAACATGACTGAAGCTAATGTGTGTTGTTGTGTCCCCAGTGTCATTATAGAGAACATGACTGAAGCTAATGGTGTTGTTGTGTCCTTAGTGTCATTATAGAGAACATGACTGAAGCTAATGGTGTTGTTGTGTCCTTAGTGTCATTATAGAGAACATGACTGAAGCTAATGGTGATGTTGTGTCCACAGTGTCATTATAGAGAACATGACTGAAGCTAATGGTGTTGTTGTGTCCCCAGTGTCATTATAGAGAACATGACTGAAGCTAATGGTGTTGTTGTGTCCTTAGTGTCATTATAGAGAACATGACTGAAGCTAATGGTGTTGTTGTGTCCTTAGTGTCATTATAGAGAACATGACTGAAGCTAATAGTGTTGTTGTGTCCTTAGTGTCATTATAGAGAACATGACTGAAGCTAATGGTGTTGTTGTGTCCTTAGTGTCATTATAGAGAACATGACTGAAGCTAATGGTGTTGTTGTGTCCTTAGTGTCATTATAGAGAACATGACTGAAGCTAATGGTGTTGTTGTGTCCTTAGTGTCATTATAGAGAACATGACTGAAGCTAATGGTGTTGTTGTGTCCCCAGTGTCATTATAGAGAACATGACTGAAGCTAATGGTGTTGTTGTGTCCTTAGTGTCATTATAGAGAACATGACTGAAGCTAATGGTGTTGTTGTGTCCTTAGTGTCATTATAGAGAACATGACTGAAGCTAATGTGTGTTGTTGTGTCCTTAGTGTCATTATAGAGAACATGACTGAAGCTAATGGTGTTGTTGTGTCCTTAGTGTCATTATAGAGAACATGACTGAAGCTAATGGTGTTGTTGTGTCCTTAGTGTCATTATAGAGAACATGACTGAAGCTAATGGTGTTGTTGTGTCCTTAGTGTCATTATAGAGAACATGACTGAAGCTAATGGTGTTGTTGTGTCCTTAGTGTCATTATAGAGAACATGACTGAAGCTAATGGTGTTGTTGTGTCCTTAGTGTCATTATAGAGAACATGACTGAAGCTAATGGTGTTGTTGTGTCCTTAGTGTCATTATAGAGAACATGACTGAAGCTAATGGTGTTGTTGTGTCCTTAGTGTCATTATAGAGAACATGACTGAAGCTAATGGTGTTGTTGTGTCCTTAGTGTCATTATAGAGAACATGACTGAAGCTAATGGTGTTGTTGTGTCCCCAGTGTCATTATAGAGAACATGACTGAAGCTAATGGTGTTGTTGTGTCCTTAGTGTCATTATAGAGAGAACATGACTGAAGCTAATGGTGTTGTTGTGTCCTTAGTGTCATTATAGAGAACATGACTGAAGCTAATGGTGTTGTTGTGTCCCAGTGTCATTATAGAGAACATGACTGAAGCTAATGGTGTTGTTGTGTCCTTAGTGTCATTATAGAGAACATGACTGAAGCTAATGGTGTTGTTGTGTCCTTAGTGTCATTATAGAGAACATGACTGAAGCTAATGGTGTTGTTGTGTCCCAGTGTCATTATAGAGAACATGACTGAAGCTAATGGTGTTGTTGTGTCCTTAGTGTCATTATAGAGAACATGACTGAAGCTAATGGTGTTGTTGTGTCCTTAGTGTCATTATAGAGAACATGACTGAAGCTAATGGTGTTGTTGTGTCCTTAGTGTCATTATAGAGAACATGACTGAAGCTAATGGTGTTGTTGTGTCCTTAGTGTCATTATAGAGAACATGACTGAAGCTAATGGTGTTGTTGTGTCCTTAGTGTCATTATAGAGAACATGACTGAAGCTAATGGTGTTGTTGTGTCCCCAGTGTCATTATAGAGAACATGACTGAAGCTAATGGTGTTGTTGTGTCCCCAGTGTCATTATAGAGAACATGACTGAAGCTAATGGTGTTGTTGTGTCCTTAGTGTCATTATAGAGAACATGACTGAAGCTAATGGTGTTGTTGTGTCCTTAGTGTCATTATAGAGAACATGACTGAAGCTAATGGTGTTGTTGTGTCCTTAGTGTCATTATAGAGAACATGACTGAAGCTAATGGTGTTGTTGTGTCCTTAGTGTCATTATAGAGAACATGACTGAAGCTAATGGTGTTGTTGTGTCTTAGTGTCATTATAGAGAACATGACTGAAGCTAATGGTGTTGTTGTGTCCTTAGTGTCATTATAGAGAACATGACTGAAGCTAATGGTGTTGTTGTGTCCTTAGTGTCATTATAGAGAACATGACTGAAGCTAATGGTGTTGTTGTGTCCTTAGTGTCATTATAGAGAACATGACTGAAGCTAATGGTGTTGTTGTGTCCTTAGTGTCATTATAGAGAACATGACTGAAGCTAATGGTGTGTTGTTGTGTCCCCAGTGTCATTATAGAGAACATGACTGAAGCTAATGGTGTTGTTGTGTCCTTAGTGTCATTATAGAGAACATGACTGAAGCTAATGGTGTTGTTGTGTCCTTAGTGTCATTATAGAGAACATGACTGAAGCTAATGGTGTTGTTGTGTCCTTAGTGTCATTATAGAGAACATGACTGAAGCTAATGGTGTTGTTGTGTCCTTAGTGTCATTATAGAGAACATGACTGAAGCTAATGGTGTTGTTGTGTCCTTAGTGTCATTATAGAGAACATGACTGAAGCTAATGGTGTTGTTGTGTCCTTAGTGTCATTATAGAGAACATGACTGAAGCTAATGGTGTGTTGTGTCCCCAGTGTCATTATAGAGAACATGACTGAAGCTAATGGTGTTGTTGTGTCCCCAGTGTCATTATAGAGAACATGACTGAAGCTAATGGTGTTGTTGTGTCCTTAGTGTCATTATAGAGAACATGACTGAAGCTAATGGTGTTGTTGTGTCCTTAGTGTCATTATAGAGAACATGACTGAAGCTAATGGTGTTGTTGTGTCCCAGTGTCATTATAGAGAACATGACTGAAGCTAATGGTGTTGTTGTGTCCTTAGTGTCATTATAGAGAACATGACTGAAGCTAATGGTGTTGTTGTGTGTCCTTAGTGTCATTATAGAGAACATGACTGAAGCTAATGGTGTTGTTGTGTCCTTAGTGTCATTATAGAGAACATGACTGAAGCTAATGGTGTTGTTGTGTCCCCAGTGTCATTATAGAGAACATGACTGAAGCTAATGGTGTTGTTGTGTCCTTAGTGTCATTATAGAGAACATGACTGAAGCTAATGGTGTTGTTGTGTCCTTAGTGTCATTATAGAGAACATGACTGAAGCTAATGGTGTTGTTGTGTCCTTAGTGTCATTATAGAGAACATGACTGAAGCTAATGGTGTTGTTGTGTCCTTAGTGTCATTATAGAGAACATGACTGAAGCTAATGGTGTTGTTGTGTCCTTAGTGTCATTATAGAGAACATGACTGAAGCTAATGGTGTTGTTGTGTGTCCCAGTGTCATTATAGAGAACATGACTGAAGCTAATGGTGTTGTTGTGTCCTTAGTGTCATTATAGAGAACATGACTGAAGCTAATGGTGTTGTTGTGTCCTTAGTGTCATTATAGAGAACATGACTGAAGCTAATGTGTGTTGTTGTGTCCTTAGTGTCATTATAGAGAAACATGACTGAAGCTAATGGTGTTGTTGTGTCCTTAGTGTCATTATAGAGAACATGACTGAAGCTAATGGTGTTGTTGTGTCCCCAGTGTCATTATAGAGAACATGACTGAAGCTAATGGTGTTGTTGTGTCCCCAGTGTCATTATAGAGAACATGACTGAAGCTAATGGTGTTGTTGTGTCCTTAGTGTCATTATAGAGAACATGACTGAAGCTAATGGTGTTGTTGTGTCCTTAGTGTCATTATAGAGAACATGACTGACTGAAGCTAATGGTGATGTTGTGTCCTTAGTGTCATTATAGAGAACATGACTGAAGCTAATGGTGTTGTTGTGTCCTTAGTGTCATTATAGAGAACATGACTGAAGCTAATGGTGTTGTTGTGTCCTTAGTGTCATTATAGAGAACATGACTGAAGCTAATGGTGTTGTTGTGTCCCAGTGTCATTATAGAGAACATGACTGAAGCTAATGGTGTTGTTGTGTCCCCAGTGTCATTATAGAGAACATGACTGAAGCTAATGGTGTTGTTGTGTCCTTAGTGTCATTATAGAGAACATGACTGAAGCTAATAGTGTTGTTTGTGTCCTTAGTGTCATTATAGAGAACATGACTGAAGCTAATGGTGTTGTTGTGTCCTTAGTGTCATTATAGAGAACATGACTGAAGCTAATGGTGTTGTTGTGTCCTTAGTGTCATTATAGAGAACATGACTGAAGCTAATGGTGTTGTTGTGTCCTTAGTGTCATTATAGAGAACATGACTGAAGCTAATGGTGTTGTTTGTGTCCTTAGTGTCATTATAGAGAACATGACTGAAGCTAATGGTGTTGTTGTGTCCTTAGTGTCATTATAGAGAACATGACTGAAGCTAATGGTGTTGTTGTGTCCCCAGTGTCATTATAGAGAACATGACTGAAGCTAATGGTGTTGTTGTGTCCTTAGTGTCATTATAGAGAACATGACTGAAGCTAATGGTGATGTTGTGTCCCAGTGTCATTATAGAGAACATGACTGAAGCTAATGGTGTTGTTGTGTCCTTAGTGTCATTATAGAGAACATGACTGAAGCTAATGGTGTTGTTGTGTCCCCAGTGTCATTATAGAGAACATGACTGAAGCTAATGGTGTTGTTGTGTCCTTAGTGTCATTATAGAGAACATGACTGAAGCTAATGGTGTTGTTGTGTCCTTAGTGTCATTATAGAGAACATGACTGAAGCTAATGGTGTTGTTGTGTCCCCAGTGTCATTATAGAGAACATGACTGAAGCTAATGGTGTTGTTGTGTCCCAGTGTCATTATAGAGAACATGACTGAAGCTAATGGTGTTGTTGTGTCCTTAGTGTCATTATAGAGAACATGACTGAAGCTAATGGTGTTGTTGTGTCCCCAGTGTCATTATAGAGAACATGACTGAAGCTAATGGTGTTGTTGTGTCCTTAGTGTCATTATAGAGAACATGACTGAAGCTAATGGTGTTGTTGTGTCCTTAGTGTCATTATAGAGAACATGACTGAAGCTAATGGTGTTGTTGTGTCCTTAGTGTCATTATAGAGAACATGACTGAAGCTAATGGTGTTGTTGTGTCCTTAGTGTCATTATAGAGAACATGACTGAAGCTAATGGTGTTGTTGTGTCCTTAGTGTCATTATAGAGAACATGACTGAAGCTAATGGTGTTGTTGTGTCCCAGTGTCATTATAGAGAACATGACTGAAGCTAATGGTGTTGTTGTGTCCCCAGTGTCATTATAGAGAACATGACTGAAGCTAATGGTGTTGTTGTGTCCTTAGTGTCATTATAGAGAACATGACTGAAGCTAATGGTGTTGTTGTGTCAGTGTCATTATAGAGAACATGACTGAAGCTAATGGTGTTGTTGTGTCCTTAGTGTCATTATAGAGAACATGACTGAAGCTAATGGTGTTGTTGTGTCCTTAGTGTCATTATAGAGAACATGACTGAAGCTAATGGTGTTGTTGTGTCCTTAGTGTCATTATAGAGAACATGACTGAAGCTAATGGTGTTGTTGTGTCCCCAGTGTCATTATAGAGAACATGACTGAAGCTAATGGTGTTGTTGTGTCCTTAGTGTCATTATAGAGAACATGACTGAAGCTAATGGTGTTGTTGTGTCCCCAGTGTCATTATAGAGAACATGACTGAAGCTATGGTGTTGTTGTGTCCTTAGTGTCATTATAGAGAACATGACTGAAGCTAATGGTGTGTTGTGTCCTTAGTGTCATGTAGAGAACATGACCTAATGGTGTTGTTGTGTCCTTAGAGTCTTATAGAACATGACTGTCATTATAGAGCTGAAATGGTGTTGTTGTGTCCTTAGTGTCATTATAGAGAACATGACTGAAGCTAATAGGTGTAATGTGTTGTTGTGTCCTTAGTGTCATTATAGAGAACATTTGCTAATGGTGTTGTTGTGTCCCCAGTGTCTAATTATAGAGAAACATGACTAAAGCTAGTTGTGTCCCAGTGTGTTGTGTCCTTAGTGTCATTATATAGAACATGACTGAAGCTAATGGTGTTGTTGTGTCCTGAAGCTAGTGTCATTATAGAGAACATGACTGAAGCTAATGTGTGTTGTGACTGAAGCTAATGGTGTTTGTTGTGTCCCCAGTGTCATTATAGAGAACATGACTGAAGCTAATGGTGTGTCCCAGTGTCATTATAGAGAACATGACTGAAGCTAATGGTGTTGTTGTTGTCCCCAGTGTCATTATAGAGAACATGACTGAAGCTAATGGTGTTGTTGTGTCCCCAGTGTCATTATAGAGACTGAACATGACTGAACATGAGAAGCTAATGTTGTGTCCTTAGTGTCATTATGTGACTGTTGTTGTGTCCTTAGTGTCATTATAGAGAACATGACTGAAGCTAATGGTGGTGTTGTTGCTAATGGTGTTGTTGTGTCCTTAGTGTCATTATAGAGAACATGACTGAAGTGTCATTATAGAGACTTTTATAGATGACTGAAGCTAATGGTGTTGTTGTGTCCTTAGTGTCATTATAGAGAACATGACTGAAGCTAATGGTGTTGTTGTGTCCTTAGTGTCATTATAGAGAACATGACTGAAGCTAATGGTGTTGTTGTGTCCTTAGTGTCATTATAGAGAACATGACTGAAAGCTAATGGTGGTTGTTGTGTCCCCAGTGTCATTATAGAGAACATGACTGAAGCTAATGGTGTTGTTGTGTGTCCTTAGTGTCATTATAGAGAACATGACTGAAGCTAATGGTGTTGTTGTGTCCTTAGTGTCATTATAGAGAACATGACTGAAGCTAATGGTGTTGTTGTGTCCCCAGTGTCATTATAGAGAACATGACTGAAGCTAAATGGTGTTGTTGTGTCCTTAGTGTCATTATAGAGAACATGACTGAAGCTAATGGTGTTGTTGTGTCCTTAGTGTCATTATAGAGAACATGACTGAAGCTAATGGTGTTGTTGTGTCCTTAGTGTCATTATAGAGAACATGACTGAAGCTAATGGTGTTGTTGTGTCCTTAGTGTCATTATAGAGAACATGACTGAAGCTAATGGTGTTGTTGTGTCCTTAGTGTCATTATAGAGAACATGACTGAAGCTAATGGTGTTGTTGTGTCCTTAGTGTCATTATAGAGAACATGACTGAAGCTAATGGTGTTGTTGTGTGTGTAGAGAACATGTCATTATTAGAGAGAACATGACTGAAGCTAATGGTGTTGTTGTGTCCGTCCATTATAGAGTGTCATTATAGAGTGAACATGACTGAAGCTAATGGTGTTGTTGTGTCCCAGTGTCATTATAGAGAACATGACTGAAGCTAATGGTGTTGTTGTGTCCTTAGTGTCATTATAGAGAACATGACTGAAGCTAATGGTGTTGTTGTGTCCCCAGTGTCATTATAGAGAACATGACTGAAGCTAATGGTGTTGTTTGTGTCCTTAGTGTTATAGAGAACATGACTGAAGCTAATGGTGTTGTTGTGTCCCCAGTGTCATTATAGAGAACATGACTGAAGCTAATGGTGTTGTTGTGTCCTAATGGGTGTTGTTGTGTCCTTAGTGTCATTATAGAGAACATGACTGAAGCTAATGGTGTTGTTGTGTCCTTAGTGTCATTATAGAGAACATGACTGAAGCTAATGGTGTTGTTGTGTCCTTAGTGTCATTATAGAGAACATGACTGAAGCTAATGGTGTTGTTGTGTCCTTAGTGTCATTATAGAGAACATGACTGAAGCTAATGGTGTTGTTGTGTCCTTAGTGTCATTATAGAGAACATGACTGAAGCTAATGGTGTTGTTGTGTCCCAGTGTCATTATAGAGAACATGACTGAAGCTAATGGGTGTTGTTCATTCCTTGAAGCTAATGGTGTTGTTGTGTCCTTGTGTCATTATAGAGAACATGACTGAAGCTAATGGTGTTGTTGTGTCCTTAGTGTCATTATAGAGAACATGACTGAAGCTAATGGTGTGTGTTGTCCTTAGTGTCCATTATAGAGAACATGACTGAAGCTAATGGTGTTGTTGTGTCCCAGTGTCATTATAGAGAACATGACTGAAGCTAATGGTGTTGTTGTGTCCCAGTGTCATTATAGAGAACATGACTGAAGCTAATGGTGTTGTTGTGTCCTTAGTGTCATTATAGAGAACATGACTGAAGCTAATGGTGTTGTTGTGTCCTTAGTGTCATTATAGAGAACATGACTGAAGCTAATGGTGTTGTTGTGTCCTTAGTGTCATTATAGAGAACATGACTGAAGCTAATGGTGTTGTTGTGTCCCCAGTGTCATTATAGAGAACATGACTGAAGCTAATGGTGTTGTTGTGTCCCCAGTGTCATTATAGAGAACATGACTGAAGCTAATGGTGTTGTTGTGTCCCCAGTGTCATTATAGAGAACATGACTGAAGCTAATGGTGTTGTTGTGTGACCCAGTGTCATTATAGAGAACATGACTGAAGCTAATGGTGTGTTGTTCCTTAGTGTCCTTATAGAGAACATGACTGAAGCTAATGGTGTTGTTGTGTCCCAGTGTCATTATAGAGAACATGACTGAAGCTAATGGTGTTGTTGTGTCCTTAGTGTCATTATAGAGAACATGACTGAAGCTAATGGTGTTGTTGTGTCCTTAGTGTCATTATAGAGAACATGACTGAAGCTAATGGTGTTGTTGTGTCCTTAGTGTCATTATAGAGAACATGACTGAAGCTAATGGTGTTGTTGTGTCCTTAGTGTCATTATAGAGAACATGACTGAAGCTAATGGTGTTGTTGTGTCCTTAGTGTCATTATAGAGAACATGACTGAAGCTAATGGTGTTGTTGTGTCCCCAGTGTCATTATAGAGAACATGACTGAAGCTAATGGTGTTGTTGTGTCCCTAGTGTCATTATAGAGAACATGACTGAAGCTAATGGTGTTGTTGTCCTTAGTGTCATTATAGAGAACATGACTGAAGCTAATGGTGTTGTTGTGTCCCAGTGTCATTATAGAGAACATGACTGAAGCTAATGGTGTTGTTGTGTCCTTAGTGTCATTATAGAGAACATGACTGAAGCTAATGGTGTTGTGATGTTGTGTCCTGAAGCTAGTGTCCTTAGTGTCATTATAGAGAACATGACTGAAGCTAATGGTGTTGTTGTGTCCTTAGTGTCATTATAGAGAACATGACTGAAGCTAATGGTGTGTTGTTGTGTCCTTAGTGTCATTATAGAGAACATGACTGAAGCTAATGGTGTTGTTGTGTCCCCAGTGTCATTATAGAGAACATGACTGAAGCTAATGGTGTTGTTGTGTCCCCAGTGTCATTATAGAGAACATGACTGAAGCTAATAGTGATGTTGTGTCCTTAGTGTCATTATAGAGAACATGACTGAAGCTAATGGTGTTGTTGTGTCCTTAGTGTCATTATAGAGAACATGACTGAAGCTAATGGTGTTGTTGTGTCCTTAGTGTCATTATAGAGAACATGACTGAAGCTAATGGGTGTTGTTGTGTCATGACCAGTGTCATTATAGAGAACATGACTGAAGCTAATGGTGTTGTTGTGTCCCAGTGTCATTATAGAGAACATGACTGAAGCTAACAGTGTTGTTGTGTCCTAGTGTCATTATAGAGAACATGACTGAAGCTAATGGTGTTGTTGTGTCCTTAGTGTCATTAGAGAGAACATGACTGAAGCTAATGGTGTTTGTTGTGTCCTTAGTGTCATTATAGAGAACATGACTGAAGAACGTGTTTTTGTGTCCTTAGTGTCCATTATAGAGAACATGCCCATGAAGCTAATGTGATGTGTCCCCTTGTGACCATTATAGAGAACATGACAACAAGCTAAGTGTTTCATTATAGAGAACATGACTGAAGCTAATGGTGTTATTGTGAGCTAGTGTCATTATAGAGAACATGACTGAAGCAGTGTTGTTATAGAGTGACTGAAGCTATGGTGTAAGTGTCATTCGAGTGACTGAAGCTAATAGTGGATGTTGTGTCTTTAGTGTCACCAACTATCTAGTGGTGTTGTTGTGTCCTTATGAGAGAAACATGACTGTCATTATAGACTGTTTGTGTTTTTTCATTATAGAGAACATCCTGAAGCTAATTATGTTGTCCTAATATATGTTGTGTCCATTATAGAGACACACTGAAGCAGTGAGTGTCATTATAGAGTTCCTATGTTGTGTCCTGTGTCTTGTTGTTCCTTAGTGTCATTATAGAGAACATGACTGCCCTCTCACAGCTGGTGTTGCTTGTCCAACACGTTATTGGAGCCTGTATGATAGCTGTCCATGCTCCAGGGCCTCGAGTGGACACTCCAGGCCTGGTGATGAGTCAGTGTTTTTTAAAGGCAGAGACAGGATCCAGAGCCACAGCAGTGAGTTCCTACTGGTGTACCCCGGCGACAAGTCAGCTCTACCAGATAGAGACAGGAAGACCCATGGTGGCTGGTGATGAGTCAATGAGTCAGGCAGAGAAGGAAGACCCAGGCCTGGTGATGTGTCCAATGGGGAAGACCCAGAGACAGGAAGACCCAGGCCTGGTGATGAGTCAATGGGGCAGGAAGAGACAGGAAGACCCAGGCCTGGTGATGAGTCAGTGGGAAAGGAAGAGAGAGACAGGAAGACCCAGGCCTGGTGATGAGTCAATGGGAAAGGCAGAGACAGGAAGACCCAGGCCTGGTGATGAGTCAATGGGAAAGGAAGAGACAGGAAGACCCAGGCCTGGTGATGAGTCAATGGGAAAGGAAGAGACAGGAAGACCCAGGCCTGGTGATGAGTCAATGGGAAAGGAAGAGAGAGACAGGAAGACCCAGGCCTGGTGATGAGTCAGTGGGAAAGGAAGAGAGAGACAGGAAGACCCAGGCCTGGTGAGGAGTCAATGGGAAAGGCAGAGACAGGAAGACCCAGGCCTGGTGATGAGTCAATGGGAAAGGCAGAGACAGGAAGACCCAGGCCTGGTGATGAGTCAATGGGGAAGGTAGAGACAGGAAGACCCAGGCCTGGTGATGAGTCAATGGGAAAGGAAGAGACAGGAAGACCCAGGCCTGGTGAGGAGTCAATGGGAAAGGCAGAGACAGGAAGACCCAGGCCTGGTGATGAGTCAATGGGAAAGGCAGAGACAGGAAGACCCAGGCCTGGTGATGAGTCAGTGGTGCAGGCAAAGACAGCAAGACCCAGGCCTGGTGATGAGTCAGTGGGGCAGGTAGAGACAGGAAGACCCAGGCCTGGTGATGAGTCAATGGGAAAGGAAGAGACAGGAAGACCCAGGCCTGGTGATGAGTCAATGGGAAAGGAAGAGACAGGAAGACCCAGGCCTGGTGATGAGTCAATGGGAAAGGAAGAGACAGGAAGACCCAGGCCTGGTGATGAGTCAATGGGAAAGGAAGAGACAGGAAGACCCAGGCCTGGTGATGAGTCAATGGGAAAGGAAGAGACAGGAAGACCCAGGCCTGGTGATGAGTCAATGGGAAAGGAAGAGACAGGAAGACCCAGGCCTGGTGATGAGTCAGTGGGGCAGGTAGAGACAGAAAGACCCAGGCCTGGTGATGAGTCAGTGGGGCAGGTAGAGACAGGAAGACCCAGGCCTGGTGATGAGTCAGTGGGGCAGGTAGAGACAGGAAGACCCAGGCCTGGTGATGAGTCAGTGGGGCAGGTAGAGACAGAAAGACCCAGGCCTGGTGATGAGTCAGTGGGGCAGGTAGAGACAGGAAGACCCAGGCCTGGTGATGAATGCAGTCTGGAGACATAACAACGTCTCCATATAAATATATTGACCTTAATTGGAAGGGTCCAGAGTTTTTCCTGACCAGGAAAAACATATCTCGATCACAACAACTGTCATCATCAGACCAGTCCAGGGTTGGCTCAGCCAGCTTCTAATGCTGTTGTTGACTAGAGCCTGGGCCTAACCAGAGGCAGATGGTTTTAACTCTGAAAGAGGCCATGGAACCAGTCCACCAGAAGAACATCTTGTCTTCAAAGGGCTGGACATTAGGAGGGCTGACCAGATCCCAGTGAGATGGTGCTGGTTGTTTTCCCAGCTTCCCAGTGAGATGGTGCTGGTTGTTCTCCCAGCTTCCCAGTGAGATGGTGCTGGTTGTTCTCCCAGCTTCCCAGTGAGATGGTGCTGGTTGTTCTCCCAGCTTCCCAGTGAGATGGTGCTGGTTGTTCTCCCAGCTTCCCAGTGAGATGGTGCTGGTTGTTTTCCCAGCCTACTGATACTGATCAGGTGAAGGGTTGTTTGTAAATGATAGCAGGAGGACGTGCTGTGTTAACATCATGGCTTAAACCATGTTTGTTTGTTTGGCAGCAAGTTGGGCTGTGCTCTGTAAAACGCTATGACCAGTCACAGGGTGAATTCTGTTTAATGTTTGACTGTGTCTTACCTGTAGTATGTTGAAGGCTTTGAACAGAGCGGGGACAGGGGAGCACCTCCGGCAGTCCACCAGGACTGTCAACCCTAGGGAACGCACCTCCTTCCTGTAACACACAGGATATGACATCAGAGACAGAGACTCGACCCACAACAGAACGCTCTTCAAGCTATCAGTACCGTAGTGCCAGGGAGGGGCCTGGGTTGTAGGCTGCACCCCTCACCTGTCTTCACAGAGTGTGATGCTGGACCTTACAATTCATGGAATGATTGCTGGACCTGTTTTGTGTGTGTTAGTGTGTGAGTGAGTGAGTGAGTGAGTGAGTGACTGTGTGAGTGTCAGGGGGTGAGTGAGTGAGTGAGTGAGTGAGTGAGTGAGTGACTGTGACTGAGTCAGTTGTAAGTGAGTGAGTGAGTGAGTGAAGATGAGTGACTGTGAGTTGAGTGACAGTTGAGTGAGTGAGTGAGTGAGTGAGTGTGAGTGAGTGACTGTGTGATGAGTGAGTGACTGCTGTGAGTAAGTGAGTGAATGAGTGAGTGAGTGACTGTGTGAGTAAGTGAGTGAGGTGAGTGAGTGAGTGAGTGAGTGAGTGACTGTGTGAGTGAGTGAGTGTGTGAGTAAGTGAGTGAGTGACTGTGTGTGAGTGAGTGAGTGGACTGTGTGAGTAAGTGAGTGAGTGACGTGAGTGAGTGACTGTGTGAGTAAGTGAGTGAGTGACTGTGTGAGTGAGTGAGTGAGTGACTGTGTGAGTGAGTGAGTGACTGTGTGAGTGAGTGAGTGACTGTGTTTTGAGTGAGTGAGTGACTGTGTGAATTGAGTGAGTGAGTGAGTGAGTGAGTGACCTTTGACTGTGTGAGTAAGTGAGTGACTGTGTGAGTGAGTGACTGTGTGAGTGAGTGAGTGAGTGACTGTGTGAGTGAGTGAGTGAGTGAGTGAGTGAGTGAGTGAGTGAGTGAGTGAGTATATGTGTGTGTCAGGGGTTTCGGTTAGCCCGTTTTTTTTGGCGATAAAAAAAAATGAAACGACGATAATTAAAATTATTGCCGGCCAAATTGACCGGGAGAAAAATGAATCCCATCGCAAAATATAGCTTTTTTATTAATACGTGGAAATACATTTGACCATCATGCTTATCAGTCTACAGCTTCATTTGCATAATTGAGTGGGAACTAAACATGCCGTGTGTTATATTCTGGTTCCTGGTCATACATCCTGAATATCACCTCAGCGTTGGAGCAGCTACTCAGCTCGTTGCTGCTGGAGCCAAACCTGCTTTATTAGACCAGTCACTGCGCAAAATAAATATAAATGCAATCGCGTGTTCAAAAAACTGTTTTGTTGGCCAAAGAAAAGAGCTACTATTGTTATTTGTCACCTGGTCACTGAAGCGCGCCTCCCATTAATAGGCGACAGTAGACAGGCTATCAGCTATCAGCTATCAGCAATCAGCTATCAGCTATCAGCTATCAGCTATCAGCTATCAGCTATCAGCTATCAGCTATCAGCAATCAGCTATCAGCAATCAGCTATCAGCAATCAGTATCAGCAATCAGCAATCAGCTATCAGCTATCAGCAATCAGCTATCAGCAATCAGCTATCAGCATCAGCAATCAGCTATGCAGCAATCAGCAATCAGCAATCAGCAATCAAGGGATCAGCTATCAGCAATCAGCAATCAGCTATCAGCAATCAGCAATCAGCAATCAGCAATCAGCTATCAGCAATCAGCAATCAGCAATCAGCAATCAGCAATCAGCAATCAGCTATCAGCAATCAATCAGCTATCAGCAATCAGCAATCAGCAATCAGCTATCAGCAATCAGCAATCAGCAATCAGCTATCAGCTATCAGCTATCAGCTATCAGCTATCAGCTATCAGCTATCAGCTATCAGCAATCAGCTATCAGCAATCAGCTATCAGCAATCAGCTATCAGCTATCAGCTATCAGCTCCAGCAATCAGCTATCAGCAATCAGCAATCAGCAATCAGCTATCAGCTATCAGCTATCAGCTATCAGCAATCAGCTATCAGCTATCAGCTATCAGCTATCAGCTATCAGCAATCAGCTATCAGCTATCAGCTATCAGCTATCAGCTATCAGCACGTCACCCACCACTTCGCAATGTGAGCTGGAGGCATTTTGACAACTGATACTTAACGGTTTGAAACCTGAACGTCTTACCTTGCTTCAGTGTAGCCTATAGCCAAAATCCCACCGTTGAAACGTGGAGGCAATTATTTTATAAAGACTTCCTCATATGCCATTGAAATCAGCATTTCTCTCCTGTTCTATTGGTTTTCATTTCAACTTTCTTTCGTTGTCCAGAAGCCAAATTCACAATCCTAGTCATTTTATCAACCCCATCCTAGTTGTTGCATATTTAGATTCCCCCCCATCTTCCTAAGTTTCTAACAGAGATTTTCATCTCTGTCACATATGGAACCGCTCACATCAGGTGCGCAGTTTAGAATGGTGCTTTCCAGCAAAATTGCATTTTTGGCAAATGTTTGAAAAAAAAATCATTTTTTACTGTCTGCTTCATTACAGGAGTTGCATGTTCTGTTGAGATGAATGACCAATGATCTAAAGGTGATTTGTGTCATTCTGAGCACCGTGGGTGGATGCCCTAATTGGGTACGCACCCAAATGCATATGGGGGCCGGTAAATTCCTCAAATGGCCGGTAAATTAAAAAATCTTCCCGTTCACGTTGTCCGGCGCCACATTATCCTGACGGTAACCCCGGTGACGGTGTAACAGTACCTGAGTACGGTGCAATAGTAGGTCAGGATTCGGACCAGTTCTCCAGAGTTACAGTTGGGATCCAACCAGATGGTGTTCCTGGTGGTCACGGTCACCAGGGCTCGACCGCCTTTATCTCTTGTTCCTGAGACATAACACACGAACAAGACGTCTATCAATCAAAAACACAATCACTGAATTCAGACAACGTCATGTAGTATGTGGCAGTGAGTGGTTTCAGATCAATGGAAACGTGTTTTACTAGTGTTGTGACACAGCCAGTCACGTCAAGACGGAATCCCCATTACCTCCTCAAACAAGCCTTGTTGGAAATGAAATATAAAAGCTTGTGTGTTTCCAGAGATGTGGGCTGCTCTACTCACCAGGCAGACAGAGCACCCCAGAGCTGAGTACAGCAGCATTGATGTTGTGGGCCTCTGTCAGTATCTGGGACCTAGGAAAGACTGAAGACTGGGAGTATGACCTGGTTAGCTGGGCTGGGGACTGGGTTTGCTGGGCTGGGGACTGGGTTAACTGGGCTGGGGACTGGGTTTGCTGGGCTGGGGACTGGGTTTGCTGGGCTGGGGGGACTGGGTTTGCTGGGCTGGGGACTGGGTTAGCTGGGCTGGGGACTGGGTTTGCTGGGCTGGGGACTGGGTTAACTGGGCTGGGGACTGGGTTAACTGGGCTGGGGACTGGGTTCACTGGGCTGGGGACTGGGTTTGCTGGGCTGGGGACTGGGTTAGCTGGGCTGGGGACTGGGTTAGCTGGGCTGGGGACTGGGTTAGCTGGGCTGGGGACTGGGTTAGCTGGGCTGGGGACTGGTTAGCTGGCTGGGGAGGTGGAGGGTCATCACACAACCTGTAGTTGCTGGGTCTCTGTGGACCTGCATGCTGGATGGCACTCCACTGGAACTGCTGGGCTGGGGACCTGGAATGGGGCTGGGGACACACAACCTGCATGACAAACACAAACGGGCTGACTGACTCACAAACACCTGTATGCTCACACACAACCTGGACTGCATGCTCACACAACCTGGATGGTCACACACAACCTGTATGCTCACACTGGGACTGCATGCTCACACACAACCTGGGTTCACACAACAACTGGGTTAGCTGGGCTGCTCACACAACCTGCATGCTCACACACCTGCATGCTCACACACAACCTGCATGCTGCACTCACACAACCTGTATGCTCACACACAACCTGCATGCTCACAAACAACCTGCATGCTCACACACAACCTGCATGCTCACACAACCTGTATGCTCACACACAACCTGTATGCTCACACACAACCTGCATGCTCACACAACCTGCATGTTCACACACAACCTGCATGCTCACACACAACCTGTATGCTCACACAACCTGCATGCTCACACAACCTGCATGCTCACACACAACCTGCATGCTCACACACAACCTGCATGCTCACACACACCTGCATGCTCACACACAACCTGCATGCTCACACACACCTGCATGCTCACACAACCTGCATGCTCACACACAACCTGCATGCTCACACACAACCTGCATGCTCACACACAACCTGCATGCTCACACACAACCTGCCATGCTCACACACAACCTGCATGCTCACACACAACCTGCATGCTCACACACACACAACCTGCATGCTCACACAACCTGCATGCTCACACACAACCTGCATGCTCACACACAACCTGCATGCTCACACACAACCTGCATGCTCACACACAACCTGCATGCTCACACACAACCTGCATGCTCACACACAACCTGCATGCTCACACACAACCTGCATGCTCACACACAACCTGCATGCTCACACAACCTGCATGCTCACACACAACCTGCATGCTCACACACAACCTTGAGACAGGAGATACACACTTTTAGAACAGTTCCAAACAGTGAGATATAAATCTATGTAAACCTTTATAAACCCGTCAAGCCATCTGTGTCCTCCCCTACACTGAGATCAGATCAGAACAGCCTCTACATTAGAACATGACTGCTATGAGCATGAGGCTATCTGACTCTAGCTATCTGTCTCTAGGGATGCGTCCCAAATGAAACCCTATTGCCTACTAGGGCTCTGCCTCTGGTCTAAAGTAGTGCACTACATAGAGAATAGGGTGCCATTTGGGCCGTAGCCTAAACCTTCAGAGAGAGCGGAGATCAGGGGACTAGACTAGCCTATCCATCACAGGGTGAGCTAAACTACCTCTGAAAACACACTCAATAGACCCCAATCTGCTTTCTCTCTCTCTCTCTCTCTCTCTCTCTCTCTCTCTCTCTCTCTCTCTCTCCCTCTCTCTCTACCCCTCTCTCTCTCTCTCTCTCTCTCTCTCTCCCCTCTCTCTCTCTCTCTCCCTCCTCTCTCTCTCTCTCTCTCTCTCTCTCTCTCTCTCTCTCTCTCTCTCCCTCCCTCTCTCTCTCCCTCTCTCCCTCCCTCTCTCTCCCTCCCTCCCTCTCTCCCTCCCTCCCGCCTCTCTCTCCTCTCCCTCCCTCCCTCCCTCTCTCTCTCTCCCTCCCTCCCTCCCTCCCTCCCCT
Source organism: Coregonus suidteri (assembly GCA_036851935.1). Classification (NCBI taxonomy): domain Eukaryota; kingdom Metazoa; phylum Chordata; class Actinopteri; order Salmoniformes; family Salmonidae; genus Coregonus; species Coregonus suidteri. The sequence continues at coordinate 4,054,994 of CM072252.1, read as the reverse complement.
CCCCTCTTCCCCCCCCCCCCCCCCCACCCCCTCCCTCCCTCCCTCCCCAAGAGGAGAGGCGTGTAGAGGAGGGCTAGAAGGACTACAGGAAGGACAACAGGTGGAAGGTGGAAAGGAGGTGGAGGAGTTGGAGGAGGAGGTGGAGAGGAGGTGGAGGAGGTGGAGGAGGAGGTGGAGAGGAGGTGGAGGAGTTGGAGGAGGAGGTGGAGAGGAGGTGGAGGAGTTGGAGGAGGAGGTGGAGAGGAGTCATTCAGGCCAACATGAAATTGGTGACTGCTAAACAGGAGTGACTACTAAACAGGAGTGACTGCTAAACAGGAGAAGTATTTGCAGGATGAAAAGGGACACTAGGCCCGGGGGGGGTAAGCAGCAGGTGGTGGTTGATTTGGGGATGAAGGAGAGATGAAGGAGGGAGAGATATGTACCTGTCTCGTCTTTCTGTTGGGGCTCAGGAGCTGAGAGTTTCCCCTCCACCATACCAGAACCCTGCTGGTTCTCCTGCTCCTCTTCCTCCTCCTCTTCCTCCTTGTCCTCTGATTCAGTGGAAGGTGTGTCTACGCCCTCCGCTGGTGTGTAGTGGGTTTGTGGTTGGTGCTCAGTGGGAGTGTGTGTCTGTAGTGTGTTCAGTGTCTGGTCCTCTCCTTGGCGAGTGTGTGTCTGTAGTGTGTTCAGTGTCTGGTCCCTC
>CM072252.1:4021603-4053809 GCA_036851935.1 Coregonus suidteri | reverse complement strand
GGGAGCCGGCCCATGGTAAACAGGGGTTTGTGGGGTTACCCTTTTGGTCCCGCTAGCCCTTACATGCTGCCACGGGGGCCAGAAAAACGCAGGATGATAAAAGGGTTTGGGGGTGGGGGGACAAAAGAGAGAGAAAACACAGAGAGAGGACAAGAGAGGAGACAGGAGAGAGGGGCAGAGAGAGAGAGGAGAGAGAGAGGAGAGAGAAAATGGTTGGGCTGGGTGGAAATTATCTTTATTTTACTTATCCCGGGTATTGACCCAAAGGAACCGGTTTTTGGGTTTTTACTTTACCTTCTATAACGGTTTTGTTTGGTTTGTTAAAATGAACACCTTTCCGTTGGGAATAGTTTACTGGGCTATTTGATTTGGGGACTTTTCCCACCAAGCCCCGCCCCTGTCACAAAAGGACCCCCAGTTTTTTGGGTTTGAATGGTAAATTGCAGCAGATGCAACAATATGATGACAACGATGCAGGGGTTCCATTTGTTTAATATAAATCCACAAGCGTTCTATAAACACAAATTTAGTTTGGTATTAACTTTTTCGTGAAAAAACGTCTGTGTATAAGGGCGTATTAACTATTTGGGAACTTTTTCTGTGTAGCTTACTGTCGGTAGCTAACTGTTGGTACCCTAACTGTCTGTGTAGTAACTGTCTGTGAAAGTAACTGCTGCTAACTACTGTCTGTTTAGTTTGTCTTTTTTTAGCAAGTTGCAAAAAAAAATCTTTTTAAGCCGCTAATGCAAATCGTATTTGTTGGGTTTGGGCTTACTAATACATTTCCCGAGTAGAGAAAACCCAATATTTACCCACTAAAAAATTTCCCTGTACAAAAGTCAGAGAAAAACATAGTTAACTAGCTAAAAAAACCAATTTTTTACAGAGCCGGGGAAAATAGTTACCCTTTAGTTTAATAATGTACAGATTTCAAAAGGAAAAATAGCTAGCCTAGCTAATACAGTACAGAGTCAGAAAAAAATAGTTAGCCTAGCTAAAAAACAGGCAGAGTCGGGAGGTAAAAAAACTACCCAAAGCAAATTTAAAATGAAACGGGATTTCAGAGTAAACAAGAGTCAAAGTTTAATCCATGTACAGAGTAAAGAAGGTAAACATAGCTAGTCGGGCAAAATACATTTTAAAAAGTAAAGAGAAAACATAGCTAGCCTAGCAAACATGTAAAGAGTAGAGAAACATACCGCCTAGCAAATACTTTGTACAGAGTCGGGATTTAAACATGGGCTAGTCTAGCTAAAACAGGTACAGAGTCGGAGTAAACCATAGGCACCCATTAGTTAAAACATTTACTGAGTCAGGGGTAAAAAAAATTTTAAGCCTAGCTAATACATGTACAGGGGTCAGAGTAAACATAGCTGGGGGCCTATAATACATTCCCAGATTCAGGAAAATAGCAGCCTAGAAAATTTCATGTACAGAGTCAGATTTTAAATTCGCTGTCCAAAAAGGTTTTTAATACTTTGTCCCTGAGTCAGGGGAAAAAATTTAGCAAAGCCTAGCTAAAAACCTGTAGATTTCAGAGAAACATAGCAGCCTGGGTAATACAGTACAGAGTCAGAGAAAAAATAGCTAGCCAGCTAATACTGTACTGAGTCAGAGTTAAACAAAAGCCTAGCCTAGCAAAATACATGTCCCAGAGTCAGAGTAAAATGCTACCCTTTAGCTAAACATGTACAGATTTCAGAGTAAAAAATAGTTTTAGCCTAGCTAATAAGGTAAGAGTCAGAGTAAACATAGCACCCTTTTAGCTAATACATGAAAACAGAGTCAAAAGTAAACCCATAGCTAGCCAGCTTAATACATTTACTGGGGCAGAGAAAACATAGCTTACCCCTAGCAAATTTACGTACAGAGTCAGAGTAAACATGGTGGGCCTGCTAATACATGTACAGAGCAGAGAAACATAGTAATCTAGTTTAATAAGCCTGCTCCCCTGGGGTTTTTGAGCACTAGATCAGCATGGTTTGTGAAAAAATTATCTTTAAATAAGGGAGAAATAGGGATGGATAAACTTTTTAGTACAGAAGTAAGAGAAAAACATTTCATGTACCCAAAGATTATAGGGTCCCACCCCCGGGGAAAAAACTGCCCAACACTTTGGGTTCCAAATTTTTTAACAATAACGCCGCCATAGAGATCCTATTAGTATTAAAATTTGGACTTTTTTTTGGGCCCACTATTTCATCAAACCCAATATAAAAAAAAAATAAATTTAAAATTTTTATTTTATTTTATGTCCAAATTTCCCAACCCAAAGTGTTTTGACCCTAAACCCCATTTAAAAATTCAGAATGGCAATATTTGTAAATTTTTTGTCTTTTCCCAACTATGGCAGTTGGAAATGTTTCTCAACGGAGATCAATTTTTGGTTTGAACGGGTAAAAAACAATCAGAAGGGAAAAAGGCCCCTTTTTTAAATAAATTAAAAAGAAATGTGTTGCCCCCCTTAGGTTTTTAAACTATTTCAAAAAGAAAAATGTAAAAACTTTTATTATTTTCCCAAAAACTTTAAAAAAATTTTAAAAATTTTGGCATCCCGTCAAAAAATGGAAAAATTTTGTGAATTTTTTGTCCTTTATCGCCCCAGACCTCCCCTCCCCTTACCCATGCCCCCACAGCAGAGATACGCAAAATTTAAGGAAATCACAGGCATGACTGACAAAGACCGGGTAAATATCAGTCAGGTCCAAAAAATTTAAAAAATTGATTTTTTATTTACATTTTGGGAGTTAAAATTTAAAAAAAATAATAAATTTGACCCAAAAGTGCAGATTTTCAGTTTTAATTTTGGGGGTTTATTTACACCCAAAATGGGGGGGGGCAGGAAAGTTTAGGGGTTTAAAGAGGGGGTTTTTGCCAGTAACCGAAAGGTACCAAAAGGTCAGGGGTTTTAATCCCCGGCCAAATTGGTTTAAAAAATCTGTCGATGTGCCTTTGAGCAAGGCACTTAACCCTAATTGCTCCTGAATTTGGCCTGGTTTAAGAGGTCTGCACTTTTTATATGTGGTCCCCCCTTTTATAAGGGACAAAAGAAATTTGGGGCCCTTGGCGTTTAGTTTTCCCCAGGGGCCCGGGGTTGTGTGATTGGCTGCCAGGCTGTTCCATGGCCAGGTGGGGTGATGGCTGCCTCGCTGTTCCTTTGGGGGCAGGTTGTGATTGGGCCCTGTCAGCTTTTCCCAAAGGGCCCAGGTGGGGTGATTGGTGCCCAGCTGTTCCCAAAGGGCAGGTGTTTTTGGGGGGGCTTGCTCGGGGTGCCCAAAGGGCCCCGGGGGTTTTGTGTTTGGCTGCTCAGCTGTTCCAGGGCCCAAGGTGTGTGTTTGGGGACTCCCTCAGCGTTCCACGGCCAGGTTTTGTCTTTCCCCTCATTAGTTAATTTACAAGGAAGAGATAAAAGGTCTAGATTGTTTTCAAGTGTGACTTTTGCTTTTGGAATCTTTTGCTTTTTAAAACCCTCAATATGAAGCCCAAAAGGGAGCTGCCACTGCCAGTGAAGCAAGCCATCATTAGGCAAAAAATCAAAAAAAAAACCCCACCCGAGAGAAAAAAAAAAACCATTAGGGGGCCCAAATCAATATTTGGTACATTCTTAAAAAGAAAAAAAAACCCCACTGGTGAGCTCAGGAACCCCAAAAAGGGCCCGGAAGCCAGGGAAAAACAACGTGGGAAGGGACGGGAATAATGATTTCCCTGGTGAAAAAAAACCCCCCTTCCAACAGTTGGAAAGATAAAAAGAAACCCTCCAGGGGAGGCGTATTGTGTAAAAAGTAAAACAATCAAGAGAAGCCCTAAACAAAGAAAATACAGAGGGTTTACCACAAGATGAAAAACCCATTGGTAACCCCCAAAAAAAAAACAGAAAAGCCCAGTTTGGGAGTTTGCCAAAAAAAAACATCAACAACAAAAAAAAAGCCGGTAAATTCGGGGAAAAAAAAATCCTCGGACAGATGAGACAAAGATCAACTTGTAGAAAAAGGGGGGAAAAAAATGGAGAAGGGGGGGAAAATGCCCCATGACCCAAAAGCATACCACCTACGTAAAGGGCACGGTGGAGGTGGGGTTGTTTTTTGGGGGTTTGGGCATGTGGGCGCCAAGGGAAAAGGGGTTCCCTTGATTTATTGATGATTTTTGGATTGCTGAAAAAAAGCAGCAGGATAAATTTCAAAGTTTTAAAGGGGCCCGGTTTTTTGGCTCAGATTCAGCCAAAAAGCTTAAAACCCCCATTGGAGGGCCCCTTCCCCAGGCAAAAGGGGAAAATTTGACCCAAAGATCTGCGAAAGCAACCCGATATTTTTTAAGGCAAAAGAATTTAGAAGTTCTGCAATGGCCAAGTCAACACCTGACCGAATCCAATTGAAATTTCATTGCTGAAGGCAAAACCCCCCAAAAGAAAAAGCGGGAAAATGAAGACGGGTCAGAAAAGGCCTGGGCAGGGGCATCACCAGGGAAGAAACCCAGCTTTGGTGATGTCTAGGGGTTTCCCCAGACTTAAAGGCAGTCTTTGGATGAAAAGGTTTTGAAACCCCAAGTTTTTAAAAACTCAAAATTTTAAGGTTTGATTATGGGAGTTTTTTCCAAATTACTTTTAAACCCCCTAAATTAAAGGGGCTAGTTTTAAAAAATTGTTTTTAATTCCTACACGGTTCAGGACAATAATATTTGCCCAAAAACCCTTTAAAATTTAAAAAAAGACGAAAGTCTACTTAAACCCAAAAATTGAGGTTTCCTTTAAAATCCTTTGCGGTGGCGTAAAGAGACAAAATGATGCAAAATTGTGCCACTGTCCAAATACTTATGGCTAACTGTATACTGAACAAAAGTATAAACGAAACATGCAAAAAATTTCAAAAAATTTTACAGTTACATTCCCTAAAGGATATGTTAATTGAAATAAATCATTGGGGCCCTAATCATGGATTTCCCCATGACGGGGGAATACGGAATTTTACGGGGTTGAAAATTTTTTTTTAAAAACCCCCTTTAAAAAAAGGGTTTAAAGGGGGGGGGGGGGGGGGATCAGAAACCCCGTCAGTATCGGGGCGATACCTTTTCCCTCAGGGCCAGCGTGACACATCTCCTTTCCGATAGAGTTGATAGGCTTTTTGATTGTGGCCTGGGAAAATGTTTTTCCCACTCCTCTTCAAGGGGCTGTGTGCCGTTGGGGATTTTGGTCGGGAAAACGGAAAAAGGGGCCCAAAAACCCGGCGACCCAGAGCACCCCAAAAACATGCTCAAGGGGTGCCCAGTCGGGGTGATTTACGGGCCCATGGAAAAACGGGGGACATTTTCAGCTTCCAAGAATTGTGTACGATCCTTGAAACCATGGGGCCGTGCTTATCAGCTGAAACAGAGGTGATGGCAGGGGAAAGGGAATGGCACGCCCAGGGGGTCTCAGGATTAGTCACGGTATCTCTGAAATTAAAATTTGCCATCGATAAAAATGCAATTGTGTCGTTGTCTGTGGGCTAGGGCCTGCCCATACCATAACCCCACCCCCACCATGGGGCACTCGTTACAACTTTGGGCACAGAAAAACCGCTCGCCCCCCCCAACCCCTTTTACACGTGGTCTGCGGTTGGAGGCCGGGGGGAGGGGGGCCCCAAATTCTCTAAAACGCCCATTGGAGGCGGCTTATGGTAAGAAATTAAATTAAATTTTCTCGGGAAAAGCTTGGTGGACATTCCTGAAAGTCGCTTTGCCAATTGCACGACCCCCAAAAAACGGGGAGAAATCTGGGGCATTTGTTGTGTGAAAAAAACTGAACTTTTAGTTTGGGCCTTTTTATTGTCCCCAGCACAAGGTCCCTTGGGGTAATGTTTCATGCGTTTAATCAGCTTCTTGAAATCCCACACGTCAGGTGGATGGTTATTTTTTTGGGCCAAAAGGAGAAATTGCCACAAACAGGGAGGGTAAACAGAACTGTGAAAAAAATTTGAGAAAAAAAAGTTTTTTGTGCTTTAGGGAAACCCTTCGGGGATCTTTTTTCACCCTCATGAAACATGGGGCCCTTTACACTTGACAGGGTTGGGGTTTAAATTTTTTTTGTTCAGTTTTAGAAGGAGAGAGAAAAAAAGGGCTGAGAGACAGAGGAGTTTAGAAGGGACAGGAATGTCTCACCTGGGGGTTTGGTGGAGGGGGGGAGGGAGCTGGGGGGGGAGGGAAAGGGGGGGGGGGATGCCCCTGAAAAAAACCATTCTTTCATAAATTTTTTAGTAGACATATTCAAAATACATATTAAAAGGTGTCTCTGCCATTTGAATACAACAAAAACACATTAAAAATACACTGGGATAGAAATGAAAATAAAGCCCTTCATTTCCTTTGGTTCGTTTGGGTTTTAATTCGGGGGGGCAGAGGAATGGACAGTTTTGGCAAGACTGGCTGGGCTTTAGCTCCCCTTCACTTTCAATAAATTTAAAGGGTGGCCCTAAAAGGGGCGGAGAATGGCCTAGGGGGGTCTTTAGGGTGGCCGGGGGTCTAGGGGGGGAGGGTGGTCGGGGGTTCAGGGGGGTTTGGGGGTTAGGGTGGTCTGGGGGTCGGGTTTCTAGGGTGGTCAGGGGTCTAGGGTGGTCTAGGGTCTAGGGTGGTCAGGGGTCTAGGGTGGTCTCGGGTTCTAGGGTGGTCTAGGGTGGTCAGGGGTATAGGGTGTAGGGGTCTAGGGTAGTCAGGGGTCTAGGGTGGTCGGGGTTTAGGGGTCTAGGGTGTCAGGGGCTAGGGTGGTCTAGGGTCTAGGGGCTAGGGTGGTCAGGGCGTCTAGGGTGGTCTAGGGGTCTAGAAAGGGTCTAGGGTGGTCAGGGGTCTAGGGTTGTTAGGGGTTCTCTAGGGTGGGTCAGGGTTTAGGGTGGTTCAGGGGTCTAGGTTGCGTTAAGGGGTCTAGGGTGCGTCTAGAGGTGGTCTAGGGTCTAGGGTGGTCAGGGGTCTAGGCGGGTTTCAGGGGTCTAGGGTGGTTTAGGGGTCTAGGTGGTTCTATGGGTCTAGGGTGGTCAGGGGTCTAGGGGTTAGGCGTGGTCGGGGTCTCTAGGGTTGTATAGGGGTCTAGGGTGGTCAGGGGTCTAGGGTGGCATGGAACTAGGGGTCTAAGGTGGTCAGGGGTCTAGGGTGGTCGAGGGGTCTAGGGTGGTCAGGGGTCTAAGGGTGGTAGGGGTCAGGGTGGTCTCAGGGGTCTAGGGTGGTCTAGGGTCTAGGGTGTCAGGGGTCTAGGGGTCTAGGGTGTCAGGGTCTAGGGTGGCAAAAGTCTAGGGTCCTCTAGGGTCTAGGGTTGGTCTAGGGGTCTAGGGTGGCTCTAGGGGTCTAGGGTGTCAGGGGTCTAAGACAATGTCTACAGTTCGGTAGGTTCTAATTGTCTTTAACAAGAACCTCTCTCCATCTGTTCAATAAAGTCAGAAAAGATCACACTGTATTCGGCTCTATAAGACCATGAAATATATATTTTACAGTTGACATGGAGGTAGAAGTCCCCGAGGAGGAGAGCTGCGTGGTCCAGAGAGAGATCATGGAGGATCACCTTGTCATGGAGACACAGAGGCCTAGCCCTGGTGAGGAAATAACACAGATCCAGAGTATAGGGACTATAGTGAGCGAGTTGAGAGATGGAGAAGGAGAGGGAGTAATTCTACTCATTTCCTCTTTGCCACACAAGTAGGAGTTCGGATGAGTGGCAGAGAAGAGATGAGAATCGGAAGAAACATTTTTGGAAATCCTTTTTAACTGCTAAAATGGTAAAGTGATTTCCGCTCAGAGGTCGTACTTTGCAGGCCCGGCAGTAGAGACGCCGCACACGGGATAAAAAATCAGGCCGATGACCCTCCTTCCCTCCCCCTCCACCCTCCCCCCCCCTCCTCCTCCTCCTCCCTCTCTATCTCATTTCCTCCTCTTTCCCCTTTCCAAGCCCACCAATTCCTCTCCACTCTAAAATGACTTGAGGATTCTGTGATTGCTCCGTGATAGAGCTGAGAGACATCAGGACCCCCTGCTCTGTCTGCTCTGCCAGCTTTTCTCTCTAGCCGATGGAGGGCGAGACAGAACAGGAGAGCAAGGAGAGGAAAAGCTCCTGTTTTCTCTTCCTCCTATGTTACTGTTCTCACTTCATCCATTCTGATCTCCTTTTATCTGGTCATACACTTCTCTCCTCTCTCCTTAAATTTGTTAGAAGGTATTTTCCTCTTGAGTCACTATTGAGGTGCTCTCGGCTCGCCCCGCTCTCTATAATAACTCTTGAGCTTCCACCTAAATGGACATGTTTCCCCCCATTTACTGGTTATTAGTAGATTCCAGGTGTGTGAACCAGTCTCCTATCTCCGTTCACCGCTCTTATCTGATCTCCCTTTCATTCCTGTACAGCCTCTAGTCCTTGTCTGGTCATGTATGTGATATAATCCTAGCTTCAAACCCAAGAGGAGAAAGTGGTTTAGATCTACACCCAGCAGTCAAACCAGGAGGCAACTGTACGTCACCAAGCCAGTCATCAAATCCAGGCGGAGGAAGGCTGTAGTCCACCAGCCCAGCTCAAACCAGAGGAGTAAGGCTGTAGTCACCAGCCCAGTCAATCCAGGAGGAGGAAGAGACTGTAGTCACCCAGCCCAGTCAACAAACCATGGAGGCGACGACTGTAGTCACCAAGCCAGTCCAAACCAGAGAGGAGGCAGACTGTCGTCGCACCAACGCCAGTCAAACCAGGAGGAGACTGCTAGTCACCCAAGCCAGTCAAAACCAAGAGGAAGGAAGGCTGTAGTCACCCAGCCCATTTCAAACCAGGAGTGAGGAACGCGCTGTAGTCACCATCGCCAGTCAAACCAGGAGCGGGAGACTGTAGTCACCAAGCCCAGTCCACACAGGAGGAGGAAGAACTGTAGTCACCAAGCCCCAGTACAAACCAAGAGGAGGAAGGCTTGTAGTAACGCAAGCCAGTCAAACCAGAGCAGGAGGAAGACCTGTAGTCACTCAAGCCAGTCAAACCAGGAGGAGGAGGGCTGTAGTCACCAAGCCCAGTCACAACACAGGAGAGGGGAAGGACTGTAGTCACTAAGCCAGTCAAACCAGGAGGAGGAAGGACTGTTAGTCACCAGCCCCGTCAACAACCAGGCGAGGAGGAAGGCTGTAGTCACCTCAAGCCGTTCAAACCAGGTGAGGAGGAAGGCGGTAGTCACCAAGCAGTCAAACCAGAGTGAAGGAGGAAGGACTGTAGTACACACAAGCCAGGTCAAAAACCCGCGAGGAGGAAGCTTGGTAGGTCACTCAAGCCTAGTCAATACCAGAGAGGAGGAAGACTTGTGAGTCACCAAGCCATCCAAACCAAACCCAGGAGGAGGAGACTGTAGTCCTACCAAGCCAGTCAACCCAGGAGGAGAAAGACTGTACAGTCACCAAGCAGTCAACCAAAGAGTAGGAAGGCTGGTAGTTCACCAAAGCCCAGCTCCAACCAAGAGGAGCGAAGACTGTAAGCACCACCAAGCCAGTCAAACCAAGAGGTGAGGAAGGACTGTAGTCACCAAGCCAGTCAAAACTCCAGGACGAGGAAGGACTGTAGTCACCAAGCCGAGTCAACCAGGAGCAGAGGAAGACTGAGGTCACCACAGCCAGTCAAACCAGGAGGCAGAAGGCTGTAGTCACCAAGCCAGTTCAAACCAAGAGGAGGAAGACTGATAGTCACCAAAGGCCAGTCAAACCTCAGGAGGAGAAAGGCTGTAGTCACCAAGCCAGTCAAACGCACGGAGAGGAAGGCTGTAGTCTCAACCAGCGAGTCAAAACCAAGAGGAGGAAGGCTGTAGCTCACCAGCCAGTCCACACCCAAGAGGAGGAAGACTGTAGTCCACCATAGCAGTCAACCAGATGGGTGAAGGCTGTAGTCAATACCAAGCCAGTCAAAACCAAGAGGAGGAAGACTGTAAGTTCACCAAGTCCAGTCAAACTCAGGCAGGAGAAAGGCTGTATTCACCAAGCCCCAGTCAAACCAAAGATGGAGGCAAGGCTGTCCGTCACCAAGCCAGTCCACCCAGGAGGAGATAAGGGCTGTAGTCATCCAAGCCAGTCAAACCAAGAGGAGGAAGACTGTAGTACCAACCAGCAGTCTAACCAAGAGGGAGGAAGACTGTCTCTCACCAAGCCAGTTCAAAACCAGGTATGAGGAAGGCTGTAGGTCACCAAGCCAGCGTCAAACCAGAGGGAGGAAGACTTTAGTCACCAAGCCGATTCAAACCCAGGAGAGGAATGACTGTAGTCACAAGCCAGTCAAACCAGGAGGAGGGAAGGCTGTATTCACAAAGCCAGCAAAACCAGGAGAGGGAAAGACTGTGTAGTTAGTCACCAAGCCAGTCACACCACGGAGGAGGACAGTCTGTAGTTCACCATAGCCAGTCAAACCAAGAGGAGGAAAGACTGTAGACACCAAGCCAGGTTCAATACCAGAAGGAGAAAGGCTCTGTAGTCACCAAGCCAGGTCAAATCCCGGATGAGGAAGGCTGTAGTCAACCAACCCCAGTCCACACCAAGAGTAGAAGTGCGCTGTAGTCTAGACCCCAAGCTCAAGTCAAACCTAGGAGGAGGAAGGCTGTAGTCACCAAGCCACTTCAAATCCAGGAGGAGGAAAGACTGTAGTCCATCCTAAGCCAGTCAATACCACGGGAGGGAAGACTGTATTCACCAAGCCAGTCAAACCAGGAGGAGCGAAGCTGTGTAGTCACCAATGCCAGTCAAACCAGGAGGAGGAAGACGTGTAGTCACTCCAAGCCCAGTCATCTAATCCAAGATGGAAGAAAGCTTACAGTCTACACCAAGCCAGTCAAAACCAGGAGGAGGCAAGACTGTAGTCCGAACAGCCAGTCCAAACCCAGAGGAGGAAGGACTGTAGTCACCAAGCCAGTAAAACCAGGAGGAGGAAGGCTGTAGTCACCAAGCATGTCAATACCAAGAGGAGGAAGGCTGTAGTCACCAAGCCAGTCAAAACCAGGAGGATGGAGACTGTAGACCACCAAGCCAGTCAGAACCAAGAGGAGATAAGGCTGTAGTCAACCTAGTGCCCGCTCAAACTCAAGAGGAGCGAGAAGACTGTAGTCACACCAGCCAGTCAAACCCAGGAGGGAGGAAAAGGCTGTAGCGTCACCAAGCCAGTCAAACCCAAGATGATCGAAGACTGTAGTCACAAGCCAGTCACACCCAGGAGGAGGACAGTCTGTTAGTACAACCAAGCCCAGTCAACACCATCGAGGAGGAAGGCTGTGTTATTATGGTTAGTGCTTCTTGTTTTATTTGGTTAATATAACCAGCCAGACCTCCCAAATGAAACGTACTTTCAATCACTCACAGCCTGATGTTTGTCCAGCCAACCCCCCCCCATCCGCCTCTCATGCAATGCCCTCCGTTAAGAAGAAGAAGTTCTCATGCTATACCCATTCATCCTCTCTGCCTCTTCCCGTTAAGTTAGAACGGTTTCTCATGCCTACCCCATCATCACTCTCTGCCTCCGCTCCTAAGTGTAGAAAGTCTCATTGCTGCTATCTCATCATCCTATCTGCCCTACGTTAAGTAAAAGGTTCCATGCTACCTATCATCACTCTCTGGTGCCCTCCGTGTAAGTAGAAACGGTTCTCATGCTACCCAATCCATCCCTCTCTGCCCTTCCGTTCAGTAGAAAGGTTCTCGAATGCTACCCATCAATCCTCTATAGCCCTCCGTTAAGCTAGGAAATCGGTTCTCCATGCTACCCATCATCCCTCTCTAGCCCTCCGTTTAAGTAGAAAGGTTCTCATGCTACCACATCATCCTCCACTTGAGCCACAGTTCCCCCTAGTTTCACACACTTCAAGGTGCTGACACACCACACCACACACCAGTGTCCACACACACACACACACACACAACACACACACCACACACACAACATCTCTCATGTGGAAGATATTTATAATGCCCCTCACTTGGGACACTGGGAGGATCTACTCCAAACACCGTGTAGCTATACAGAGCTTTCCTGGTGTGATATGTCAGAATGGGAATCCCAACACTGTACCAATACAGAGCTCCTGGTGTGTTGTCACACATAATGGAACCACAATACTGGTTACCAATACAATCTGAGCTCCTGGGTGTGTTGTCAGAATGAAACACTAACACTGTACCCATACAGAGCTCCTGGGTGTGTGTGGCAGAATGGAACACAACACTTTTGGGGGTACCAATACAGAGGCTCCTGGTGTGTTGTCAGAATGGAACACAACACTGTAACCAATACACGAAGTCCTGGTGTGTTGTCAGAATGGAACACAACACTGTACCATATACAGAGCTCCGGGGTGTTTTCATAAGGAGACACACAACACGGTAACCAATACAGAGCTCCTGGTGTTTTGTTCAGACTGGAACAACACAAACACTGTACCAATACAATACTCCCTGGTGTGTGTTTTGTCATACATGAACACAACACTGTTACCAATAACGAGCTCCTGTGTGTTGTCAAGAATGGAAAACACAACAGTAGACAGATCAACCTCAGCCCACCTGCAAACACTGTGGTTTTAAACACCGTGTAACAATAGCAGAAAGAGGGTACCATTCAAACTACTGCTGTCTGTCCCTCATGTCCGACCCCCTCATCTCCTGTCTCCCCCTCAACTGGCAGCAGAATGGGAGAAAAACTCCCCAAATACCGGTGTGTGCCCAAAGCTTATAGCCGTCATACCCAAGAAAGACCGACAGGCTTGTAATCGCTGCACAAGGTGCTTCAACAAAGTACTGTAGTAAAGGGTCCTGAATAACTTATGTAAATGTGATATTTCCAGTTTTTATTTGTATGTAACATTTGGCAAAGATTTCTACTTACCCTGTTTTTCTTTGTCATTGTATGAGGGGAAAAAAAAAACGATTTAATCAATTTTGAGAATAAGGCTATGTAACTTACCAAAATGTGGAAAAAGTCAAGGGGGTCCGAAGACTTTCCGAATGCACGTAGTGCGGCCAATCCTTTTGACCAGGACGCTAAATAGGGTGGCATTCAAGGCTAATCTATATAGGCCTGTGTCATCCTGTCAGCCCTATTCTCTATTGGTGGCAGGTGTCACCTTATATGTCACGGGAAGATTGGAGGGCCTGAATTAGACGAGGTTGTGTTCGTTAAACGAGAGAAAGAGAAAAACAAAATCTCACATGCCTTTCTGTACCGTCCCCCCACTCCACTCCCTCTCCTCCCTCTACCTCCCTTCGCCACTCCCTCCCTACCTACCCTCCCTTCACCTCCATTTCCTCCCTTCCCTCCCTCACCTCCAATCTCGAACAGCAGGAGTAAGAGCTGGGTTTTTTATCAGCCGTCAACCTTTCTCTCCACCAACCTCAAACCACTACAGGACGGAAAGGGACAGCACGGACAGAGGTGAAAGACCAAAGAGAGGTTGACAGAGGAGAGAGAGAAAATATGAGAGTAGTCTAGAAGGGAGTCCTGTAGAGAGATCTGAGTGTTTGTGCTCTGGAGAGAGATTGGCTTGAGCGGTTGTCCTGGAGATTGATCTGAGGGGTTGTCTTGGAGAGAGATCTGAGTGGTTGTCCTGAAAGATTGAGATCGTGAGTGGTTGTACGGTAGATGAGATCTAGATGGTTGTCCTGAAGAGAGTTCTGAGTGGTTATGTCAGAAGAGAGAGCTCTGAGTGGTTGTCCTGGAGAGAGATCTGAGTGGTTAGTCCCCTGAAGAGGAAGAGAGATCTGAGTGGTTGTATGGAGAGAGATCTGGATGTGGTTGTCCTGAAGAGAGATCTGAGTGGTTAGTCCTGGAGAGAGATCCTGAGTGGTTGTCCTGAAGAGAGATTCTGAGGTGGTTCGTCCTGAAGAGAGGATCATGAGTGGTTTTTGTCTGGAGAGGAGATCTGCGTGGTTGTCTCTGAGATCTGGAGTGGAAGAGAGATCTGAGTGGTTGTCCCTGGAGAGAGATCTGAGTGTTGTCCGAAGAGGAGGAAGAGAGATCTGAGTGGTTGTCCCTGGAGAGAGATCTGAGTGGTTGTCCTGAAGAGAGATCTGATGGTTGTCCTGGCCTGAGAGATCTGAGTGGTTGTCCTGGAGAGAGATCTGAGGGTTTGTCCTGCTAGTTGACAAGATAGTAGCTACTCACAACAGGCCATATTGCTGGATGGTCTGCAGGATTGTGTTTAGATGTATATCATTAGTTTAGTATTATATAGTAGTAGTAGTAGTGTAGTAGTAAATAGTATGCAGTAATAACTACTAGCAGGTAGTAGTAGTAGTAATAATACTTAGCAGTAGTAGTAGCAATAGTAGTAGTAGTAGTAATATAAATAAAATAATAATAATAAGTAGTAGTAGTAGTAATAATAATAGTAGCAGTAGTCAGTAGTAGCAGTAGTAGCAGTAGTTAGTAATAATAGTAGTAGTATCGTAGCAGTAGTAGTAGTAATAGTAGCCGAGTTGTAGTAGTAGTAGTATCAGTAGTAGTAGCAGTAGTAATAAGTAGATAATAGTATAATAATAGTAGTAGTAGTAGTAAGTAGTATAGCAGTAGTAATAGTAGTAGTAGTCGTATGTAGTAAGCAGCAGTAGTAGTAGTAAGTGTAGTAGTAATAGTAGTAGTTAGTAGTCGTAGTAGTTAGTATAGTAGTAGTAGTAGCAGCAGTAGTAGTAGTAGTAGTAAGTAGTAGTAGTAGTAGTCGTAGTAGTAGTAGTAGGCAGCAGTAAGTAGTAGTAATAAGTAGTAATAGTATGGGGAGGTTAGGGGAGGGTATAAGGTTACGAATATTATAAAATGGTAGCTACTCACACAGGCATGTTTGCTGGATGGTCTGCAGGATGTGTTTGGCAGGGACCAGGAGTCTATAAGGCTATCGTAGATCACATCTCCTCTGTAGGTGGTCTCCCACCACATCAAATACCTGACACAGCACCGTGGCAGGCTGTGTACCTCCAAACGGCAGGGTACTAGGGCTGACAGGGTACTCTGGATACAACTGTCCGAGAGATTCAGAGTCCTGAGGAGAGGAGAGAGGGGGGGAGAAGGTGGGAGGGCGAGAGGGTGGAGGGGGATAGGAGAGGGGAGGGGAGGGGGAGAGGAGAGGAGAGGAAGAGGGGGGGAGAGAGAGAGGTGGGGGGAGGAGAGAGGAGGAGGATGAGGTTAGATACACCACATACAAAGGTTCATTCCAACAGACCATTTAACCTTCAACAATGTTTTCATCAGAAGGTAGAAAGAACTGTCACCCATTTTCCACAAAAGACAAACAGAACACACTAGTTCTGAGGGCTGACTGTCTGCCAGTGAAACAGAGGTGCAAAAAAGAGTCCAGTGGGCTGGGCAGAGAAACACCAGAGCTGAGCATAGAAGACCAGTGGGTTAAATATATGAGGCGAGTCTCTCTCGTCTCTCTCTCAGTCTCTCTCTCCGTCTCTCTCTCTCTCTCCGTCTCTCTCTCGTCTCTCCTCTCCATCCATCTCTCTACCCCACATCTCTCTCTCTCTCGTCTCTCCTCTGTCTACTCTCTCTCTACTCTCTCATGCACTCTCTACTCTCTCTCTCTCTCTCTCCTCTCTCTCTCTCTCTCTCTCTACCTCTCTCTCCCTCCTCCTCTCTCTTACCTCTTCGACTCTCTCTCTCTCTCTCTCAGCAGAGCAGGACAGTCTCTCCTCGAGAGGAGGCAGGCCCACTGACTGTTCTCATCCTACCCATCTCTCGTAAAGCCCTCTCCTCTAAATCATTCTCATCTCTTCTCTACTTAGGGCCTAGCTCTCTCCGCTTCTACTCTCAGTAACCCGTTGAGGAGGCAGGTGGCCAGCTGTCTTTGTCCTGAAAGCCCTTACCGATTCCCTCGGCACCTCATTATGCCCAATACAACCAGCTGTCTGCCTGCCTAGTAAACTCCTTCAGGAATATGCAGTAGACCTCTAGTAACACTATCAGCCCAATAATGAAACATAGCCATAGAGGCAATACCATAGGGGCAACGTCCCAAATGACACACCTATTTCCACTGCTTTTTGACCTGAGCCATTAGGATGTACGACATCCCATAGGGTTATCTGGTCTAAAGTATAGTGCACTATATATGGTAAATATAAGGGTGCCACTTCACTGTGACGCAAGATTCTGACTCAAAAATCACAAGCATGGCTCTGCTGCACTAGGAGAGTATATTCCATGCTCTATGACTCACCATTCACAGCATGGCTCTTGCTGCACTAGGAGAGAATATTCCTGCTCTAGTGACTCACCATCACAGCATGGCTCTGCTGCACTAGGAGAGAATAATTCCTGCTCTATGGACTCACCATCACAGCATCTGGCGCTGCATGCACTACGGAGAGAAATATTCCTGCTCAATGACAGATTGACATGTTTATATCTCCACACAGCTGCTACAGTGGGACAACAATACTGTAGCTAGCTGAAAAATGCAGGCTGGGCACGGCCAGTATTAGTGCTAAGCTATCAGATGGAGAGGGAGTGGAGGGACGGCCAGTATTAGTGCTAAGCTATCAGATGGAGAGGGAGTGGAGGGACGGCCAGTATTAGTGCTAAGCTATCAGATGGAGAGGGAGTGGAGGGACGGCCAGTATTAGTGCTAAGCTAATCAGATGTTCTCTGGGTGGATATGTGAGGCATGTGGTTGGCAGAGGGAGTGGAGGGAGGGAGAGTAAACTCGGTAAACAGGACACTACTGAGGACAGAGGGAGTGGAGGGAGGGACAGTATAACAGGACACTACTGAGGGCAGAGGGAGTGGAGGGAGGGACAGTATAACAGGAACACTACTGAGGTGCAGAGGGAGTGGAGGGAGGGGACAGTATAACAGACACTACTGAGGGCAGAGGGAGTGGAGGGAGGGGAGGGACAGTATAACAGGACACTACTGAGGACAGAGGGAGTGGAGGGAGGGGGACAGTATAACAGGACACTACTGAGGGCAGAGGGAGTGGAGGGAGGGAGGGAGGGAGAGTATAACAGGACACTACTGAGGGCAGAGGGAGTGGAGGGAGGGAGGGAGGAGTAAACAGGACACTACTGAGGGCAGAGGGAGTGGAGGGAGGGACAGTATAACAGGACACTACTGATGGGCAGAGGGAGTGGAGGGAGGGACAGTATAACAGGACACTACTGAGGGCAGAGGGAGTGGAGGGAGGGAGGGACAGTATAACAGGACACTACTGAGGGCAGAGGAGTGGAGGGGAGGGACAGTATAACAGGACACTACTGAGGGCAGAGGGAGTGGAGGGAGGGACAGTATAACAGGACACTACTGAGGGGCAGAGGGAGTGGAGGGAGGGGACAGTATAACAGGACACTACTGAGGGCAGAGGGAGTGGAGGGAGGGGGGAGTGGAGGGAGGGACAGTATAACAGGACACTACTGAGGGCAGAGGGAGTGGAGGGAGGGACAGTATAACAGGACACTACTGAGGGCAGAGGGAGTGGAGGGAGGGACAGTATAACAGGGACACTACTGAGGGCAGAGGGAGTGGAGGGAGGGAGAGTATAACAGGACACTACTGAGGGCAGAGGGAGTGGAGGGAGGGACAGTATAACAGGACACTACTGAGGGCAGAGGGAGTGGAGGGAGGGACAGTATAACAGGACACTACTGAGGGCAGAGGGAGTGGAGGGAGGGAGGGCAGGTATAAACAGGACACTACTGAGGTGCAGAGGGAGTGGAGGGAGGGACAGTATAACAGGACCTACTGAGGGCAGAGGGAGTGGAGGGAGGGACAGTATAACAGGACACTACTGAGGGCAGAGGAGTGGAGGGAGGGAGGGAGAGTTATAACAGGACACTACTGAGGGCAGAGGGAGTGGAGGGAGGGACAGTATAACAGGACACTACTGGGGGCAGAGGGAGTGGAGGGAGGACAGTATAATATAACAGGACACTACTGAGGCAGAGGGAGTGGAGGGAGGGACAGTATAACAGGACACTACTGAGGGCAGAGGGAGTGGAGGGAGGGACAGTATAACAGGACACTATGAGGAGGGACAGGGAGTGGAGGGAGGGACAGTATAACAGGACACTACTGAGGGCAGAGGGAGTGGAGGGGAGGGACAGTATAACAGGACACTACTGAGGACAGAGGGAGTGGAGGGAGGGACAGTATAACAGGACACTACTGAGGGCAGAGGGAGTGGAGGGAGGGAGGGACAGTATAACAGGACACTACTGAGGGCAGAGGGAGTGGAGGGAGGGACAGTATAAACAGGACACTACTGAGGGCAGAGGGAGTGGAGGGAGGGGCGTATCGACAGACACTACTGAGGGCAGAGGGAGTGGAGGGAGGGACAGTATAAAAGGACACTACTGAGGAACAGAGGGAGTGGAGGGAGGGACAGTATAACAGGACAACTACTGAGGACAGAGGGAGGGAGGGAGGGACAGTATAACAGGACACTACTGAGGGCAGAGGGAGTGGAGGGAGGGGAGGGACAGTATAACAGGACACTACTGAGGGCAGAGGGAGTGGAGGGAGGGACAGTATAACAGGACACTACTGAGGGCAAGGGAGTGGAGGGAGGGACAGTATAACAGGACACTACTGAGGGCAGAGGGAGTGGAGGGAGGGACAGTATAACAGGGACACTACTGAGGGCAGAGGGAGTGGAGGGAGGGACAGTATAACAGGACACTACTGAGGGCAGAGGGAGTGGAGGAGGGACAGTATAACAGGACACTACTGAGGGCAGAGGGAGTGGAGGGAGGGACAGTATAACAGGACACTACTGAGGGCAGAGGGAGTGGAGGGAGGGACAGTATAACAGGACACTACTGAGGGCAGAGGGAGTGGAGGAGGGAGGGACAGTATAACAGGACACTACTGAGGGCAGAGGGAGTGGAGGGAGGGACAGTATAACAGGACACTACTGAGGGCAGAGGGAGTGGAGGGAGGGAGGGACAGTATAACAGGACACTACTGAGGGCAGAGGGAGTGGAGGGAGGACAGTATAACAGGACACTACTGAGGGCAGAGGGAGTGGAGGGAGGGACAGTATAACAGGACACTACTGAGGACAGAGGAGTGGAGGGAGGGACAGTATAACAGGACACTACTGAGGAGCAGAGGGAGTGGAGGGAGGGACAGTATAACAGGACACTACTGAGGGCAGAGGGAGTGGAGGGAGGGACAGTATAACAGGACACTACTGAGGACAGAGGGAGTGGAGGGAGGGACAGATACAGACACTACTGAGGGCAAGAGGGAGTGGAGGGACAGTATAACAGGACACTACTGAGGGCAGAGGGAGTGGAGGGAGGGAGGGACAGTATAACAGGACACTACTGAGGGCAGAGGGAGTGGAGGGAGGGACAGTATAACAGGACACTACTGAGGCAGAGGGAGAGGGAGGGGAGGGTATAACAGGACAGTATAACAGGACACTACTGAGACAGTATAACAGGACACTACTGAGGAGAGGAGTGGAGGGAGGGACAGTATAACAGGACACTACTGAGGGCAGAGGGAGTGGAGGGAGGGACAGTATACAGGACACTACTGAGGGCAGAGGGAGTGGAGGGGAGGGACAGTATAACAGGACACTACTGAGGGGCAGAGGGAGTGGAGGGAGGGACAGTATAACAGGACACTACTGAGGCAGAGGGAGTGGAGGGAGGGACAGTATAACAGGACACTACTGAGGGCAGAGGGAGTGGAGGGAGGGACAGTATAACAGGACACTACTGAGGGCAGAGGGAGTGGAGGGAGGGACAGTATAACAGGACACTACGAGGACAGAGGGAGTGGAGGAGGGAGGGACAGTATAACAGGACACTACTGAGGACAGAGGGAGTGGAGGGGAGGGACAGTATAACAGGACACTACTGAGGGCAGAGGGAGTGGAGGGAGGGACAGTATAACAGGACACTACTGAGGGCAGAGGGAGGGGAGGGAGGGACAGTATAACAGGACAATACTGAGGGCAGAGGGAGTGGAGGGAGGGACAGTATAACAGGACACTACTGAGGGCAGAGGGAGTGGAGGGAGGGACAGTATACAGGACACTACTGAGGGCAGAGGGAGTGGAGGGAGGGACAGTATAACAGGACACTACTGAGGGCAACAGAGGAGTGGAGGGAGGGACAGTATAACAGGACACTACTGAGGACAGAGGGAGTGGAGGGAGGGAGGGACAGTATAGAGGGGAGTGGAGGGAGGGACAGTATAACAGGACACTACTGAGGGCAGAGGGAGTGGAGGGAGGGACAGTATAACAGGACACTACTGAGGGCAGAGGGAGTGGAGGGAGGGACAGTAATAACAGGACACTACTGAGGACAGAGGGAGTGGAGGGAGGGACAGTATAACAGGACACTACTGAGGACAGAGGGAGTGGAGGGGAGGGACAGTATAACAGGACACTACTGAGGGCAGAGGGTGGGTGGAGGGTATAACAGGGACACTGAGGGCAGAGGTATAAGGGAGGACACTACTGAGGGACACTACTGAGGGGCAGAGGGAGGGGGGAGGGACAGTATACAGGACACTACTGAGGGCAGAGGGAGTGGAGGGGAGGGAGACAGTATAACAGGACACTACTGAGGGCAGAGGGAGTGGAGGGAGGGACAGTATAACAGGACACTACTGAGGGCAGAAGGGAGTGAGGGAGGGACAGTATAACAGGACCACTGAGGGCAAGAGGGAGTGTAGGGAGGGGACAGTATAACAGGACACTACTGAGGACAGAGGGAGTGGAGGGAGGGACAGTATAACAGGACACTACTCGAGGGCAGAGGAGTGGAGGGGAGGGACAGTATAACAGGACACTACTGAGGGCAGAGGGAGTGGAGGAGGGACAGTATAACAGGACACTACTGGAGGAGAGGGAGTGAGGGGAGGGACAGTATAACAGGACACTACTGAGGGGCAGAGGGAGTGGAGGGAGGGACAGTATAACAGGACACTACTGAGGGCAGAGGGAGTGGAGGGAGGGAGGGACAGTATAACAGGACACTACTGAGGGCAGAGGGGAGGGAGGGAGGGACAGTATAACAGGACACTACTGAGGGCAGAGGGAGTGGAGGGAGGGCACAGTATAACAGGACACTACTGAGGGCAGAGGGAGTGGAGGGAGGGACAGTATAACAGGACACTACTGAGGGCAGAGGGAGTGGAGGGAGGGACAGTATAACAGGACACTACTGAGGGCAGAGGGAGTGGAGGGAGGGACAGTATAACAGGACACTACTGAGGGCAGAGGGAGTGGAGGGAGGACAGTATAACAGGACACTACTGAGGGCAGAGGGAGTGGAGGGAGCGAGGGACAGTATAACAGGACACTACTGAGGGCAGAGGGAGTGGAGGGAGGGACAGTATAACAGGACACTACTGAGGGCAGAGGGGAGGAGTGGAGGGAGGGACAGTATAACAGGACACTACTGAGGGCAGAGGGAGTGGAGGGAGGGACAGTATAACAGGACACTACTGAGGGCAGAGGGAGTGGAGGGAGGGACAGTATAACAGGACACTAAGGGCTGTGGAGGAAGTCTCTTAGAACGAGGCTAGCTATGGGAGTTTCGTTGTGTAGTTCATGGTGTGTACAGAACAATGCATGGACGTATCTGTGTCTACACGAGTATGTGTCTACGCTGTGTGTGTGTATGATTGGGTTATTACTTCAGGGCGATGTCTGCCTGCCTGTCTGGTGCCGCTAACAGTCACTACTGTCTGTCTGTCTGTCTGTCTGTCCTGTCTGTCTGTATGTCTGTATGTACTGAGGGCAGAGGGTGTGTGAGTGTGTGGGTCAGTATAGGGGGCACAGTGCTAGTTCCCAGGGTGACTGAGTTACAACAGGATTATAACAACACTGCACGCTGCACTGCATCCATTCCGTATGTGTGTGTCGCCAGTCCTCCCCAGGTGTCCCTACTGAGGCCAGAGGCTGCCCTCCTCGCCCTCTGTCACAGGACACTACTGAGAAAGAGAGAGGGGAGGAGAGGAGGGAGGAGAGAGGGGAGGAGAGAGACAGGGGGGAGAGAGAACATAGGCGGCTCTCTTTATCTGGCTCTAATCTCACTTTGATGCTGTCTAGGGATTTCAGCACAATTTAATTATGTTATGATTTCAGTGCAGGGGATTTCTCTGCTCCAGGACGTGTGAGGGCTGTTACTGTATAGAGTTTGGCCCAGTGTTAACGTCTAGGAAAAAGGTCTAACTCTGCTAGCTAGGTTTTACATTTCACACACCCATTCATTCTACTATGATTACCCAGGTTCAAAAATGTTGTCATTACCGTATAACTAGGGTTTTTTTTTGGAGAGCAGAGGGTGATGTCATTACCGTATAGGGTTTGTGAGGCAAGAGGGTGATGTCGTTACCGTATAGGGTTTGGAGAGCAGAGGGTGATGTCGTTACCGTTAGAGGGTTTGGGGGGCACAGGCATCTATGGTGATGTCATTACCGTATAGGGTTTGGAGAGGCAGAGGGTGATGTCATTACCGTATAGGGTTTGGAGAGGCAGAGGGTGATGTCATTACCCACCTATAGGGTTTGGAGAGGGCAGAGGTGATGTCATTACGGAGTATAGGGTTTTTGGAGAGGCAGAGCAGGGGGTGATGTCATTACCGTATAGGGTTTGGAGAGGCAGAGGGTGATGTCATTACCGTAGAGGGTTAGGAGAGGCAGAGGGTGATGTCATTACCGTATAGGGGTTTGGAGAGGCAGAGGGTGATGTCATTACCGTATAGGGTTTGGAGAGGCAGAGGGTGATGTCATTACCGTATAGGGTTTGGAGAGGGCAGAGGGTGATGTCATTACTCCGTATAGGGGTTTGGAGAGGCAGAGGGTGATTCATTACCGTATAGGGTTTGGAGAGGCAGAGGGTGATGTCATTACCGTATAGGGTTTGGGAGAGGCAGAGAGGGTGATGTCATTACCGTATAGGGTTTGGAGAGGCAGAGGGTGATGTCATTACCGTATAGGGTTTTGGGGTGATGTCAGGGCAGGTTTTGGGTGATGTGTCATTACCGTATAGGGTTTGGAGAGAGGCAGAGGGTGATGTCATTACCGTATAGGGGTTTGGAGAGGCAGAGGGTGATGTCATTACCGTATAGGGTTTGGAGAGGCAGAGGGTGATGTCATTACCGTATAGGGGTTTGGAGAGGCAGAGGGTGATGTCATTACCGTATAGGGTTTGGAGAGGCAGAGGGTGATGTCATTACCGTATAGGGTTTGGAGAGGCAGAGGGTGATGTCATTACCGTATAGGGTTTGGAGAGGCAGAGGGTGATGTCATTACCGTATAGGGTTTGGACTCCACAAAATGTCATGGTGGTCCATTTTTTTTTTTACAGTGATTTGGTGGTCCCCAGAACGCACACCACAGACAGACACACACTTGTCTTTTTCTCAGCTATTCTCCCCAGACTGTGTGTTTACCATGTAGTCATGGATACAGAGGCCTGTAGAACGATGCCATTGTAGAGGCTGTCCGGAGGACTCCAACTCTCTCTCCTTCTCCACGCTTCACAAAATAACACTGGCAAGCCCCGCTACTTCTCTCTACAGGATATTGAACAGTCTGCTGGAAAAAACAGGCTACAACCCCAAAGGGCACCCTATTCTAAAACAGGCTACACCCCAAATGGCACCCTATTCTAAAACAGGCTACACCCCAAATGGCACCCTATTCTAAAACAGGCTACACCCCAAATGGCACCCTATTCTAAAACAGGCTACACCCCAAATGGCACCCTATTCTAAAACAGGCTACACCCCTAAAACAGCTACACCCCAAGGGCACCCTATTCTAAAACAGGCTACACCCCAAATGCCCCCAAAGGGCCAGTAAGGGTTTCTGGTGAAAAGTGGTGTCCTTCGTAGGGAATATGGTGCCATTTGGGATGCTGACTGCGCTTCACACTCTGTTTTTCTTCCCCCTCTGTCTGATTTCTCTGGTTGTATTATATGAATGTCCCATAGTTCCTCTGTCCCATAGTACATTCTTTACTGTCATGTTATGTTGGAATAAACCTGTCATGTCGGAATAAGCCTTTCATGTCATATTGGAATAAGCCTGTCATGTCACGTTGGAATAAGCCTGTCATGTTGGAATAAACCTGTCATGTCACGTTGGAATAAGCCTGTCATGTTGGAATAAACCTGTCATGTCACGTTGGAATAAGCCTGTCATGTTG
Source organism: Coregonus suidteri (assembly GCA_036851935.1). Lineage (NCBI taxonomy): Eukaryota > Metazoa > Chordata > Actinopteri > Salmoniformes > Salmonidae > Coregonus > Coregonus suidteri. The sequence goes on along the minus strand of CM072252.1, from coordinate 4,029,696 downwards.
GAATAAACCTGTCATGTCATGTTGGAATAAGCCTGTCATGTTGGAATAAACCTGTCATGTCACGTTGGAATAAGCCTGTCATGTTGGAATAAACTTGTCATGTCATGTTGGAATAAGCCTGTCATGTTGGAATAAACCTGTCATGTTGGAATAACCCTGTCATGTCACGTTGGAATAAGCCTGTCATGTCACGTTGGAATAAGCCTGTCATGTCACGTTGGAATAAGCCTGTCATGTTGGAATAACCCTGTCATGTCATGTTGGAATAAGCCTGTCATGTTGGAATAAGCCTGTCATGTTGGAATAAGCCTGTGATGTCATGTTGGAATAACCCTGTGATGATAATGATAATGGCGCCGGAGGGGATGGCTGCCGTTTTACCGGCTCCTAACCAACTGTGCTATTTTGTTAGTTTTTTCACATTGTTTGTAACTTATTTTGTACATAATGTTGCTGCTTCCGTCTCTTATGACCGAAACGAGCTTCTGGACATCAGAACAATTATTATAGTATATAAAACCTACAGGTCAGTAACAGTGTATTATTATAGTATATAATATCAGTGTATTATTATAGTATATAATATCAGTGTATTATTATATAAAACCTACAGGTCAGTAACAGTGTATTATTATAGTATATAAAACCTACAGGTCAGTAACAGTGTATTGTTATATTATACAACCGGTAAGCGCCTACTGCCTAAAACCATGTGTCCAACACCTCAGAAGTTAAGTACCAGTATGTGTCTGTCTTCCTTGGAGGGATGTGTAATTGGAGTTATCCTGGGTTATTTAAGTAGTCGTGTTTGTATTTATATTTATTATGGATCCCCATTAGCTGCTGCCTTGGGGTCCGGCAAAATTAAGGCAGTTATACAAAGCATTTCACGTTTGTATTCAACGCATGTGACAAATAAAATATGATGTGTTAAGTGTTATAGTCATTTCAGTCGCTGTAGTAGCTGACGTCTATAGTGTTGAGTCATCCGCATACATAGACACACTGGCTTTACTCAAAGTCAGTGCCATGACGTTAGTAAATATTGAAAAAATTAAGGGGCCTAGACAGCTGCCCTGGGGATTTCCTGATTCTACCTGGATTATGTTGGAGAGGCTTCCATTAAAGAACACCCTCTGTGTTCTGTTAGACAGGTAACTCTTTATCCACAATATAGCAGGGGGTGTAAAGCAATAACACATACAGTACCAGTCAAAAGTTTGGACACACCTACTCATTCAAGGGTTTTTCTTCATTTTTACTATTTTCTACATTGTAGAATAATAGTGAAGACATCAAAACTATGAAATAACACATATGGAATCATGGAGTAACCAAAAAAGTGTTAAACAAATCAAAATATATTTCAAATTTGAGATTCTTCAAATAGCCACCCTTTGACTTGATGACAGCTTTGCACACTCTTGGCATTCTCTCACAAATTTCATGAGGTAGTCACCTGGAATGCATTTCAAACAACAGGTGTGCCTTGTTAAAAGTTAATTTGTGGAATTTCTTAATGCGTTTGAGCCAATCAGTTGTTTTGTGACAAGGTAGGGGTGGTATACAGAAGATAGCCCTATTTGGTAAAAGACCAAGTCCATATTATGGCAAGAACAGTTCAAATAAGCAAAGAGAAATGACAGTCCATCATTACTTTAAGACATGAAGGTCAGTCAATACTGAACATTTCAAGAACTTTGAAAGTTTTCTTCAAGTGCAGTCACAAAAACCATCAAGCGCTATGATGAAACTGGCTCTCATGAGGACTGCCACAGGAAAGGAAGACCCAGAGTTACCTCTGCTGCAGAGGATAAGTTCATTAGAGTTAACTGTACCTCAGATTGCAGCCCAAATAAATGTTTCACAGAGTTCAAGTAACAGACACATCTCAACATCAAATGTTCAGAGGAGACTGCGTGAATCAGGCCTTCATGGTCGAATTGCTGCAAAGAAACCACTACTAAAGGACACTAATAAGAAGAAGAGAATTGCTTTGGGCCAAGAAACACGAGAAATTGACAATAGAGTTTTGCTTCCAACCGCTGTGTCTTTGTGAGACGCAGAGTACGTGAACGGATGATCTCCACATGTGTGGTTCCCATGGAGGAGGAGATGTGATGGTGTGCTTTGCTGGTGACACTGTCTGTGATTTATTTAGAATTCAAGGCACACTTAACCAGCATGGCTACCACAGCATTCTGCAGCGATACGCCATCCCATCTGGTTTGGGCTTAGTGGGACTATCATTTGTTTTTCAACAGGACAATGAACCAATACACCTCCAGGCTGTGTAAGGGCTATTTGACCAAGAAGGAGAGTGATGGAGTGCTGCATCAGATGACCTGGCCTCCACAATCACCCAACCTCAACCAAATTGAGATGGTTTGGAATGAGTTGGACTGCAAAGTGAAGGAAAAGCAGCCAACAAGTGCTCAGCATATGTGGGAACTCCTTCAAGACAGTTGGAAAACCATTCCTCATGAAGCTGGTTGAGAGAATGCCAAGAGTGTGCAAAGCTGTCATCAAGGCAAAGGGTGTCTACTTTCAAGAATCTAAAATCTAAAATATATTTTGATTTGTTTAACACTTTTTTGGTTACTACATGATTCCATATGTGTTATTTCATAGTTTCGATGTCTTGACTATGATTCTACAATGTCCAAAATAGTAAAAATAAAAGAAAACCTGAATGAGTAGTGTGTCCAGACTTTTCACTGGTATTATACGTTTTTCCAGCAGCAGACTGATTGATAATGTCAAAAGCCGCACTGAAGTCTAACAAAACAGCTCCCACAATCATTAATCATCAATTTCTCTCAGCCAATCATTATGTAGCCTTAAGGTAAAGCCATCACAGTTCACAACTTCACACAAATGGGAGAGCTCACACACACTCCAGTGATGGGTCCAATGAGAGGAGATCACACTCTCAGTCTAATGGGAGAGGAGATCACACTCTCTCAGTGATGGGTCTAATGGGAGAGGAGATCACACTCTCTCAGTGATGGGTCCAATGGGAGAGGAGATCACACTCTCTCAGTGATGGGTCTAATGGGAGAGGAGATCCCACTCTCTCAGTGATGGGTCTAATGGGAGATGAGCACCACAACCATACGGCCAGGCTCATGGAGTGCCCAAAATGACTACTTTTGACCACAGCCTTGGTTAAAAGTAGTGCACTATATAGGGAATAGGGTGCCATTTTGGGACGCAGCCCTTGGGCCCACTGGCACTCTGCTCTGTTCTGTTGTGAGCCTATCAGATTACTCCTCTACGTATCCTGTCTCCCCAGGTTAACCCTAGTTCAATGAATAATCAAATCAGATCCTTCTCCCTGAGGGGCTGTGTTTCACAACAGGTTTACTGCCTAAACGGACCCTGTTTTAAACCTGCCAAGGGTTTGTGTGTGTGTGTGTGTGTGTGTGTGTGTGTGTGTGTGTGTGTGTACATATTTTACTACATTATCAGGACCAGAATGTCCTGACAAGTCACCAGAATTACCTGAATTTGTTACAATGCTATTTTAGGTTTAGGGTTTGGGGTTAAGGTTAGGGTAAAGGTTAGGTTTCGGGTTAGGAGTTAGGGTTAGGTTTAGGGGTTAAGGTTAGAGTTAAGGGTTAGGGAGAACAGTATTTTGAATGGGAAGACATTTTTACTCCCCAAAAAGTCTTGAAAATTCACGTTAAATTCACACTGTGTGTGTGTGAGACCGTTTCAGTCCTGAGACGGGGAGGGAACCGGGGGGATGCTAAAACATTTATCCTCAACCAATCCACGTGCCTGATAGCGAATGAAACAATAATATTTTCTGGAGGTCACAACTCTTTGGTATTTGAATGGTGTTGACATGGTGCTATCTCAGGCCTGTGCAGTGTAGAGAGAGAGACTGCAGCACCCGGCCTCACCCTACTAGAATCTGAAGTCAAATGTCTACTGTTTGCTGACGATCTGGTGCTTCTGTCACCAACCAAGGAGGGCCTACAGCAGCACCTAGATCTTCTGCACAGATTCTGTCAGACCTGGGCCCTGACAGTAAATCTCATTAAGACAAAAATAATGGTGTTCCAAAAAAGGTCCAGTTGCCAGGACCACAAATACAAAATTCCATCTAGACACCGTTGCCCTAGAGCACACAAAAAATATACATACCTAGGCCTAAACATCAGCACCACAGGTAACTTCCACAAAGCTGTGAACGATCTGAGAGACAAGGCAAGAAGGGCCTTCTACGCCATCAAAAGGAACATACAATTTTACATACCAATTAGGATCTGGCTAAAAATACTTGAATCAGTTATAGAACCCATTGCCCTTTATGGTTGTGAGGTCTGGGGTCCGCTCACCAACCAAGAATTCACAAAATGGGACAAACACCAAATTGAGACTCTGCATGCAGAATTCTGCAAAAATATCCTCAGTGTACAACGTAAAACACCAAATAATGCATGCAGAGCAGAATTAGGCCGATACCGCTAATGATCAAAATCCAGAAAAGAGACGTTAAATTCTACAACCACCTAAAAGGAAGCGATTCCCAAACCTTCCATAACAAAGCCATCACCTACAGAGAGATGAACTTGGAGAAGAGTCCCCTAAGTAAGCTGGTCCTGGGGCTCTGTTCACAAACACAAACAGACCCCACAGAGCCCCAGGACAACAACATAATTAGACCCAACCAAATCATGAGAAAACAAAAAGAGAATTACTTGACACATTGGAAAGAATTAACAAAAAAACAGAGCAAACTGAATGCTATTTGGCCCTAAACAGAGAGTACACAGTGGCAGAATACCTGACCACTGTGACTGACCCAAACTTAAGGAAAGCTTTGACTATGTACAGACTCAGTGAGCATTGCCTTGCTATTGAGAAAGGCCGCCGTAGGCAGACCTGGCTCTCAAGAGAAGACAGGCTATGTGCACACTGCCCACAAAATGAGGTGGAAACTGAGCTGCACTTCCTAACCTCCTGCCAAATGTATGATCATATTAGAGACACATATTTCCCTCAGATTACACAGACCCACAAAGAATTCGAAAACAAATCCAATTTTGATAAACTCCCTTATCTACTGGGTGAAAAACCACAGTGTGCCATCACAGCAGCAAGATTTGTGACCTGTTGCCACAAGAAAAGGGCAACCAGTGAAGAACAAACACCATTGTAAATACAACCCATATTTATGTTTATTTATTTTCCCTTTTGTACTTTAACTATTTGCACATTGTTACAACACTGTATATATACATAATATGACATTTGAAATGTCTTTATTCTTTGAAACTTCTGAGTGTAATGTTTACTGTTAATATTTATTGTTTATTTCACTTTTTTTTACTAATCTACTTCACTTGCTTTGGCAATGTTAACACACGTTTCCCATGCCAATAAAGCCCTTAAATTGAAAATTGAATTGAATTGAAAGAGAAACTGAAAGAGAGGGAGCGTCTGTCCCAACAATGACAGCTGCCCATTGTGTCAAAGGGTGGCAGAGCAGACCTGGTTCTGCCCACGTTTAGCTGCAGAGGCAGTTTCAATAACCCTGGTCGCTGGCCATAGGGCTCTGGTCCAATAACCCTGGTCGCTGGCCACAGGGCTCTGGTCCAATAACCCTGGTCGCTGGCCACAGGGCTCTGGTCAATAACCCTGGTCGCTGGCCACAGGGCTCTGGTCCAATAACCCTGGTCGCTGGCCATAGGGCTCTGGTCCAATAACCCTGGTCGCTGGCCACAGGGCTCTGGTCAATAACCCTGGTCGCTGGCCATAGGGCTCTGGTCAATAACCCTGGTCGCTGGCCATAGGGCTCTGGTCAATAACCCTGGTCGCTGGCCACAGGGCTCTGTCAATAACCCTGGTCGCTGGCCACAGGGCTCTGGTCCAATAACCCAGGTCGCTGGCCATAGGGCTCTGGTCCAATAACCCTGGTCGCTGGCCAGACCTGGTCAACAGACTGGACCAGTCAACAGATCAGACCAACCAGTCAACAGATCGCTGGCCACAGGGCTCAGACCAGACCAGTCACCAGGTCAGACCAGACCATAGTCAACAGACCAGACCAGTCAACAGATCAGACCAGACCAGTCAACAGACCAGACCAGTCAACAGACCAGACCAGTCAACAGACCAGACCAGTCAACAGACCAGTCCAGTCAACAGACCAGACCAGACCAGTCAACAGACCAGACCAGTCCACCAGATCAGACCAGACCAGTCAACCAGACCAGTCCAGTCAACAGACCAGACCAGTCTGGACCATACCAGTCAACAGACCAGACCAGACCAGTCAACCAGACCAGTCAGTCAACAGACCAGACCAGTCAACAGATCAGACCAGTCCAGTCAACCAGACCAGTCAACAGATCAGACCAGACAGTCAACAGACCAGTCCAGTCAACAGACCAGACCAGTCCAGTCACCAGACCAGACCAGTCAACCAGACCAGGTCCAGCTCAACAGACCAGACCAGTCAACAGACTCAGACCAGTCCAGTCAACAGACCAGACCAGGTCACCAGAACCAGACCAGTCACAACAGACCAGACCAGTCAACAGACCAGACCAGTCAACAGACCAGACCAGTCAACAGATCAGACCAGACCAGTCAACAGACCAGTCCCAGTCAACAGACCAGACCAGTCAGTCAGACAGACCAGTCAACAGACCAGACCAGTCACAGACCAGACCAGTCAACAGACCAGACCAGACAACAGTCCAACAGACCAGACCAGTCAACAGACCAGACAGTCAACAGACCAGACCAGTCAACAGACCAGACCAGACCAGTCAACAGAACAGACCAGACTAGTCAACAGACCAGACCAGTCACCAGATCAGACCCACCAGACCAGTCAACAGACCAGACCAGTCAACAGAACAGACCAGACCAGTCAACAGACCAGACCAGTCAACAGACCAGACCAGTCAACAGATCAGACCAGACCAGTCAACCAGACCAGTCCAGTCAACAGACCAGACCAGTCAACAGACCAGACCAGTCCAGTCAACAGACCAGACCAGTCCAGTCAACAGACCAGACCAGTCAACAGACCAGACCAGTCCAGTCAACAGACCAGACCAGACCAGTCAACAGACCAGACCAGTCAACAGACCAGACCAGACCAGTCAACAGACCAGACCAGTCAGTCAACAGACTAGACCAGTCAACAGACCAGACCAGTCAACAGACCAGACCAGTCAACAGACCAGTCCAGTCAACAGACCAGACCAGTCAACAGACCAGACCAGTCCAGTCAAACAGACCAGACCAGAACCAGACCAGTCAACAGACAGACCAGACCAGTCAACAGACCAGACCAGTCAACAGATCAGAACCACACCAGTCAGACCAGTCCAGTCAACAGACCAGTCAACAGACCAGACCAGTCAACAGACCAGACCAGTCAACAGACCAGTCACCAGACCAGTCAACAGACCAGACCAGTCAACAGACCAGACCAGTCAACAGACCAGACCAGTCAACAGACCAGACCAGTCAACAGACCAGACCAGTCCAGTCAACAGACCAGACCAGTCAACAGACCAGACCAGTCAACAGATCAGACCAGACCAGTCAACAGACCAGACCACAGACCAGACCAGTCAACAGACCAGACCAGTCAACAGACCAGACCAGTCACCAGTCAACAGACCAGACCAGTCAACAGACCAGACCAGTCAACAGACCAGACCAGTCAACAGACCAGTCCAGTCAACAGACCAGACCAGACCAACAGACCAGACCAGTCCAGATCAGACCAACCAGTCAACAGACCAGACCAGTCAACAGTCAACAGACCAGACCAGTCAACAGACCAGACCAGTCCAGTCAACAGAGACAGACCAGACCAGTCAACAGACCAGACCAGACCAGTCAACAGACCAGACAGTCAACAGACCAGTCAACAGACCAGACCAGTCAACAGACCAGACCAGTCCAGTCAACAGACCAGACCACAGACCAGACCAGTCAACAGACCAGACCAGTCAACAGACCAGACCAGTCAACAGACCAGACCAGTCAACAGACCAGACCAGAACCAGACCAGACCAGACCAGTCAACAGACCAGACCAGACCAGTCAACAGACAGACC
>CM072252.1:3949103-4019103 GCA_036851935.1 Coregonus suidteri | reverse complement strand
AAATAGAGAGAGATACAGCCTCTATTGGGCCTATCAGAATTCTAGCTACTTCTGAAGAACATGTTGTGCCCTAGAAACTAATACGTAACCCTGTAAAGACGTTAGTTTATTATAAAAGCTAAGACGTTGATATGAAAACCTGTCGTTGAAATTACAAAGTCACTTGTGGAATATTACGTTTCTACATTTATGGAAAATAACTATTTTTGTACACCGTCTCTTTAAAAAACCGTCAGGTTTGTGATGACAACGTGCATCAGTCATTCATTCATTCTGTGATCATTGATCTCCTGAAGAAGCTGGCCCTTTTCCTTTCTATCTGTGTCCCTGAATGTTTGGATACACTGGTAAAGTTACCAGGTTGGTAGTTAGCTAGGTAATAAAGGTAACCATCCTCCTGATTACCTGATTGATCTCTGTCTCTCTGTCTTACTGTCTGTTGTCTGTCTCTCTCTGTCTACTCTGAGACCATCTCTCTGTCTCTCTCTCTCTCTCTGGGCTCTCTCTGAGGGACAACTCTCTCTAAAGAAGGCTCTCTTATCTCTCTCTCAAATCTCTCTCCTCTCTATCTCTCTCTCTCTCTCTCTCTCTCTCTTCTCTCTCTCTCTAGTCTCTCTCTCTCTCTCTCTCTCTCTCTCTCTCTCTCTCTCTCTCTCTGATTTCATACACAGCTGACATCGACTGCGTCGTCCAATAAGTACTTGTAATGCGACCCGGTAGGTTGAACCCAGCTGTACTACACACCAAGCAGACCCAAATACCCTTCAAGGCTTCAAGGCCGAGCTCTACTCCCTCACAACGCTCAAGTCCAATGGGATATTGGAGGAAAGAAAAGGGGTAATACTTGATACCCCTGTGGCACCTGCTGTATTTCTCTTGGTTTGGATTGAATGGTTCATGCTAATCTCTCTCACACTGACAACAGGGTTGAAACAAAAGACTGAAATCATCAAGTGTGGAATTCAAGTTTCCCTATAAAATCCAGTCCATTAATCAAAATCATAACCAAACCGGTAAACACCTTCTCCTTGCTATTGTCCCAAGTATGGAAAAGCCAAGGCTGGTTTCACTGAAGGGAATCAGGACCCCCTTTAGAAACTCAACAGTTAAGATGGAAAAGTGATTACAGAAACAGGTCTGAGGTGAACTGATGTCTCAGAAGTAGCTCGCTACGCTACTTTAAAACCAACACAAACTTCAAACTAATCTCAACTGCTCTTCAGAAACGCCGTCCCAAATGGCACCCTATTCTCTACATAGTGCACTACTTTTGAACAGAGCCCAGGGCACTATGTAGGGAATAGGGTGCCATTGGACTCTAGTCAAAACATAGTGCACTATAGGGAACAGTGTGCCATTCTCTGAGCCCAAGGTGCACTATATAGGGAATAGGGTGGCATTTGGTCTAAAGTAGTAGCCTTATAGGGAATAGTGGTGCCATTCTCTGTATCATGAGGCACTATATAGGGAACAGTCTGCCATGTCTGGTCTAAAGTAGTGCACTATATAGGGAATCTGTGCCATTCTCTAAGCAAAGTAGTGCACTATATAGGGAATAGGGTGCCATTCTCTGGTCTAAAGTTGTGCACTATATAGGGAATAGGGTGGCATTTGGGAGGTAGCCTTCCTCTCCAGTGGCTGAACGTATCATGAGGCAGTTAGAGAATGGCTCTGCCAGCTGTCTCCAGACTCTCCAACACAGCTCTGTGTACTAAGCAGAGCAGTGTATAAAGTAATCGCCTTCCCTCATCAACATCAAAGGCTCCCTCCCTCCTTCCAGTAAGCTGCCAGGCTCCGCTCGCTGTATCCCCCTTACAATACCTAGTGGGCTCCTGGCGTTCCGGTCAGTGATGGATTGGGGCTGAAGTCTGGGCTGTTGAAAGGAAGGTGTGTCTCCGGACGTCTCCACTGTGTGAAAGCTCTGCTGTGTCTGGGAAGTTGTTGGGGTCAAACCCAGCAGGATGTGACAACATGAGGTTCACGTGGGAGGAGCTGACTGATATCTGGGGGGTCCAGAGCCAGAGAAGGCTAGCGGAGGATGCCTGATGGCTGTAAACAAACAGGCAGACAGACCGACTGGCTGACTTTAATGAGCTTCATGGGGGGAAGAGATTCATGAGGGGAAGAGCTTCATGAGGGGAAGAGCTTCATGAGGGGAAGATCTTCATGAGGGGAAGAGCTTCATGGGGGAAGAGCTTCATGGGGGAAGAGCTTCATGAGGGGAAGAGCTTCATGGGGGGAGAGCTTCATGAGGGGAAGAGCTTCATGAAGGGAAGAGCTTCATGGGGGGAAGAGCTTCATGGGGGGAAGAGCTTCATGAGGGGAAGAGCTTCATGGGGGAAGAGCTTCATGAGGGGAAGAGCTTCATGGGGGAAGAGCTTCATGGGGGGAAGAGCTTCATGGGGGGAGAGCTTCATGGGGGGGAAGAGCTTCATGGGGGGAAGAGCTTCATGGGGGAAGAGCTTCATGGGGGGAAGAGCTTCATGAGGGGAAGAGCTTCATGGGGGGAAGAGCTTCATGGGGGAAGAGCTTCAGCTTCATGAGCTTCATGGGGGAAGAGCTTCATGAGGGGAAAGAGCTTCATGGGGGAAGAGCTTCATGGGGGAAGAGCTTCATGAAGGGAAGAGCTTCATGGGGGGAAGAGCTTCATGGGGGAAGAGCTTCATGAGGGGAAGAGCTTCATGGGGAAAGAGCTTCATGAGGGGAAGAGCTTCATGGGGGAAGAGCTTCATGGGGGAAGAGCTTCATGAGGGGAAGAGCTTCATGGGGGGAAGAGCTTCATGGGGGGAAGAGCTTCATGGGGGGAAGAGCTTCATGAGGGGAAGGGCTTCATGGGGGGAAGAGCTTCATGAGGGGAAGAGCTTCATGGGGGGAAGAGCTTCATGAGGGGAAGAGCTTCATGGGGGAAGAGCTTCATGGGGGGAAGAGCTTCATGGGGGGAAGAGCTTCATGGGGGGAAGAGCTTCATGGGGGGAAGAGCTTCATGGGGGAAGAGCTTCATGGGGGGAAGAGCTTCATGAGGGGAAGAGCTTCATGAGGGGAAGGAGCTTCATGAGGGGGAAGAGCTTCATGAGGGGAAGAGCTTCATGGGGGAGCTTCATGAGGGGAAGAGCTTCATGGGGGAACAGCTTCATGACAAGAGCTTCATGGGGGAAGAGCTTCATGAAGGGAGCTTCATTGGGGGGAAGAGCTTATGTGTTCATTACCTTCATGAGGGGAAGCACCTTCAACACTGTGTAGTGTTCATGACCTTGACAAGCACCAGATGGGGTGGAAGAGCTTCATGAGGGGAAGAGCTTCATGGGGGAGTCTCAGAGCTTGACATGAGCACCATAACACTGTGTAGGGTTCATTACCTTGACAAGCACCATAAGGGCTGTTCATTACCTTTGACAAGCAGCTTCATGAAAGCTTCATGGTTAAGAGCTTCATGGGTGTACCTTACCATGACAAGCACCATAACACTGTGTAGTGTTCATGGGGGAAGACTTCACCAAACCTGGGGGAAGAGCATGGTGGGACAAGCTTCATAAGAGCTTCATGTGTAGTGAGCTTCATTCACCTTCATGACAAGCAAGAGCTTCATGGGGGGAAGAGCTTCATGGGGGGAAAACACTTCATGGGGAAGACCTTGACAAGCACCATAACACTGTGTGAGAGTGTTCATTAAAGCCTTCATGGGGGGAAGAGCTTCATGGGGGGACGAGCTTCATAAAGAGCTTCATGTTCATTAGAGCTTCATGAGGGCAGAGCTTCATGGGGGAAGAGCATTACCTTGGGGAAGCAGCTTCATGGGGGGTAGAGCTTCATGGGGGAAGACTTCATGAGGGAAGTAGGGCTTCATGACGAGAGCTTCATGTTTCCTTGAGCTTCATGCACCACAAACACAATGATGGTGATCTGTTCATTAGAGAGGAGCAAGTGTCATTGCAAATGAGTGTTTCACACAGCTTGACGAGGTCATTAGGGATGTGTAGGTTCTAGCCAAAATGAAGGCTGAATTTCAAAATGGTCTCATAGTCCAGTTCATTACTTGTGACAAGCACCTGGGACCAGTGGAGACATTCTGGAAGCACCATGTCCACCCCAACCTCCTCATACCAGAACAGAGGTGATGTATCATTACTAAAAGCACCACTAGGATAGTGTTCATTACCTTGACAAGCAATATAACACTGTGTAGTGTTCTTACCATGACAAGCACCATAACACTGTGTTAGTGTGTCTGGACCTTCATCCACCTCAACACCTGTGTAGTTGATTACCTTGACAAGCACCAAACACTGTGTACCTTCATTACCTTGACAATTACCTGTGCCCAAGCACTCAGCCCTAACACTGTGTGTAGTGTTCCACCTCAGCCTTGACTGTGTAGTGTTCATAACCTTGACAAGCAGCATAACCCTGTGTAGTGTTCCCATGACAAGCACCATAACCCTGTGTAGTCAGTTCATTACCATGACCCCTAACACCCTGTAGCCCTCATTACCTTGAAAGCCCATAACACTGTGTAGTGTTCAGTACCTTGACAGCACCATAACCCCATGAGTGGAAGCCCTCAGCCCTTGACCCCCAGCACTGTAACACAGCACCATTACCTTGACAAGCACCATAACACCCCTAGTGTTCCCAGCCCTGACAAGCACCATAACACTGTGTAGTGTTCATTACCTCAAGCATCAGAACACTGTGTAGTTCAGCCTTCATTACCTTGCACAAGCACCATAACACTGTGTAGTGTTCATTACCTTGACAAGCACCATAACACTGTGTAGTGTTCATTACCTTGACAAGCACCATAACACTGTGTAGTGTTCATTACCTTGACAAGCACCATAACACTGTGTAGTGTTCATTAGCCTTCAAGCACCATCACACTGTAGTGTTCATTAGCATGACAAGCACCATCACTGTGTATGTGTCATTACCATGACAAGCCCTGACTGTAGTGGTTCAGCCAAGCACAACACCCACTGTGTAGTGTTCATTACCTTGACAAGCACCATAACACTGTGTAGTGTTCATTACCTTGACAACCATGTCTGTGTAGTGTTCATCCGCCCTTCAAGCACCCTCCCTGTGTAGTGTTCAATCCCTTAGACAGCACCATACCCCATGTGTACAGTCATTAGTCAGTCAAGCACCATAACACTGTGTAGTGTTCATTACCTGGAAAGCACCATAACAGACTGTGTAGTGTCTAGATTACCTTGACAAGCACCATAACACTGTGTAGTGTTCATTACCTTGACAAGCACCATAACACTGTGTAGTGTTCATTACCTTGACAAGCACCATAACACTGTGTAGTGTTCATTACCTTGACAAGCACCATAACACTGTGAGTGTTTCATCTAGGAGGTGACGAGCACAGAGCTGTTCAGTCTAGATTACCTGTTACAAGAGTCAGAACAGACTTAGTGTCTCAGGACCTTGACAGTCACCATAACACTGTGTATCATTACCTTAGAGAGTCACTCGCTCTGTGTAGTGTTCATTACCTTGACAAGCACCATAACACTGTGTTGTAGAGTCCGAATGGAGAAGCTAGCTGTGCATTATCACTATCAACGATAATGTTGCACAAATCATGACACACAACCAATGAGGAGGATCTGAGACAGGGACTTGTGTGTTTGAGTGTTTCAACCAGCGTGACGAGGTCATTAGGCCAGGTCACAAGGTTCTAACCCAGTCTATCCATCAGTATGGTCTCTCTCGCTCTGAGTGCTCTGTGCATTCCTCTGTCCCAGTGGAGACATTCTGGAAGCACCCTGTCCACCCCAACCTCCTCATACCAGAGACAGCGGTGATGTATCTGCACTTCTAAAAGTCACTAGGGATTTCACGGCCCTAACCCTAACCCCCTCAGCCCACTCCACCTCAGCCCTAACCCTAACCCCCTCAGCCCACTCCACCTCAGCCCTAACCCTAACCCCCTCAGCCCTCTCCACCTCAGCCCTAACCCTGACCCCTCAGCCCACTCCACCTCAGCCCTAACCCTAACCCCTCAGCCCACTCCACCTCAGCCCTAACCCTGACCCCCTCAGCCCACTCCACCTCAGCCCTAACCCTGACCCCCTCAGCCCACTCTCCACCTCAGCCCTAACCCTCACCCCTCAGCCCACTCCACCTCAGCCCTAACCCTAACCCCCTCAGCCCTCTCCACCTCAGCCCTAACCCTAACCCCCTCAGCCCACTCCACCTCAGCCCTAACCCTGAACCCCCTCAGCCCTCTCCACCTCAGCCCTAACCCTAACCCCCTCAGCCCTCTCCACCTCAGCCCCTAACCCTAGACCCTCTCAGCCCACTCCACCTCAGCCCTAACCCTGACCCCCTCAGCCCTCTCCACCTCAGCCCTAACCCTAACCCCCTCAGCCCTCTCCACCTCAGCCCTAACCCTAACCCCCTCAGCCCTCTCCACCTCAGCCCTAACCCTAACCCCCTCAGCCCACTCCACCTCAGCCCTAACCCTAACCCCCTCAGCCCCTCCCTACCTCAGCCCTAACCCTAAGCCCCTCAGCCCAGCCCACCTCAGCCCTAACCCCTAACCCCCTCAGCCCTCTCTGACCTGTGTCCTAGAGCCTCCACCCCGTCAGCCCTTGGATCTACCTCAGCCCCTAACAAGGCCCCCCTCAGCCAGCCCACCTCAGCCCTACCCTGACTTACTGTCATCTGATTTCACCTCAGCCCTTACCCATCTCCACTCTTCGTCAATATGTCTTTCAGCCTCTCTCCCCCTTCAGTCCCAGCCTCTCATCCTCTAAATCCCCTAACCCCCTCAGAGTCAGAGCAACCCCATGTTTACAAGCAGTCAGTCAGTCAGTGTACTGTATCTTGAGTAGGGAGGGGAGGTTAGAGAGTCAGAGCAGACTTCAGTCTAGAGGAGGTTGGAGAGTCAGAGCAGACTTCAGTCTAGAGGAGGTTAGAGAGTCAGAGCAGACTTCAGTCTAGAGGAGGTTAGAGAGTCAGAGCAGACTTCAGTCTAGAGGAGGTTAGAGAGTCAGAGCAGACTTCAGTCTAGAGGAGGTTAGAGAGTCAGAGCAGACTTCAGTCTAGAGGAGGTTAGAGAGTCAGAGCAGACTTCAGTCTAGAGGAGGTTAGAGAGTCAGAGCAGACTTCAGTCTAGAGGAGGTTAGAGAGTCAGAGCAGACTTCAGTCTAGAGGAGGTTAGAGAGTCAGAGCAGACTTCAGTCTAGAGGAGGTTAGAGAGTCAGAGCAGACTTCAGTCTAGAGGAGGTTAGTGAGTCAGAGCAGACTTCAGTCTAGAGGAGGTTAGAGAGTCAGAGCAGACTTCAGTCTAGAGGAGGTTAGAGAGTCAGAGCAGACTTCAGTCTAGAGGAGGTTAGAGAGTCAGAGCAGACTTCAGTCTAGAGGAGGTTAGAGAGTCAGAGCAGACTTCAGTCTAGAGGAGGTTAGAGAGTCAGAGCAGACTTCAGTCTAGAGGAGGTTAGAGTCAGAGCAGACTTCAGTCTAGAGGAGGTTAGAGAGTCAGAGCAGACTTCAGTCTAGAGGAGGTTAGAGAGTCAGAGCAGACTTCAGTCTAGAGGAGGTTAGAGAGTCAGAGCAGACTTCAGTCTAGAGGAGGTTAGAGAGTCAGAGCAGACTTCAGTCTAGAGGAGGTTAGAGTCAGAGCAGACTTCAGTCTAGAGGAGGTTAGAGAGTCAGAGCAGACTTCAGTCTAGAGGAGGTTAGAGAGTCAGAGCAGACTTCAGTCTAGAGGAGGTTAGAGTCAGAGCAGACTTCAGTCTAGAGGAGGTTAGAGAGTCAGAGCAGACTTCAGTCTAGAGGAGGTTAGAGTCAGAGCAGACTTCAGTCTAGAGGAGGTTAGAGAGTCAGAGCAGACTTCAGTCTAGAGGAGGTTAGAGAGTCAGAGCAGACTTCAGTCTAGAGGAGGTTAGAGAGTCAGAGCAGACTTCAGTCTAGAGGAGGTTAGAGAGTCAGAGCAGACTTCAGTCTAGAGGAGGTTGGAGAGTCAGAGCAGACTTCAGTCTAGAGGAGGTTAGAGAGTCAGAGCAGACTTCAGTCTAGAGGAGGTTAGAGAGTCAGAGCAGACTTCAGTCTACAGGAGGTTAGAGAGTCAGAGCAGACTTCAGTCTAGAGGAGGTTAGAGAGTCAGAGCAGACTTCAGTCTAGAGGAGGTTAGAGAGTCAGAGCAGACTTCAGTCTAGAGGAGGTTAGAGAGTCAGAGCAGACTTCAGTCTAGAGGAGGTTAGAGTCAGAGCAGACTTCAGTCTAGAGGGGGGTTGGAGAGTCAGAGCAGACTTCAGTCTAGAGGAGGTTGGAGAGTCAGAGCAGACTTCAGTCTAGAGGGAGGTTAGAGAGTCAGAGCAGACTTCAGTCTAGAGGAGGTTAGAGAGTCAGAGCAGACTTCAGTCTAGAGGAGGTTGGAGAGTCAGAGCAGACTTCAGTCTAGAGGAGGTTAGAGTCAGAGCAGACTTCAGTCTAGAGGAGGTTAGAGTCAGAGCAGACTTCAGTCTAGAGGAGGTTAGAGAGTCAGAGCAGACTTCAGTCTAGAGGAGGTTAGAGTCAGAGCAGACTTCAGTCTAGAGGAGGTTAGAGTCAGAGCAGACTTCAGTCTAGAGGAGGTTAGAGAGTCAGAGCAGACTTCAGTCTAGAGGAGGTTAGAGAGTCAGAGCAGACTTCAGTCTAGAGGAGGTTAGAGAGTCAGAGCAGACTTCAGTCTAGAGGAGGTTAGAGAGTCAGAGCAGACTTCAGTCTAGAGGAGGTTAGAGTCAGAGCAGACTTCAGTCTAGAGGAGGTTAGAGAGAGTCAGAGAGTCAGACTTCAGTCTAGAGGAGGTTAGAGAGTCAGAGCAGACTTCAGTCTAGAGGAGGTTAGAGAGTCAGAGCAGACTTCAGTCTAGAGGAGGTTAGAGAGTCAGAGCAGACTTCAGTCTAGAGGAGGTTAGAGTCAGAGCAGACTTCAGTCTAGAGGAGGTTGGAGAGTCAGAGCAGACTTCAGTCTAGAGGAGGTTAGAGAGTCAGAGCAGACTTCAGTCTAGAGGAGGTTAGAGAGTCAGAGCAGACTTCAGTCTAGAGGAGGTTAGAGAGTCAGAGCAGACTTCAGTCTAGAGGAGGTTAGAGTCAGAGCAGACTTCAGTCTAGAGGAGGTTGGAGAGTCAGAGCAGACTTCAGTCTACAGGAGGTTAGAGAGTCAGAGCAGACTTCAGTCTAGAGGAGGTTAGAGAGTCAGAGCAGACTTCAGTCTAGAGGAGGTTGGAGAGTCAGAGCAGACTTCAGTTCCTGCCA
The DNA here is from genome assembly GCA_036851935.1 of Coregonus suidteri. Classification (NCBI taxonomy): domain Eukaryota; kingdom Metazoa; phylum Chordata; class Actinopteri; order Salmoniformes; family Salmonidae; genus Coregonus; species Coregonus suidteri. The sequence continues at coordinate 4,009,852 of CM072252.1, read as the reverse complement.
CCTACCAACCAGTAAGAATTCCGGCTCTCACAGACCTGTTAGTTTTTCTTTAAGAAGCCCTCCTGTTCTCCACTCATTACCTGTATTAACTGCACCTGTTTGAACTCGTTACCTGTATAAAAGACACCTGTCCACACACTCAATCAAACAGACTTCAACCTCTCCACAATGGCCAAGACCAGAGAGCTGTGTAAGGACATCAGGGATAAAATTGTAGACCTGCACAAGGCTGGGATGGGCTACAGGACAATAGGCAAGCAGCTTGGTGAGAAGGCAACAACTGTTGGCACAATTATTAGAAAATGGAACAAGTTCAAGATGACGGTCAATCACCCTCGGTCTGGGGCTCCATGCAAGATCTCACCTCGTGGGGCATCAATGATCATGAGGAAGGTGAGGGATCAGCCCAGAACTACACAGCAGGACCTGGTCAATGACCTGAAGAGAGCTGGGACCACAGTCTCAAAGAAAACCATTAGTAACACACTACGCCGTCATGGATTAAAATCCTGCAGCGCACGCAAGGTCCCCCTGCTCAAGCCAGCGCATGCCAGGCCCGTCTGAAGTTTGTCAATGACCATCTGGATGATCCAGAGAAGGAATGGGAGAAGGTCATGTGGTCTGATGAGACAAAAATAGAGCTTTTTGGTCTAAACTCCACTCGCCGTGTTTGGAGGAAGAAGAAGGATGAGTACAACCCCAAGAACACCATCCCAACCGTGAAGCATGGAGGTGGAAACATCATTCTTTGGGGATGCTTTTCTGCAAAGGGGACAGGACGACTGCACCGTATTGAGGGGAGGATGGATGGGGGCCATGTATCGCGAGATCTTGGCCAACAACCTCCTTCCCTCAGTAAGAGCATTGAAGATGGGTCGTGGCTGGGTCTTCCAGCATGACAACGACCCGAAACACACAGCCAGGGCAACTAAGGAGTGGCTCCGTAAGAAGCATCTCAAGGTCCTGGAGTGGCCTATCCAGTCTCCAGACCTGAACCCAATAGAAAATCTTTGGAGGGAGCTGAAAGTCCGTATTGCCCAGCGACAGCCCCGAAACCTGAAGGATCTGGAGAAGGTCTGTATGGAGGAGTGGGCCAAAATCCCTGCTGCAGTGTGTGCAAACCTGGTCAAGACCTACAGGAAACGTATGATCTCTGTAATTGCAAACAAAGGTTTCTGTACCAAATATTAAGTTCTGCTTTTCTGATGTATCAAATACTTGTCATACAAAAAAATGCAAATTAATTACTTAAAAATCATACAATGTGATTTTCTGGATTTTTGTTTTAGATTCCGTCTCTCACAGTTGAAGTGTACCTATGATTAAAAATTACAGACCTCTACATGCTTTGTAAGTAGGAAAACCTGCAAAATCGTCAGTGTATCAAATAATTGTTCTCCCCACTGTATGAGGAAACATTTAGGCTTTAGTCCTATGAAGTCTTATTTCAGCGTCTCAGCTATCACTGCTGAAGGGTCTCCTCAGCTCTCTGAATGAGGGGTAATAATAAAGAGGACAATTCATTAGATAGAGTACGGAGGCGTGAATACCGTTAACCCCCTGAAACCCCCTGAACCCCCTCCCCTATGGCCTTTAACCCCTGAACCCCCTATATGGCCCCCCCTGAACCCCTCCTTATGGCCTTTAACCTCCTGAACCCCCTCCCTATGGCCTTTAACCTCCTGAACCCCCTCCCTATGGCCGTTAACCCCCTGAACCCCCTCCCCTATGGCCTTTGACCCATGGGGCGGCAGGTAGCTTAGTGGGTAAGAGCGTTGTGCCAGTAACCGAAAGGTCGCTGGTTCTAATCCCGAGCCGACTAGGTGAAAAATCTGTCGATGTGCCCTTAAGCAAGGCACTTAACCCTAATTGCTCCTGTAAGTCGCTCTGGATAAGAGCGTCTGCTAAATGACTGTAAATGTAAATGTAAATCAGTCATATTTGTGGTGGCAGGAAAGTCATAAAGGTGATGTCACAGCTTGTTGGAAACCCCCCGCCCCCCTGATTGTTATAATGGCTGCATCCCAAATGGCACCGTATTCCCTTTATAGTGCACTACGGCCTTGGTCAAAGGTACAGTGTAGTGTCCCACCGTATTCCCTTTATAGTGCACTACTGCCTTGGTCAAAGGTACAGTGTAGTGTCCCACCGTATTCCCTTTATAGTGCACTACGGCCTTGGTCAAAGGTACAGTGTAGTGTCCCACCGTATTCCCTTTATAGTGCACTACTGCCTTGGTCAAAGGTACAGTGTAGTGTCCCACCGTATTCCCTTTATAGTGCACTACTGCCTTGGTCAAAGGTACAGTGTAGTGTCCCACCGTATTGCCTTTATAGTGCACTACTGCCTTGGTCAAAGGTACAGTGTAGTGTCCCACCGTATTCCCTTTATAGTGCACTACTGCCTTGGTCAAAGGTACAGTGTAGTGTCCCACCGTATTGCCTTTATAGTGCACTACTGCCTTGGTCAAAGGTACAGTGTAGTGTCCCACCGTATTCCCTTTATAGTGCACTACTGCCTTGGTCAAAGGTACAGTGTAGTGTCCCACCGTATTCCCTTTATAGTGCACTACGGCCTTGGTCAAAGGTACAGTGTAGTGTCCCACCGTATTCCCTTTATAGTGCACTACGGCCTTGGTGAAAGGTACAGTGTAGTGTCCCACCGTATTCCCTTTATAGTGCACTATGGCCTTGGTGAAAGGTACAGTGTAGTGTCCCACCGTATTCCCTTTATAGTGCACTACTGCCTTGGTCAAAGGTACAGTGTAGTGTCCCACCGTATTCCCTTTATAGTGCACTACTGCCTTGGTCAAAGGTACAGTGTAGTGTCCCACCGTATTCCCTTTATAGTGCACTACAGCCTTGGTCAAAGGTACAGTGTAGTGTCCCACTGTATTCCCTTTATAGTGCACTACTGCCTTGGTCAAAGGTACAGTGTAGTGTCCCACCGTATTCCCTTTATAGTGCACTACGGCCTTGGTCAAAGGTACAGTGTAGTGTCCCACCGTATTCCCTTTATAGTGCACTACGGCCTTGGTGAAAGGTACAGTGTAGTGTCCTATATAACAAAGCTCTGGTATCTGTCCAGTCAATCAGCCCGACATAGGACTGACAGCTCTGTTGTCGTAGGGACGTCTCAGCTGGGTTGGGTTTCGGATTTTAAACACCAATCACGTTATATACACTACAGGTTTATTACAGATCGGATCTGGATCTGGGGCTGAGGGGATCTGGGGCTGAGGGGATCTGGGGCTGAGGGGATCTGGGGCTGAGGGAACAGCGTTCCTCCACCACAGCAAAATAAACACGCAAGACAGCAGATCCTATGAGATCCACAGGTTAGTGGTTTGGTGCTGCAGGTTAGTGGTTTAGTACTGCAGGTTAGTGGTTTGGTGCTGCAGGTTAGTGGTTTGGTGCTGCAGGTTAGTGGTTTGGTGCTGCAGGTTAGTGGTTTGGTGCTGCAGGTTAGTGGTTTGGTGCTGCAGGTTAGTGGTTTGGTGCTGCAGATTAGTGGTTTGGTGCTGCAGGTTAGTGGTTTGGTGCTGCAGATTAGTGGTTTGGTGCTGCAGGTTAGTGGTTTGGTGCTGCAGGTTAGTGGTTTGGTGCTGCAGGTTAGTGGTTTGGTGCTGCAGGTTAGTAAACTACAGCAGTGCTGAAACACACCCAGGAGGAGAGCTGATCCACTAGCGGTGCTGCTCTGATTTGGTCAGATTAGATAGAACAAGTATTTAGTCACATGCACAGGGTCACAGATGTAGTTGCAGGGTAGAGTGAAATACTTAAAGGAAAGATCCACCCAAAAATATTTTTTGTGAACAAATGTTTCATTATGTCGTTATAAGGTTGGTAACAACGTGAAAATGGTTTTGGAAATCTGTTGCAGCTCAAGTCGACTACAAAACCCACAATGCAATGTTCTCTCTATGGGCTGGCTGGCTAGCTCGCTAGCTGCAGTTGAAGTCGGAAGTTTACATACACCTTAGCCAAATACATTTGAACTCAGATTTTCACAATTCCTGACATTTAATCCTAGTAAAAATTCCCTGTTTTAGGTCAGTTAGGATCACCACTTTATTTTAAGAATGTAAAATGTCAGAATAATAGTAGAGAGAATGATTTATTTCAGCTTTTATTTCTTTCATCACATTCCCAGTGGGTCAGAAGTTTACATACACTCAATTAGTATTTGGTAGCATTGCCTTTAAATTGTTTAACTTGGGTCAAACGTTTCGGGTAGCCTTCCACAAGCTTCCCACAATAAATTGGGTGAATTTGGCCCATTCCTCCTGACAGAGCTGGTGTAACTGAGTCAGGTTTGTAGGCCTCCTTGCTTGAACACGCTTTTTCAGTTCTGCCCACACATGTTCTATAGGATTGAGGTCAGGGCTTTGTGATGGCCACTCCAATACCTTGACTTTGTTGTCCTTAAGCCATTTTGCCACAACTTTGGAAGTATGCTTGGGGTCATTGTCCATTTGGAAGACCCATTTGCGACCAAGCTTAAACTTCCTGACTGATGTCTTGAGATGTTGCTTCAATATATGCACATAATTTTCCTTCCTCATGATGCCATCTATTTTGTGAAGTTCACCAGTCCCTCCTGCAGCAAAGCACCCCCACAGCATGATGCTGCCACCCCCGTGCTTCACGGTTGGGATGGTGTTCTCCGGCTTGCAAGCCACCCCCTTTTTCCTCCAAACATAACAATGGTCATTACAGCCAAACAGTTCTATTTTTGTTTCATCAGACCAGAGGACATTTCTCCAAAAAATACGATCTTTGTCCCCATGTGCAGTTGCAAACCGTAGTCTGGCTTTTCTATGGCGGTTTTGGAGCAGTGGCTTCTTCCTTGCTGAGCGGCCTTACAGGTTATGTCGATATAGGACTTGTTTTACTGTGGATATAGATACTTTTGCACCCATTTCCTAAAGCATCTTCACAAGGTCCTTTGCTGTTTGTGGTGAGCACTATGGTGTTGAAAACAGAACAGTAGTCGATGAACAGCATCCTCACATATGTATTCCTCTTGTCCAGGTGGGTGAGGCTAGTGTGCAATGCAATGGCGATTGCGTCATCAGTGGATCTGTCAGGGCGGTAGGTGAATTGGAGAGGATTGAGTGTGTCTGGGAGAGGGAGGAGGTGATGTGGTCTTTGACAAGCCTCTCGAAGCACTTCAAGATGACGGAAGTGAGTGAGAGTGAGAGTTCTACAGGTCAGTCGTCCTTCAGTTCAGTTACTTTCTCTTCCTTGGGCACGGGGATGATAGTGGACATCTTGAAGCAGGTGGGGATAACGGCCAGAAAACACAACAGCTTGCTGGTCTGCACTAGGTCTGAGGGTGGAGATAGCGATGCCGTCTGGGCCGACAGCATGTTTTAATGACTTACAGTGCATTCGGAAAGTATTCGGACCCCTTGACCTTTTCCACATTTTTGTAACATTACAGCCTTATTCTAAAATTGATTAAATCATTTTTTCCCCTCATCAATCTACACACAATACCCCATAATGACAAAGCGAAAACAGGTTATTTTTACAAATGTATAAAAAATAAGAAAAATGAAATATCAAAATAACAGAAGTATTCAGACCCTTTACTCAGTACTTTGTTGAAGCACCTTTGGCAGAGATGACAGCCTCGAGTCTTCTTTGGTATGACGCTACAAGCTTGGCACAACTGTATTTGGGGAGTTTCTCCCATTCTTCTCTGCAGATCCTCTCAAGCGCTGTCAGGTTGGATGGGAGCGTTGCTGCAAAGCTATTTTCAGGTCTCTCCAGAGATGTTCGATCGGGTTCAAGTCCGGGCTCTGGCTGGGCCACTCAAGGACATTCAGAGACTTGTCCCAAAGCCACTCCTGTGTTGTCTTGGCTGTGTGCTTAGGGTCGTTGTCCTGTTGGAAGGTGAACCTTCGCCCCAGTCTGAGGTCCTGATCACCCTTGAGCAGGTTTTCATCAAGGATCTCTCTGTACTTTGCTCTGTTAATTTTTGCCTCGATCCTGACTAGTCTCCCTGCCACTGAAAAACATCCTCACAGCATGATGCTGCCACCACCATGCTTCACCGTAGGGATGGTGCCAGGTTTCCTCCAGACGTGACCCTTGGCATTCAGGCCAAAGTGTTCAATCTTGGTTTCTTCAGACCAGAGAATTTTGTTTCTCATGGTCTGGGAGTCCTTTAGTTGCCTTCTGGCAAACTCCAAGCAGGGTGTCATGTGCCTTTTACTAAGGAGTGGCTTCCGTCTGGCCACTCTACCGTAAAGGCCTGATTGGTGGAGTGCTGCAGAGATGGGTGTCCTTCTGGAAGGTTCTCCCATTTCCACAGAGGAACTCTGGAGCTCTATCAGGGTGACCATCGGGTTCTTGGTCACCTCCCTGACCAAGGCCCTCCTCCCCAATTGCTAAGTTTGGCCGGGCGGCCAGCTCTAGGAAGAGTCTTGGTGGTTCCAAACTTCTTCCACTGTGTTCTTGGGGACCTTCAAAGCTGCAGAAATTCTTTGGTACCCTTCCCCAGATCTGTGCCTCGACACAATCCTGTCTCTGAGCTCTAGGGACAATTCCTTCGACCTCATGGCTTGGTTTTTGCTCTGACATGCACTGTCAACTGTGGGATCTTATATATACAGGTGTGTGCCTTTCCAAATAATGTCCAATCAACTGAATTTACCACAGGTGGACTCCAAGTTGTAGAAATGTACAGACTCAATGAGCATTGCCTTGCTATTTAGAAGACAGGCTATGTGCACACTGCCCACAAAATGAGGTGGAAACTGAGCTGCACTTCCTAACCTCCTGCCAAATGTATGATCATATTAGAGACACATATTTCCCTCAGATTACACAAAGAATGACCCACAAAGAATTCGAAAACAAATCAAATTTTGATAAACTCCCATATCTGTTGGGTGAAATACCACAGTGTGCCATCACAGCTGCAAGATGTGTGACCTGTTGCCACAAGAAAAGGGCAACCAGTGAAGAACAAACACCATTGTAAATACAACCCATATTTATGTTTATTTATTTTCCCTTTTGTACTTTAACTATTTGCACCTCGTTACAACACTGTATATATACATAATATGACATTTGAAATGTCTTTATTCTTTTGGAACTTCTGAGTGTAATGTTTACTGTTAATATTTATTGTATATTTCACTTTTGTTAATTATCTACTTCGCTTGCTTTGGCAATGTTAACATACGTTTCCCATGCCAATAAAGCCCTTTGAATTTAATTGAATAGAGAGAGAGAGAGAGAGAGAGAGAGACCAGAGAGAGAGAGACCAGAGAGAGAGAGAGAGAGAGAGAGAGAGAGAGAGAGAGAGAGAGAGAGAGAGAGAGAGAGAGAGAGAGAGAGAGAGAGAGAGAGAGAGAGAGAGAGAGAGAGAGAGAGAGAGAAGAGAGAGAGAGAGACCAGAGAGAGAGAGAGAGAGAGAGAGACCAGAGAGAGAGAGACCAGAGAGAGAGAGAGAGAGAGAGAGAGACCAGAGAGAGAGAGAGAGACAGAGAGAGAGAGAGAGAGAGAGAGAGAGAGAGAGAGAGAGAGAGAGAGAGAGAAGAGAGACAGAGAGAGAGAGACAGAGAGAGAGAGACCAGAGAGAGAGAGAGAGAGACCAGAGAGAGAGAGAGACTAGAGAGAGAGAGAGAGACCAGAGAGAGAGGGAGACCAGAGAGAGAGGGAGACCAGAGAGAGAGGGAGACCAGAGAGAGAGGGAGACCAGAGAGAGAGAGAGACCAGAGAGAGAGAGAAACATGGCAACACTGAGTGTCAGCATGGATAGAATTAACCCAGTGGACCCAAATAGGGCTGGGGGGAGGGGGGGGGGTATGTATAGAACACACAGTATATCAGGGGGCCACCATCTGGATAATTCATTGAATTCTTGAGTTCCATGTAGAACTCTTTCCACAGAGGGTTCTACATGGAACTCAAAAGGGTTCTACCTGGAACCAAAAAGGATTTCACCTGGAACTAAAAGGGGTTCTCCTATGGGGACAGCCGAAGAACCCTTTTGGACCCCTTTTTATGAGATAGTAGTCCAACCTTCTCTGTTACTCCCCCATCACTTCTTAACTCTCCTTCCCGTAACCCTCACCCCATCTCTCTCTCTCTCTTCCCTCCCCCTCCATGTGCCTGTGAAATGAGGAAATTACCATTCTTGACGCCAGCTTCCTGTCTTCTCTCTCTCCCTCTCCTCAGGGCTGACCTGTCTCTGTCTCTCTCTCACTCTCCGCAGGGCTGACCTGTCTCTGTCTCTCTCTCACTCTCCGCAGGGCTGACCTTCCTCGGATGTCTGAGATAAACACACACACACACACTACCTGGTTAAGGCCCTCTCTCCTTCAAAAAGACCCCTTCAGTCCCCCAGTGAGCATAGTAAGGTACATACTGTGATTAGCTCAGAGAAAGCACAGTGTGCAATCACAGCTGCAAGATTTGTGACCTGTTGCCACAAGAAAAGGGCAACCAGTGAAGAACAAACACCATTGTAAATACAACCCATATTTATGTTGATTTATTTTCCCTTTTGTACTTTAACTATTTGCACATCGTTACAACACTGTATATAGACATAATATGACATTTGTGAGCATAGTAAGGTACATACTGTGATTAGCTCAGAGAAAGCACAGAGAGGCAGGGGAGTAGGGCTGGGAGAGGAGAAAACTGTCTGCCCCAAGGCCAACAGCACAGCCAGTCAACCCCACAGAGAGGCAGGGGAGTAGGGCTGGGAGAGGAGAAAACTGTCTGCCCCAAGGCCAACAGTCAACCCCACAGAGAGGCAAGCTTCTGCACACTCAAGCACTATCTGCAGAAGGCAGCGCTTAAACACACATTCACGTGCACACGCACACACAGCAAATTAACACACACACACACACACACACACTTCAGGACAAGCCCTTGAAGAAAATCTACCTTTGTGACTGCACCTTCATTCAACCTCAAACTCAACACTGTATTCAAACTGAATTTCCCCGACAGGCTATTCAACAAAAAGCTTCTCAACAATCATGCCTCTCTCTCTGTCCTCTTACCCACTACTACAGTAGGATTAGCTAACACAGAGGTCTCAACACTGTAGAGAAAGCAGCATGGCTATTCCACCACTTACAACCCCCTCTACACCCATCCCCCCCCCGGTCCTACCCTGTCCTGCACCGGTAAGGTGAACCCATCCCCCCCCGGTCCTACCCTGTCCTGCACCGGTAAGGTGAACCCATCCCCCCCGGTCCTACCCTGTCCTGCACCGGTAAGGTGAACCCATCCCCCCCGGTCCTACCCTGTCCTGCACCGGTAAGGTGAAACCATTAGATAGCAACACCACCTCAACTACAGCACAGCACAGCCTCACACACAGCAACACCTCCTCAGTCAAAACTTCCTGAGGCTCAATGTGTGTGTGTGTGTGTGTGTGTGTGTGTGTGTGTGTTTGTGTCCATGTGTGTTCTGTGTTCTGTGTGTGTGTTCTGTGTGTGTGTGTGTGTGTGTGTGTGTTCTGTGTGTGTGTGTGTGTGTGTGTGTGTGTGTGTGTGTGTGTGTGTGTGTGTGTGTTCTGTGTGTGTGTGTGTGTGTGTGTGTGTGTGTGTGTGTGTGTGTGTGTGTGTGTGTGTGTGTGTGTGTGTGTGTGTGTGTGTGTGTGTGTGTGTGTGTGTGTGTGTGTGTGTGTGTGTGTGTGTGTGTGTGTGTGTGTGTGTGTGTGTGTGTGTGTGTGTGTGTGTGTGTGTGTGTGTGTGTGTGTGTGTGTGTGTGTGTGTTCAGTGTGAGGTCACTCACCATTGTGTATGCAGTATGTCCTCTGTGGTAATGTATCCTCAGCTGGGATCATTTTCCTCAGTGAGTTAGTCTCTCTCTGCTGTCGTCTGCCCTTCCCAACTGTACTGCTGATACTACCGCTTTCACACTGCAGAAACTATCACACGCTACGGCCCGCCCCCACCAGCCCCAGTCCCGCCCCCCACCCCAGTCCCGCCCCCACCAGCCCCAGTCCCGCCCCCCACCAGTCCCGCCCCCCCCAGCCCCAGTCCCGCCCCCCCACCAGCCCCAGTCCCGCCCCCCCACCAGCCCCAGTCCCCAGTCCCGCCCCCCACCAGCCCCAGGCCCGCCCCAGGCCCTTCTGTCAGTGGGTGAGTTCGTTTTGCATGGCCCGGTGCCCCCGGGTGGGGGCGGAGTTTGCACATTTTAGACCATTGCATTGGTCCTTAAGTGAAATTTCTACCCACCCGGGGAACTGGGCCGTGCAAAACGAACTGGCCCAGTCTATCCGCTCCAGATAGGAAGGAACCTCTCTGTCTGTCTCTCATGGTGCCACACAGCAATAATACAGCAGCGAGAGGAAGATAAAAATGAGTCCCGTGTTCCGTTGCGTTCTCCTCCCTTTTCAAAGCAGTAGCATCGGGGGAGTAAATATGACCTGAGGTATCCTGACCAGCGGTGGTGTTGACTTGTCAAGGCCTGGAGGGACCACTTGCCATAAACACAGTCATTATCTCCTGCTGGCTGCGACCCAGTCCCAGCTGTCGGAGAGAGAGGCCTGCCGTGCCGTGAGAGGAGAGCTGTCGGAGAGAGAGGCCTGCCGTGCCGTGAGAGGAGAGCTGGGGCCTAAAGCTCACAGCATCAACCGGCTAAAACAAACAGAGAATGTTGGCCGATGTTCTGGTCAGAGGCACTAAATAGCTAGATTATTTGTCTGTCTCTGCCTTAACATGAAGCGATGCTGGCTATGCCAGCCAGCCAGTCAGTCAGTCATTCAGCCACTCAGCCAGTCAGTCAGTTAGTCAGTCAGTCAGTCAGTTAGCTAACCAGTCAGTCAGTTAGCCAGCCACTCAGCCAGTCAGGCAGTTAGTTAGTCAGTAAATTAGTCAGCCAGCCAGTCAGTCAGTCAGTAAGTCAGTCAGCCAGTAGTCAGTCAGTCAGCCAGCCAGCCAGCCAGTCAGTCAGTCAGTCAGTTAGCTTGCCAGTCAGTTAGTCAGCCAGCCAGTCAGTTAGCCAGCCACTCAGTTAGTCGGTCAGTAAGTCAGCCAGCCAGTCAATTAGTCAGCCAGCCAGTCGGTGAGTCAGTTAGCCAGTCAGCCAGTCAGAAAGTCAGTCAGCCAGCCAGCCAGTCAGTCAGCCAGCCAGCCAGTCAGTCAGTTAGTCAGTTAGCCAGCCACTCAGTTAGTCGGTCAGTAAGTCAGCCAGCCAGCCAGTCAGTCAGTCCAGTTAAGCAGCAGCAGCCAGTCAGTCAGTCAGCCAGCCAGTCAGTCAGTTAATCAGTCAGTTAACCAGTCAGTCAGTTAATCAGTCAGTTAACCAGTCAGTCAGTTAATCAGTCAGTTAACCAGTCAGTCAGTCAGTCAGTCAGTTAACCAGCCAGTCAGTCAGTCAGTTAGCCAGCCAGCCAGTCAGTCAGTCAGTCAGTCAGTCAGTTAACCAGCCAGCCAGTCAGTCAGTCAGTTAACCAGCCAGTCAGTCAGTTAGTCAGTCAGTCAGTCAGTCAGTTAACCAGCCAGTCAGTCAGTCAGTCAGTTAACCAGCCAGTCAATCAGTCAGTCAGTTAACCAGCCAGTCAGTCAGTTAGTCAGTCAGTTAACCAGCCAGTCAGTCAGTTAGTCAAGTCAGTTAACCAGCCAGTCAGTCAGTTAGTCAGTCAGTTAGCCAGCCAGTCAGTTAGTCAGTCAGTCAGTTAACCAGCCAGTCAGTCAGTCAGTCAGTTAACCAGCCAGTCAGTCAGTCAGTTAGCCAGCCAGCCAGCCAGTCAGTCAGTCAGTCAGTCAGTTAACCAGCCAGTCAGTTAGTCAGTCAGTCAGTTAACCAGCCAGTCAGTCAGTCAGTTAGCCAGCCAGTCAGTCAGTTAGTCAGTCAGTCAGTTAACCAGCCAGTCAGTCAGTCAGTTAGCCAGCCAGTCAGTCAGTTAGTCAGTCAGTTAACCAGCCAGTCAGTTAGTCCACACCTTTGTCGATGGAGGACCTGTAGCTTCGTTGTCTCCAATGTCTGCTGCTTGACCTTGTTCTTATTTTAAGGATGGAAGCAACCTGACGCTCACTGTGTCCCTCTGCCAGTAAAGCCAGAATTGAACCCTTCTTTTCCTCACTCAAAACCTTTTCAACTCTTTTGGCATGGTCAATAGTTATTTTTTGATTAATATTACTTTTGAGGTACTATTAGCACTGTTTTTGCCATCCAGCTGGTCCTATTGCAAGAGGATAGTGATGACCACAGCAGTGGTTTTTATACTTTTCCTCGTTAAATAGGATTTGGTTCAGGTGATCACCTACTCAGTACATAATTCAGTAGAATGCCAAGAGTGTGCAAAGCTGCCATCAAGGCAAAGGGTGGCTATTTGAAGAATCTCAAATATAAAATATATTTTGATTTGTTTAACACTTTTTTGGTTACTCCATGATTCCATATGTGTTATTTCATAGTTTATGTCTTTGCTATTATTCTACAATGTAGAAAATAGTAAAAAAAAGGAATAAAAAAACCTTGAATGAGTAGGTGTGTCCAAACCTTTGACTGGTACTGTATATATAGCAGTGGAGGCTGGTGGGAGGAGCTATAGGAGGACGGGCTCATTGTAATGGCAGGAATGGAAAACATGGAATGGAGTCAAACGTGTTTTCCAGTCCAGCCATTACAATGAGCCCGTCCACTGATATATAGTGCACACTATAGGGAATAGGGTGCCATTTGGAAAGCGGATATATAGTGCACACTATAGGGAATAGGGTGCCATTTGGAAAGCGGATATAGTGCACACTATAGGGAATAGGGTGCCATTTGGAAAGCCGCCACTGTCACAGATCCGGCCTACACGACTCCTCAGAGACATCAAAGGCCCGGGAGCCAATGGGGAAGAGGTGCGGACGGTGCTCACTACCAACGATTCTCAGGGACCCGGTTTCCACATTGTTGTTACACAAGTTATGTGAAGCTGTTTCTGTTAACAATAACAATGTCCTGCTAACTGTGACCGAGAGAAACTGATGCTAGTGTCGGCCTTTCAGTGGGCTGGTTAGCGGAGAGGGGAATTCACTCACACCAAACCCCTACTCTACTTAGGCCCCAACATCCCAAACTGGCTATAGTGACGCCAATTAAAAACTATACTGACTTGACTCCTACATATACCACACCTGCTTGTCAGACCTTCCTGCGCTGCAATAAGCTGTAATAAAGCTGAAACCTAACCTAGAGACAGACTGATCTAGAATTGGTCCAGTGGAATCGTGTAGCTTTAGTGAGACTGAGGAGGGAGTGCTGTTGAATGACTTCCCTCTCAGGTTGGCTATCTGGAATCTTGTGTCAGATTTAGCCTGTAGAATAGTAATTTAGCCAATGGCAATACAGTATTGTCTGTTACCCTGCTGCTGGCTTACTACAAACCCTGCTCTTCCCCTGGCTGCTCTCTGGTGTTATTGACTGTCTTGTTGTGTATCAGTCAGGCATGTTGAAACACTCCCCAGTAGATTCATGGCAGGCTGGCAGGCTGGCTGTAGGACCGGCTGGCCCATCCCAGGGTGGACTACAGACCTGGGTTCAACTACTATTTGAAATCTTTTAAAATACTTGCCCTAGCCTGCCTAGAGTGCCAGATCAATGGATTTTGCAGTTTTGGGACTTCTCTATTGGCTCAATAAGCCAGGCAAGCTCAATCAAGCACAGATGAAGTATTTGAACTAATTTCAAATAGTATTTGAACCTGGCAAGCCCATCCCAGGGTGGAGGAGTTGGGCTGGGTTCAGGCCTGCTCCGCTCTGATGACGGGGTGTCAGCCTGTCAGGCCTGCTCCGCTCTGATGACGGGGTGTCAGCCTGTCAGGCCTGCTCCGCTCTGATGACGGGGTGTCAGCCTGTCAGTACCTGTCAGGTCCTGGGTTTACTGTCTGGGTGATAGACAGTACAGCCTGTCAGGTCCTGTGTTTACTCTGGGTGATAGACAGTACAGCCTGTCAGGTCCTGTGTTTACTCTGGGTGATAGACAGTACAGCCTGTCAGGTCCTGTGTTTACTCTGGGTGATAGACAGTACAGCCTGTCAGGTCCTGTGTTTACTCTGGGTGATAGACAGTACAGCCTGTCAGGTCCTGTGTTTACTCTGGGTGATAGACAGTACAGCCTGTCAGGTCCTGTGTTTACTCTGGGTGATAGACAGTACAGCCTGTCAGGTCCTGTGTTTACTCTGGGTGATAGACAGTACAGCCTGTCAGGTCCTGTGTTTTACTACTCTGGTGATAGACAGTACAGCCTGTCAGGTCCTGTGTTTACTCTGGGTGATAGACAGTACAGCCTGTCAGGTCCTGTGTTTACTCTGGGTGATAGACAGTACAGCCTGTCAGGTCCTGTGTTTACTCTGGGTGATAGACAGTACAGCCTGTCAGGTCCTGTGTTTACTCTGGGTGATAGACAGTACAGCCTGTCAGGTCCTGTGTTTACTCTGGTGATAGACAGTACAGCCTGTCAGGTCCTGTGTTTACTCTGGGATAGACAGTGATAGACAGTACAGCCTGTCAGGTCCTGTGTTTACTCTGGGTGATAGACAGTACAGCCTGTCAGGTCCTGGGTGATAGACAGTACAGCCTGTCAGGTCCTGTGTTTTACTCTGGGTGATAGACAGTACAGCCTGTCAGGTCCTGTGTTTACTCTGGGTGATAGACAGTACAGCCTGTCAGGTCCTGTGTTTACTCTGGGTGATAGACAGTACAGCCTGTCAGGTCCTGTGTTTACTCTGGGTGATAGACAGTACAGCCTGTCAGGTCCTCTGGGTGATAGACAGTACAGCCTGTCAGGTCCTGTGTTTACTCTGGGTGATAGACAGTACAGCCTGTCAGGTCCTGTGTTTACTCTGGGTGATAGACAGTACAGCCTGTCAGGTCCTGTGTTTACTCTGGGTGATAGACAGTACAGCCTGTCAGGTCCTGTGATAGACAGTACAGCCTGGGGTCCTGGGTGATAGACAGTACAGCCTGTCAGGTCTCTGGGTGATAGACAGTACAGCCTGTCAGGTCCTGTGTTTACTCTGGGTGATAGACAGTACAGCCTGTCAGGTCCTGTGTTTACTCTGGGTGATAGTACAGCCTGTCACAGTACAGCCTGTCAGGTCCTGTGTTTACTCTGGGTGATAGACAGTACAGCCTGTCAGGTCCTGTGTTTACTCTGGATAGACAGTACAGCCTGTCAGGTCCTGTGTTTACTCTGGGTGATAGACAGTACAGCCTGTCAGGTCTCTGGGTGATAGACAGTACAGCAGCAGGTCCTGTCACTCTGGGTGATAGACAGTACAGCCTGTCAGGTCCTGTGTTTACTCTGGGTGATAGACAGTACAGCCTGTCCTGTGTTTACTCTGGTGATAGACCTGTGTTTACTCTGGGTGATAGACAGTACAGCCTGTCAGGTCCTGTGTTTACTCTGGGTGATAGACAGTACAGCCTGTCAGGTCCTGTGTTTAGACAGTACTGTCTCCTGGGTGATAGACAGTACAGCCTGTCAGGTCCTGTGTTTACTCTGGGTGATAGACAGTACAGCCTGTCAGGTCCTGTGTTTACTCTGGGTGATAGACAGTACAGCCTGTCAGCCTGTCAGGTCCTGTGTTTACTCTGGGTGATAGACAGTACAGCCTGTCAGGTCCTGTGTTTACTCTGGGTGATAGACAGTACAGCCTGTCAGGTCCTGTGTTTACTCTGGGTGATAGACAGTACAGCCTGTCAGGTCCTGTGTTTACTCTACTCTGGGTGATAGACAGTACAGCCAGCCTGTCAGGGTGATAGACAGTACTGGGTGATAGACAGTACAGCCTGTGTGTTTAGGTCCTGTGTTTACTCTGGGTGATAGACAGTACAGCCTGTCAGGTCCTGTGTTTACTCTGGGTGATAGACAGTACAGCCTGTCAGGTCCTGTGTTTACTCTGGGTGATAGACAGTACAGCCTGTCAGGTCCTGTGTTTACTCTGGGTGATAGACAGTACAGCCTGTCAGGTCCTGTGTTTACTCTGGGTGATAGACAGTACAGCCTGTCAGGTCCTGTGTTTACTCTGGGTGATAGACAGTACAGCCTGTCAGGTCCTGTGTTTACTCTGGGTGATAGACAGTACAGCCTGTCAGGTCCTGGGTGATAGACAGTACAGCCTGTCAGGTCCTGTGTTTACTCTGGGTGATAGACAGTACAGCCTGTCAGGTCCTGTGTTTACTCTGGGTGATAGACAGTACAGCCTGTCAGGTCCTGTGTTTACTCTGGGTGATAGACAGTACAGCCTGTCAGGTCCTCTGGGTGATAGACAGTACAGCCTGTCAGGTCCTCTGGGTGATAGACAGTACAGCCTGTCAGGTCCTGTGTTTACTCTGGGTGATAGACAGTACAGCCTGTCAGGTCCTGTGTTTACTCTGGGTGATAGACAGTACAGCCTGTCAGGTCCTGTCCTGGGTGATAGACAGTACAGCCTGTCAGGTCCTGTGTTTACTCTGGGTGATAGACAGTACAGCCTGTCAGGTGTTCAGTACTGTCAGGTTTACTCTGGGTGATAGACAGTACAGCCTGTCAGGTCCTGTGGGTGATAGACAGTACAGCCTGTCAGGTCCTGTGTTTACTCTGGGTGATAGACAGTACAGCCTGTCAGGTCCTGTGTTTACTCTGGGTGATAGACAGTACAGCCTGTCAGGTCCTGTGTTTACTCTGGGTGATAGACAGTACAGCCTGTCAGGTCCTGGGTGATAGACAGTGCAGCCTGTCAGGGGGGTGATAGACAGTACAGCCTGTCAGGTCCTGTGTTTACTCTGGGTGATAGACAGTATAGACAGTACAGCCTGTCAGGTCCTGTGTTTACTCTGGGTGATAGACAGTACAGCCTGTCAGGTCCTGTGTTTACAGCCTGTCAGGTCCTGGGGGTGATAGACAGTACAGCCTGTCAGGTCCTGTGTTTACTCTGGGTGATAGACAGTACAGCCTGTCAGGTCCTGTGTTTACTCTGGGTGATAGACAGTACAGCCTGTCAGGTCCTGTGTTTACTCTGGGTGATAGACAGTACAGCCTGTCAGGTCCTGGTGATAGACAGTACAGCCTGTCAGGTCCTGTGTTTACTCTGGGTGATAGACAGTACAGCCTGTCAGGTCCTGTGTTTACTCTGGGTGATAGACAGTACAGCCTGTCAGGTCCTGTGTTTACTCTGGGTGATAGACAGTACAGCCTGTCAGGTCCTGTGTTTACTCTGGGTGATAGACAGTACAGCCTGTCAGGTCCTGTGTTTACTCTGGGTGATAGACAGTACAGCCTGTCAGGTCCTGGGTGATAGACAGTGTCAGGGTGATAGACAGTACAGCCTGTCAGGTCCTGTGTTTACTCTGGGTGATAGACAGTACAGCCTGTCAGGTCCTGTGTTTACTCTGGGTGATAGACAGTACAGCCTGTCAGGTCCTGTGTTTACTCTGGGTGATAGACAGTACAGCCTGTCAGGTCCTGTGTTTACTCTGGGTGATAGACAGTACAGCCTGTCAGGTCCTGTGTTTACTCTGGGTGATAGACAGTACAGCCTGTCAGGTCCTGTGTTTACTCTGGGTGATAGACAGTACAGCCTGTCAGGTCCTGTGTTTACTCTGGGTGATAGACAGTACAGCCTGTCAGGTCCTGTGTTTACTCTGGGTGATAGACAGTACAGCCTGTCAGGTCCTGTGTTTACTCTGGGTGATAGACAGTACAGCCTGTCAGGTCCTGTGTTTACTCTGGGTGATAGACAGTACAGCCTGTCAGGTCCTGTGTTTACTCTGGGTGATAGACAGTACAGCCTGTCAGGTCCTGTGTTTACAGCCTGTCTGGGTGATAGACAGTACAGCCTGTCAGGTCCTGTGTTTACTCGGGTGATAGACAGTACAGCCTGTCAGGTCCTCTGGTGATAGACAGTACAGCCTGTACAGGTCCTGGGTGATAGACAGTACAGCCTGTCAGGTCCTGTGTTTACTCTGGGTGATAGACAGTACAGCCTGTCAGGTCCTGTGTTTACTCTGGGTGATAGACAGTACAGCCCTGTCAGGTCCTGTGTTTACTCTGGGTGATAGACAGTACAGCCTGTCAGGTCCTGTGTTTACTCTGGGTGATAGACAGTACAGCCTGTCAGGTCCTGTGTTTACTCTGGGTGATAGACAGTACAGCCTGTCAGGTCCTGTGTTTACTCTGGGTGATAGACAGTACAGCCTGTCAGGTCCTGTGTTTACTCTGGGTGATAGACAGTACAGCCTGTCAGGTCCTGTGTTTACATGGGTGATAGACAGTACAGCCTGTCAGGTCCTGTGTTTACTCTGGGTGATAGACAGTACAGCCTGTCAGGTCCTGTGTTTACTCTGGGTGATAGACAGTACAGCCTGTCAGGTCCTGTGTTTACTCTGGGTGATAGACAGTACAGCCTGTCAGGTCCTGTGTTTACTCTGGGTGATAGACAGTACAGCCTGTTTACTCTGGTGATCAGTACAGCCTGTGTTTGTACTCTGGGTGATAGACAGTACAGCCTGTCAGGTCCTGTGTTTACTCTGGGTGATAGACAGTACAGCCTGTCAGGTCCTGTGTTTACTCTGGGTGATAGACAGTACAGCCTGTCCCTGTGTCAGGGTGATAGACAGTACAGCCTGTCAGGTCCTGTTTACTCTGGGTGATAGACAGTACAGCCTGTCAGGTCCTGTGTTTACTCTGGGTGATAGACAGTACAGCCTGTCAGGTCCTGTGTTTACTCTGGGTGATAGACAGTACAGCCTGTCAGGTCCTGTGTTTACTCTGGGTGATAGACAGTACAGCCTGTCAGTCCTGTGTCCTGTGGGGGTGATAGACAGTACAGCCTGTCAGGTCCTGTGTTTACTCTGGGTGATAGACAGTACAGCCTGTCAGGTCAGGTCCTCTGGGTGATAGACAGTACAGCCTGTCAGGTCCTGTGTTTACTCTGGGTGTGATAGACAGTACAGCCTGTCAGGTCCTGTGTTTACTCTGGGTGATAGACAGTACAGCCTGTCAGGTCCTGTGTTTACTCTGGGTGATAGACAGTACAGCCTGTCAGGTCCTGTGTTTACTCTGGGTGATAGACAGTACAGCCTGTCAGGTCCTGTGTTTACTCTGGGTGATAGACAGTACAGCCTGTCAGGTCCTGTGTTTACTCTGGGTGATAGACAGTACAGCCTGTCAGGTCCTGTGTTTACTCTGGGTGATAGACAGTACAGCCTGTCAGGTCCTGTGTTTACTCTGGGTGATAGACAGTACAGCCTGTCAGGTCCTGTGTTTACTCTGGGTGATAGACAGTACAGCCTGTCAGGTCCTGTGTTTACTCTGGGTGATAGACAGTACAGCCTGTCAGGTCCTGTGTTTACTCTGGGTGATAGACAGTACAGCCTGTCAGGTCCTGTGTTTACTCTGGGTGATAGACAGTACAGCCTGTCAGGTCCTGTGTTTACTCTGGGTGATAGACAGTACAGCCTGTCAGGTCCTGTGTTTACTCTGGGTGATAGACAGTACAGCCTGTCAGGTCCTGTGGGTGATAGACAGTACAGCCTGTCAGGTCCTGTGTTTACTCTGGGTGATAGACAGTACAGCCTGTCAGGTCCTGTGTTTACTCTGGGTGATAGACAGTACAGCCTGTCAGGTCCTCTGGGTGATAGACAGTACAGCCTGTCAGGTCCTGTGTTTACTCTGGGTGATAGACAGACAGTACAGCCTGTCAGGCCTGTCAGGTCCTGTGTTTACTCTGGGTGATAGACAGTACAGCCTGTCAGGTCCTGTGTTTACTCTGGGTGATAGACAGTACAGCCTGTCAGGTCCTGTGTTTACTCTGGGTGATAGACAGTACAGCCTGTCAGGTCCTGTGTTTACTCTGGGTGATAGACAGTACAGCCTGTCAGGTCCTGTGTTTACTCTGGGTGATAGACAGTACAGCCTGTCAGGTCCTGTGTTTACTCTGGGTGATAGACAGTACAGCCTGTCAGGTCCTGTGTTTACTCTGGGTGATAGACAGTACAGCCTGTCAGGTCCTGTGTTTACTCTGGGTGATAGACAGTACAGCCTGTCAGGTCCTGTGTTTACTCTGGGTGATAGACAGTACAGCCTGTCAGGTCCTGGGTGATAGACAGTACAGCCTGTCAGGTCCTGGTTTACTCTGGGTGATAGACAGTACAGCCTGTCAGGTCCTGTGTTTACTCTGGGTTTACTCTGATAGACAGTACAGCCTGTCAGGTCCTGTGTTTACTCTGGGTGATAGACAGTACAGCCTGTCAGGTCCTGTGTTTACTCTGGGTGATAGACAGTACAGCCTGTCAGGTCCTGTGTTTACTCTGGGTGATAGACAGTACAGCCTGTCAGGTCCTGTGTTTACTCTGGGTGATAGACAGTACAGCCTGTCAGGTCCTGTGTTTACTCTGGGTGATAGACAGTACAGCCTGTCAGGTCCTGTGTTTACTCTGGGTGATAGACAGTACAGCCTGTCAGGTCCTGTGTTTACTCTGGGTGATAGACAGTACAGCCTGTCAGGTCCTCTGGGTGATAGACTCTGGGTGATAGACAGTACAGCCTGTCAGGTCCTGGGTGATAGACAGTACAGCCTGTCAGGTCCTGTGTTTACTCTGGGTGATAGACAGTACAGCCTGTCAGGTCCTGTGTTTACTCTGGGTGATAGACAGTACAGCCTGTCAGTCCTGTGTTTACTCTGGGTGATAGACAGTACAGCCTGTCAGGTCCTGTGTTTACTCTGGGTGATAGACAGTACAGCCTGTCAGGTCCTGTGTTTACTCTGGGTGATAGACAGTACAGTCAGTCCATGTGTTAGTACAGCCTCTGTGGGTGATAGACAGTACAGCCTGTCAGGTCCTGTGTTTACTCTGGGTGATAGACAGTACAGCCTGTCAGGTCCTGTGTTTACTCTGGGTGATAGACAGTACAGCCTGTCAGGTCCTGTGTTTACTCTGGGTGATAGACAGTACAGCCTGTCAGGTCCTGTGTTTACTCTGGGTGATAGACAGTACAGCCTGTCAGGTCCTGTGTTTACTCTGGGTGATAGACAGTACAGCCTGTCAGGTCCTGTGTTTACTCTGGGTGATAGACAGTACAGCCTGTCAGGTCCTGTGTTTACTCTGGGTGATAGACAGTACAGCCTGTCAGGTCCTGTGTATACTCTGGGTGATAGACAGTACAGCCTGTCAGGTCCTGTGTTTACTCTGGGTGATAGACAGTACAGCCTGTCAGGTCCTGTGTTTACTCTGGGTGATAGACAGTACAGCCTGTCAGGTCCTGTGTTTACTCTGGGTGATAGACAGTACAGCCTGTCAGGTCCTGTGTTTACTCTGGGTGATAGACAGTACAGCCTGTCAGGTCCTGTGTTTACTCTGGGTGATAGACAGTACAGCCTGTCAGGTCCTGTGTTTACTCTGGGTGATAGACAGTACAGCCTGTCAGGTCCTGTCTCTGGGTGATAGACTCTGCCTGTCAGGTCCTGACTAGACAGTACAGCCTGTCAGGTCCTGTGTTTTACTCTGGGTGATAGACAGTACAGCCTGTCAGGTCCTGTGTTTACTCTGGGTGATAGACAGTGCAGCCTGTCAGGTCCTGTGTTTACTCTGGGTGATAGACAGTACAGCCTGTCAGGTCCTGTGTTTACTCTGGGTGATAGACAGTACAGCCTGTGTTTACTCTGGGTGATAGACAGTACAGCCTGTCAGGTCCTGTGTTTACTCTGGGTGATAGACAGTACAGCCTGTCAGGTCCTGTGTTTACTCTGGGTGATAGACAGTACAGCCTGTCAGGTCCTGTGTTTACTCTGGGTGATAGACAGTACAGCCAGCCTGTCAGGTCCTGGGTGATAGACAGTACAGCCTGTCAGGTCCTGTGTTTACTCTGGGTGATAGACAGTACAGCCTGTCAGGTCCTCTGGGTGATAGACAGTACAGAGTCATGGGTGACTGGGAGGGAAGGCTACCCTTACTACCCTCTACCATCAATCATAAGTGAAATATTAGATCATGTGACCCCTTGAGATGGAAATGAACTAACCATACATGTTAATGTCACAATCCTACGTCCTTCTGATGTTTATCATGAATGTTTCATTGGTCCATAGATCAGACATGTTTTTGATATGCCTATGGGTTGTATAAACCCCATGTATAAACCATGTGGAAACCATGTATGTGGAAACAGGTGTGTGAGCGTGTTTGTTTGAGTTGACACTCGGGGCAGATGGAGGGTGCTTCCAGCTTTGTTTAACTAGAGATAGAGCTCTGCTGATAAGACACTCGGGGCGGATGGAGGGTGATTCCAGCTTTGTCTAACTAGAGATAGAGCTCTGCTGATAAGACACTCGGGGCGGATGGAGGGTGCTTCCAGCTTTGTCTAACTAGAGATAGAGCTCTGCTGATAAGACACTCGGGGCAGATGGAGGGTGCTTCCAGCTTTGTCTAACTAGAGATAGAGCTCTGCTGATAAGACACTCGGGGCGGATGGAGGGTGCTTCCAGCTTTGTTTAACTAGAGATAGAGCTCTGCTGATAAGACACTCGGGGCGGATGGAGGGTGCTTCCAGCTTTGTCTAACTAGAGATAGAGCTCTGCTGATAAGACACTCGGGGCGGATGGAGGGGGTGCTTCCAGCTTTGTCTAACTAGAGATAGAGCTCTGCTGATAAGACACTCGGGGCGGATGGAGGGTGCTTCCAGCTTTGTCTAACTAGAGATAGAGCTCTGCTGATAAGACACTCGGGGGCGGATGGAGGGTGCTTCCAGCTTTGTCTAACTAGAGATAGAGCTCTGCTGATAAGACACTCGGGGCGGATGGAGGGTGATTCCAGCTTTGTCTAACTAGAGATAGAGCTCTGCTGATAAGACACTCGGGGCGGATGGAGGGTGCTTCCAGCTTTGTCTAACTAGAGATAGAGCTCTGCTGATAAGACACTCGGGGCGGATGGAGGGTGCTTCCAGCTTTGTCTAACTAGAGATAGAGCTCTGCTGATAAGACACTCGGGGCGGATGGAGGGTGATTCCAGCTTTGTCTAACTAGAGATAGAGCTCTGCTGATAAGACACTCGGGGCGGATGGAGGGTGATTCCAGCTTTGTCTAACTAGAGATAGAGCTCTGCTGATAAGACACTCGGGGCGGATGGAGGGTGCTTCCAGCTTTGTCTAACTAGAGATAGAGCTCTGCTGATAAGACACTCGGGGCGGATGGAGGGTGATTCCAGCTTTGTCTAACTAGAGATAGAGCTCTGCTGATAAGACACTCGGGGCGGATGGAGGGTGCTTCCAGCTTTGTCTAACTAGAGATAGAGCTCTGCTGATAAGACACTCGGGGCGGATGGAGGGTGATTCCAGCTTTGTCTAACTAGAGATAGAGCTCTGCTGATAAGACACTCGGGGCGGATGGGAGGGTGCTTCCAGCTTTGTCTAACTAGAGATAGAGCTCTGCTGATAAGACACTCGGGGCGGATGGAGGGTGCTTCCAGCTTTGTCTAACTAGAGATAGAGCTCTGCTGATAAGACACTCGGGGCGGATGGAGGGTGATTCCAGCTTTGTCTAACTAGAGATAGAGCTCTGCTGATAAGACACTCGGGGCGGATGGAGGGTGATTCCAGCTTTGTCTAACTAGAGATAGAGCTCTGCTGATAAGACACTCGGGCGGATGGAGGGTGCTTCCAGCTTTGTCTAACTAGAGATAGAGCTCTGCTGATAAGACACTCGGGGCGGATGGAGGGTGCTTCCAGCTTTGTCTAACTAGAGATAGAGCTCTGCTGATAAGACACTCGGGGCGGATGGAGGGTGCTTCCAGCTTTGTCTAACTAGAGATAGAGCTCTGCTGATAAGACACTCGGGGCGGATGGAGGGTGCTTCCAGCTTTGTCTAACTAGAGATAGAGCTCTGCTGATAAGACACTCGGGGCGGATGGAGGGTGCTTCCAGCTTTGTCTAACTAGAGATAGAGCTCTGCTGATAAGACACTCGGGGCGGATGGAGGGTGATTCCAGCTTTGTCTAACTAGAGATAGAGCTCTGCTGATAAGACACTCGGGGCGGATGGAGGGTGATTCCAGCTTTGTCTAACTAGAGATAGAGCTCTGCTGATAAGATAAGACCTGGCAGGTACTGCAGGACCTCTACAGATACCTTTCAGATAGAGAAGACACACGCACAGAGAGACAGAGAGACAGACACAGAGAGAGAGCCACCATTGTAAATACAACCCATATTTATGTTTATTTATTTTTCCCATTTGTACTTTAACTATTTGCACATTGTTACAACACTGTATATATACATAATATGACATTTGAAATGTCTTTATTCTTTTGAAACTTCTGAGTGTAATGTTTACTGTTAATATTTATTGTTTATTTCACTTTTGTTTATTATCTATTTCACTTGCTTTGGCAATGTTAACATACGTTTCCCATGCCAATAAATCCCTTTGAATTGAATTGAAATTCAAATGAGAGAGAGAGAGAGAGAGAGAGAGAGAGAGAGAGAGAGAGAGAGAGAGAGAGAGAGAGAGAGAGAGAGAGAGAGAGAGAGAGAGAGTGTGTGTGTGAGGAGTTGTATCAGAGCCTTGGAGATGAGGCCAGGCTTGGGTAGAGGAAGAGCTATAGCCAGCTCCCTGTCTGTCTGTCTTGCCGCATGTGAGAGGATCCCAGTGCCTGACACAGTGTTGTGTTCTTACTGTCTAACATCCCTCACTGTAACTAACAGGCCGTACTCAGCCAGGGGAGAACGCAGCCAACAGCTCCAGACCTGCCACTGATCACTATCTATGTAAGCCTGCAGGGAGGGATGTGTGGCTGTGTGTGTGGCTGTGTGTCTGTGTGTGTGTGTGTGTGTGTGTGTGTGTGGCTGTGTGTGCTGTGTGTGTGTGTGGCTGTGTGTGGCTGTGTGTGTGTGTGTGTGGTGTGTGTGTGTGTGTGTGTGTGTGTGTGGCCCAGTGTGTGTGTGTGTGTGTGTGTGTGTGTGTGTGTGTGTGTGTGTGTGTGTGTGTGTGTGTGTATGTGCGACTTGAGAAATAACTAAGCGACCGCTCCAGGTTTGCGGCCCAGCCCTGAAGCAGAGTGGGGGAGTGGGGCTGTGTGTAAACTGGATAGTTAACGGTGCTTTACAGCTCCATCAGTACGACGCAGCACCTAGCCCCAGGAGGTGCAGTTATACAGCCTAAATAATGCCCCCCTACCCTTCTCTCTAACACAAGCTTGTAAATATCAACTGGAAACATTAGGGGGTGCTTTTATGGACGTAAACATTCTGCCAAATGAATATTACTCACCGCTTAAAACTTCTCACATGGTGAAGAGGGAGGACAGGAAGAGAGAGAGAAGCCTTCTCCATTGAATGGGTGCACTGGCTGCATACCATTTACAGTTTACTATAGACAGTAGTATACTGGAACCATCTCTAAAAGTCATATGTATCCACCTGCTCACTGACTCTACATGATGGACTTTTGGACTTTCTTGTCACAACATACAAAGTCTGAGACTGATACACTCTACCCATGATGGACACACACACCAACCATACCCATTGAGACATACACAGAGAGGCTCCCCCCATGGTCAGTGGACACAGACCAACCATTACCCCATTGAGACTCTGACAGAGAGTCTCCATGCCAGTGGACACACACCACTTCCCATTGAGACTGATACACAGAGAGGCTCCATGGTCAGTGGACACACACCAACCATTACCCCATTGAGACTGATACACAGCGAGTCTCCATGGCCCATTGGACTGTCAACCCATTACCCCATTGAGACTGATACACAGGGAGTCTCCATGGCCAGTGGACCACACCACCATTACCCCCTATTGAGACTGATACACAGCGAGTCTCCATGGACCATGGACACACTGAACACAGCGAGTACTCCCATGGCAGTGGGACACACACCACCCATTACCCATTGAGCCTGATACACAGCCCCAGTCTCCATGGCCAGTGGACCACCAGGGATGTCTGGGGTCTGTGTGGCTGTGTGTGTGTTACACACCAACCATTGGCCCTGTGTGTGACTTGAGACTGATACACAGCGAGTCTCCATGGCCAGTGGACACACACCAACCATTACCCCATTGAGACTGATACACAGCGAGTCTCCATGGCCAGTGGACACACACCAACCATTACCCCATTGAGACTGATACACAGCGAGTCTCCATGGCCAGTGGACACACACCAACCATTACCCCATTGAGACTGATACACAGCGAAAGCGTCCCATGGCCAGTGGAAACACACCAAACATTACCCCATTGAGATTACACCAGCGGAGTCCCCATGCCCTGTGGACACACAACAACCATGGGGGATTGAGGACTGATACACAGAGAGGCTCCATGGTCAGAGGACACACAACAACCATGACCCCCATGTGACTGATACACAGCGAGTCTCCATGCCAGTGGACACACACCAACATTACGAGTCTCCATGGCCAGTGGACCACACACCAACCATACCCATTGAGACTGATACACAGCGAGTCTCCATGCCAGTGGACACCACACCAACCATTACCCCATTGAGACTGCACAGAGGGTGGTCCAGCTTTTCACACGGACGCACACCAACCATAGCCAGCCTGGCCACCCCACCAACCATTAGCCAGCCCTGGCCACCCCACCAACCGTAGCCAGGGTGCTTTACAGCCCACACCAACCGTTAGACAGCCTGGCACACCCCACCAACGTTAGCCAGCCCTGGCCAGTTATACCAACCGTTAATAAAGCCCCCACCACACCAACCATTAGCCAGCCTGGCCACCCCACCAACCGGTAGCCAGCTGGCAACCCCACCCAACCGTTAGCCAGTGGCCACTTTTAACCGGACAGCCTGGCCACCCCACAAACATTAGCCAAGCCTGGCCACCCACCAACCATTACCAGCCTGGCCACCTCACCAACCTTAACCGCCCAGCAAAACTATCTAGTGACAGACACAGGAGGCAGTGGAATCTTAGGGCTCGGGTAATCGAGGAGAATGGGCTGGAGCGGAATGAGGACGGGCTGGAGCGGATGAGGAAGGGCTGGTACTGGCGTGAGAGCGGAATGAGGACTAATGGCTGAGGACAATGGCACACGGGCTCGGTGATGGTAATGGCTGGAGCTGGAATGGACGGGCCGTGGTAATGGCCGGATTATAATGAGGACGGTAGGGTATGGCTGGACTGATACCACTCGTAAAAAATGCGGAATGAGGACGGCGCTGCTGGTAATGGCTGGAGAGTACGGACTCGTGGTAATGGCTGGAAGCAATCCAAAGGGCTCGTTAATGGCTGGAGCGGAATGAGGACGGGTCTGGTAATGGGGTGGCTGGAGCGGGAATGAGGACGGGCTCGTGGTAATGGCCCAATTGAGGACTGATACACAGGAGCGAGAGCTCCATGGCCCAGGCTGGAGCACACACCAACCTCGTGGTAATTACCCCATTGAGGACTGAATGGCTGGAGCGGAATGAGACGGGGTCTCGTGGTAAGGGCTGGACGGACACACCAACGGGCTCGTGTTTCTGGTACCCCATGAGGACTCGATACTGGAGCGGAAATGAGGACGGGCTCCGTGGCCAGGCTGGAGCGGAATGACACCTCGTGGTAATGGCATTACCTCCATTGAGACTGATACAATGAGGACGAGGCTCCATGGCAGTGGACACACACCAACCATGTACCCCAATGAGACTCGATACACAGCGAGTCTCCATGGCCAGCGGAATGAGGACACATCACCAACATTACCCCATTGACGACTGAATACACAGAGAGCTCCAATGGCCATTGGAGCGGAATGAGGACGCACCAATGGCCAGCGGAATGAGGACGAGACTGATAATGGACTGGAGAATGAGGCTCCATGGCCTGGAGCGAAATGAGGGACGGCGCCTCGTGGTTAATAATGGCTGGAGCGGGAATGAGGACGGTCGTAGTGGTACTCGAGTCTGAGGACGGGCTCGTGGTAATGGCTGGAGCGGACACACCTCGTGAGTAATGGCTGGAAGACGGAATGACACGGGATCCTCGTCGGTTAATGTCTCCAATGGCCTGGAGCGGACACACGGGACTCCTGTGGGTACCGGAATACACCCTAGTGGTAAGGCTGGAGCGGAATTGAGGAACCATGGTATGGTGGAGCGGATTGAGGACGGACTCGTGGTACTGGACAGCGGAGTCTCGGGCATGGTAATGCTGGACAATACACAACCGTGGTACTGGAGCGGATTGAGGACGGGCTCGTGGGTAATGGCTGGAGAGGAATGAGGACGGGCTCGTGGTAATGGCTGGAGAGGAACAGGACCTTCGTGGTAATGGCTGGAGCGGGGAATGAGGACGGCTCCGTTGGGTACTGGCACCATGGAGCGGAATCAGGACGGGCTCTCACAGGACGGGCTCGTGGTACACCTTGGACCGGGATTAGGACGCCCGGCTCGTGGTAATGGCTGGAGCGGATGAGGACAGGCTCGAGGTCCCACGTGGAGGACACACTCGTGTAAGTGGCTTGGAGCCCAATGAGGACTGATACACAGCGGAATGTGCTTCCATGGTAATGCATGGGAGCGGACAGGACGGGCGATCGTGGTAATGGGTGGACCCAATGAGGACATATCAGCGGAATGAGGAAAGGGCTCGTGGGTACCGTGACGGACCAAGGACTCTACCCTGAGCGGGAATAGGGACAACAGGGAAAGTCGTGGAGGACGGGCTCTATGGCTGGAGGAATGGATGGGACGGAACCACGGGCTCGTCGGTCATGGATGGACCGGATTGAGGACGGGCTATGGTAATGGCAGCGGAAGTCTCCATGGCCTAGTGGAGCACACACCGTGGTACCCTGGAGCGGATTAAGCGGGCCGTTACTACCCTCTACCCTGACGTATCAACACTGGTTACTACCCTCTACCCTGACATATCAACACCGTTACTACCCTCTACCCGACATATCAACACTGTTACTACCCTCTACCCTGACATATCAACACCGTTACTACCCTCTACCCTGACATATCAACACCGTTACTACCTCTCTAACCCTGACATATCAACACTCGTTACTGGCTGGACCCTCTACCCTGACATATCAACACCGTTACTACCCTCTACCCTGACATATCAACACCGTTACTACCCTCTACCCTGACATATCAACACCGGAATAGGACCCTACTACCCTCTACCCTGACATATCAACACCGTTACTACCCTCTACCCTGACATATCAACACCGTTACTACCCTCTACCCTGACATATCAACACCGTTACTACCCTCTACCCTGACATATCAACACTGTTACTACCCTCTACCCTGACATATCAACACCGTTACTACCCTCTACCCTGACATATCAACACACCCTACTACCCTCTACCCTGACATATCAACACCGTTACTTACTACCCTCCACCTCGTACCCTCTACCCTGACATATCAACACCGTTTACTACCCTCTACCCTGACATATCAACACCTCCACCTTACCGTTACCCCCCCCCACGTCTACCCTCACCTCACTGACATATCAACACCGTTACTACCCCTCTACCCTGACATATCAACAGTGACTGCATGACATCTCAAACAATGAGCTGCCACCTATGAACAAAGAGAAACTACCGGTACAATCTAACCCCGCCCCACCCCCACTGATGGAACAGCCTCTAACCCCCCACCCCCACCTACTGAGTGGACAATGCTTCTCAGAGAGACAAATCTGTCTAAAGTAAAGCAGCCAATAGAGAGATAAAAGAGAAGGAAGGGAGATGGGAATAAATGGCCCCCTATTCCCTATATAGTGCACCCCTTTTTGACCAGAGGACAGGAACACTCACAGGGCTATATAGGCAATAGGGTCCCATTTGGGACAGCCATGCTGCCCCACCTCCACTATACAGGCTGCTGCTGAGGCCTGATGGGAAATTGTAAGGCATTAGCCGTGAAGTGATTAGCATTAGCCGTGAAGTGATTAGCATTGTGAGAAATGGACGGACACATTTTAGGCCTTTTATCTATTCTGGGACAGTGTCCTAACATCTCCTAACATCCTGTCCACCTCTGGTCTCTGTCAGTGATTACAGAGGGTAGGGAGAGCCAGGAGAGGAGGCAGCATGTGGCATTGTTTACCCTGTCTCTCCGAGGGCCCAGGGGCCACCAACCATTAACACCCCCCCATTAGAGTAGTCCTTTAGTGTTTCTACAGCTCTGAAGGGAGGTCAGCCATGTTCAGACTGAAGCCTTTCTATCAGATCACTGCTTTAAGAGACGGCGTTGACTCTGTCCTGCTGTAGATCAGCTGCAGCCATCTATTATGATAGAGGCTAGGGCTGCAACTGACCATTATCTTCAGAATCCAATATTCTACGGACAGCCTTATTGAATAATCCAATATTCTACGGAATACTTATTTGACTAATCCAATATTCTCTAATAAAACCCTTTTGTGTCTAATTCAGATGAGGCTCTGGAAGAGCAGCATGGAGGGGAGGTAAATGCACGCCAACAAAGCAACCAGACAAACGTTAGGGATCAAAGGTTTCAGAAATGTGCTGTGTGCCCCATCTTGTTTTCTCTGCCTGGAAGTGTTATGGAGCCACGTGTCCCGAGGATACATATGGACCCGTTTGTTCTCAAGAGGGTTTTAGTGCCTGGCCTTAAAAAGGGGCAATACGTATTTGCTACATCCCATTTTTGAACTTATATAAAATAACATTGTACCCATTGATTCTTTAAAAAAAATATATAACTTCTAACTGCCTCCTGAGCTTAGTTCAACTGTCCTACCCCCACTCAGAACCCCAAATAGAAGATCGTTTTACTCCAATTGTTTATCTGTAATGAAAGTGAATGTAAACAACCACTGTAATGATTAAAAGTAGCCATGGTGATCCCACAGCTCTGTCCTAGGAGTTAGATACAGCTCTACCCTAAAGCACCATGGTGATCCACAGCTCTGTCTAGGGGTTAGATACCCTCTACCCTAAAACCATGGTGATCCACAGCTCTGTCTAGGAGTTAGATACCTCTACCCTAAAACCATGGTGACACAGCCACAGCTCTGTCTAGGAGTTAGATACCCTCTACCCTAAAACCATGGTGATCCACAGCTCTGTCTAGGGGTTTGATACCCTCTACCCTAAAACCATGGTGATCCACAGCTCTGTCTAGGAGTTAGATACCCTCTACCCTAAAACCATGGTGATCCACAGCTCTGTCTAGGAGTTAGATACCCTCTACCCTAAAACCATGGTGATCCACAGCTCTGTCCTACGCGGAGTTAGATACCCTCTACCCTAAAACCATGGTGATCCACACAGCTCTGTCTAGGAGTTAGATACCCTCTACCCTAAAACCATGGTGATCCACAGCTCTGTCTAGGAGTTAGATACCCAGTAGTAGGCGATACACCCTAAAACCATGGCTGATCCACAGCTCTGTCTAGGAGTTAGATACCCTCTACCCTAAAACCATGGTGATCCACAGCTCTGTCTAGGAGTTAGATACCCCTCTACCCTAAAACCCATGGTGATCCACAGCTCTGTCTAGGAGTTAGATACCCTCTACCCTAAAACCATGGTGATATCACAGCTCTGTCTAGGAGTTAGATACCCGTCTACCCTAAAACCATGGTGATCCACAGCTCTGTCTAGGAGTTAGATACCCTCTACCCTAAAACCATGGTGATCCACAGCTCTGTCTAGGAGTTAGATACCCTCTACCCTAAACCATGGTGATCCACAGCTCTGTCTAGGAGTTAGATACCCTCTACCCTAAAACCATGGTGATCCACAGCTCTGTCTAGGGGATTTAGATACCCTCTACCCTAAAAACCATGGTGATCCACAGCTCTGTCTAGGAGTTAGATACCCTCTACCCTAAAAACCATGGTGATCCACAGCTCTGTCTAGGAGTTAGATACCCTCTACCCTAAAACCATGGTGATCCACAGCTCTGTCCTAGGAGTTAGATACCCTCTACCCTAAAACCATGGTGATCCACAGCTCTGTCTAGGAGTTAGATACCCTCTACCCTAAAACCATGGTGATCCACAGCTCTGTCTAGGAGTTAGATACCCTCTACCCTAAAACCATGGTGATTCCACAGCTCTGTCTAGGATTAGATACCCTCTACCCTAAAACCATGGTGATCCACAGCTCTGTCTAGGAGTTTGAGTTTTTACATTTCTCCATCCCCATCCGTCAGCTTTCTACTGAAACAGTGGCGGAGAGAGAGAGGCTTGACTTCGTTTCAACTGTGGATTGCTGCTGTAATGTTTTCTCATTCCAGAGGAGGTTCCATTAGGCCAGGTCTAGGGCCAGGCTGTAATGTTTCTCTCTCCAGAGGATTCTATTAGGCCAGGTCAGGGCCATGGCTGTAATGTTTCTCTCTCCAGCTTTTTTAAGAGGAGGTTAAGCTATTAGGCCAGGTCAGGGCCAGGCTGTAGATTTCTCTCTCCAGAGGAGGTTCTATTAGGCCAGGTCAGGGCCGGGCTGTAATGTTTCAGAATCTCTCTCCGAGGAGGTTAATCCATTAGGCCAGGTCAGGGCCAGGCTGTAATTTTTGTCTCTCTCCAGAGGAGGTTCCATTAGGCCAGGTCAGGGCCAGGATGTAAATGTTGTGCTCTCTCCAGAGGAGGTTCCATTAGGACCAGGTCAGGGCCAGGCTGTAATGTTTCTCTCTCCAGAGGTTCTATTAGGCCAGGTCAGGGCCAGGCTGTAATGTTTCTCTCTCCAGAGAGGTTCTATTAGGCCAGGTCAGGGCCAGGCTGTAATGTTTCTCTCTCCAGAGGAGGTTCCATTAGGCCAGGTCAGGGCCAGGCTGTAATGTTTCTCTCTCCAGAGGTTCTATTAGGCCAGGTCAGGGCCAGGAGCTGTAATGTTACCCTCTCTCCAGAGGAGGTTCCATTAGGCCAGGTCAGGGCCAGCTGTAATGTTTCCTCTCTCCAGAGGTTCCACATTAGGAAGTTAGATACCCTCTACCCCATGCAGGTCAGGGCCAAGCTGTAATGTTTCTCTCTCCAGAGGAGGTTCTATTAGGCCAGGTCAGGGCCAGGCTGTAATGTTTCTCTCTCCAGAGGAGGTTTCTATTAGGTCAGGGCCAAGCTGTAAGGAGTTTCTCTCTCCAGAGGTTCTATTAGGCCAGGTCAGGTGCCAAGCTGTAATGTTTCTCTCTCCAGAGGTTCTATTAGGCTGTCTAGGTCAGGGCCATGTAATGTTTCTCTCTCCAGGAGTTAGATACCCTCTATTAGGCCAGGTCAGGGCCAGGCTGTAATGTTTCTCTCTCCAGAGGAGGTTCTATTAGGCCAGGTCAGGGCCAGGCCCTTAATGTTTCTCTCTGCCAGAGGAGGTTCCCTCTATTAGGCATTCAGGGCCAGGCTTAATGTTTCTCTCTCTCCAGAGGGTTCTATTAGGCCCAGGTCCCAGGTAGGCTGATATGTTTCTCTCTCCAGAGGAGGTTCTATTAGGCCAGGTCAGGGCCAGGCTGTAATGTTTCTCTCTCCACAGCTCTGTCTAGGAGTTCCATTAGGCCCAGGTCAGGGCCTTAGGCTGTAATTTTCTCTCTCCAGAGGAGGTTCTATTAGGCC
Source organism: Coregonus suidteri (assembly GCA_036851935.1). Classification (NCBI taxonomy): domain Eukaryota; kingdom Metazoa; phylum Chordata; class Actinopteri; order Salmoniformes; family Salmonidae; genus Coregonus; species Coregonus suidteri. The sequence goes on along the minus strand of CM072252.1, from coordinate 3,976,321 downwards.
AGGTCAGGGCCGTAATGTTTCTCTCTCCAGAGGGGTTCTATTAGGCCAGGTCAGGGCCAGGCTGTAATGTTTCTCTCTCCAGAGGTTCTATTAGGCCAGGTCAGGGCCAGGCTGTAGAGGTTTATTAGGGCCAGGTCAGGGCCAGGCTGTAATGTTTCTCCTCCAGAGGAGGTTCTATTAGGCCAGGTCAGGGCCAGGCTGTAATGTTTCTCTCTCCAGAGGAGGTTCTATTAGGCCAGGTCAGGCCAGGCTGTAATGTTTCTCTCTCCAGAGGAGGTCTATTAGGCAGGTCAGGGCCAGGCTGTAATGTGTTTCTCTCTCTCCAGAGGAGGTTCTATTAGGCCAGGTCAGGGCCAGGCTGTAATGTTTTCTCTCTCCAGAGGAGGTTCTATTAGGCCAGGTCAGGGCCAGGCTGTAATGTTTCTCTCTCTCAGAGGAGGTTCTATTAGGCCAGGTCAGGGCCAGGCTGTAATGTTTCTCTCATCCAGAGGTTCTATTAGGCCAGGTCAGGGCCAAGCCAGGGCTCCAGAGGTTTCTCTCTCCAGGTTCTTATAAGTAATGTTTCTCTCTCCAGAGGAGGTTCTATTAGGCCAGGTCAGGGCCAGGCTGTAATTGTTTTTCTCTCTCCAGAGGAGGTTCTATTAGGCCAGGTCAGGGCCAGGCTCAATGTTTCTCTCTCCAGGCAGAGACTATTAGGCCAACAGCTGTACCAGCTCTCCACTACACCAGGTCAGGGCCAATCTGGTAATGTGTTTATCTCCAGCAGTATGAATTCCCAGGCAGGCTGTAGTCTGAAACACAGGTCAGGCCAGGTCAATGTTTCTCTCTCCAGAGGAGGTTCTATTAGGCCAGAGAAACAGGCTGTAGTCCGCTCTCTCCAAATGTAACCCTTTCTCTTCCCTATGGAGGGCCTATAGCGCTCTGGTCACTTCAGGGCCGTATATGTACTAGGGTGCCATTTGGGATGCAGACTAGGTTTGATAAACTTTTGAAACCCGGTCAGTGAAAACGGTACAGTGCCTCAGGTCAGGTGAAAGGTAATGTTTCTCTCTCTAGTGGAGCCCTATTAGCGCCAGGAGGGCCAGTGTTAACTTCTTACATTCATATCAGGTCACAGTCATGGAAACGGTATCTCTGAGGAGCCTGCAGGCATGGCCACAGAATCATCTAGAATGTCATTGTATGCTCTAGCGTTAAGGCTGTAAATGATTTCCCTTCACTGGAACTAAGCAGGGGAACTAGCCCGAACCATGAAAAACAGCCCCAGACCATTCCCTTCCTCCTCCACCAAACTTTACAGTTGGCAATATGCATTGGGGCAGAGTGTAGCGTTCTCCTGGCGTCCACCAAACCTAGATTTAGAAACAGTCGGACTGCCAGATGGGTGAGGCGTGATTCATTTCTCCAGAGGAACACTTTCCACTGCTCCAGAGTCCAATGGCGGCGAGCTTTACAAACCTTCCAGCGGACTGCCAGATGGTGATTACTCCAGAGAACACGTTTCCACTGTGATCTTAGGCTTGTGTGCGGCTGCTCGGCTATGGAAACCCATTTCATGAAGCTCCCGACGAACAGTTATTGTGCTGACGTTGCTTCCAGAGGCAGTTTGGAACTCGATAGTGAGTGTTGCAACCGAGGACAGACCATTCTTACGTACTACGTGCTTCAGCACTCGGCCGTCCCGTTCTATGAGCTTGTGTGGCCTACAACTTTGCAGCTGAGCCGTTGTTGCTCCTAGACGTTTCCACTTCACAATAACAGCACTTACAGTTGACCAGGGCAGCTCTAGCAGGGCAGAAATTGGACGAACTGACTTGTTGGAAAGGTGGCATCCTATGACAGTGAAAGTCACTGAGCTCTTCAGTACGGGCCATTCTACTGCCAATGTTTGTCTATGGAGATCGCATGGCTGTGTGCTCGATTTTATACACCTGTCAGCAACGGGTGTGGCTGAAGTAGCCGACTCAACTAATTTGAAGGGGTGTCCACATACTGCTGTATATATAGGGTAAATCCACTACACAAACAAATAGCCTAAACCTGTCCTAACTCCCAAGAGCATGGCCTCCTAGCTAGCCAAGGTCACAGAGTGCATCCACTTCATCTTAATGTCCTGTCCAAAGCAGTGATCAGTCTCCATGTTACAACAGGGCATGTGTCACAGTACAAACACAAGGGTTGGGTTTCCCGGACCCAGATTATGCCAAATCCTGGACTAAAAACATTGTAGAGAAATTGTTTTTAATCCAGGGCTTAATCTGGGTCCGGGAAACCAGCCAAGGAGAGGTAGGAGAAACACTGGAGAGAAGGCATCAAAACAAAGACCGGTCAATAATTAGCTCTACGGCTATCTGAACTGTTCAGTCCCATCAATTAGATCAAAACAAAGACAGGTCAATAATTAGCTCTACGGCTATCTGAACTGTTCAGTCCCATCAGTTAGATCAAAACAAAGACAGGTCAATAATTAGCTCTACGGCTATCTGAACTGTTCAGTCCCATCAGTTAGGTAAGTGCAGACAGCATATGGACAGACTGAGACCACCTTAAACAGCACAGATTATATCGCACCCTGGACTACAATCTTGGTAATTAGAGGGAGTTTAGCTGCTGCTGAATCTGTGCCATTATATAAACAGAGTTTAGGATGGCACTGTTTGTTTGGAGCATGGCTTTTTTTGGTAAACAACATACAAGTGTCCAACAAGGGGTTTGTTCTATTCTGATCATGGACAATAAGGTATCAGACAGAGATAGGATTTACTACCCCAAATGTAGTCTAGCAGATACTTGGAAGCAGCAACTGTCTTACCTTCCGCTATAAGACTGTGCTGAACTGAGTAGGGTTGAATGGCGGGAACCGAGATTTACCGGGATTTACCACCCAAAACCACTCCCTTTTCCCGGGATAAATAACTGCGAGAAACCGGTAGATTATAAAACATTATTAAGCTAAGGATCCTGGGACTAAACACCTCCCTCTGCAACTGGATCCTGGACTTCCTGACGGGCCGCCCCCAGGTGGTAAGGGTAGGTAACAACACGTTTGCCACGCTGATCCTCAACACGGGGGCCCCTCAGGGGTGCGTGCTCAGTCCCCTCCTGTACTCCCTGTTCACCCATGACTGCATGGCCAGGCACGACTCCAACACCATCATTAAGTTTGCCGACGACACAACAGTGGTAGGACTGATCACCGACAACGATGAGACAGCCTATAGGGAGGTGGTCAGAGACCTGGCCGTGTGGTGCCAGGATAACAACCTCTCCTTCAACGTGATCAAGACAAAGGAGATGATTGTAGACTACAGGAAAAAAAAGAGGGCTGAGCACGTCCTCATTCTCTGTAGTGGAACAGGTTGAGAGCTTCAAGTTCCTTGGTGTCCACATCACCAACGAACTATCATGGTCCAAACACACCAAGACAGTCGTGAAGAGGGCACGACAAAGCCTATTCCCCCTCAGGAGACTAAAAAGATTTGGCATGGGTCCTCAGATCCTCAAAAAATTATACAGCTGCACCATCGAGAGCATCCTGACTGGTTGCATCACCGCCTGGTATGGCAACTGCTTGGCCTCTGACCGCAAGGCACTACAGAGGGTAGTGCGTACGGCCCAGTAAATCACTGGGGCCAAGCTTCCTGCCATCCAGGACCTCTATACCAGGCGGTGTCAGAGGAAGGCCCTCAAAATTGTCAAAGACTCCAGCCACCCTAGTCATAGACTGTTCTCTCTGCTACCGCACGGCAAGCGGTACCGGAGCTCCAAGTCTAGGTCCAAAAGGCTTCTCAACAGCTTCTACCGCCAAGCCATGAGACTCCTGAACAGCTGATCATGGCTACCCGGACTGCTAAAGCAAAACTACCAAAACTATTGCTGATGGTGAACCTGAACAATCAAAATAACATTGAATGTAAGCCCCGACCAGCAGGTATAGGTACAACTGAGTCACCACCACGTCACACTCATGCTGCAGACGCCGCGAGGACTACAGAAGGACAGACAGGGATATTGTGAGTTTATACGAGTTTCTGAACTCTCTGGAAATAGTGTTATAGTAATGGGTGAGATGCAGTGGGTAAGCTTGGCGTCGGGTAAGTTTGGCTTTATACATAGCTTGGGCTTTGTCGAGTAAGGCTTAAACTATGTATTTAGATTGTAGTTAGGTATTGTAGGTAGGTATCGTGGGTTGCTGTAGGTAGTTATTGTATGTAATTATTGTAGGTTAATATTGTATTCGGCGGTGCCGGGTGTAGCACGAAGCTAGCTAGCTAGCTAGCTAACTCACCACCTGGACTAGCTGGCGAGTAGCTATTAGCAACGGTATAGTTGTTTCACGCCTGAGAGTGCCTGTAATTACGCCAGCTGGCTGCCTGCAGTGATTACATACAATAATTGCCTACCATTCAGCTGTTTTCTAACCTCATTGTCTGAACCGTTAACGTTAGGTAGCAAGTGGCTACTGTGCTTGAAAATTAGCAAGCTTGTTGCAACCTGGGTAGCTACTTGTAAACAATAGCTGGAACGACCGAGCGAACAGACGCGAACTGGCTGAGTCAATTCAGTGGCTAGCTTTGCACTTGGCTAGCTAACAGTAGCTGCTAGGGGTAAGTCATAACCTACACTTGTGTTTTGTTTTTTACATATTGATAGCCCGAGTCGCTCAAGGAATTCGGGACATGGGTGACTAGTTAACGTTAGTTTGGCTCTCTCTGTGTGTTCGTGCCGTGAAAGGAGGGGTTCTTCTTTGTCTGAAAGCAATGGCTAGCTAGTTTGCTAACTATTCTAGCTAACTAACTGGCTGAATAAGTTGACGACGGACTCGCTCAAGCTGTCGGGACTAACCCACAACGTTAGACACGGACACGAACGATCTGCTTGCATGTTGATACACTGGTGGTTGTTGTGGCTGAGTATTGGCGCTAAACCCTGCTGTTGGAGACCGGCATGCTAGCTGGCTGTGGCGTCTTATGACGAGGTGCCCGGACGTTTTTCACGGAATAATACTGCACCTAGTTAGCTAGCTGAATAAACTAGGTTAGTCTATTCCTAGAAAGCATTGAACCGCTGTAGTTTACAACAATTATAGTTTCTGAGGTGAGTTATATATTTGGGAGTTGTGGTGAGGGAGGCCCCCGCTCTCTCCTTTCCCAGATGTTTAGTTCATTTTATTCCGATCTCCTCTGCATTATTGTAGCCATCTGCTGCAGCCTGTCAACTATGCCTCTGCCTATCCCTGTTCTCTCCTCTCCGCACAGGCTACACAAACGCCTCACACCGCGTGGCTGCTGCCTCTCTAACCTGGTGGTCCCTGCACGCACGACCCACGTGGAGTTCCAGGTCTCAGGCAGCCTCTGGAACTGCCGTTCTGCTGCCAACAAGGCAGACTTCATCCCAGCCTATGCTACCCTCCAGTCCCTCGACTTCTTGGCGCTGACGGAAACATGGATTACCACTGAAAACACTGCTACTCCTGCTGCTCTCTCCTCGTCTGACCATGTGTTCTCGCATACCCGAGAGCATCTGGTCAGCGGGGTGGTGGCACAGGAATCCTCATCTCTCCCAAGTGGACATTCTCAATTTTTCCCCCTGACCCATCTGTCTATCTCCTCATTTGAATTCCATGCTTTCACAGTCACTAGCCCATTTAAGCTTAATATCCTTGTCATCTATCGCCCTCCAGGTTCCCTTGGAGAGTTCATCAATGAGCTTGACGCCTTGATAAGTTCCTTTCCTGAGGATGGCTCACCCCTCACAGTTCTGGGGGATTTCAACCTCCCTACGTCTACATTTGACTCATTTCTTTCTGCCTCCTTCTTTCCACTCCTCTCCTCTTTTGACCTCACCCTCTCACCGTCCCCCCCTACTCACAAGGCAGGCAATACGCTTGACCTCATCTTTACTAGATGCTGTTCTTCTACTAATATCACTGCAACTCCCCTCCAAGTCTCCGACCACTACTTTGTATCCTTTTCTCTCTCTCCCTCTCCTCCAACACTACTCACTCTGCCCCTACACAGATGGTAATGCGCCGTCACAACCTTCGCTCTCTCTCTCCCGCTACTCTCTCCTCTTCCATCCTATCATATCTTCCCTCTGCTCAATCCTTCTCCCTCCAATCTCCTGATTCTGCCTCCTCAACCCTCCTCTCCTCCCTTTTCTGCATCCTTTGACTCTCTACGTCCCCTATCCTCCCGGCCGGCCCGGTCCTCCCCTCCAGCTCCGTGGCTTGATGACTCATTGCGAGCTCACAGAACAGAGCTCCGGGCAGCTGAGCGGAAATGGAAGACAACTAGACTCCCTGCAGACCTGGCATCTTTTCACTCCCTCCTCTCTACATTTTCTTCATCTGTTTCTGCTGCTAAGGCCACTTTCTACCACTCTAAATTCCAAGCATCCGCCTCTAACCCTAGGAAGCTCTTTGCCACATTCTCCTCCCTGCTGAATCCCCCCCCCCCCTCCTCCCTCTCTGTGGATGACTTCGTCAACCATTTTGAAAAGAAGGTTGACGACATCCGATCCTCGTTTGTTAAGTCAAATGACACTGCTGGTCCTGCTCACACTGCCCTACCCTATGCTTTGACTTCTTTCTCCCCTCTCTCTCCAGATAAAATCTTGCGACTTGTGACGGCAGGCCGCCCAACAACCTGCCCGCTTGACCCTATCCCCTCCTCTCTTCTCCAGACCATCTCCGGTGACCTTCTCCCTTACCTCACCTCGCTGATCAACTCATCCTTGACCGCTGGCTATGTCCCTTCCGTCTTCAAGAGAGCGAGAGTTGCACCCCTTCTCAAAAAACCAACACTCGATCCCTCTGATGTCAACAACTACAGACCAGTATCCCTTCTTTCTTTTCTCTCCAAAACTATTGAGCGTGCCGTCTTTAGCCAACTCTCTTGCTATCTCTCTCAGAATGACCTTCTTGATCCAAACCAGTCAGGTTTCAAGACTGGTCATTCAACTGAGACTGCTCTTCTCTGTGTCACAGAGGCTCTCCGCACTGCTAAAGCTAACTCTCTCTCCTCTGCTCTTGTCCTTCTAGACCTGTCTGCTGCCTTTGATACTGTGAACCATCAGATCCTCCTCTCCACCCTCTCCGAGCTGGGCATCTCAGGCGCGGCTCACTCTTGGATTGCGTCCTACCTGACCGGTCGCTCCTACCAAGTGGCGTGGCGAGAAGCTGTCTCCGCACCACGTGCTCTCACCACTGGTGTCCCCCAGGGCTCAGTTCTAGGCCCTCTCCTATTCTCGCTATACACCAAGTCACTTGGCTCTGTCATATCCTCACATGGCCTCTCCTATCATTGCTACGCTGACGACACACAACTAATCTTCTCCTTTCCCCCTTCTGATAACCAGGTGGCGAATCGCATCTCTGCATGTCTGGCAGACATATCAATATGGATGACGGATCACCACCTCAAGCTGAACCTCGGCAAGACGGAGCTGCTCTTCCTCCCGGGGAAGGACTGCCCGTTCCATGATCTCGCCATCACGGTTGACAACTCCGTTGTGTCCTCCTCCCAGAGTGCGAAGAGCCTTGGCGTGACCCTGGACAACACCCTGTCCTTCTCCGCTAACATCAAGGCGGTGACCCGATCCTGTAGGTTCATGCTCTACAACATTCGGAGAGTACGACCCTGCCTTACACAGGAAGCGGCACAGGTCCTAATCCAGGCACTTGTCATCTCCCGTCTGGATTACTGCAACTCGCTGTTGGCTGGGCTCCCTGCCTGTGCCATTAAACCCCTACAACTCATCCAGAATGCCGCAGCCCGTCTGGTGTTCAACCTTCCCAAGTTCTCTCTCACGTCACCCCGCTCCTCCGCACCACTCCACTGGCTTCCAGTTGAAGCTCGCATCTGCTACAAGACCATGGTGCTTGCCTACGGAGCTGTGAGGGGAACGGCACCTCCGTACCTTCAGGCTCTGATCAGTCCCTACACCCAAACGAGGGCATTGCGTTCATTCACCTCTGGCCTGCTGGCTCCCCTACCTCTGCAAGAAGCATAGTTCCCGCTCAGCCCAGTCAAAAACTGTTTTCGCTGCTCTGGCACCCCAATGGTGGAACAAGCTCCCTCACGACGCCAGGACAGCGGAGTCACTCACCACCTTCCGGAGACATTTGAAACCCCACCTCTTTAAGGAATACCTGGGATAGGATAAAGTAATCCTTCTACCCCCCCCCCCAAAAAAAATTGTAAAGTGGTTATCCCACTGGCTATAAGGTAAATGTAAATGTAAACAACATCAACAGCATATCTGATAACAATAAACTATCAAATTACATTGGTTGTCACTCAACTAATAAAGCCTAATATTGCGCAAGCCATTTCACAAGCATTTGAATGTTGAAGGGACTGCACGCGTTGTGTCAATATGTGTTTCGGTCACATATTTCATGTCTGTCGTTGTCATTGTTTGTATACTAATAGAAGGTTGCTATGGATTATACTGCTATGGATGTATGGATCAGTAGTTATTAGTCTGGTCTATATGGATGTATGGATCAGTGGTTATTACAGTCTGGTCTATATGGATGTATGGATCAGTGGTTATTACAGTTCTATTACAGTCTGGTCTATATGGATGTATGGATCAGTGGTTATTACAGTCTGGTCTATATGGATGTATGGATCAGTGGTTATTACAGTCTGGTCTATATATGGATGTATGGATGGTCATATGGATGTATGGATTATTACAGTCTGGTCTATATGGATGTATGGATCAGTGGTTATTACAGTCTGGTCTATATGGATGTATGGATCAGTGGTTATTACAGTCTGGTCTATATGGATGTATGGATCAGTGGTTATTACAGTCTGGTCTATATGGATGTATGGATCAGTGGTTATTATATGGATGTAGTCTGGTCTATATGGATGTCAGTGGTTATGGATGGATGTATGTATGGATCATGGTTATTACAGGTTATGGACAGTCAGTCTGGTCTATATGGATGTATGGATCAGTGGTTATTACAGTCTGGTCTATATGGATGTATGGATCAGATTACAGTCTGGTCTATATGGATGTATGGATCAGTGGTTATTACAGTCTGGTCTATATGGATGTATGTCATGGATCAGTGGGATTATGGATCACAGTCTGGTCTATATGGATGTATGGATCAGTGGTTATTACAGTCTGGTCTATATGGATGTATGGTTATTACAATGGTTATTCACAGTCTGGTCTATATGGATGTATGGATCCAGTCTGGCCATGGTTAACCTGTACCAGTCTGGTCCCCCATTACACAGTCTGGTCTATATGGTCTCTCCTGGCTCAGAGTGGAAGAGAGATTGACTTCATCACTGTTTGTTTTGTAAGAGGTGTCGACAAGCTGGTGTACCGAGTTGTCTGTTTGGAATACTGGCACACAGCTTGGACACCCATGCATACCCCACAAGACATGCCACCAGAGGTCTCTTCACAGTCCCCAAGTCCAGAACAGACTATGGGAGGTGCACAGTACTACATAGAGCCATGACTACATGGAACTCTATTCCACATCAGCAGTAACTGATGCAAGCAGTAGAATCAGATTTTTTTTAAACTGGTAAAACTACACCTTATACTGAACACACAGGGACTGTGAAGAGACACACAGTCCACAAGTCCAGGACTATGGGAGGCCCACATGCATATGGACACATTGTAATCTATTGTTGTATGGTGGTATTAAACATTTTGTATTGTGAAGAGACATTTTACATAGGTAGATAGGTAGTGGTGTAATAATGTTATATGTACTGTTTTATATTTTGTTTTATATGTAATGTAAGTGCTTTAATATGTTTGGACCCCAGGAAGAGTAGCTGCTGCCTTGGCAGGAACTAATGGGGATCCCTAATAAATACAAATACAGCAATGACGGGGACTGAAGAGAAATGATCTTGACACAATAGCAGGGTTTTTATACCTAATTAATACCATTAATACCTAATGAAGCCTCTCCATCATCCCACTACATTAATGTGACCTGGTTGACAAATAGACCTGGATATTACTACTACAGAGAGTGGACAACATGATATTACTACTACAGAGAGTGGACAACATGATATTACTACTACAGAGAGTGGACAACATGATATTACTACTACAGAGAGTGGACAACATGATATTACTACTACAGAGAGTGGACAACATGATATTACTACTACACAGAACAGAGTGGACAACATGATATTACTACTACAGAGAGTGGACAACATGATATTACTACTACAGAGAGTGGACAACAGATATTACTACAACATGATATTACATGACATTACTACTACAGAGAGGACAACATGATATTACTACTACAGAGAGTGGACAACATGATATTACTACTACAGAGAGTGGACAACATGATATTACTACTACAGAGAGTGGACAACATGATATTACTACTACAGAGAGTGGACAACATGATATTACTACTACAGAGAGTGGACAACATGATATTACTACTACAGACAGAGTGGACAACATGATATTACTACTACACTATACAGAGTGGACAACATGATATTACTACTACACAGAGTGGACAACATGATATTACTACTACACTATACAGAGTGGACAACATGATATTACTACTACAGAGAGTGGACAACATGATATTACTACTACACAGAGTGGACAACATGATATTACTACTACACTACACAGAGTGGACAACATGATATTACTACTACACAGAGTGGACAACATGATATTACTACTACACTACACAGAGTGGACAACATGATATTACTACTACACAGAGTGGACAACATGATATTACTACTACACAGAGAGTGGACAACATGATATTACTACTACACAGAGTGGACAACATGATATTACTACTACACAGAGTGGACAACATGATATTACTACTACACACTGGACAACAGTGGACAACTACAGATAGTGGACAACTACTATGACTACTACAGAGTGGACAACATGATATTACTACACAGACTACACATGAGTGGACAACATGATATTATACTACTACTACACATATTAACTACTACACAGAGAGTGGACAACATGATATTACTACTACACAGAGTGGACAACATGATATTACTACACTGGACAACTACACAGAGAGAGTGGACAACATGATATTACTACTACACAGAGTGGACAACATGATATTACTACTGATATTACTACTACAGAGAGTGGACAACATGATATTACTACTACAGAGAGTGGACAACATGATATTACTACTACACAGAGTGGACAACATGATATTACAGACTACTACACTACTACACAGAGTGGACAACATGATATTACTACTACACTAGAGTGGACAACATGATATTACTACTACACAGACAACATGATATTACTACTACACAGAGTGGACAACATGATATTACTACTACACTAAGAGTGTGGACAACATGATATTACTACTACACTACAGAGTGGACAACATGATATTACTACTACACTACACAGAGTGGACAACATGATATTACTACTACACAGAGTGGACAACATGATATTACTACTACACTACAGAGTGGACAACATGATATTACTACTACACTAGAGTGGACAACATGATATTACTACTACACTAGAGTGGACAACATGATATTACTACTACACAGAGTGGACAACATGATATTACTACTACACAGAGTGGACAACATGATATTACTACTACACTAGAGAGTGGACAACATGATATTACTACTACACAGAGTGGACAACATGATATTACTACTACACAACATATACAGAGAGTGGACAACATGATATTACTACTACAGAGAGTGGACAACATGATATTACTACTACACTAGAGTGGACAACATGATATTACTACTACACAGAGTGGACAACATGATATTACTACTACACTAGAGTGGACAACATGATATACTACTACTACACTATACAGAGTGGACAACATGATATTACTACTACACTAAACAGAGTGGACAACATGATATTACTACTACACTACAGAGTGGACAACATGATATTACTACTACACTACACAGAGAGTGGACAACATGATATTACTACTACACAGAGTGGACAACATGATATTACTACTACACTACAGAGTGGACAACATGATATTACTACTACACTACACAGAGTGGACAACATGATATTACTACTACACTATACAGAGTGGACAACATGATATTACTACTACACAGAGTGGACAACATGATATTACTACTACACAGAGTGGACAACATGATATTACTACTACACTATACAGAGTGGACAACATGATATTACTACTACACTACAGAGTGGACAACATGATATTACTACTACACTATACAGAGTGGACAACATTATATTACTACTACACTAAACAGAGTGGACAACATGATATTACTACTACACTATACAGAGTGGACAACATGATATTACTACTACACTACATACAGAGTGGACAACATGATATTACTACTACACTAAACAGAGTGGACAACATGATATTACTACTACACTACTACAGAGGTGGACAACATGATATTACTACTACACTACACAGAGTGGACAACATGATATTACTACTACACTACAGAGTGGACAACATGATATTACTACTACACAGAGTGGACAACATGATATTACTACTACACAGAGTGGACAACATGATATTACTACTACACTATACAGAGTGGACAACATGATATTACTACTACAGAGAGTGGACAACATGATATTACTACTACAGAGAGTGGACAACATGATATTACTACTACACAGAGTGGACAACATGATATTACTACTACAGAGTGGACAACATGATATTACTACTACACAGAGTGGCAACATGATATTACTACTACATTATACAGAGTGGACAACATGATATTACTACTACACTATACAGAGTGGACAACATGATATTACTACTATACAGAGTGGACAACATGATATTACTACTACACTACACAGAGTGGACAACATGATATTACTACTACACTATACAGAGTGGACAACATGATATTACTACTACACTATACAGAGTGGACAACATGATATTACTACTACAGAGTGGACAACATGATATTACTACTACACTAAACAGAGTGGACAACATGATATTACTACTAAACAGAGTGGACAACATGATATTACTACTACACTAACAGAGTGGACAACATGATATTACTACTACACTATACAGAGTGGACAACATGATATTACTACTACACTACAGAGAGTGGACAACGGGGAAGGGTCATCAAAGAAAAGGTACCACGAGGAAATGTACTTCTATCTCTGGATTATTCTTTCTTGATTCTTAACTAGATATATCAAAATATAGGCCTAATCCTTAGTCCCTATCATAATGGTAAAATATTAGATTAATGTATGCACTAGAGGTAGTTAAGAATTTAACAAAGAAAGAGCAGTCCATGTTTGCATGTCAAATGTCTACTCTGGATGGATCTCATCGAATATCTTTGTAATTCAAATTAATTTACCATACATTAACACTTCTGTTACAAACATATAATGATATCTTACCAAATGTTTGACTGCCACCTCAATTACACATAAAACACTATCCTATATCTGTGTTCTCCACCCTCCATTTTCAAGGTCTGTGACTGCGGTGCTGTTTCATACAGTATGAGTACTGAGTTAAAGAGACTGGGAGAGGGGTACAGATGTGCATCTGATCCCAGTAGCTCACAGATGGATGCATCACTGTCATTAGATAAGGCCCTGGCTAGAAGGCCGATTCTACTGTTTAGTGCTGACGATGCTATCTGATCTGATCTAACAGGCTATTCTACTGTTTAGTGCTGACGATGCTATCTGATCTGATCTAACAGGCTATTCTACTGTTTAGTGCTGACGATGCTATCTGATCTGATCTAACAGGCTATTCTACTGTTTAGTGCTGACGATGCTATCTGATCTGATCTAACAGGCTATTCTACTGTTTAGTGCTGACGATGCTATCTGATCTGATCTAACAGGCTATTCTACTGTTTAGTACTGACGATGCTATCTGATCTGATCTAACAGGCTATTCTACTGTTTAGTACTGACGATGCTATCTGATCTGATCTAACAGGCTATTCTACTGTTTAGTACTGACGATGCTATCTGATCTAACAGGCTATTCTACTGTTTAGTACTGACGATGCTATCTGATCTGATCTAACAGGCTATTCTACTGTTTAGTGCTGACGATGCTATCTGATCTGATCTAACAGGCTATTCTACTGTTTAGTGCTGACGATGCTATCTGATCTGATCTAACAGGCTATTCTACTGTTTAGTGCTGACGACGATGCTATCTGATCTGATCTAACAGGCTATTCTACTGTTTAGTGCTGACGATGCTATCTGATCTGATCTAACAGGCTATTCTACTGTTTAGTACTGACGATGCTATCTGATCTGATCTAACAGGCTATTCTACTGTTTAGTACTGACGATGCTATCTGATCTGATCTAACAGGCTATTCTACTGTTTAGTACTGACGATGCTATCTGATCTGATCTAACAGGCTATTCTACTGTTTAGTACTGACGATGCTATCTGATCTAACAGGCTATTCTACTGTTTAGTACTGACGATGCTATCTGATCTGATCTAACAGGCTATTCTACTGTTTAGTGCTGACGATGCTATCTGATCTGATCTAACAGGCTATTCTACTGTTTAGTGCTGACGATGCTATCTGATCTGATCTAACAGGCTATTCTACTGTTTAGTGCTGACGATGCTATCTGATCTGATCTAACAGGCTATTCTACTGTTTAGTGCTGACGATGCTATCTGATCTGATCTAACAGGCTATTCTACTGTTTTAGTGCTGACGATGCTATCTGATCTGATCTAACAGGCTATTCTACTGTTTAGTACTGACGATGCTATCTGATCTGATCTAACAGGCTATTCTACTGTTTAGTACTGACGATGCTATCTGATCTGATCTAACAGGCTATTCTACTGTTTAGTACTGACGATGCTATCTGATCTGATCTAACAGGCTATTCTACTGTTTAGTGCTGACGATGCTATCTGATCTGATCTAACAGGCTATTCTACTGTTTAGTACTGACGATGCTATCTGATCTGATCTAACAGGCTATTCTACTGTTTAGTGCTGACGATGCTATCTGATCTGATCTAACAGGCTATTCTACTGTTTAGTACTGACGATGCTATCTGATCTGATCTAACAGGCTATTCTAACTGTTTAGTGCTGACGATGCTATCTGATCTGATCTAACAGGCTATTCTACTGTTTAGTGCTGACGATGCTATCTGATCTGATCTAACAGGCTATTCTACTGTTTAGTGCTGACGATGCTATCTGATCTGATCTAACAGGCTATTCTACTGTTTAGTGCTGACGATGCTATCTGATCTGATCTAACAGGCTATTCTACTGTTTAGTACTGACGATGCTATCTGATCTGATCTAACAGGCTATTCTACTGTTTAGTACTGACGATGCTATCTGATCTGATCTAACAGGCTATTCTACTGTTTAGTACTGACGATGCTATCTGATCTGATCTAACAGGCTATTCTACTGTTTAGTACTGACGATGCTATCTGATCTGATCTAACAGGCTATTCTACTGTTTAGTACTGACGATGCTATCTGATCTGATCTAACAGGCTATTCTACTGTTTAGTACTGACGATGCTATCTGATCTGATCTAACAGGCTATTCTACTGTTTAGTACTGACGATGCTATCTGATCTGATCTAACAGGCTATTCTACTGTTTAGTACTGACGATGCTATCTGATCTGATCTAACAGGCTATTCTACTGTTTAGTACTGACGATGCTATCTGATCTGATCTAACAGGCTATTCTACTGTTTAGTACTGACGATGCTATCTGATCTGATCTAACAGGCTATTCTACTGTTTAGTACTGACGATGCTATCTGATCTGATCTAACAGGCTATTCTACTGTTTAGTACTGACGATGCTATCTGATCTGATCTAACAGGCTATTCTACTGTTTAGTACTACTGACGATGCTATCTGATCTGATCTAACAGGCTATTCTACTGTTTAGTGCTGACGATGCTATCTGATCTGATCTAACAGGCTATTCTACTGTTTAGTACTGACGATGCTATCTGATCTGATCTAACAGGCTATTCTACTGTTTAGTACTGACGATGCTATCTGATCTGATCTAACAGGCTATTCTACTGTTTAGTGCTGACGATGCTATCTGATCTGATCTAACAGGCTATTCTACTGTTTAGTACTGACGATGCTATCTGATCTGATCTAACAGGCTATTCTACTGTTTAGTACTGACGATGCTATCTGATCTGATCTAACAGGCTATTCTACTGTTTAGTGCTGACGATGCTATCTGATCTGATCTAACAGGCTATTCTACTGTTTAGTGCTGACGATGCTATCTGATCTGATCTAACAGGCTATTCTACTGTTTAGTACTGACGATGCTATCTGATCTGATCTAACAGGGAGACGGCTAAAGCAGCAGAGGCTGTATTCCGTATTTCTACCAATGACAACAACAGAGCCTGTCAGTCATTCTAGGAGTGAGGAACTGACCGCTGGTCCATTCTAGGAGTGAGGAACTGACCGCTGGTCATTCTAGGAGTGAGGAACTGACCGCTGGTCATTCTAGGAGTGAGGAACTGACCGCTGCTCCATGTGTAATACTCTACTAGCTACACTACAGTCAGTTCAGTGTTTTCCAGGCTGTGGGATCTAATCACAGTAAAGCGTATGTCTACATATCTTCCCACAAAGTCAATAACCTATCTTTTCAGTAATACTGCATGTCTTCTCTGTTCGTCGTAACTGGGTCTAGAAACTGGATGATGTATTATATATGACTGGACATGAGAGAACATCGAAACAAAACCATCTGAACGTCCACAGAACAGCGCATGCGTCCCAAATGGCACCATATTCCCTCCATAGTGCGCTAGGTAGGGGGGATAGGGTCGGACACTGTAGGCTCTGGTCGAAAGTAGTAGTGCGCTAGGTAGGGGGGATAGGGTCGGACACTGTAGGCTCTGGTCGAAAGTAGTGCGCTAGGTAGGGGGGATAGGGTCGGACACTGTAGGCTCTGGTCGAAAGTAGTGCGCTAGGTAGGGGGGATAGGGTCGGACACTGTAGGCTCTGGTCGAAAGTAGTGCGCTAGGTAGGGGGGATAGGGTCGGACACTGTAGGCTCTGGTCGAAAGTAGTGCGCTAGGTAGGGGGGATAGAGTCGGACACTGTAGGCTCTGGTCAAAAGTAGTGCGCTAGGTAGGGGGGATAGAGTCGGACACTGTAGGCTCTGGTCAAAAGTAGTGCGCGATGTAGGGGGGATAGAGTCGGACACTGTAGGCTCTGGTCAAAAGTAGTGCACTATGTAGGGGGATAGAGTCGGACACTGTAGGCTCTGGTCAAAAGTAGTGCACTAGGTAGGGGGGATAGGGTTGGACACTGTAGGCTCTGGTCGAAAGTAGTGCACTAGGTAGGGGGGATAGGGTTGGACACTGTAGGCTCTGGTCAAAAGTAGTGTTGTAAAGTGGTTAACCCACTGGCTATAGGGTGAATGCACCAATTTGTAAGTCGCTCTGGATAAGAGCGTCTGCTAAATGACGTAAATGTAATGTAAATGTAGTGCACTAGGTAGGGGGGAACAAAACAACATGTTTGTAAAACATCACAGCACAAGGAAACCAAACGAGGGCGGTCTAACGGTAATAGGTGGGATGGGCTGAGAGTAGTGATTAATGAGCTCATGATCAGTAATGGTATTATGAAAACACTACATATAACATAATAATATGCCATTTAGCAGATGCTTTTATCCAAAGCCACTTACAGTCATGTGTGCATACATTTTTACGTATGGGTGGTCCCGGGGATCGAACCCACTACCCTGGCGTTACAAGCGCCATGCTCTACCAATTGAGCTATATACAAATCTAAGATGTGTATATATACACTACCAGTTAAAAGTTTGGACACACCTCCTCATTCAAGGGTTTTTCTTTATTTTTACTATTTTCTACATTGTAGAATAATAGTGAAGACATCAAAACTATGAAATAACACATATGGAATCATGTAGTAACCAAAAAAAGTGTTAAACAAATCAAAATATAATTTTATATTTGAGATTCTTCAAAGTAGCCACCCTTTGCCTTGATGAAATCGTTGCACACTCTTGGCATTCTCTCAACCAGCTTTTTGAGGTAGTCACCTGGAATGCATTTCAATTAACAGGTGTGCCTTCTTAAAAGTTAATTTGTGGAATTTATTTCCTTCTTAATGCGTTTGAGCCAATCAGTTGTGTTGTGACAAGGTAGGGGGGTATACAGAAGATAGCCCTATTTGGTAAAAGACCAAGTCCATATTATGGCAAGAACAGCTCAAATAAGCAAAGAGAAACGACAGTCCATCATTACTTTAAGACATGAAGGTCAGTCAATACAGAACATTTCAAGAACTTTTAAAGTTTCTTCAAGTGCAGTCGCAAAAACCATCAAGCGCTATGATGAAACTGGCTCTCATATGGACCGCCATAGGAATGGAAGACCCAGAGGTACCTCTGCTGCAGATAAGTTCATTAGAGTTACCAGCCTCAGAAATTGCAGCCCAAAATAAATGCTTCACAGAGTTCAAGTAACAGACACATCTCAACATCAACTGTTCAGAGGAGACTGCGTGAATCAGGCCTTCATGGTCGAATTGCTGGAAAGAAACCACTATTAAAGGACACCAATAAGAAGAAGAGACTTGCCTGGGCCAAGAAACACGAGCAATGGACATTAGACCGGTGGAAATTTGTCCTTTGGTCTGGATTCCAAATTTGAGATTTTTGGTTCCAACCGCCGTGTCTTTGTGAGACGCAGAGTAGGTGAACGGATGATCTCCGCATGTGTGGTTCCCACCGTAAAGAATGGAGGAGGAGGTGTGATGGTGTGGGGGTGCTTTGCTGGTGACACTGTCTGTGATTTATTTAGAATTCAAGGCACACTTAACCAGCATGGCTACCACAGCATTCTGGTTTGCGCTTAGTGGGACTATCATTTGTTTTTTCAACAGGACAATGACCCAACACACCTCCAGGCTGTGGAAGGGCTATTTGACCAAGGAGAGTGATGGAGTGCTGCATCAGATGACCTGGCCTCCACAATCACCCGACCTCAACCCAATTGAGATGGTTTGGGATGAGTTGGACCGCAGAGTGAAGGAAAAGCAGCCAACAAGTGCTCAGCATATGTGGGAACTCCATCAAGAATGTTGGAAAAGCTCTAATACATGTTGCTACTAGCTACCAGTAGTTATAATACATGTTGCTACTAGCTACCAGTAACTCTAATACATGTTGCTACTAGCTACCAGTAACTCTAATACAGGTTGCTACTAGCTACCAGTAACTCTAATACATGTTGCTACTAGCTACCAGTAACTCTAATACAGGTTGCTACTAGCTACCAGTAACTATAATACAGGTTGCTACTAGCTACCAGTAACTCTAATACAGGTTGCTACTAGTAACTCTAATACATGTTGCTACTAGCTACCAGTAACTCTAATACAGGTTGCTACCAGTAACTCTAATACATGTTGCTACTAGCTACCAGTAACTCTAATACATGTTGCTACTAGCTACCAGTAACTATAATACAGGTTGCTACTAGCTACCAGTAACTCTAATAGAGGTTGCTACTAGTAACTCTAATACAGGTTGCTACTAGCTACCAGTAACTCTAATAGAGGTTGCTACTAGTAATTCTAATACATGTTGCTACTAGCTACCAGTAACTCTAATACAGGTTGCTACCAGTAACTCTAATACAGGTTGCTACTAGCTACCAGTAACTCTAATACAGGTTGCTACTAGCTACCAGTAACTCTAATAGAGGTTGCTACTAGTAACTCTAATACATGTTGCTACTAGCTACCAGAAGCTCTAATACAGGTTGCTACCAGTAACTCTAATACAGGTTGCTACTAGCTACCAGTAACTCTAATACAGGTTGCTACTAGCTACCAGTAACTCTAATAGAGGTTGCTACTAGTAACTCTAATACATGTTGCTACTAGCTACCAGTAGCTCTAATACAGGTTGCTACCATTAACTCTAATACAGGTTTGCTACTAGCTACCAGTAACTCTAATAACTTTAATACGTTGCTACTAGCTACCAGTAACTCTAATAGAGGTTGCTACTAGTAACTCTAATACATGTTGCTACTAGCTACCAGTAACTATAATACAGGTTGCTACTAGCTACCAGTAACTCTAATACAGGTTGCTACTAGCTACCAGTAACTCTAATACAGGTTGCTACCAGTAACTCTAATACAGGTTGCTACTAGCTACCAGTAACTCTAATACAGGTTGCTACCAGTAACTCTAATACAGGTTGCTACTAGCTACCAGTAACTCTAATACAGGTTGCTACCAGTAACTTTAATACGTTGCTACTAGCTACCAGTAACTCTAATACATGTTGCTACTAGCTACCAGTAACTCTAATACATGTTGCTACTATCTACCAGTAACTTTAAACACATGTTGCTACTAGCTACCAGTAACTCTAATACAGGTTGCTACCTACCAGTAACTCTAATACAGGTTGCTACCAGTAATTCTAATACAGGTTGCTACCAGCTACCAGTAACTCTAATACAGGTTGCTACTAGCTACCAGTAACTCTAATACAGGTTGCTACCAGTAACTCTAATACAGGTTACTACTATCTACCAGTAACTATAATACAGGTTGCTACCAGTAACTCTAATACAGGTTGCTACTATCTACCAGTAACTCTAATACAGGTTGCTACCAGTAACTCTAATACAGGTTGCTACTAGCTACCAGTAACTCTAATACAGGTTGCTACCAGTAACTCTAATACAGGTTGCTACTAGCTACCAGTAACTCTAATACAGGTTGCTACCAGTAACTCTAATACAGGTTGCTACTAGCTACCAGTAACTCTAATAGAGGTTGCTACTAGTAATTCTAATACATGTTGCTACTAGCTACCAGTAACTCTAATACAGGTTGCTACCAGTAACTCTAATACAGGTTGCTACTAGCTACCAGTAACTCTAATACATGTTGCTACTAGCTACCAGTAACTCTAATACATGTTGCTACTAGCTACCAGTAACTATAATACAGGTTGCTACTAGCTACCAGTAACTCTAATACATGTTGCTACTAGCTACCAGTAACTCTAATACATGTTGCTACTAGCTACTACCAGTAACTCTAATACATGTTGCTACTAGCTACCAGTAACTATAATACAGGTTGCTACTAGCTACCAGTAGCTCTAATACAGGTTGCTACCAGTAACTCTAATACAGGTTGCTACTAGCTACCAGTAACTCTAATACAGGTTGCTACTAGCTACCAGTAACTCTAATAGAGGTTGCTACTAGTAACTCTAATACATGTTGCTACTACTAGCTACCAGTAGCTCTAATACAGGTTGCTACCATTAACTCTAATACAGGTTGCTACTAGCTACCAGTAACTCTAATACATGTTGCTACTAGCTACCAGTAACTCTAATACATGTTGCTACTAGCTAACAGTAACTATAATACAGGTTGCTACTAGCTACCAGTAACTCTAATAAGGTTGCTACTAGTAACTCTAATACATGTTGCTACTAGCTACCAGTAACTCTAATACAGGTTGCTACTAGCTACCAGTAACTCTAATACATGTTGCTACTAGCTACCAGTAACTATAATACAGGTTGCTACTAGCTACCAGTAACTCTAATACAGGTTGCTACTAGCTACCAGTAACTCTAATACAGGTTGCTACCAGTAACTCTAATACAGGTTGCTACTATCTACCAGTAACTCTAATACAGGTTGCTACCAGTAACTCTAATACAGGTTGCTACTAGCTACCAGTAACTCTAATACAGGTTGCTACCAGTAACTTTAATACGTTGCTACTAGCTACCAGTAACTCTAATACATGTTGCTACTAGCTACCAGTAACTCTAATACATGTTGCTACTATCTACCAGTAACTTTAATACATGTTGCTACTAGCTACCAGTAACTCTAATACAGGTTGCTACCTACCAGTAACTCTAATACAGGTTGCTACCAGTAATTCTAATACAGGTTGCTACCAGCTACCAGTAACTCTAATACAGGTTGCTACTAGCTACCAGTAACTCTAATACAGGTTGCTACCAGTAACTCTAATACAGGTTACTACTATCTACCAGTAACTATAATACAGGTTGCTACCAGTAACTCTAATACAGGTTGCTACTAGCTACCAGTAACTCTAATACAGGTTGCTACCAGTAAACTCTAATACATGTTGCTACTAGCTACCAGTAACTCTAATACATGTTGCTACTAGCTACCAGTAACTCTAATACATGTTGCTACTATCTACCAGTAACTCTAATACATGTTGCTACTATCTACCAGTAACTCTAATACATGTTGCTACTAGCTACCAGTAACTCTAATACAGGTTGCTACTAGCTACCAGTAACTCTAATACAGGTTGCTACCAGTAACTCTAATACATGTTGCTACTAGCTACCAGTAACTCTAATACATGTTGCTACTAGCTACCAGTAACTCTAATACATGTTGCTACTATCTACCAGTAACTCTAATACATGTTGCTACTATCTACCAGTAACTCTAATACAGGTTGCTACTAGCTACCAGTAACTCTAATACAGGTTGCTACTAGCTACCAGTAACTCTAATACAGGTTGCTACCAGTAATTCTAATACAGGTTGCTACTAGCTACCAGTAACTCTAATACATGTTGCTACTATCTACCAGTAACTCTAATACATGTTGCTACTAGCTACCAGTAACTCTAATACAGGTTGCTACCAGCTACCAGTAACTCTAATACAGGTTGCTACTAGCTACCAGTAACTCTAATACAGGTTGCTACCAGTAACTCTAATACAGGTTGCTACTATCTACCAGTAACTATAATACAGGTTGCTACCAGTAACTCTAATACAGGTTGCTACTATCTACCAGTAACTCTAATACAGGTTGCTACCAGTAACTTTAATACGTTGCTACTAGCTACCAGTAACTCTAATACAGGTTGCTACCAGTAACTTTAATACGTTGCTACTAGCTACCAGTAACTCTAATACATGTTGCTACTAGCTACCAGTAACTCTAATACATGTTGCTACTAGCTACCAGTAACTCTAATACAGGTTGCTACCAGTAACTCTAATACATGTTGCTACTAGCTACCAGTAACTCTAATACAGGTTGCTACTAGCTACCAGTAACTCTAATACAGGTTGCTACCAGTAACTCTAATACAGGTTGCTACCAGTAACTCTAATACAGGTTGCTACTAGCTACCAGTAACTCTAATACAGGTTGCTACTATCTACCAGTAACTCTAATACATGTTGCTACTAGCTACCAGTAACTCTAATACATGTTGCTACTAGCTACCAGTAACTCTAATACATGTTGCTACTATCTACCAGTAACTCTAATACAGGTTGCTACCAGTAATTCTAATACAGGTTGCTACTAGCTACCAGTAACTCTAATACAGGTTGCTACTATCTACCAGTAACTCTAATACATGTTGCTACTAGCTACCAGTAACTCTAATACAGGTTGCTACCAGCTACCAGTAACTCTAATACAGGTTGCTACTAGCTACCAGTAACTCTAATACAGGTTGCTACCAGTAACTCTAATACAGGTTGCTACTATCTACCAGTAACTATAATACAGGTTGCTACCAGTAACTCTAATACAGGTTGCTACTATCTACCAGTAACTCTAATACAGGTTGCTACCAGTAACTTTAATACGTTGCTACTAGCTACCAGTAACTCTAATACATGTTGCTACTAGCTACCAGTAACTCTAATACATGTTGCTACTAGCTACCAGTAACTCTAATACAGGTTGCTACTAGCTACCAGTAACTCTAATACAGGTTGCTACCAGTAATTCTTAATACAGGTTGCTACTAGCTACCAGTAACTCTAATACAGGTCGCTACTATCTACCAGTAACTCTAATACATGTTGCTACTAGCTACCAGTAACTCTAATACATGTTGCTACTAGCTACCAGTAACTCTAATACAGGTTGCTACTAGCTACCAGTAACTCTAATACAGGTTGCTACCAGTAATTCTTAATACAGGTTGCTACTAGCTACCAGTAACTCTAATACAGGTCGCTACTATCTACCAGTAACTCTAATACATGTTGCTACTAGCTACCAGTAACTCTAATACATGTTGCTACTAGCTACCAGTAACTCTAATACATGTTGCTACTAGCTACCAGTAACTCTAATACATGTTGCTACTATCTACCAGTAACTCTAATACAGGTTGCTACCAGTAATTCTAATACAGGTTGCTACTAGCTACCAGTAACTCTAATACAGGTTGCTACCAGTGGCGGTGTAGACCAGCATGTTGTTTGTGCAACGGTATGTTCTGAATCAGAAAGCTTATATTCTAAATGTAACATATAGGGTTTTCTAACTATGTTTCTAACTCTGTACTGAATGGTAAAGTTCAGAGCAAAACTAGCAAGGAGTCAGTAGGGTTTTCTAACTGTTCCTAACTCTGTACTGAACGGTAAAAGTCCCGTGTAGCTCAGTTGGTAGAGCATGGCGTTTGCAACGCCAGGGTTGTGGGTTCGTTTCCACGGGGGACCAGTATGAAAAAAAATTTTTTTTGATGCACTAACTGTAAGTGGCTCTGGATAAGAGCGTCTGCTAAATGACTAAAATGTAAAAGGCAGAGAGACTCTCCAACAGGATATTACAGCATCTCCAGACAGAACAACAGAGCCCAAATCTCCTCCATGCCCCTCTAGAGTTTAATTTCCTCCCCACAATCCCTAGCTGCTGCTGCCTGAGCTGGGACGCACTCCCCACCTCCAGTCCCTGTCTCAACGTGTCTGAAATGGCACCCTATTCCCTCAACAGTGCCCTACTTTTGACCAGGTGCCAGCGCATTTGGCTTTGGAGCAATTCCATGCCAGCGTAGGTCCGAAAATATTTTTGGTAGCTCATACGGTTGGGAATTGCCAGGGACCTCACGATACTTAGGTGCCGATACGATATGTATTGTGATTCTCACGATTTTTATATGTATTGCGATTCGATACTGCAATTTTATTGTTATTTGATGTTTCAAACATATTGCTCACTGTATGTCTGCTGCAGAGAGACAAGAGAGATCATGAAAAAATTTGCTTTGATCAGTCATGGACATAAAAATGCTGAAAACATGTTGGCTCACTATTTAAAAAGAAGATGGAGAACAAGATATAGGATGAAAAATAGCAGAGTTTTGAAGCAGGTATAGCCGACTAGCGCTAGCTAACGCTACATAGCAATACATAAATACATTGATACTTGGAGTATCGCTGCATCGCAGTGCTAGCTGTGCCACTAGAGATCCTGGTTCGAATCCAGGCTCTGTCGCAGCCGGCCGCGACCGGGAGACTCATGGGCGGCGCACAATTGGCCCAGCGTCGTCCAGGGTAGGGGAGGGAATGGCCGGCAGGGATGTAGATCAGTTGATAGAGCATGGCGTTTGCAACGTCAGGGTTGTGGGTTCGATTCCCACGGGGGGCCAGTATAAAAAAAAATATGTATTCACTAACTGTAAGTCGCTCTGGATAAGAGCGTCTGCTAAATGACTAAAATGTAAATGTAATGTAATGAGTCAAAGTATAGATATAACATCGTCCAAAATAATATTGTGATATGTAACTGTATATATATTTTTTTTACCACATAACTAGTATCTCAGATTGTTCTGGAAATTCTCACACAGAAACGTCATTGTGAGGAAGGTTGTTCGACATTCATTTTACATTTGTATCACAGACCATTATTTATTTATTTCATCATGATGAAAGTGGCCATTTTAGGCCGTTTTTAGACCTATACATGATCAGTGAACCGTACATGATACAGACGACATCTTGGTCTCATTATACTCCTTATAGTGGGCTCTAACATATGGACTATGTCTACATTCTGAAATTCAATTTTTCACATTCATTTATTCAACATAAAAAATATCCTTTTTGATTTTGCTTATTTTTAGACATATTGTTTGGAAAAAATATACTCTTCAAAACACATCCAATTTCCAGAGTGGGTTCTCTGTTACGTTTAATGATATGACTGATTTTATACATAGAAATTGACATTATAGGTCATTAACCAATCACAGCCCTCTTTTAGGATTGCACATTCAGCAAAATCACCAGCAGGGAGTTCCCTTTGAATCCAAATTTTCCCATGCTCATCAAAACGTATCAACTTCGGAATTAGCAAGAGCACACTCTGGAAACGTGATGTACTTGTAGAGTATATTTTTCAAACAATACTGTATGTCTTAAAATTAACAACATCGATAAGGGATACTTTTGAGATACTCATATTATTATTTTTTAATGTTGAATAAATTAAATGTGATTCTTTTTATTTCAGAATCTAGATATACTCCATATGTTAGAGCCCACTATAAGGAGTACATAATGACAGCGAGATGTCGTCTACCATGTACGGTTCACAGATCATATAGGGTCTTACAGGAGGCATGGCTCACAATATTGTTTTGAACGTTCATTTTGAACTGATGGCCGACTGAGCATTCTACTCGATGCATCGTCAACGAGCGCTGATGAAGATTTAATCAAAAGGGCATTACAGTGGCTTGGAAAGACAATGACATTCAAAAGGAGGCAAATAATTACTAGGAAAAACTTTTGTCATCATTTTGATGTCGCCAGATTTACTTTAGATGCAGTATAACGTTAGCTAGCTAGCTAAGGTTGAGGGGAGGCCACCAGATTTTAGCTAGCTAACGTTAGTGTTGCTAGCTATGTTTGACGAACTTTGCTAGCTAATGACAACATTGCCATCTGTCTACAGTAAATTTGATGACATGAACGTTGTTTTCCTACTAAACATTGGACTACTTTAGCAATGTCATCGTATTTCCAGGCACTATAGTATAATTTAGACGAAACAGTAGTTAGCCTCCGTCCAGAATGACTGGGCTTATCACCGCTTCAGGGCACCATTCATTCCTCCGAATGAAATTTCTAAGTGAGAATTGCCAAAACAATCTGAGATAGCAAAATTATTTTAGGCCTACGCTTGCATGGAATCGACCTTTAGTCAAAAGTAGTGCACTATGGAGGGATTCATTGCCATTTCATCCT
>CM072252.1:3914103-3944103 GCA_036851935.1 Coregonus suidteri | reverse complement strand
TAACACCTAGCCCTAACACCCAGCCCTAACACCCAGCCCTAACACCCAGCCCTAACACCCAGCCCTAACACCTAGCCCTAACACCCAGCCCTAACACCCAGCCCTAACACCCAGCCCTAACACCCAGCCCTAACACCCAGCCCTAACACCCAGCCCTAACACCCAGCCCTAACACCTAACCCCAGCTCCATCCCAAACCCCAGCCCTATACCCTAGTCTCAGCTCCATCCCTAACCCCAGCCCTATACCCTAGTCTCAGCCCCATCCCTAACCCCAGCCCTATACCCTAGTCTCAGCCCCAGCCCTAACCCCAGCCCTATACCCTAGTCTCAGCTCCAGCCCTAACCCCAGCCCTATACCCTAGTCTCAGCTCCATCCCTAACCCCAGCCCTATACCCTAGTCTCAGCTCCATCCCTAACCCCAGCCCTATACCCTAGTCTCAGCCTAACCCCAGCCCTATACCCTAGTCTCAGCTCCATCCCTAACCCCAGCCCTATACCCTAGTCTCAGCCCCAGCCCTAACCCCAGCCCTATACCCTAGTCTCAGCTCCATCCCTAACCCCAGCCCTATACCCTAGTCTCAGCCCCAGCCCCATTGCTAGGGGTGAGTTATAGCTCTCACGCTTCGACAAACCCTAACATCAGGCATGTGTCTCTCTCTCCCTCACTCTGGGTTTAACGTTGTGTGAACTTCAACACGGTCACGGCGCACAAATTCTCAACACTTCTATTTAAAACGACACGCCACTCTCATGATGCATCCATCCTCTCAGCGGGCTGGAAGACTGATACTGTAATATTACTGACAAACTATAGGTTAGCTTGACTTTAAGTCTGACTTTAACACAGGCCACTTTCATACCAATAAAACTAACATACTGACCACACCGCCCGGGTTGCGTGGGCGAGCGTCTGCGTAGCCAGGCGCTGAAATAGAACTTGATTCTATTTTTGACGCTTGACGCGCTGCAAGTCCCGCCTCTCCCATCTCCTCATTGGTTTATAGGAGCATTTACCCACGTGGGTGATTGAAAGATCAACTGAGGTCCGCACTCCAGTCCAGTTGGTGGTGGTAATGCATCTTAAAGTTGGTTGCCAACCGCCACATAAAGTCCACAGAAGAAGAAGAAGAAAAGAGAAAGACTGAAGCGATTACTAGAAACTAACTAGGTTTCCCCTTTTATCTGTGTATTAAGTGTCAGAGTAGAGAACAAATGATTTTGTGTGACTCGAAATGGGTAAAAATTCTACAAAGATCCAGAAAAAAAACCTTGTGCATTTCAGGTAAAATAACAACCCAATGTTGATATCCCAGGACAAATGAGCTAGCAACAGCAAGCTAGCTAGCTAAATGTCCATGAGTGTTTCATGTGTTTCGACCTGTCCCCAAATTAATATAGTTGGTTCAGAGTTGGTTTTGATATTTCAACCTGCGTGTCCTGATCGAGTCTGGTGTGGGCGGACGCACTCGCGTGCCGGTCTAGTCAGCATGTAACTGTCTTCAAGTCATTTACAACAGTAAGAACAATGACCACAAGTCCAGCGTCTGAATTTACAAGAAAGTCTTAGTGTAGGGTAATCCCTGCTGTTAAAACCACCGTGACAATGTCTGGAACAAGCCAATTAACTAAAGACAGACTACAACAAGCTAATTAACTAGTCAGACTACAACAAGCTAATTAGCTAAAGACAGACTACAACAAGCTAATTAGCTAAAGACAGACTACAAAAGCAATGTACATGTCTGAAGAGAGAAACAGTTATTCTGTTTCAGACTAGCATAGAACAAGACTAAATGATTCAAAACAATCAGATACAAGCAGAACCCCCCCCCCCCCCCCCCCCCCCCCCTAGCCAAAACCTTATAGCGAGTTAGCTTTGCTCTCTGTTTGGTGTCTGTCTGGTGTAACAGAGGGGTGGGAGAACCCCCCCCCCCCCCCCCCAGCCAAAACCTTATAGCGAGTTAGCTTTGCTCTCTGTTTGGTGTCTGTCTGGTGTAACAGAGGGGCGGGAGGGTCAACAAACATACTCCTCATTTTTCTGTTTCAGACTAACACGAGAACAAGAGTCGTTGAGTTAAAACAAAAAACAGTCCACAGGCTGAATTCCAGAGACAGGTGAAGACATGGGAGGTGAGCAGTAACAGACTTACCCCAATACGACCACGCTGGAGCTGACAGAGCTGGAGCCGTAGACCCACTGCTGCTCTGCCCTCTCCCACCTCAGGCAGGGCTGGCTGGCTGGCTGGCTGGCTGGCTGGCCACTCCACTCCACTCCACACTGGGCTAATCCTACTTCAGCTGCTGCCTCCCTCCTCTTCACAAGTCAAACTCTATGATAGAGCAACAAGTTTAGCGGTGAATGTCAGTAAAGTGCTCCTCTGTTCAGATACAGAGATGCTTCTTACTCCACAGAGAGAGAGAGCGCAACAGAGTAGTGTGATGTGGCTGAGAAAAACAATCGTCACACTCTCTAACAACAACACACACACACATGCATGCATGGGCACACACACCACTCCTCCCTCTCTCTCCACAATGTCCTCTGGGGGATCATCAAAAATGTGCTCCTCCCCCTCTCTCTCTCTCTCTCTCTCTCTCTCTTTCTTTCTCCCCTGCCCCCTCTCTCTCTCTGTCTCTCCCTATCAATTCAATTTCAATTTAAGGGCTTTATTGGCATGGGAAACGTATGTTAACATTACCAAAAGCAAGTGAAGTAGATTAGTAAAAAAAAGTGAAATAAACAATAAATATTAACAGTAAACATTACACTCAGAAATGTTCCAAAAGAATAAAGACATTTCAAATGTCATATTATGTATATAGAGAGTGTTGTAACGATGTGCAAATAGTTAAAGTACAAATGGGAAAATAAATCAACATAAATATGGGTTGTATTTACAATGGTGTTTGTTCTTCACTGGTTGCCCTTTTCTTGTGGCAACAGGTCACAAATCTTGCAGCTGTGATTGCACACTGTGGTGTTTTCACCCAGTAGATAAGGGAGTTTATCAAAATTCGGTTTGTTTTCAAATTCTTTGTTGTTCTGTGTAATCTGAGGGAAATATGTGTCTCTAATATGATCATACATTTGGCACTATATAGGGAATAGGGGTGCTATTTGGGATACAAACACAGACTGGCTGCTTGGCTTGAGCACCAGAGAGAAAGACCTATGGAAAAGAAAAGGCACCCCTATTCCCTATATAGTGCACTATTTTTCCTCAAGGCCCATAGGGTTATGGTCAAAAGTAGTGCACTATGTGTTAGGGAATAGGGTGGGCCCTGGTCAAAAGTAGGGCACTACGTAGGGAATAATGTACCATTTGGGACTGACCGACAGACTGACTGCTTGGATTGGGTGCCAGGGAGAGAGAGAGAGAGAGAGATGTATGGGAAAGACAGAATGAAGTCCTATAGTGATTTTCTTTCCAGTGTCCGCACAGTAAAGGTCTTCTAGATCTGACGCGCTCTATGATAAATCATCCCCTGGGGAGAGAGAGATGTTTCCACTCCATCACGCCAGTCTTACTGGCCTTGTGCAACACACACACAGAGAGAGATCCAGCCATCAACGCCCCTGGCAGCGTGCGTCCCAAATGCCACCCTATTCCCTATGTAGTTCACTGCTTTTGACCAGGGCCCATAGAGCTCTGGTCAAAAGTAGTGCACATATAAATTGGGAATACGGTGTAATTTGGGACACATGTGCAGATTGTACAGGATAACAACCTTCAGGTGATGCTATCTAATCTGTTGTAACCATAGAGCTAGGCAGTTAGTGTACTGGCTACTCTTTCACCTCACCTTGGCCAAATGGCACCCTGTTCCCTATGTAGTGCACTACTTTAGACCTGGGCCCCGTAGGGAACAGGGTGCCATTTGGGATGCAGGCCAAAGGTTATAACATATGTCACTATTAAAAAGGCCAGTAAATGCCCAGTAAGTGTATATGATATACTCTGGTAAGGTAAAGGTGGAGTCTTGTAATGATTAAGCTAGGCTAGTAAAACAGGCTAACACATCTGTTGCTACGTTTAACGAGCCTTGCAGAATGGAGTGTCCAAACGACAGAGAACACACTGTAGGAAACTGGCACCCTACTCTGGTCACAAATCGACCAGCGCTCATCATCTCAACACAACAACAAAACACAAACCAATAAAACTAACACCTTCCTGTTGTACCCACTTTTCTTGCACTAACTTTGATTTGACACAAATCGACCAGCGCTCATCATCTCAACACAACAACAAAACACAAACCAATCAAACGAACACCTTCCTGTTGTACCTTTCTTGGCCTAAAACGTGTCTTTTCTTACTGACACTGACAGCTGCTTTATTGAGGAGAGTCGTACTGACTGTGACGGTGATGTGGTTGTCCCATCTAGCTATCTTAAGAGATGCACTAAATAGTATTCATCCCCCTTGACGTTTTTCCTATTTTGTTGCATATCAACCTGTAATTTAAATAGATTTTTATTTGGATTTCATGTAATGGACATACACAAAATAGTCCAAATTGGTGAAGTGAAATGAAAAAGATAACTTGTTTCAAAAAAATTCTAAAAAATAAATAACGGACAAGTGGTGCGTGCATATGTATTCACCCCCTTTGCTATGAAGCCCCTTCAGAACAACATAATTAGTTAAATAAAGTCCACCTGTGTGCAATCTAAGTGTCACATGATCTCAGTATATATACACCTGTTCTGAAAGGACCCAGTCTGCAACACCACTAAGCAAGGGGCACCACCAAGCAAGTGGCACCATGAAGACCAAGGAGCTCTCCAAACAGGTCAGGGACAAAGTTGTGGAGAAGTACAGAGCAGGGTTGGGTTATAAAAAGATATCAGAAACTAACCTGCCAAGAGAGGGCCGCCCACCAAAACTCACGGACCAGGCAAGAAGGGCATTCAATCAGAGAGGCAACAAAGAGACCAAAGAAAACCCTGAAGGAGCTGCAAAGCTCCACAGCAGAGATCGGAGTTCCTGTCCATAGGACCACTTTAAGCCGTACACTCCACAGAGCTGCACACTACCATCTCATACTGTTAGCTAACGTTAGGCCATACAAATTGAATTAACTGTATAACGGATAAAAACAAAAGTTGTACCCCTTCTAATAATACTAAACAAACTTAGTACAACACCTAGCGACCTCGCCAAGAGATTTTCGACTTTTGGTATTGAAGTGAATGGAGCTCTAGCACGTCTGGGCCACCCCCTTATTATTATAATATTTTTTGGGGGGTCATTTAGCAGACGCTCTTATCCAGAGCGACTTACAGGAGCAATTTAGGGTTAAGTGCCTTGCTCAAGGGCACATCGACAGATTTTTCACCTAGTTGGCTCTGGGATTAGAACCAGCGACCTTTCACCCCTACATTGGTGTTGGACAGCACCAAACGAGTTTTAGTCTAAGTTAATTATCAGAGGCATAGATCTATCATTTCTCCTAATTGATGTGCTAAAATACTATATACAGCAGTCCACTGAAGTAATTACACCCATTCTGACTGTACTGCTTCAGCTTCTATTCAGCTGAACAGATCTCCCACTACCGTACAAATCTTACAGATCTCCCACTACCGTCATATTTATATAAAATCCAATTGATTTTTACCCAAATGCTGTTTTGTTATTTCCCAAATTCTGTTTTCTCCGTTTGATTTTTCCAGGTTTCAGACTTTCCCAATTTGTATAGAAAAAAAACTTGAATGTTCCTAACATCAGTCTACATTAATGTTCCTAACGTCAGTCTACATTAATGTTCCTAACATCAGTCTACATTAATGTTCCTAACATCAGTCTACATTAATGTTCCTAACGTCAGTCTACATTAATGTTCCTAACATCAGTCTACATTAATGTTCCTAACATCAGTCTACATTAATGTTCCTAACATCAGTCTACATTAATGTTCCTAACATCAGTCTACATTAATGTTCCTAACATCAGTCTACATTAATGTTCCTAACGTCAGTCTACATTAATGTTCCTAACGTCAGTCTACATGAATGTTACTAACGTCAGTCTACATGAATGTTACTAACGTCAGTCTACATTAATGTTACTAAACATCAGTCTACATTAATGTTCCTAACGTCAGTCTACATTAATGTTACTAACGTCAGTCTACATTAATGTTACTAACGTCAGTCTACATTAATGTTACTAACATCAGTCTACATTAATGTTACTAACGTCAGTCTACATTAATGTTACTAACGTCAGTCTACATTAATGTTACTAACGTCAGTCTACATTAATGTTACTAACGTCAGTCTACATTAATGTTACTAACGTCAGTCTACATTAATGTTACTAACATCAGTCTACATTAATGTTAGTAATATCAGTCTACATTAATGTTAGTAATATCAGTCTACATTAATGTTACTAACGTCAGTCTACATTAATGTTACTAACATCAGTCTACATTAATGTTAGTAATATCAGTCTACATTAATGTTAGTAATATCAGTCTACATTAATGTTACTAACGTCAGTCTACATTAATGTTACTAACATCAGTCTACATTAATGTTAGTAATATCAGTCTACATTAATGTTAGTAATATCAGTCTACATTAATGTTACTAACATCAGTCTACATTAATGTTACTAACATCAGTCTACATTAATGTTACTAACATCAGTCTACATTAATGTTACTAACATCAGTCTACATTAATGTTAGTAATATCAGTCTACATTAATGTTAGTAATATCAGTCTACATTAATGTTAGTAATATCAGTCTACATTAATGTTAGTAATATCAGTCTACATTAATGTTACTAACGTCAGTCTACATTAATGTTCCTAACATCAGTCTACATTAATGTTAGTAATATCAGTCTACATTAATGTTACTAACATCAGTCTACATTAATGTTAGTAATATCAGTCTATATTAATGTTACTAATATCAGTCTACATTAATGTTAGTAATATCAGTCTGCCCTAACCAGGAACCCTTCATAGAACACACTAACACACTAAAAGTAGCCAGTATCACTCCACCCATAGCAATACATTAAATTACTGTTTTAATTAGCTTAAATTTCTCAGAAATCAAATAATATTTCAACAAAATAATGTTGCAGGAACGCTAATCTGAACTGTTTCTAACAACAGAAACAATTTGAGAGCAATCTGAGACGGTGGGTGTTGAAGTCCTCTTTACGGTGCTTTCTGAGGTGGAACGACCACCACACATTAACACAGTAGCATTGTGTTTCCACAGACAGGACACAGTAGCATTGTGTTTCCACAGACAGGACACAGTAGCATTGTGTTTCCACAGACAGGACACAGTAGCATTGTGTTTCCACAGACAGGACACAGTAGCATTGGTTTCCACAGACAGGACACAGTAGCATTGTGTTTCCACAGACAGGACACAGTAGCATTGTGTTTCCACAGACAGGACACAGACATTGTGTTTACACAGACAGGACACAGTAGCATTGTGTTTCCACAGACAGGACACAGTAGCATTGTGTTTCCACAGACAGGACACAGTAGCATTGTGTTTCCACAGACAGGACACAGACAGGACACAGTAGCATTGTGTTTCCACAGACAGGACACAGTAGCATTGTGTTTCCACAGACAGGACACAGACAGGACACAGACAGGACACAGTAGCATTGTGTTTTCCACAGACAGGACACAGTAGCATTGTGTTTTACACACAGACAGACAGACAGGACACAGTAGCATTGTGTTTCCACAGACAGACAGGACACAGACAGGACACAGTAGCATTGTGTTTCCACAGACAGGACACAGTAGCATTGTGTTTCCACAGACAGGACACAGAGTACATTGACAGGACACAGTACATTGGACACAGACAGGACAGTAGCATTGTGTTTCCACAGACAGGACACAGACAGGACACAGTAGCATTGTGTTTCCACAGACAGGACACAGACAGGACACAGTAGCATTGTGTTTACACAGACAGGACACAGACAGGACACAGGGGGGTGATTTCCATTTCCTGTCCAGTGTCTAGTAACATCCGGTCTCTCAAACGCCTATTAAATCTCCAGGACGAGCGCTGAGGGCCTGAGAGAGGAAACACCATGGCACCCTATTCCCTACATAGTGCACTACTTTTGACCAGAGCCCCATAGGTAGTGCACTATGTAGGGAATAGGGTACCATTTGGGACCCAGCCCCGTGCCCAGATAGACACCCAGAACAGTAGCAGGCCAGGCGAGGACAAGCAGAAGGCTACTGACAGAGGCCTGTTGATGCTACAAGTAGCAACACCATATACCAGCCAGACCACAGGGTTTACCTCAACGCTGTTAACTACCACATGTGACGTACGTCCCCGTAACTCGGCCTCGCAGTCTTGTTTCACTGAGCGTTCAAGCGCGCGCTACAAGTGACGAGCAACAGTAAGCAGTCTCGAATCCAGTGTTGAATACGCTCAGAGAATCTCTCAAAACGCCAACCACGCTTCGCATAGCTACACTGGTTCAATACAATGACGTTCCTGATTACAGCCCACGCAAACAGATGTGGCTCAGCCATCTGAAGAAAAGAGTAGCGGTGTCTGTCTGCAGCCCAGCCTTGTTGGATGTGAACCAGGATCAGAGGTGGTTTATGGTTCTGTCTAAACGCGTGTTTTACTGCACCGTGCTGCCTGTGCTGCGATCAACATGAGGTAACTCTAACAGCTGTTGAAACTGGTTGAGATGTTCAGTGGATCTGCTGACTACGACTGAGACACACCAACCTTCCATTTAAACGGAGGTTCAGCTCAACTTCACAACTCTCACACCCACCATTGGACAGGGTGAAAGCAATGGCAGAAAGCAGGTCAATCTACTGCAATACCTCCCCAGGTCAGAGTCACCTCCGCTCCACTACTGCCTCCTTCTATTCAAACCCCAAATACAGTCCCACTCAAGTCCTACACCATCCTACACCATCCTACACCAGACAGCCAGGAAAGGAGACAAGACCACCTACTTCTTCCAGCTCAATCCCAGAGGAGCCAGGAAAGGAGAGGAAGACCACCTACTTGGTGTGGACCTATCCCAGGGCTCAGGATATCCCAGAGGAGCTGTGGTGTGGACCTAGCCCAGGGCAGAGGAGCTGTGGTGTGGACCTAGCCCAGGGCAGAGGAGCTGGGGTGTGGACCTAGCCCAGGGCAGAGGAGCTGTGGTGTGGACCTAGCCCAGGGCAGAGGAGCTGTGGGTGACCTAGCCCAGGGCAGAGGAGCTGTGGTGTGGACCTAGCCCAGGGCCTGGGGCCTAGCCCAGGGCAGAGGAGCTGTGGTGTGGACCTATCCCAGGGCTCAGGGCAGAGGAGCTGGGGTGTGGACCTATCCCAGGGCAGAGGAGCTGTGGTGTGGACCTAGCTCAGGGCAGAGGAGCTGTGGTGTGGACCTGGGTGTGGACCTATCCCAGGCAGAGGAGCTGTGGTGTGGACCTATCAGGGCCAGGGCAGAGGAGCTGTGGTGTGGACCTAGCCCAGGGCAGAGGAGCTGGGGCCTAGCCCAGGGCAGAGGAGCTGTGGTGTGGACCTAGCCCAGGGCAGAGGAGCTGGGGCCTGGGCAGAGGAGCTGTGGTGTGGACCTAGCTCAGGGCAGAGGAGCTGTGGTGTGGACCTAGCTCAGGGCAGAGGAGCTGTGGTGTGGACCTAGCTCAGGGCAGAGGAGCTGTGGTGTGGACCTAGCTCAGGGCAGAGGAGCTGTGGTGTGGACTAGCTCAGGGCAGAGGAGGTGGTGTGGACCTAGCTCAGGGCAGAGGAGCTGTGGTGTGGACCTAGGGCACTGTGGTGTGGACCTAGCTCAGGGCAGAGGAGCTGGGGCCTAGCTCAGGGCAGAGGAGCTGTGGTGTGGACCTAGCTCAGGGCAGAGGAGCTGTGGTGTGGACCTAGCCCAGGGCAGAGGAGCTGTGGACCTAGCTCAGGGCAGAGGAGCTGTGGTGTGGACCTAGCCCAGGGCAGAGGAGCTGGGGTGAGGACCTAGCCCAGGGCAGAGGAGCTGTGGTGTATTGCTGAGCGATTAACCGAAATGTTGGTTATTTCAACGTCGGTTTAATTACTTGAATTCCATTTCGTTCTGTGTTTTTCTGTGAGCTCAATGCGCACATCGCACAGTTTCTCTAGAGATAAATCAGATCCAGCCTGAACTGTGCGATGTAGTAGGGAGTTGTAGTTTCCAACAGGCCAATATTCTACATGGTTTAGCCCATAAAACGTTGTAATTAACTACTATGACCATAATCCATTGCGCATCTACTACGTCCGGTCTCTGTTTCTTTTATGCCTGCTACGGAAGAGGCAGAAGAATGCTCGCTCCTGAGGGGATATAGAGAGCAGCTGTTGCTTTGTGAGGCATCTCTACCTGGAAATACATTATCAAAGTGACTCATCGTTGGTATTCAGCAGTCATAAAAGTCTGCCTTATTTACTTTGAAGAACTACTAAAATAGTGATTTAGTCAGACAGCGTAGGCAGCTGCTCTATAGAGATGAGATGACGACTTGGAATTAAATAATAGTCATCAAATAAAACAAACGTAATATACACAACTTAAATGTTTGATTAAAATAAGTAATGTGAATACCTGATGGTTAATAAGTGATAAGCAGTATTGGGCAGTCACTATCATCATGGGACTTTTATTAATTGTTTTATTCTGTGTTGTTACAGCATTCAACCCAAATGTTCTAACCAAAACCGAACCGACCTCAAAAAACACTAATCACTAAGCAGTACTACGGTGTGTTCCTAGCCCAGGGCTCACCCTCCACTGGTGGCTGGTTGGTGTAATCACTCAGCAGTACTACGGTGTGTTCCTATCCCAGGGCTCACCCTCCACTGGTGGCTGGTTGGTGTAATCCCTCAGCAGTACTACGGTGTGTTCCTAGCCCAGGGCTCGCCCTCCACTGGTGGCTGGTTGGTGTAATCACTCAGCAGTACTACGGTGTGTTCCTATCCCAGGGCTCACCCTCCACTGGTGGCTGGTTGGTGTAATCACTCAGCAGTACTACGGTGTGTTCCTAGCCCAGGGCTCGCCCTCCACTGGTGGCTGGTTGGTGTAATCACTCAGCAGTACTACGGTGTGTTCCTAGCCCAGGGCTCGCCCTCCACTGGTGGCTGGTTGGTGTAATCACTCAGCAGCACTACGGTGTGTTTCCTAGCCCAGGGCTCGCCCTCCACTGGTGGCTGGTTGGTGTAATCACTCAGCAGTACTACGGTGTGTTCCTGGCCCAGGGCTCGCCCTCCACTGGTGGCTGGTTGGTGTAATCACTCAGCAGCACTACGGTGTGTTCCTAGCCCAGGGCTCGCCCTCCACTGGTGGCTGGTTGGTGTAATCACTCAGCAGCACTACGGTGTGTTCCTAGCCCAGGGCTCGCCCTCCACTG
Organism: Coregonus suidteri; assembly: GCA_036851935.1. Classification (NCBI taxonomy): domain Eukaryota; kingdom Metazoa; phylum Chordata; class Actinopteri; order Salmoniformes; family Salmonidae; genus Coregonus; species Coregonus suidteri. The sequence goes on along the minus strand of CM072252.1, from coordinate 3,932,700 downwards.
GTGGCTGGTTGGTGTAATCACTCAGCAGTACTACGGTGTGTTCCTAGCCCAGGGCTCGCCCTCCACTGGTGGCTGGTTGGTGTAATCACTCAGCAGTACTACGGTGTGTTCCTAGCCCAGGGCTCACCCTCCACTGGTGGCTGGTTGGTGTAATCACTCAGCAGTACTACGGTGTGTTCCTAGCCCAGGGCTCACCCTCCACTGGTGGCTGGTTGGTGTAATCACTCAGCAGTACTACGGTGTGTTCCTGGCCCAGGGCTCGCCCTCCACTGGTGGCTGGTTGGTGTAATCACTCAGCAGTACTATGGTGTGTTCCTAGCCCAGGGCTCGCCCTCCACTGGTGGCTGGTTGGTGTAATCACTCAGCAGCACTACGGTGTGTTCCTAGCCCAGGGCTCACCCTCCACTGGTGGCTGGTTGGTGTAATCACTCAGCAGTACTACGGTGTGTTCCTATCCCAGGGCTCGCCCTCCACTGGTGGCTGGTTGGTGTAATCACTCAGCAGTACTACGGTGTGTTCCTAGCCCAGGGCTCGCCCTCCACTGGTGGCTGGTTGGTGTAATCCCTCAGCAGTACTACGGTGTGTTCCTAGCCCAGGGCTCGCCCTCCACTGGTGGCTGGTTGGTGTAATCCCTCAGCATACAGATCAGATGCTCCAGAATGAGTCCATTCGTTGAGGCGTAATTGTGGGCGTGCTCACAGTGCTGTGTGGATTACTTGGCTAGAGGGCTCACCCATGCACACTGCTCTCCTATTGGCTGTTTGCAGATTGCTCTCCGGGGGAACAAACCGTGCTCACATTCTTAACTGATTACTTGTATCGTCACTCACAGTGCAGAAACATCACACAGCGTTAGCCTATCACCGGGCCAGGCACAGCCCTGACTTGAGAACGGTCCTTTTCCATAATGGGGAGATTGGGGGGATGGCCTACAGGACAGGCAGGGGCTATCTCCAATGGGAACTACATCCCCTGACTATGTGACTAGCGAGGACAGGGAAAGCTATGGAGTTAGTTCCACTGTACTCGAGGAGGACTGCATGTCAAAGATGAAAAGATTAGGAGCTTGATGCCCTTTGCATTGCAGTGCCTCTTGTTCTAGACGCTGGTTATGGCAGATGTTATGGAGATGTTCTGTTATATGAAACTGTTTTGTTGCTGTGTGCCTTAACCGACGCCAGTAGGCTCAGTATTTTACCAAGATGTTTGTTGTGATGAATATGGTGTAGTCATGTGAACTATATGCCTCCCTAGCTAGTGGTTATGTTTTGCTAGATAAGAGTTGGTCCTCTGTAGCTCAGCTGGTAGAGCATGGTGCTTGTAACGCCAGGGTAGTGGGTTCGATGCCCGGGACCACCCATACGTAAAAATGTATGCACACATGACTGTAAGTCGCTTTGGATAAAAGCGTCTGCTAAATGGCATATTATTATTATTAGTTGGGCATTTCCATGTAAAAGGACCCATGAGCACCAACATGTGAAGTTCATAGGAGCATATCAAACTGGGTGTCAAATGAAAGCTAATGGACAATGACCCCAAGCATTCTTCCAAAGTTGTGGCAAAATGGCTTAAGGACAACAAAGTCAAGGTATTGGAGTGGCCATCACAAAGCCCTGACCTCAATCCTATAGAACATTTGTGGGCAGAACTGAAAAGCCGTGTGTGAGCAAGGAGGGCTACAAACCTGACACAGTTACACCAGCTCTGTCAGGAGGAATGGGCCAAAATTCACCCAAATTATTGTGGGAAGCTTGTGGAAGGCTACCCGAAACGTTTGACCCAAGTTAAACAATTTAAAGGCAATGCTACCAAATACTAATTTAGTGTATGTAAACTTCTGACCCACTGGGAATGTGATGAAATAAATAAAAGCTGAAATAAATCACTCTACTATTATTCTGACATTTCACATTCTTAAAATAAAGTGGTGATCCTAACTGACCTGAGACAGGGAATTTTTACTAGGATTAAATGTCAGGAATTGTGAAAATCTGAGTTTAAATGTATTTGGCTAAGGTGTATGTAAACTTCAGACTTCAACTGTATATACAGGTAAAAGTCAGTAAATTAGAATATTTTGAAAAACTTGATTTATTTCAGTAATTGCATTCAAAAGGTGTAACTTGTACATTATATTTATTCATTGCACACAGACTGATGCATTCAAATGTTTATTTCATTTAATTTTGATGATTTGAAGTGGCAACAAATGAAAATCCAAAATTCCGTGTGTCACAAAATTAGAATATTACTTAAGGCTAATACAAAAAAGGGATTTTTTAGAAATGTTGGCCAACTGAAAAGTATGAAAATGAAAAATATGAGCATGTACAATACTCAATACTTGGTTGGAGCTCCTTTTGCCTCAATTACTGCATTAATGCGGCGTGGCATGGAGTCGATGAGTTTCTGGCACTGCTCAGGTGTTATGAGAGCCCAGGTTGCTCTGATAGTGGCCTTCAACTCTTCTGCGTTGTTGGGTCTGGCATTCTGCATCTTCCTTTTCACAATACCCCACAGATTTTCTATGGGGCTAAGGTCAGGGGGAGTTGGCTGGCCAATTTAGAACAGAAATACCATGGTCCGTAAACCAGGCACGGGTTTGCGCTGTGTGCAGGCGCCAAGTCCTGTTGGAACCTGAAATCTCCATCTCCATAGAGCAGGTCAGCAGCAGGAAGCATGAAGTGCTCTAAAACTTGCTGGTAGAAACGGCTGCGTTGACCCTGGATCTCAGGAAACAGAGTGGACCGACACCAGCAGATGACATGGCACCCCAAACCATCACTGATGGTGGAAACTTTACACTAGACTTCAGGCAACGTGGATCCTGTGCCTCTCCTGTCTTCCTCCAGACTCTGGGACCTCGATTTCCAAAGGAAATGCAAAATTTGCTTTCGTCAGAAAACATGACTTTAGACCACTCAGCAGCAGTCCAGCTCTTTTTTTTCCTTAGCCCAGGTGAGACGCTTTTCGCGCGCTGTTTCTTGGTCAACAGTGGCTTGACACGAGGTATGCGGCAGTTGAAACCCATGTCTTTCAAGCGTCTCTTGGTGGTGGATCTTGAAGCCCTGACTCCAGCAGCTGTCCACTCCTTGTGAATCTCCCCCACATTTTTGAATGGGTTTTTTTTCACAATCTTGACTAGGGCGCGGTGATCCCTATCGCTTGTACACTTTTTCTGACCACAGTTTTTCCTTCCCTTTGCCTCTCTATTAATGTGTTTGGACACAGAGCTCTGAGAACAGCCAGCCTCTTCTGCAATAACCTTTTGTGTCTTTCCCTCCTTGTGCAATGTGTCGATGGTCGCCTTTTGGACAGCTGTCAAATCTGAAGTCTTCCCCATGTTTGTGTAGGCTTCAGAACTGGACTGAGAGACCATTTAAAGCCCTTTGCAGGTGTTTTGAGTTAATCAGCTGATTATTTTGTGGCACCAGGTGTCTTCAAAATGTAACCCTTACACAATATTCTAATTTTGTGACACACGGAATTTTGGATTTTCATTTGTTGCCACTTCAAATCATCAAAATTAAATGAAATAAACATTTGAATGCATCAGTCTGTGTGCAATGAATAAATATAATGTACAAGTTACACCTTTTGAATGCAATTACTGAAATAAATCAAGTTTTTCAAAATATTCTAATTTACTGACTTTTACCTGTATATATATATATATACACTGCTCAAAAAAATAAAGGGAACACTTAAACAACACAATGTAACTCCAAGTCAATCACACTTCTGTGAAATCAAACTGTCCACTTAGGAAGCAACACTGATTGACAATAAATTTCACATGCTGTTGTGCAAATGGAATAGACAACAGGTGGAAATTATAGACAATTAGCATGACACCCCCAATAAAGGACTGGTTTTGCAGGTGGTGACCACACACCACTTCTCAGTTCCTATGCTTCCTGGCTGATGTTTTGGTCACTTTTCAATGCTGGCGGTGCCTTCACTCTAGTGGTAGCATGAGACGGAGTCTACAACCCACACAAGTGGCTCAGGTAGTGCAGCTCATCCAGGATAGCACATCAATGCGAGCTGTGGCAAGAAGGTTGCTATGTCTGTCAGCGTAGTGTCCAGAGCATGGAGGCGCTACCAGGAGACAGGCCAGTACATCAGGAGACGTGGAGGAGGCTGTAGGAGGGCAACAACCCAGCAGCAGGACTGCTACCTCCGCCTTTGTGCAAGGAGGAGCAGGAGGAGCACTGCCAGAGCCCTGCAAAATGACCTCCAGCAGGCCACAAATGTGCATGTGCCTGCTCAAACGGTCAGAAACAGACTCCATGAGGGTGGTATGAGGGCCCGACGTCCACAGGTGGGGGTTGTGCTTACAGCCCAACACCGTGCAGGACGTTTGGCATTTGCCAGAGAACATCAAGATTGGCAAATTCGCCACTGGTGCCCTGTGCTCTTCACAGATGAAAGCAGGTTCACACTGAGCACGTGACAGACGTGACAGAGTCTATGTTTTGGAGCAGTGTATATACCACAGGGCTGTAACCCAGACAAAAGAACGAGGTGTAAACCTCTAAATACATATACAGGACCCGTAATAACAAGAGCACAATACACAGTATGTAAACTGTAATACAATGTACTCACAAGACCAACGGACATCGGACATAATCGACAAGGACAATGGGGAACAGAAGGCACATATATACACATACTAATAATAATATGCCATTTAGCAGACGCTTTTATCCAAAGCGACTTACAGTCATGCGTGCATACATTTTTGTGTATGGGTGGTCCCGGGGATCGAACCCACTACCTTGGCGTTACAAGCGCCGTGCTCTACCAGCTGAGCTACAGAGGACTAATCAGGGGGAATGGGAACCAGGTGTGAATAATGAGACAAGACAGTCCGGGGTTGGTGGTAATGATCCCTGTCAGTGACGCCTTGAAAGCCGGTGACGTAGACCTCCGGAGCTGGTGAACGGACTGAGCAGTAGGACCGGGGGGGATCCGTGACAGGTAGACCTACCAATTAGTTAGTGATTTTACTGATATACATTTTGTTTATGAATTATTACGTGATTAAAACTCATAATTTCGTTAACGGAATTACTGCAACTAAGGGAAATCATAATTGTCACAAACCACAGTTTGGTCTCCTGCTACTGTCCTCCTTCCACTGGTATACTGTTATGTTCAGCTCATAGGGTCTCCTGTTACTGTCCTCCTTCCACTGGTATACTGTTATGTTCAGCTCATAGGGTCTCCTGCTACTGTCCTCCCTTCCACTGGTATACTGTTATGTTCAGCTCATAGGGTCTCCTGCTACTGTCCTCCTTCCACTGGTATACTGTTATGTTCATCTCATAGGGTCTCCTGCTACTGTCCTCCTTCCACTGATATACTGTTATGTTCAGCTCATAGGGTCTCCTGCTACTGTCCTCCTTCCACTGGTATACTGTTATGTTCAGCTCATAGGGTCTCCTGCTACTGTCCTCCCTCCACTGGTATACTGTTATGTTCATCTCATAGGGTCTCCTGCTACTGTCCTCCTTCCACTGGTATACTGTTATGTTCAGCTCATAGGGTCTCCTGCGACTGTCCTCCTTCCACTGGTATACTGTTATGTTCAGCTCATAGGGTCTCCTGCTACTGTCCTCCTTCCACTGGTATACTGTTATGTTCAGCTCATAGGGTCTCCTGTTACTGTCCTCCTTCCACTGGTATACTGTTTATGTTCAGCTCATAGGGTCTCCTGCTACTGTCCTCCTTCCACTGGTATACTGTTTATGTTCAGCTCATAGGGTCTCCTGCTACTGTCCTCCTTCCACTGGTATACTGTTATGTTCAGCTCATAGGGTCTCCTGCTACTGTCCTCCTTCCACTGGTATACTGTTATGTTCAGCTCATAGGGTCTCCTGCTACTGTCCTCCCTTCCACTGGTATACTGTTATGTTCAGCTCATAGGGTCTCCTGCTACTGTCCTCCTTCCACTGGTATACTGTTATGTTCAGCTCATAGGGTCTCCTGTTACTGTCCTCCCTTCCACTGGTATACTGTTATGTTCAGCTCATTGGGTCTCCTGCTACTGTCCTCCTTCCACTGGTATACTGTTATGTTCAGCTCATAGGGTCTCCTGCTACTGTCCTCCCTTCCACTGGTATACTGTTATGTTCAGCTCATAGGGTCTCCTGCTACTGTCCTCCTTCCACTGGTATACTGTTATGTTCAGCTCTTAGGGTCTCCTGCTACTGTCCTCCTTCCACTGGTATACTGTTATGTTCATCTCATAGGGTCTCCTGTTACTGTCCTCCCTTCCACTGGTATACTGTTATGTTCAGCTCATAGGGTCTCCTGCTACTGTCCTCCTTCCACTGGTATACTGTTATGTTCAGCTCATAGGGTCTCCTGCTACTGTCCTCCCTTCCACTGGTATACTGTTATGTTCAGCTCATAGGGTCTCCTGCTACTGTCCTCCTTCCACTGGTATACTGTTATGTTCAGCTCATAGGGTCTCCTGCTACTGTCCTCCTTCCACTGGTATACTGTTATGTTTCAGCTCATAGGGTCTCCTGCTACTGTCCTCCTTCCACTGGTATACTGTTATGTTCAGCTCATAGGGTCTCCTGCTACTGTCCTCCTTCCACTGGTATATACTGTTATGTTCAGCTCATAGGGTCTCCTGCTACTGTCCTCCCTTCCACTGGTATACTGTTATGTTCAGCTCATAGGGTATCCTGCTACTGTCCTCCTTCCACTGGTATACTGTTATGTTCAGCTCATAGGGTCTCCTGTTACTGTCCTCCTTCCACTGGTATACTTATATGTCAGCTCATAGGGTCTCCTGTTACTGTCCTCCCTTCCACTGGTATACTGTTATGTTCAGCTCATAGGGTCTCCTGCTACTGTCCTCCTTCCACTGGTATACTGTTATGTTCAGCTCATAGGGTCTCCTGTTACTGTCCTCCCTTCCACTGGTATACTGTTATGTTCATCTCATAGGGTCTCCTGTTACTGTCCTCCTTCCACTGGTATACTGTTATGTTCATCTCATAACTTAACTACCTGCCTCTCTCCAGTTAATGTCACCTCTCCCCTCTCTCTCTCTACCTGTCTCTCTCCAGTTAATGTCACCTCTCCCCTCTCTCTCTCTACCTGCCTCTCTCCAGTTAACATCACCTCTCCCCTCTCTCTCTCTACCTGCCTCTCTCCAGTTAACATCACCTCTCCCCTCTCTCTCTCTACCTGCCTCTCTCCAGTTAACATCACCTCTCCCCCTCTCTCTCTACCTGTCTCTCTCCAGTTAACATCACCTCTCCCCTCTCTCTCTCTACCTGCCTCTCTCCAGTTAACATCACCTCTCCCCTCTCTCTCCAGTTAATGTCACCTCTCCCCTCTCTCTCTCTACCTGCCTCTCTCCAGTTAACATCACCTCTCCCCTCTCTCTCTCTACCTGCCCCTCTCCAACCCATCACCTCTCCCCTCTCTCCCCCTCTCTAACCTCCTCTCTCCAGTTAATGTCACCTCCCCCTCTCTCTCTCTCTACCTTTCTCTCTCTCTTAACATCAACCTCATCACCCTCTCTCTCTCTACCTGCCTCTCTCCAGTTAACATCACCTCTCCCCTCTCTCTCTCTACCTCTCTCTCTCTCCAGTTAACATCACCTCTCCCCTCTCTCTCTCTACCTGCCTCTCTCCAGTTAATCCCACCTCTCCCTCTCTCTCTCTACCTGTCTCTCTCCAGTTAACCTCATCACCTCTCCCCTCTCTCTCTCTACCTGCCTCTCTCCAGTTAACATCACCTCTCCCCTCTCTCTCTCTCTACCTGCCTCTCTCCAGTTAATGTCACCTCTCCCCTCTCTCTCTCTACCTGCCTCTCTCCAGTTAACATCACCTCTCCCCTCCCTCTCTCTCTACCTGCCTCTCTCCAGTTAACATCACCTCTCCCCTCTCTCTCTCTACCTGCCTCTCTCTCCAGTTAACATCACCTCTCCCCCTCTCTCTCTCTACCGCATCTCTCCCTTTAATGTCACCTCTCCCCTCTCTCTCTCTACCTGTCTCTCTCCAGTTAACATCACCTCTCCCCTCTCTCTCTCTCCTGCCTCTCTCCAGTCAACATCACCTCTCCCTCTCTCTCTCTCTACCTGCCTCTCTCCAGTTAACATCACCTCTCCCCTCTCTCTCTCTACCTGCCTCTCTCCAGTTACTCATCACCTCTCCCCTCTCTCTCTACCTGTCTCTCTCCAGTTAACATCACCTCTCCCCCCTCTCTCTCTCTCTCCCTCTCTCCAGTTAACATCACCTCTCCCCTCTCTCTCTCCTCTAACTAATGTCCTCTCTCCCCCTCTCTCTCTCATCACCTGTCCCCCTCTCTCCAGTTAACCCTCACCTTTCTCTCCCCTCTCTCTCTACCTGCCTCTCTCCAGTTAACATCACCTCTCCCCTCTCTCTCTCTCTCTACCTGCCTCTCTCCAGTTAATGTCACCTCTCCCCTCTCTCTCTCTACCCCTCTCTCCAGTTAATGTCACCTCTCCCCTCTCTCTCCTCTCTAACCCATCACCACCTCTCCCCTCTCTCTCTACTCCTCTCTCTCTCCAGTTAACCTCATCTCTCCCCTCTCTCTCTCTCTCTACCTCCCTCCTCCTCTCCAGTTAATGTCACCTCTCCCCTCTCTCTCTCTACCCTGCCTCTCTCCAGTCTAACCTCATCACCTCTCCCCTCTCTCTCCCTCTCCTAATGTCACCTCATCCCCTCTCTCTCTCTCCCCCTCTCTCTCCAGTTAATGTCACCTCTCCCCTCTCTCTCTCTCTAACCTCATCCCTCTCCTCTCTCCCCCTCTCACCTCATCCTCTCCCCTCTCTCTCTCTACCTGCCTCTCTCCAGTTAACCATCACCTCTCCCCTCTCTCTCTCTCCCTCTCTCTCTCCAGTCAATGTCCTTTCTCTCCCCTCTCTCCAGTCACCTGTCACCTCTCCCCCTCTCTCTCTCCAGTCAACGTCCTTTCTCTCCCCTCTCTAACCTCTCGACCTGCCTCTCTCTCCCCCTCTGTCACCTCTCCCCTCTCCCCTCTCTCTCCATCCTGTCTCTCTCCAGTTAACTAACACCTCTCCCCTCTCTCTCTCTACTGCCTCTCTCTAGTTAACATCACCTCTCCCCTCTCTCTCTCTCTCTAACTCTCTCCCTTAATGTCACCTCTCCCCTCTCTAACCAGTTACTCACACCTCTCCCCTCTCTCTCTCCCCCTCTCTCACCTCTCCCCTCTCTCTCTCTACCCCTCTCTCTCCAGTTAATGTCACCTCTCCCCTCTCTCTCCAGTTACTGTCACCTCTCCCCTCTCTCTCTCCAGTTAATGTCACCTCTCCCCTCTCTCTCTCTACCGGTCTCTCTCCAGTTAATGTCACCTCTCCCCTCTCTCTCCAGTTAATGTCACCTCTCCCCTCTCTCTCTCTACCTGCCTCTCTCCAGTTAACATCACCTCTCCCTCTCTCTCTCTACCCTCACCTCTCTCCAGTTAATGTCATCTCTCCCCTCTCTCTCTCTCACCTGCCTCTCTCTCAGTTAACATCTACCTCTCCCCTCTCTCTCTCTACCTGCCTCTCTCCAGTTAACATCACCTCTCCCCTCTCTCTCTCTACCTCTCTCTCTCCAGTTAACATTTCTCTCCCCTCTCTCTCTCTACCTGCCTCTCTCCAGTCTCTACATCATCACTCTCCCCTCTCTCTCTCTCCCTGCCTCTCTCCATATCACCCTAACATTCCTCTCCCCCTCTCTCTCTCTCATGCCTCTCCCAGTTAACATCACCCTCTCCCCTCTCTATCTCTCCCTGCCTCTCTCCAGTTAACATCACCTCTCCCCTCTCTCTCTCTCTACCTGCCTCTCTCCAGTTAACATCAATCTCCCCTCTCTCTCTCTCCTGCCTCTCTCCAGTTAACGTCACCTCTCCCCTCTCTCTCTCTACCTGCCTCTCTCCAGTTAACGTCACCTCTCCCCTCTCTCCCTCTACCTGCCTCTCTCCAGTTAACGTCCCCTCTCTAAGCTCATCACCCTCTCCCTGTCTCTCCCCTCTCTAACCTCATCACCCTCTCCACCTCTCCCCTCTCTCTCCTACCTGTCTCTCTCCAGTTAACTCACCTCTCCCCATCTCTCTCTCTACCTTTCTCTCCCCCCTCTTAACCCATCACCTCTCCCCTCTCTCTCTCTCTCTGCCCCCTCTCCAGTTAACATCACCTCTCCCCTCTCTCTCTCTACCTCCTCTCTCCAGTTAACATCACCTCTCCCCTCTCTCTCTCACCTGTCTTCTCTCCAGTTCTCTCACCTCTCCCCTCTCTCTCTCTTCCTGCCTCTCTCCAGTAACATCACCTCTCCCTCTCTCTCTCTCTCTGCCTCTCTCCAGTTAATGTCACCTCTCCCCTCTCTCTCTCTCTCCTGCCTCTCTCCAGTTAACATCACCTCTCCCCTCTCCTCTCTCTCTACCTGCCTCTCTCCAGTTAACATCACCTCTCCCCTCTCTCTCTCTACCTGCCTCTCTCCAGTTAACATCACCTCTCCCTCTCTCTCTCTACCTCCTCTCTCTCCAGTTTCTGTCACCCTCTCTAACCTCTCTCTCTCTACCTGTCTCTCCCAGTTAACATCACCTCTCCCTCTCCTCTCTCTACCTGCTCTCTCCCATTAACATCACCTCTCCCCCTCTCTAACTCTACCTGCCTCTCTCCAGTTAACTCCCCTCTCCCCTCTCTCACCTTCTCACCCTTTCTCTCCCCCTCTCTAACATCACCTCTCCCCTCTCTCTCTCCCCCTCTCTCCAGTTAACATCACCTCTCCCCCCTCTCTCTCTCTCCTGCCTCTCACCAGTTCCTTTCTCTCCCCCCTCTCTCTCCAGTTAATGTCACCTCTCCCCTCTCTCTCTCACCTGTCTCTCTCCAGTTAACCTCATCACTCACCCCTCTCTCTCTCTACCTGCCTCTCTCCAGTTAACATCACCTCTCCCCTCTCTCTCTCTCTCTACCTGCCTCTCTCCATCACCCTTCACCTCTCCCCCCTCTCTCTCTCTACCTGCCTCTCTCCCCCTCTCTAATGTCACCTCTCCCCTCTCTCCCCAGTCTAACCTCATCACTCCCCTCTCTCTCTACCTCTCTCTCTCCAGTCAACATCCCTTCTCTCTCTCTCTCTCTAACTCTCATCCTCTCTCCAGTTCTCTCACCTCTCCCCTCTCTCTCTCTACCTGCCTCTCTCCAGTCACCCATCACCTCTCCCTTCTCTCCCCCTCTCTAACCTCATCACCTCTCTCCCCTCTCTCTCTCTACCCCCTCTCTCCCATCAACATCCTTTCTCTCCCCCTCTCTCTCTCTACCTGCCTCTCCTTTTCTCCCCCCCTCTCCCCTCTCTCCCTCTACCTGCCTCTCTCCCTCTTAACATCACCTCTCCCCTCTCTCTCTCTCTCCCCCTCTCTCCAGTTAACATCACCTCTCCCCTCTCTCTCTCTCTCCCTGCCTCTCTCCAGTTAACCCATCACCTCTCCCCTCTCTCCCCCTCTCTACTGTCACCTCTCCCTTCTCTCCCCCTCTCTTAACCATCACCTCTCCCTCTCTCTCTCCCTGCCTCTCTCCACCTAATCACCTCTCCCCTTCTCTCTCTACCCCCTCTCTACAGTTAATCACCCTCTCCCCTCTCTCTCTCTACCTGCCTCTCTCCAGTTAACATCACCTCTCTCCCCCTCTCTAACCTCATCACCTTTCCTTTCTCTCCCCCTCTCTAACCTCTCACCCTCTCTCTCTCAGTCCCTGTCCTCTCTAACCTCTCACTCTCCAGTTTCTCTCCCCTCTCTAACCTCATCACCTTTCCTTTCTCTCCCCCTCTCTAAATGTCACCACCTCCCCTTTCTCTCCCCCTCTCTATCCCTCACCCTCTCCTTTCTCTCCCCCTCTCTAACCTCACCTCCCCTCTCTCTCTCTCATCACCCCCTCTCTCCAGTTAATGTCACCTCTCCCCTCTCTCTCCCCCTCTCTAATGTCACCTCTCCTCTCTCCCTCTCTCTCCCTCACCTGCCTCTCTCCAGTTAACATCACCTCTCCCCTCTCTCTCTCTACTAACCTCTCACCAGTTAATGTCATCTCTCCCCTCTCTAACCTCTCACCCTTTCTCTCTCTCCCCCTCTCATCCTCATCACCCCTCTCTCTCTCTCCTCTCTCCCCTCTCAGTTAACCACCTCTCCCCTCTCTCTCTCTCTCACCTCTCCTCTCTCCAGTTAACATCACATCACCCCTCTCCTTTCTCTCCCCCTCTCTAACCCCATCACCTAACCTTTTCTCTCTCCCCTCTCTCTCCTCTACCACCTCTCTCCCTTTCTCTCCCCCCCCTCTCTCTCTCACCTGCCTCTCTCCCCCTCTCTAACCTCATCACCTCTCCCCTCTCTCTCTCTCCTCCTAACTCCATTAACTCACACCTCTCCCCTCTCTCTCTCTCTCTCACCTGCCTCTCTCTCCCCTCTCTAACATCACCTCTCCCCCTCTCTCTCTCTACCTGCCTCTCTCCAGTTAACGTCCCTCTCCCCTCTCTCTCTCTACCCCCTCTCTCCTCTCCCCCTTTCCGTCACCTCTCCCCCTCTCTCCCTCTACCTGCCTCTCTCCCCTTCTTAACCCCCTCTCACCTCTCCCCTCTCTCTCTCCCCTCTCTCTCCATCAACATCACCTCTCCCCTCTCCCCTCTCTAACCTCTCACCCTCTCCCTTTCTCCTCCCCTCTCTCTCTCTCATCACCTCTCCCTTTCTCTCCCCCTCTCTAACCCATCACCCTCTCCCTTTCTCTCCCCCTCTCTAACCCTTCACCTTCTCCAGTTCTCATCACCTCTCTCTAACTCTCTCCTCTCCCTTTCTCTCCCCTCTCTAACCCATCACCTCCCCTTTCTCTCTCCCCCTCCTCTCTAACAGTTAACATCACCTCTCCCCTCTCTCTCTCTCCTCTAACCTCTCTCCAGTTCCTTTCTCACCTCTCCCTCTCTCTCTCTCCTCTCTCCCTTCTCTCTCCAGTTAACATCACCTCTCCCCTCTCTCTCTCTCACCCTGCCTCTCTCCCCCTCTCTAACATCATCACCCTCTCCCTCTCTCTCCCTCTCTAACCTCATCACCTCTCCCTTTCTCTCCCCCTCTCTAACCCTCTCTCTCTCTACCTCCTCTCTCCCTCTCTAACCTCATCACCTCTCCTTTCTCTCCCCCTCCAGTTAAACACCATCTCCTCTCTCTCTCTCTCCCTGCCTCTCTCTCCATCAACCTCACCTTCTCTCCCCTCTCTCTAACCTCACCTGCCTCTCTCCAGTTCTCTCCCCCCTCTCTCTCCCCTCTCACTCTCTACCTTTCTCTCTCCCCTCTCTCACCTCTCCCCTCTCCCTCTCTCTCCCCCTCTCTCCACCTAACATCACCTCTCCCCCTCTCTCACCTGCCTCTCTCCACCTCACGTCACCTCTCTCCTCCCTCTCTCTCTCTCTAACCCATCACCTCTCCTCTCTCTCTCCCTGCCTCTCTCCAGTCATCACCCACCTCTCCCCCTCTCTCTCTCTACTGCCTCACCTCTCTCCATCACCTTAACATCACCCTCCCTCTCCCCCTCTCCCTTTCTTTCTCCTCCTCCCCCTCTCTAACCTCATCACCTCTCCCTTTCTCTCCCCCTCTCTCTCTCTCTCTCCTCCCTTTCTCTCCCCCTCTCTAACCTCATCACCCTCTCCCTTTCTCTCCCCCTCTCTAACCATCACCATTCCTTTCTCTCTCCCTCTCTACCTCATCACCTCTCCAGTTAACATCCCCTCTCTAACCTCATCACCCTCTCCCTTTCTCTCCCCCTCTCTAACCTCTCACCTCTCCCTTTCTCTCCCCTCTCTAACCCATCATCACCTCTCCCTTTCTCTCCCCCTCTACCTGCCTCTCTCCAGTTAACTCACCCTCTCTCCCCCTCTCTAACCCCTCACCTTCCTTTCTCTCCCCTCTCTAACCTCATCACCTCTCCCCTTCTCTCCCCCTCTCTAACTCATCACCTCTCCCCTCTCTCTCTCCCCTCTCTACACCCACCTCACCCCTCTCTCTCTCCCTGCCTCTCTCTCAGTTAACATCACCTCTCCCCTCTCTACCTGCCTCTCTCCAGTTAACGTCACCTCTCCCCCCTCTCTCCTCTCTACCCATGCCTCTCTCCCCTCTCCCCTCTCTAACCTCATCACCCCCTTCTCTCCCCTCTCTCTAACCCATCCCTTTCCTCTCTCCAGTTAACACCACCTCATCCCCTCTCTCTTCTCTCCCCTCTCTCCTCTCTCCACCTAACATCACCTCTCCCTTTCTCTCCCCTCTCTAACCATCACCTCCTCTCTCCCTCTCCCTCTAACATCACCTCTCTCCTTTCTCTCTCTACCTGCCTCTCTCCAGTCATCACCTCTCCCCTCTCTCTCTCTCTAACCCTCCTCTCTCTCCCCCTCTCTACCCCATCACCTTTCCCCTCTCTCTCCCCTCTCTAACCTCACCTCCCTTCTCTCTCCCCTCTCTAACTCTCATCACCTCTCTCTACCTCCTCTCTCTCAGTTAACCCATCACCTCTCCCCTCTCTCTCTCTACCCCCTCTCTCCAGTTCATCACCTCTCCCCCTCTCTCTCTCTACCTCTCTAACCCAGTTAACATCCCTCTCCTCTCTCTAACTCTCTCTACCTCCTCTCTCCATCAACATCACCTCTCCCCTCCCCCTCTCTAACCCATCACCTTTCCTTTCTCTCCCCCTCTCTAACCTCATCACCCTCCCTTTTAACATCCCTCTCTAACCTCACCTCTCCCTTTCTCTCTCCCTCTCTCAGTTAACATCACCCTCTCCCTCTCTCCCCCCCTCTCTCCCATCTAACCTCTCCCCCTCCTCCTAACACCATCACCTCTCCCCTCTCTCTCCCTCTCTACCTCTCTCCTCTCTCCAGTTAACATCACCTCTCCCCTCTCTCCTCCCTCTCTCCCTCTCTAACCCATCACCTTTCCTTTCTCTCCCCCTCTCTAACCTCATCACCTTCCCTCTCTCTCTCTCCCCCTCTCTAACCTCATCACCTCTCCCTTCCTCTCCCCCTCTCTAACCTCATCACCCTCTCCCTTTCTCTCCCCCTCTCTAACCTCTCCACCTCTCCCTTTCTCTCTCCAGTCTCATCATCACCTCTCCCCTCTCTCTCTCTCTCTCTCTCTCTACCTGCCTCTCTCCTTTCTCTCCCCCTCTCTAACCCATCATCTCTCTCTCCCTCCCTCTCTCCAACCTCTCTCACCCTCTACCCATCTCCCTCTCCCCTCTCTCTCTCTCTCTACCCCCTCTCCTCCAGTTAACATCTCTCTCTCCCTCTCTCTCTCTCATCTACCTCTCCTTCTCTCTCCCCCTCTCACCTCTCACCTCTCTCTTTCTCTCCCCCTCTCTCTACCCATCACCTCTCCCCTCTCTCTCTCTCCTGCCTCTCTCCCAGTTAACCTCATCACCCTCTCCCTTTCTCTCCCCCTCTCTCCACCCATCACCTCTCCCTTCTCTCTCCCTCTCTCTCTCCCTACACCCTTCCTGCCTCTCTCCAGTCTAACCTCACCTCTCCCCTCTCTCTCTACCTCCTCTCTCCAGTTAACATCACCTCTCCCCTCTCTCCTCCTCTCTACCCTCATCACCTCACCTCTCTCCCTCTCTCTCTCTCACCCTCTCCTCTCTCTAGTTCTCTAACCCATCACCTCTCCCCCCTCTCTCTCTCTCTCTCTACCTGCCTCTCTCCTCTCACCACTCTCCCCTCTCTCTCTACCTCACCTCCTCTCCAGTTAACCCATCTACCTCTCTCTCTCTCTCTCTACCTGCCTCTCTCCCCTTAACTCACCCCTCCCCTCTCCCTCTCTCTACCTGCCTCTCTCTAGTTAACATCACCTCTCTCCCTTCTCTCTCCCTCCCTCTCTCCAGTTAACATCACCTCTCCCTTTCTCTCCCCCTCTCTAACCCAGTCACCTCACCCTTTCTCTCTCTCTCTCTCTACCTGTCACCTTTCCAGTTAATCTCACCTCTCTCTACCTCTCTCTCTCTCCCTGTCTCTCTCCAGTCTAACCTCATCACCTCTCCCCCCTCTCTCTCTCTCTAACCTCATCTCCAGTTAACGTCATCTCTCCCCTCTCTCTCTCTCCCTTTCCTCTCTCCAGTTCTACATCACCTCTCCCCTCTCTCTCTACCTCTCTCTCTCTCCCCTTACTCTCTCCCCACCTCTCCCTCTCTCTCTCTCTCTCCTGCCTCTCTCCAGTTAACATCACCTCTCCCTCTCTCTCTCTCTCTCTAACCTCTCTCCAGTTAACTCACCTCTCTCCTCTCTCTCTCTACCTGCCTCTCTCCAGTCTAACCTCATCACCTCTCCCTTCTCTCCCCCTCTCTAACCTCATCACCTCCCCTTTCTCTCCCCTCTAACTCACCTCTCCCCTCTCTCTCTCTCCTGCCTCTCTCCAGTTAATGTCACCTCTCCCCCTCTCTCTCTCCCCCTCTCTCTCTCCAGTTAATGTCACCTCTCCTCTCTCTCTCTCTACCTGCCTCTCTCCAGTTAACATCACCTCTCCCCTCTCTCTCTCTACCTGCCTCTCTCCAGTTAATGTCACCTCTCCCCTCTCTCTCCAGTTACTGTCACCTCTCCCCTCTCTCTCTCCAGTTATGTCACCTCTCCCCTCTCTCTCTCTCTCCCCTCTCTCCACCTCATCACCTGTCCTTTCTCTCCCTCTCTCCAGTCAATGTCACCTCTCCCCCTCTCTCTCTCTTACCTGCCTCTCTCCAGTTAACATCACCTCTCCCCTCTCTCTCTCTACCTGCCTCTCTCCTCTTAATGTCATCTCTCCCCTCTCTCTCTCTACCTGCCTCTCTCCCTCATTAACATCACCTCTCCCCTCTCTCTCTCTACCTGCCTCTCTCCAGTTAACATCACCTCTCCCCTCTCTCTCTCTACCTGCCTCTCTCCAGTTAACCATCACCTCTCCCCTCTCTCTCTCTACCTGCCTCTCTCCAGTTAACATCACCTCTCCCCTCTCTCTCTCTATCCCTGCCTCTCTCCAGTTAACATCACCTCTCCCCTCTCTCTCTCTACCTGCCTCTCTCCCCATAACATCACCTCTCCCCCCCTCTCTAACCTCATCACCTGCCCTCTCTCTCAGTTAACATCTCTCTCCCCTCTCTCTCTCTCTACCTGCCTCTCTCCAGTTAACATCACCTCTCCCCTCTCTCTCTACCTGCCTCTCTCCAGTTCTCGTCACCTCTCCCCTCTCTCTCTCTCTCCCTGCCTCTCTCCAGTTAACGTCACCTCTCCCCTCTCTCCCTCTACCTGCCTCTCTCCAGTTAACGTCACCTCTCCCCTCTCTCTCTCTACCTGCCTCTCTCCAGTTAACATCACCTCTCCCCTCTCCATCTCTACCTGCCTCTCTCCCTCTTAACATCACCTCTCCCCTCTCTCTCTCTCTCTCTCTCTACCTCCTCTCCAGTTAACATCACCTCTCCCCTCTCTCTCTCTCTCTACCTGCCTCTCTCTCAGTTAAACATCACCTCTCCCCTCTCTCTCTCTCTCCCCCCTCTCTCCAGTTAACATCACCTCCTCTCCCTCTCTCTCTCTACCTGCCTCTCTCCAGTTAACATCACCTCTCCCCTCTCTCTCTCTACCTGCCTCTCTCCAGTTAACGTCACCTCTCCCCCTCTCTCTCTCTCTCTCTCACCTGCCTCTCTCCAGTTAACATCACCTCTCCCCTCTCTCTCTCTACCTGCCTCTCTCCAGTTAACATCACCTCTCCCCCCCTCTCTCTCTCTACCTGCCTCTCTCCAGTTAACATCACCTCTCCCCTCTCTCTCTCTACCTGCCTCTCTCCAGTTAACATCACCTCTCCCCTCTCTCTCTCCAGTTAACATCACCTCTCCCCTCTCTCTCTCTCTACCTGCCTCTCTCTCCAGTTAACATCACCTCTCCCCCCTCTCTCTCTCTACCTGCCTCTCTCCAGTTAACATCACCTCTCTCCCCTCTCTCTCTCTACCTGTCTCTCTCCAGTTAATGTCACCTCTCCCCCTCTCTCTCTCTCTAACCTGCCTCTCTCCAGTTAACATCACCTCTCCCCTCTCTCTCTCTACCTGCCTCTCTCTCCAGTTAATGTCACCTCTCCCCTCTCTCTCTCTACCTGTCTCTCTCCAGTTAACATCACCTCTCCCTCTCTCTCTCTCTACCTGCCTCTCCAGTTAATGTCACCTCTCCCCTCTCTCTCTCTACCTGCCTCTCTCCAGCTAACGTCACCTCTCCCAGCCCTTGAAATTGACATCCAAAAGAGCAACTGTCCAATAACTGTGGTTCAAATATTGATTTCACACATTGTGACAATAATGACATCATGAGAATGGCTGCAAGTGTTCAGATAAGCATGAGATTTTTCACCCTATTTATTGAATATTGGTTATCGGTTCCCGATGTAGCGGTAGAAGGCCAATATTGGTCAATAATATCGGTGAACCGATATATCAGTCAGGCTCTATCCATAATGATGCCTTTCTGTGTCGTACAGATCAGGGACCCATGATGCAATTCTGTTACCGGTGTGTAAATCCACTTCACTTACCGTAGTTCAATAACCAAAATAGATTTCTTCAAACTC
>CM072252.1:3871603-3909103 GCA_036851935.1 Coregonus suidteri | reverse complement strand
ACATGTACCTATGATGAAAATTACAGGCCTCTCTCATCTTTTTAAGTGGGAGAACTTGCACAATTGGTGGCTGACTAAATACTTTTTCCCCCCACTGTATATATACACATATTCATATACACACACACTTTATATAGTTATGTGTTTTTACAAATCGATACTTGGAGTCAAAGTATCGATACAAAAACTAGTATTTTACAAAAACTAATTTAGTGGAAGAACTGTGCAGATGCAAACTTTGGTAATGGAATTACGGTACAATATCAATCAGGTTTTTATGCAACCACATTTTCAAAAAACCCTGTTAAATATCTGCTCCGAATTAAGATTTAAAGATGTCTGCAGAAAGAATGGGGCGTCAGCTATGATATGGCAGCTTGAGTTTGAAGAAATCTATTTTGATTATTGAACTACGGTAAGTGAAGTGGATTTACACACCGGTAACAGAATTGCATCATGGGTCCCTGATCTGTACGACACAGAAAGGCATAATTATGGATAGAGCCTGACTGATATATCGGTTCACCGATATTATTGACCAATATTGGCCTTCTACCACTACATCGGTATCGGAAGATAATTCCACCGATAACCAATATTCAATAAATAGGGTGATGAATTAAAAAATACTGGATTTTTTTATATCTATATATACAGTACCAGTCTAAAGGTTAGGTGTGTCCAAACTTCTGACTGGTAGTGTATATATATTGCATTCGGAAAGTATTCAGACCCCTTGACTTTTTCCACATTTTGTTATGTTACAGCCTTATTCTAAAATTGATTAAATAAATATAAATCCTCATCAATCTACACACAATACCCCATAATGACAAAGCGGAAACAGGTTTTTAGAAATTTTTGCAAATGTATTACAAATAAAAAAACGGAAATACCTTATTTACATAAGTATTCAGACCGTTTGCCATGAGACTCAAAATTGAGCTCAGGTGCATCCTGTTTCCATTGATCATCCTTGAGATGTTTCTACAACTTGATTGGAGTCCACCTGTGGTAAATTCAATTGATTGGACATGATTTGGAAAGGCACACACCTGTCTATATAAGTCCCACAGTTGACAGTGCATGTCAACCTCCCGAGTGGCGCAGTGGTCTAAGGCCACTGCACCACTAGAGATCCTGGTTCGAATCCAGGCTCTGTTGTAGCCGGCCGCGACCGGGAGACCCATGGGGCGGCACACAATTGGCCCTGCGTCGTCCAGGGTAGGGGAGGGAATGGCCGGCAGGGATGTAGCTCAGTTGGTAGAGCATGGCGTTTGCAACGCCAGGGTTGTGGGTTCGATTCCCACGGGGGGCCAGTATGAAAAAAATTAAAATAATAATAATGTATGCACTCACTAACTGTAAGTCACTCTGGATAAGTGCGTCTGCTAAATGACTAAAATGTAAATGTCAGAGCAAAAACCAAGCCATGAGGTCGAAGGAATTGTCTGTAGAGCTGCGAGACAGGATTGTGTCGAGGCACAGATCTGGGGAAGGGTACCAAAACATTTCTGCAGCATTGCAGGTCACCAAGAACACAGTGGCCTCCATCATTCTTAAATGGAAGAAGTTTGGAACCACCAAGACTCTTCCTAGAGCTGGCCGCCCAGCCAAACTGAGCAATCGGGGGAGAAGGGCTTTGGTCAGGATATGACCAAGAACCCGATGGTCACTCTGACAGAGCTCAGGAGTTGCTCTGTGGAGATGGGAGAACCTTCCTTAAGGACAACCATCTCTGCAGCACTCCACCAATCAGGCCTTTATGGTAGAGTGGCCAGACGGAAGCCACTCCTCAGTAAAAGGCACATGACAGCTCGCTTGGAGTTTGCCAAAAGGCACCTAAAGACTCTCAGACCATGAGAAACAAGATTCTCTGGTCTGATGAAACCAAGATTAAACTATTTGGCCTGAATGTCAAGCGTCACGTCTGGAGGAAACCTGGCATCATCCCTACGGTGAAGCATGGTGGTGGCAGCATCATGCTGTGGGGATGTTTTTCAGCGGCAGTCAGGATCGAGGCAAAGATGAACGGAGCAAAGTACAGAGAGATCCTTAATGAAAACCTGCTCCAGAGCGCTCAGGACCTCCGACTGGGGCGAAGGTTCACCTTCCAACAGGACAACAACCCTAAGCACACAGCCAAGACAACACAGGAGTGGCTTCGGGACAAGTCTCTGAATGTCCTTGAGTGGCCCAGCCAGAGCCTGGACTTGAACCTGATCAAACATCTCTGGAGAGACTCTGGAGAGAGCTCCCCATCCAACCTGACAGAGCTTGAGAGGATCTGCAGAGAACTGGAGAAACTCCCCAAATACAGGTGTGCCAAGCTTGTAGCATCATACCCAAGAAGACTGGAGGCTGTAATCGCTGCCAAAGGTGCTTCAACAAAGTACTGAGCTCAAACTTCGAGTCTCATAGCAAAGGGTCTGAATACTTATGTAAATAAGGTATTTCTGTTTTTGTAAACATTTCTAAAAACCCGTTTTCACTTTCTCATTATGGGGTATTGTGAATAGATTGATGAGGAAAATAATTAATTTAATCAATTTTAGAATAAGGCTGTAACGTAAGAAAATGTGAAAAAAGGGAATGGGTCTGAATATTTTCAGAATGCACTGCATATATGTATTTTTACTAATCGATACTTGGAGTCAAAGTATCGATTAAATATCATCAAAAATAATATCGCTATAAGTAACTGTATCGATATTTCCCCCCCATCACTCCTTACAACATTCTTTCTATGATTACAACTCAAGTAACAGAAGTCTCAATAAGGTACAAACTACAGAGCATTAGCAAATCACTCCTGTTCCTACATAATGAAGAAGAAGAAGGAGGGAGAAGGAAGGAAGGAAGGAAAGGAAGGAAGGAAGGAAGGAAGGAAGGAAGGAAGGAAGGAAGGAAGGAAGGAAGGAAGGAAGGAAGGAAGGAAGGAAGGAAGGAAGGAAGATAAAGGAAGGAAGCAGAAAGAAGAAAGAAGGAAGCAGAAAGATGGAAGAAGGAAGAAGGAGGAAGGAAGATGGAAGAAGGAGGAAGGAAGATGGAAGATGGAGGAAGGAAGATGGAGGAAGGAAGAAGGAGGAAGGAAGATGGAGGAAGGAAGGAGGAAGGAAGAAGGAAGATGGAGGAAGGAGGAAGATGGAGGAAGGAAGGAGGAAGGAAGAAGGAAGAAGGAGGAAGGAAGAAGAAAGGCACTCTGGAATCAGACAGATACAGTAGATGCTAGACCGGCCCCGTGTCCACCAGAGGGGAGTGTCCTGTCTGTCCACGTCTCATTACAGACCCTGTTAGAAGGACCAGAGGGGAGTGTCCTGTCTGTCCACGTCTCATTACAGACCCTGTTAGAAGGACCAGAGGGGAGTGTCCTGTCTGTCCACGTCTCATTACAGACCCTGTTACAAGGACCAGAGGGGAGTGTCCTGTCTGTCCACGTCTCATTACAGACCCTGTTGGAAGGACCAGAGGGGAGTGTCCTGTCTGTCCACGTCTCATTACAGACCCTGTTACAAGGACCAGAGGGGAGTGTCCTGTCTGTCCACGTCTCATTACAGACCCTGTTAGAAGGACCAGAGGGGAGTGTCCTGTCTGTCCACGTCTCATTACAGACCCTGTTACAAGGACCAGAGGGGAGTGTCCTGTCTGTCCACGTCTCATTACAGACCCTGTTAGAAGGACCAGAGGGGAGTGTCCTGTCTGTCCACGTCTCATTACAGACCCTGTTAGAAGGACCAGAGGGGAGTGTCCTGTCTGTCCACGTCTCATTACAGACCCTGTTAGAAGGACCAGAGGGGAGTGTCCTGTCTGTCCACGTCTCATTACAGACCCTGTTACAAGGACCAGAGGGGAGTGTCCTGTCTGTCCACGTCTCATTACAGACCCTGTTACAAGGACCAGAGGGGAGTGTCCTGTCTGTCCACGTCTCATTACAGACCCTGTTACAAGGACCAGAGGGGAGTGTCCTGTCTGTCCACGTCTCATTACAGACCCTGTTAGAAGGACCAGAGGGGAGTGTCCTGTCTGTCCACGTCTCATTACAGACCCTGTTAGAAGGACCAGAGGGGAGTGTCCTGTCTGTCCACGTCTCATTACAGACCCTGTTAGAAGGACCAGAGGGGAGTGTCCTGTCTGTCCACGTCTCATTACAGACCCTGTTACAAGGACCAGAGGGGAGTGTCCTGTCTGTCCACGTCTCATTACAGACCCTGTTAGAAGGACCAGAGGGGAGTGTCCTGTCTGTCCACGTCTCATTACAGACCCTGTTAGAAGGACCAGAGGGGAGTGTCCTGTCTGTCCACGTCCTCATTACAGACCCTGTTAGAAGGACCAGAGGGGAGTGTCCTGTCTGTCCACGTCTCATTACAGACCCTGTTAGAAGGACCAGAGGGGAGTGTCCTGTCTGTCCACGTCTCATTACAGACCCTGTTAGAAGGACCAGAGGGGAGTGTCCTGTCTGTCCACGTCTCATTACAGACCCTGTTAGAAGGACCAGAGGGGAGTGTCCTGTCTGTCCACGTCTCATTACAGACCCTGTTAGAAGGACCAGAGGGGAGTGTCCTGTCTGTCCACGTCTCATTACAGACCCTGTTACAAGGACCAGAGGGGAGTGTCCTGTCTGTCCACGTCTCATTACAGACCCTGTTAGAAGGACCAGAGGGGAGTGTCCTGTCTGTCCACGTCTCATTACAGACCCTGTTAGAAGGACCAGAGGGGAGTGTCCTGTCTGTCCACGTCTCATTACAGACCCTGTTACAAGGACCAGAGGGGAGTGTCCTGTCTGTCCACGTCTCTGTCTGTCCACGTCTCATTACAGACCCTGTTAGAAGGACCAGAGGGGAGTGTCCTGTCTGTCCACGTCTCATTACAGACCCTGTTACAAGGACCAGAGGGGAGTGTCCTGTCTGTCCACGTCTCATTACAGACCCTGTTAGAAGGACCAGAGGGGAGTGTCCTGTCTGTCCACGTCTCATTACAGACCCTGTTACAAGGACCAGAGGGGAGTGTCCTGTCTGTCCACGTCTCATTACAGACCCTGTTACAAGGACCAGAGGGGGGAGTGTCCTGTCTGTCCACGTCTCATTACAGACCCTGTTAGAAGGACCAGAGGGGAGTGTCCTGTCTGTCCACGTCTCATTACAGACCCTGTTAGAAGGACCAGAGGGGAGTGTCCTGTCTGTCCACGTCTCATTACAGACCCTGTTAGAAGGACCAGAGGGGAGTGTCCTGTCTGTCCACGTCTCATTACAGACCCTGTTAGAAGGACCAGAGGGGAGTGTCCTGTCTGTCCACGTCTCATTACAGACCCTGTTAGAAGGACCAGAAGGGGAGTGTCCTGTCTGTCCACGTCTCATTACAGACCCTGTTAGAAGGACCAGAGGGGAGTGTCCTGTCTGTCCACGTCTCATTACAGACCCTGTTAGAAGGACCAGAGGGGAGTGTCCTGTCTGTCCACGTCTCATTACAGACCCTGTTAGAAGGACCAGAGGGGAGTGTCCTGTCTGTCCACGTCTCATTACAGACCCTGTTGGAAGGACCAGAGGGGAGTGTCCTGTCTGTCCACGTCTCATTACAGACCCTGTTACAAGGACCAGAGGGGAGTGTCCTGTCTGTCCATGTCTCATTACAGACCCTGTTAGAAGGACCAGAGGGGAGTGTCCTGTCTGTCCACGTCTCATTACAGACCCTGTTACAAGGACCAGAGGGGAGTGTCCTGTCTGTCCACGTCTCATTACAGACCCTGTTAGAAGGACCAGAGGGGAGTGTCCTGTCTGTCCACGTCTCATTACAGACCCTGTTAGAAGGACCAGAGGGGAGTGTCCTGTCTGTCCACGTCTCATTACAGACCCTGTTAGAAGGACCAGAGGGGAGTGTCCTGTCTGTCCACGTCTCATTACAGACCCTGTTAGAAGGACCAGAGGGGAGTGTCCTGTCTGTCCACGTCTCATTACAGACCCTGTTACAAGGACCAGAGGGGAGTGTCCTGTCTGTCCACGTCTCATTACAGACCCTGTTAGAAGGACCAGAGGGGAGTGTCCTGTCTGTCCACGTCTCATTACAGACCCTGTTAGAAGGACCAGAGGGGAGTGTCCTGTCTGTCCACGTCTCATTACAGACCCTGTTAGAAGGACCAGAGGGGAGTGTCCTGTCTGTCCACGTCTCATTACAGACCCTGTTAGAAGGACCAGAGGGGAGTGTCCTGTCTGTCCACGTCTCATTACAGACCCTGTTAGAAGGACCAGAGGGGAGTGTCCTGTCTGTCCACGTCTCATTACAGACCCTGTTAGAAGGACCAGAGGGGAGTGTCCTGTCTGTCCACGTCTCATTACAGACCCTGTTAGAAGGACCAGAGGGGAGTGTCCTGTCTGTCCACGTCTCATTACAGACCCTGTTACAAGGACCAGAGGGGAGTGTCCTGTCTGTCCACGTCTCATTACAGACCCTGTTAGAAGGACCAGAGGGGAGTGTCCTGTCTGTCCACGTCTCATTACAGACCCTGTTAGAAGGACCAGAGGGGAGTGTCCTGTCTGTCCACGTCTCATTACAGACCCTGTTAGAAGGACCAGAGGGGAGTGTCCTGTCTGTCCACGTCTCATTACAGACCCTGTTAGAAGGACCAGAGGGGAGTGTCCTGTCTGTCCACGTCTCATTACAGACCCTGTTAGAAGGACCAGAGGAGGAGTGTCCTGTCTGTCCACGTCTCATTACAGACCCTGTTACAAGGACCAGAGGGGAGTGTCCTGTCTGTCCACGTCTCATTACAGACCCTGTTAGAAGGACCAGAGGGGAGTGTCCTGTCTGTCCACGTCTCATTACAGACCCTGTTAGAAGGACCAGAGGGGAGTGTCCTGTCTGTCCACGTCTCATTACAGACCCTGTTAGAAGGACCAGAGGGGAGTGTCCTGTCTGTCCACGTCTCATTACAGACCCTGTTAGAAGGACCAGAGGGGAGTGTCCTGTCTGTCCACGTCTCATTACAGACCCTGTTAGAAGGACCAGAGGGGAGTGTCCCGTCTGTCCACGTCTCATTACAGACCCTGTTAGAAGGACCAGAGGGGAGTGTCCCGTCTGTCCACGTCTCATTACAGACCCTGTTAGAAGGACCAGAGGGGAGTGTCCTGTCTGTCCACGTCTCATTACAGACCCTGTTAGAAGGACCAGAGGGGAGTGTCCTGTCTGTCCACGTCTCATTACAGACCCTGTTAGAAGGACCAGAGGGGAGTGTCCTGTCTGTCCACGTCTCATTACAGACCCTGTTAGAAGGACCAGAGGGGAGTGTCCTGTCTGTCCACGTCTCATTACAGACCCTGTTAGAAGGACCAGAGGGGAGTGTCCTGTCTGTCCACGTCTCATTACAGACCCTGTTAGAAGGACCAGAGGGGAGTGTCCTGTCTGTCCACGTCTCATTACAGACCCTGTTACAAGGACCAGAGGGGAGTGTCCTGTCTGTCCACGTCTCATTACAGACCCTGTTGGAAGGACCAGAGGGGAGTGTCCTGTCTGTCCACGTCTCATTACAGACCCTGTTACAAGGACCAGAGGGGAGTGTCCTGTCTGTCCACGTCTCATTACAGACCCTGTTAGAAGGACCAGAGGGGAGTGTCCTGTCTGTCCACGTCTCATTACAGACCCTGTTAGAAGGACCAGAGGGGAGTGTCCTGTCTGTCCATGTCTCATTACAGACCCTGTTAGAAGGACCAGAGGGAAGTGTCCTGTCTGTCCACGTCTCATTACAGACCCTGTTAGAAGGACCAGAGGGGAGTGTCCTGTCTGTCCACGTCTCATTACAGACCCTGTTACAAGGACCAGAGGGGAGTGTCCTGTCTGTCCACGTCTCATTACAGACCCTGTTAGAAGGACCAGAGGGGAGTGTCCTGTCTGTCCACGTCTCATTACAGACCCTGTTAGAAGGACCAGAGGGGAGTGTCCTGTCTGTCCACGTCTCATTACAGACCCTGTTAGAAGGACCAGAGGGGAGTGTCCTGTCTGTCCACGTCTCATTACAGACCCTGTTAGAAGGACCAGAGGGGAGTGTCCTGTCTGTCCACGTCTCATTACAGACCCTGTTAGAAGGACCAGAGGGGAGTGTCCTGTCTGTCCACGTCTCATTACAGACCCTGTTACAAGGACCAGAGGGGAGTGTCCTGTCTGTCCACGTCTCATTACAGACCCTGTTAGAAGGACCAGAGGGGAGTGTCCTGTCTGTCCACGTCTCATTACAGACCCTGTTAGAAGGACCAGAGGGGAGTGTCCTGTCTGTCCACGTCTCATTACAGACCCTGTTAGAAGGACCAGAGGGGAGTGTCCTGTCTGTCCACGTCTCATTACAGACCCTGTTAGAAGGACCAGAGGGGAGTGTCCTGTCTGTCCACGTCTCATTACAGACCCTGTTACAAGGACCAGAGGGGAGTGTCCTGTCTGTCCACGTCTCATTACAGACCCTGTTAGAAGGACCAGAGGGGAGTGTCCTGTCTGTCCACGTCTCATTACAGACCCTGTTACAAGGACCAGAGGGGAGTGTCCTGTCTGTCCACGTCTCATTACAGACCCTGTTAGAAGGACCAGAGGGGAGTGTCCTGTCTGTCCACGTCTCATTACAGACCCTGTTAGAAGGACCAGAGGGGAGTGTCCTGTCTGTCCACGTCTCATTACAGACCCTGTTGGAAGGACCAGAGGGGAGTGTCCTGTCTGTCCACGTCTCATTACAGACCCTGTTAGAAGGACCAGAGGGGAGTGTCCTGTCTGTCCACGTCTCATTACAGACCCTGTTAGAAGGACCAGAGGGGAGTGTCCTGTCTGTCCACGTCTCATTACAGACCCTGTTACAGACCCTGTTAGAAGGACCAGAGGGGAGTGTCCTGTCTGTCCACGTCTCATTACAGACCCTGTTACAAGGACCAGAGGGGAGTGTCCTGTCTGTCCACGTCTCATTACAGACCCTGTTAGAAGGACCAGAGGGGAGTGTCCTGTCTGTCCACGTCTCATTACAGACCCTGTTAGAAGGACCAGAGGGGAGTGTCCTGTCTGTCCACGTCTCATTACAGACCCTGTTACAAGGACCAGAGGGGAGTGTCCTGTCTGTCCACGTCTCATTACAGACCCTGTTAGACCAGGACCAGAGGGGAGTGTCCTGTCTGTCCACGTCTCATTACAGACCCTGTTACAAGGACCAGAGGGGAGTGTCCTGTCTGTCCACGTCTCATTACAGACCCTGTTAGAAGGACCAGAGGGGAGTGTCCTGTCTGTCCACGTCTCATTACAGACCCTGTTAGAAGGACCAGAGGGGAGTGTCCTGTCTGTCCACGTCTCATTACAGACCCTGTTAGAAGGACCAGAGGGGAGTGTCCTGTCTGTCCACGTCTCATTACAGACCCTGTTAGAAGGACCAGAGGGGAGTGTCCTGTCTGTCCACGTCTCATTACAGACCCTGTTAGAAGGACCAGAGGGGAGTGTCCTGTCTGTCCACGTCTCATTACAGACCCTGTTACAAGGACCAGAGGGGAGTGTCCTGTCTGTCCACGTCTCATTACAGACCCTGTTAGAAGGACCAGAGGGGAGTGTCCTGTCTGTCCACGTCTCATTACAGACCCTGTTAGAAGGACCAGAGGGGAGTGTCCTGTCTGTCCACGTCTCATTACAGACCCTGTTACAAGGACCAGAGGGGAGTGTCCTGTCTGTCCACGTCTCATTACAGACCCTGTTAGAAGGACCAGAGGGGAGTGTCCTGTCTGTCCACGTCTCATTACAGACCCTGTTACAAGGACCAGAGGGGAGTGTCCTGTCTGTCCACGTCTCATTACAGACCCCCTGTTAGAAGGACCAGAGGGGAGTGTCCTGTCTGTCCACACGTCTCATTACAGACCCTGTTAGAAGGACCAGAGGGGAGTGTCCTGTCTGTCCACGTCTCATTACAGACCCTGTTAGAAGGACCAGAGGGGAGTGTCCTGTCTGACCGGTCATCATACCATCCTAGCAGGCCTGTCGTCTGGCTCTCTCTGACACAGCTAACAATCAACCCCTGATTTATACCTGGGAGTTCAGGGATACTGATACCTCTCCTAACAATGACATCAGTCACCACCAGAGGTAACAGGAAGTCAAAACACGACCAGAGGTAACAGGAAGTCAAAACACGAGCCATGACCCATCTGACTTCAGGGACATCAATGATCTGTTCCCTCTAAGTTGGGCCAGGGGAAATGAGGGACATCAATGATCTGTTCCCTCTAAGTTGGGCCAGGGGAAATGAGGGACATCAATGATCTCTTCCCTCTAAGTTGAGCCAGGGGCAATGAGGGACATCAATGATCTCTTCCCTCTAAGTTGGGCCAGGGGAAATGAGGGACATCAATGATCTGTTCCCTCTAAGTTGAGCCAGGGGCAATGAGGGCAGAGCCTTTACTTGTCCTTTACTGTTGTTTGTCATACAGTAATGTCGTTCCCAGACACTCTGCCCAAATGCTGAAGGGTCTGGTGGACCAACGTGTCAAACTTGGCTCGTTCCCAGACACTCTGCCCAAATGCTGAAGGGTCTGGTGGACCAACGTGTCAAACTTGGCTCGTTCCCAGACACTCTGCCCAAATGCTGAAGGGTCTGGTGGACCAACGTGTCAAACTTGGCTCGTTCCCAGACACTCTGCCCAAATGCTGAAGGGTCTGGTGGACCAACGTGTCAAACTTGGCCTTCGTGGGGCCTCCCGAGTGGCACAGCGGGCTAAGGCACTGCATCACAGTGCTTGAGGCGTCACTACGGACCCGGGTTCGATCCCAGGATGTGTCACAGCCGGCCGTGACCGGGAGACCCTTGAGTCGGCCCACAATTGGCCCAGTGTGAACGGTTGATATACCAGCCTGATATAGGCTGGGTGCAATAGCCTGGGACCACGTGAACGGTTGATATACCAGCCTGATATAGGCTGGGTGCAATAGCCTGGGACGACGTTCGTCATACAATGACAGAGGACTAGCTCATGCATTGCTAAATTTATAGCAGAATATACTGAGAATAAATAACTTAGAAACTAGAGCTTAAGCTTAAATCAATGTTCCGCTAAATACATTATCCCATTAGAGTT
Organism: Coregonus suidteri; assembly: GCA_036851935.1. NCBI lineage: Eukaryota > Metazoa > Chordata > Actinopteri > Salmoniformes > Salmonidae > Coregonus > Coregonus suidteri. The sequence continues at coordinate 3,898,028 of CM072252.1, read as the reverse complement.
TGCAAAAACGGCAGAATCCAAACGTCACGTCGACCCAAAATGGTTTGACTTGATAACGTGTCTGCCTGTATACTGTGGTTTTGCATTTCCTCCATAAGTGCAGCAAGGGACATTCCCCAAAAAAATGTGTGCTCAGAAATGCCACCGTATTATTAGATCCAACTGAAGGAAATGATTGAATGATTTAATTTACCACTGATGTTTATCATCAGTCAAGAAGACAAGGTGACATTTCATACAGAGTTATATTAGCATAGAAAACCCACCAGTGTGTTTCCTTCTCTCCTGTTGGTTCTGTCAGGTTAATATGCCTCCATCCAGACATGCAGCGGTCCTTCCTCTCAGGTTGTGGCCCAAATGGCGCCCTATTCCCTATATAGTGTGCACTACTTTAAGACCAGGGCACTATGGGCTCTGGTTAAAAGTAGTGCACACTAAATAGGGAAGAGAGTGCCATTTAGGATGCTACCTTTCTCTGTTTTCCTCCTGTAACACCTTCCAACCTGTTCTCCTCCTGTAACACCTTCCAACCTGTTCTCCTCCTGTAACACAGATTCCAACCTGTTCTCCTCCTGTAACACCCTTCCAAAGCTGTTCTCCTCCTGTAACACCTTCCAACCTGTTCTCCTCCTGTAACACCTTCCAACCTGTTCTCCTCCTGTAACACCTTCCAACCTGTTCTCCTCCTGTAACACCTTCCAACCTGTTCTCCTCCTGTAACACCTTCCAACCTGTTCTCCTCCTGTAACCTGTTCTCCTCCTGTAACACCTTCCACCTGTTCTCCTCCTGTAACACCTTCCAACCTGTTCTCCTCCTGTAACCCACCTTCCAACCTGTTCTCCTCCTGTAACACCTTCCAACAGCAGTCAGTCTGTAACACAGATTCCCCTGAGTCCTCTCTGTCTCCCCTCCTGTAACTCCACCTTCCAACAGCAGTCAGTCTGTAACACAGATTCCCCTGAGTCCTCTCTGTCTCCCCCTCTCTCTCTGTTCTCCTCCTGTAACACCTTCCAACAGCAGTCAGTCTGTAATACAGATTCCCCTGAGTCCTCTCTGTCTCCCCTCTCTCTCTGTTCTCCTCCTGTAACACCTTCCAACAGCAGTCAGTCTGTAACACAGATTCCCCTGAGTCCTCTCTGTCTCCCCTCTCTCTCTGTTCTCCTCCTGTAACACCTTCCAACAGCAGTCAGTCTGTAACACAGATTCCCCTGAGTCCTCTCTGTCTCCCCCTCTCTCTCTGTTCTCCTCCTGTAACACCTTCCACCTTAGCAGTCAGTCTGTAACACAGATTCCCCTGAGTCCTCTCTGTCTCCCCCCTCTCTCTCTGTTCTCCTCCTGTAACACCTTCCAACAGCAGTCCTGTAACACAGATTCCCCTGAGTCCTCTCGGTCTCCCCTCAGCAACACCTTCAGTCAGTCTGTAACACAGATTCCCCTGAGTCCTCTCTGTCTCCCTTCTCTCTCTCCCTCACCTGGAGTATGCTCTAACTCCCTGGAGTATGCTGCTAACCCCATATAAAGTATAGAAGGTTGGTGTCCCTCACCTGGAGTACGCTGCTAACCTTCCAACAGCAGTCAGTCTGTAACACAGATTCCCTGAGTCTCTCTGTCTCCCCCTCTCCCTCTGTTCTCCTCCTGTAACACCTTCTCAGCAGTCAGTCTGTAACACAGATTCCCCTGAGTCCTCTCTGTCTCCCCTCTCTCTCTGTTCTCCTCCTGTAACACCTTCCAACAGCAGTTAGTCTGTAACACAGATTCCCCTGAGTCCTCTCGGTCTCCGTGCTTCAGTCTTAAGCCCTTAGAGTATACATTTGAAACATATAAAGTATAGAAGGTTGGTGTCCCTCACCTGGAGTATGCTGCTAACCACCATATAAAGTATAGAAGGTTGGTGTCCCTCACCTGGAGTATGCTGCTAACCACCATATAAAGTATAGAAGGTTGGTGTCCCTCACCTGGAGTATGCTGCTAACCACCATATAAAGTATAGAAGGTTGGTGTCCCTCACCTGGAGTATGCTGCTAACCACCATATAAAGTATAGAAGGTTGGTGTCCCTCACCTGGAGTATGCTGCTAACCACCATATAAAGTATAGAAGGTTGGTGTCCCTCACCTGGAGTATGCTGCTAACCACCATATAAAGTATAGAAGGTTGGTGTCCCTCACCTGGAGTATGCTGCTAACCACCATATAAAGTATAGAAGGTTGGTGTCCCTCACCTGGAGTATGCTGCTAACCACCATATAAAGTATAGAAGGTTGGTGTCCCTCACCTGGAGTATGCTGCTAACCACCATATAAAGTATAGAAGGTTGGTGTCCCTCACCTGGAGTACGCTGCTAACCACCATATAAAGTATAGAAGGTTGGTGTCCCTCACCTGGAGTACGCTGCTAACCACCATATAAAGTATAGAAGGTTGGTGTCCCTCACCTGGAGTATGCTGCTAACCACCATATAAAAGTATAGAAGGTTGGTGTCCCTCACCTGGAGTACGCTGCTAACCACCATATAAAGTATAGAAGGTTGGTGTCCCTCACCTGGAGTATGCTGCTAACCACCACGTATAGTCTGCCACACACAGACGGATCCTCTCCCTGCTCTATATCCTCTTAGGCCCCAGCTTCCTCTTGAGGGCAGACTGAGGACATCTGAAAGGCAGAGACAGACTCAGATTGGGTTGCCAGGTTGGGTTGCCAGGTTGGGTTGCCAGGTTGGGTTGCCAGGTTGGGTTGAAGTGGAGAGGGTTTCAGAACCCAGACACAGACCCTTACAGTTACCTGCCAGAAGGAGTTCAATGCCAGACAAGATGTTTCTGGTTCAGACGCCGCTCTCTAACCCACAGATGTTTCTGGTTCAGACGCCGCCTCTCTAACCCACAGATGTTTCTGGTTCAGACGCCGCTCTCTAACCCACAGATGTTTCTGGTTCAGACGCCGCTCTCTAACCCACAGATGTTTCTGGTTCAGACGCCTGCTCTCTAACCCACAGATGTTTCTGGTTCAGACGCCTGCTCTCTAACCCACAGATGTTTCTGGTTCAGACGCCTGCTCTCTAACCCACAGATGTTTCTGGTTCAGACGCCTGCTCTCTAACCCACAGATGTTTCTGGTTCAGACGCCTGCTCTCTAACCCACAGATGTTTCTGGTTCAGATCGTTGGCACAGACAGGTCTGGTGACATTTAGGTTGGACTCAATCTACCACCTGGTCAAAAGTAGTGCACTCACAGGGAGTATGTCATTTGGGATGCAGTCCTATGGGTTATGTTTGGAAACACTACTGATGGTGTTGAGAGTGACGAGCTGGCCTTCATCAGCAACCAAAACTATTCTAATCCACTGCCTCTCCAATTCTGGAAAATAAAACATGTCTTCACAAAGTTGAACAGAAGAACGTTAAGCTAGTCTATTTGTTTTCTTGAATGAAAGGAATTTGGAGGAGGTGGCTAGGGCTGGCTAGAGATGCCAGAGAATAACAGGAAGGGACCGCAAAATGTTAGCACAACTCAGGCTTCAGTTGGCAAGACTTCTATGTAAAATACCTAGAAAATGCTCCAGCTTACCTGGACACAACATGTCCTGTTCTGAAGACCAAGGTGTGAGATTGAGCAATGTGTGTTTTCCTAAATATGTTCTCCCCTCTACAGGTATCCCGCCCAGGTAGGGTTAGTACAAACAGTCCTCCCACCTGTAACCCAGCAAACATGCTGTCACAGAGCTGACGGCTGCCTTACGCAACATACATATCTATAGCTGCTGGGGGAATATCTTTAAATTAAAGCCAGGGGCACAAAATATACATCTCCTTCAAATGTTGATATTTGGTTGCATTGACAACCAAAACACAATTCAATATCACTTTTGCAATTCAGTAAATAGCCTATTAACTTCTAAACTAGTTAAAGACCAGTTGAAAAACGGGGAGGTGTTGGGTTGTGGGTTCAAAATGCACCGCTTCTCTTTAAATACATCACTCATTGCTTAAAGCCACACCCAGGCACAGCTACCAAACGGAGCAAACATATCTCCTCTGTTCAAGAAAGTTCAAGAACGTTTTGGGAAAACGTGTCATTCAGTACAAACCGTTGCGCAACGTAGCAAACGTTCAAGCGAACTGAACACACACCCTCTTAGGTCACATTAATGTTCTATTACACAACGGGTGGGTCTAATCCTGAATGCTGATTGGTTAAAAACTGCATTCCAGCAGGTGTCTAATCCACAAATTACCACCGGCTAAATCTATGACGTTATAATGCCTATTTACTCTGTTCCATCTGACTGCCCAATCCACTGTCTCATCAGCCCAGCCAGGCAATTTATAAACTTGATCTCCACTTTAAAAACCATCTAGACATTATCTCACATTTCTTTTAGACTAACATTTGGTTTTCAACAGCGGAGATTTGTATAAGCCTTGCTGTCTGTCTCTCCGACATTTGCAACATTGTTTTCAATATTCAAATTAAATCTCCAGCTGTCCCATAGTAATGAACGGGTTGGGACGAGACAGACAGGCAGCATTTCTCAGCCAGTCGAAATCATGAATCAGCTGACAACATTTTTATGGATGTATACAAAGAAATGTAAATTGAAAAAAGGTAAAACGAAACGAAGTGCAGCTAGTTTGCATCTTTCCAGCTTCAGTTTGAAGTGGTTGTGTTAGCTGTGTTGTTGGCTAGCTCCTCTGAACAACAGTGTCCTGAGGTGTGAGCATATTTTCTTTGCCAGGCGAAATGGCGCCTCATTAGCTCATTGTTATGGATGTATCCAAATAAATGTCACTAGAAAATCAAAATCAAATCAAATTTTATTGGTCACATGCGCCGAATACAACAGGTGCAGACATTACAGTGAAATGCTTACTTACAGCCCTTAACCAACAGTGCTTTTATTTTTAACAAAAAAAGTTAAAATAAAACAACAACAAAAAAAGTGTTGAGAAAAAAAGAGCAGAAGTAAAATAAAATAACTGTAGGGAGGCTATATATACAGGGGGGTACCGGTGCAGAGTCAATGTGCGGGGGCACCGGCTAGTTGAGATAGTTGAAGGAATATGTACATGTGGGTAGAGTTAAAGTGACTATGCATAAATAATTAACAGAGTAGCAGCAGCGTAAAAAGGATGGGGTGGGGGGGTAGTGCAAATAGTCCGGGTAGCCATGATTAGCTGTTCAGGAGTCTTATGGCTTGGGGGTAGAAGCTGTTGAGAAGTCTTTTGGACCTAGACTTGGCACTCCGGTACCGCTTGCCGTGCGGTAGCAGGGAGAGAACAGTCTATGACTAGGGTGGCTGGAGTCTTTGACAATTTTGAGGGCCTTCCTCTGACACCGCCTGGTATAGAGGTTCTGGATGGCAGGAAGCTTGGCCCCAGTGATGTACTGGGCCGTACGCACTACCCTCTGTAGTGCCTTGCGGTCGGAGGCCAAGCAGTTGCCATACCAGGCGGTGATGCAACCAGTCAGGATGCTCTCGATGGTGCAGCTGTAGAATTTTTTGAGGATCTGAGGACCCATGCCAAATCTTTTCAGTCTCCTGAGGGGGAATAGGCTTTGTCGTGCCCTCTTCACGACTGTCTTGGTTTGTTTGGACCATGATAGTTCGTTGGTGATGTGGACACCAAGGAACTTGAAGCTCTCAACCTGTTCCACTACAGCCCCGTCGATGAGAATGGGGGCGTGCTCAGTCCTCTTTTTTTTCCTGTAGTCCACAATCATCTCCTTTGTCTTGGTCACGTTGAGGGAGAGGTTGTTGTCCTGGCACCACACACGCCAGGTCTCTGACCTCCTCCCTATAGGCTGTTTCATCGTTGTCGGTGATCAGGCCTACCACTGTTGTGTCGTCGGCAAACTTAATGATGGTGTTGGAGTCGTGCCTGGCCATGCAGTCATGGGTGAACAGAGAGTACAGGAGGGGACTGAGCACGCACCCCTGAGGGGCCCCCGTGTTGAGGATCAGTGTGGCAGATGTGTTGTGTTGTTACCTACCCTTACCACCTGGGGCGGCCCGTCAGGAAGTCCAGGATCCAGTTGCAGAGGGAGGTGTTTAGTCCCAGGATCCTTAGCTTAGTGATGAGCTTTGAGGGCACTATGGTGTTGAATGCTGAGCTGTAGTCAATGAATAGCATTCTCACGTAGGTGTTCCTCTTGTCCAGGTGGGAAAGGGCAGTGTGGAGTGCAATAGAGATTGCATCATCTGTGGAACTGTTGGGGCGGTATGCAAATTGGAGTGGGTCTAGGGTTTCTGGGATAATGGTATTGATGTGAGCCATGACCAGCCTTTCAAAGCACTTCATGGCTACAGACGTCAGTGCTACGGGTCGGTAGTCGGCTTAGGCAGGTTATCTTAGAGTCCTTGGGCACAGGGACTCTCATGGTGTGTTGCTGCTTGAAACGAGCATGTTGGTATTACAGACTCAGTCAGGGACATGTTGAAAATGTCAGTGAAGACACTTGCCAGTTTTCAGCACATGCTCGGAGTACACGTCCTGGTAATCCGTCTGGCCCTGCGGCCTTGTGAATGTTGACCTGCTTAAAAGTCTTACTCACATCGGCTACGGAGAGCGTGATCACATAGTCATCCGGAACAGCTGGTGCTCTAGCATGCATGCTTCAGTGTTGCTTGCCTCGAAGCGAGCATAGAAGTGGTTTAGCTCGTCTGGTGCAGCTAAAAAGACTGCTGGGTATTCTGGCTACACTTTTCGCCTTCCATGAGTGACTGTAAAAATAGCCGAGTTGGCTTGCTAGCAAGAACAAGGAATAAAGAACTGGGTCCAGCGTCCATAGATATGGAACAAAAAGACTGAACGACTGGGTCGCGTCCATAGATACAGAACAAAACAAGAATGAAAGACTGGGTCGCGTCCATAGATACAGAACAAAAAGACTGAACGACTGGGTCGCGTCCATAGATACAGAACAAAAAGACTGAACGACTGGGTCGCATCCATAGATACAGAACAAAAAGACTGAACGACTGGGTCGCGTCCATAGATACAGAACAAAAAGACTGAACGACTGGGTCGCGTCCATAGATACAGAACAAAAAGACTGAACGACTGGGTCGCGTCCATAGATACAGAACAAAAAGACAGAACGACTGGGTCGCGTCCATAGATACAGAACAAAAAGACTGAACGACTGGGTCGCGTCCATAGATACAGAACAAAAAGAATGAAAGACTGGGTCGTGGCTCTGGCAACCGAACTGATAGAATGAATGACAGGCCGGCTTGGGTAGCAACCCTAGATTTATGTCGGGACTATATCTTGTGGAAGGATGAAATAGTATGAATAAATTAATAAAAATAACGTTTTTACTGAAAATCTGTCAATCATTATTTTAATATGGTGGTAACCCATTGTATAAAAGTGATAATGCCCTCGAAGCTGGTGTTTGGAGGATATATTGGCATGGTTTGCCAGCCTGAGACGAACAACACCTGTGACAATAACATATCCTCCAAACACCAGCATCTCGGGCATTACCACTTAAATAATGCCCTAAAAGTCTCTGGTCAAATAGTTTGCTAGTTCCTTTCCCCATCCTCTCTCTGCTAGGCCCACTAAGAGAGAAGTAACGTTACATCTTTCTCCAATAAACTGTAGCTTTCACCTCTCACCTCCTTTAAAAAAAATGTTTTAATGACGATATAATACAAAATGACTAGGAAGCTAGGTAGGTAGAAACATATCAAACTCTGTATGGATCACGTTTAGCTGACATTAGCTAGCTAACATTGCCTGGCTCTAGCTGAGTCTTGTGTAACTTTATTGGTTTGGATGTAGCTCAGTTGGTAGAGCATGGCGTTTGCAACGCCAGGGTTGTGGGTTCGATTCCCACGGGGGGCCAGTATGAAAAAATAAATAATGTAAAAACTGTAAGTCGTCTGGATGCGTCTGCTACTAAAATAAATGTGAGTCCAAGTCTCCAGATGTTCTGTCCCAAAGCTGGCCAATAAGAACCAACTAGCTAACGTTGCTGGCTCTAGCTGAAGATGAAAGCTAAACGCCAATGCCTTCCTAGCGAAACCAACTAGCTAAATGTTGCCTGGCTCTAGCTGAGTCTCCAGATGTTCTGTCCCAAAGCTAACTGGCGCCAATGCCTTCCTAGCGAGCTAACCAACTAGCTAACGTTGCCTGGCTCTAGCTGAGTCTCCAGATGTTCTGTCCCAAAGCTAACTGGCGCCAATGCCTTCCTAGCGAGCTAACCAACTAGCTAACGTTGCCTGGCTCTAGCTGAGTCTCCAGATGTTCTGTCCCAAAGCTAACTGACGCCAATGCCTTCCTAGCGAGCTAACTAACTAGCTAACGTTGCCTGGCTCTAGCTGAGTCTCCAGATGTTCTGTCCCAAAGCGACGCCAATGCCTTCCTAGCGAGCTAACCAACTAGCTAACGTTGCCTGGCTCTAGCTGGTCTCCAGATGTTCTGTCCCAAAGCTAACTGGCGCCAATGCCTTCCTAGCGAGCTAACTAGGTTGCCTGGAGCTGAGTCTCCAACCAAAGCACGCCAATGCAGCTCCCTCTAGCTGAGTCTCCAATGTTCTGGCTAACTGCGCCAATGCCTTCCTAGCGAGCTAACCAACTAGCTAACGTTGCCTGGCTCTAGCTGAGTCTCCAGATGTTCTGTCCCAAAGCTAATTGGCACCAAATGCCTTCCCAGCGAGCTAACTAAATAGCTAACGTTGCCTGGCTCTAGCTGAGTCTCCAGATTGTTCTGTCCAACCAAAGCTAAAGCTACTGACGCCAATGCCTTCCCAGCGAGCTAACCAAATAGCTAACGTTGCCTGGCTCTAGCTGAGTCTGTGTAACTTCTTGGTTTGGAGTCCAACCAACACACAGACTCCCAAAGCTAACTGGCGCCAATGCCTTCCTAGCGAGCTAGCTAACGTTAGCTAGATGGATATTCTCAAAGCTAAACAGGATCGTTGTCAGGAGCAACGTTGGTTGTAGTGTAAAATGTTGGGAATAAAAACGATCAAAGGACCTTTTACGAAACCCTAAAAGTTGCACTCCACAATTACTAACATTATTTGACCTTTTATCTGGCTACAAATCTACAAACTTACCAGTGAAACTCCAACATCTTTCCACAGAGTTTCTTTGTAGCTAGCTACTAGCGTCGGTCGAGTAGCTGGTTTCCATTAGATAACACAGCCTCAAAGTCGGATACATCACAAACATTTATGAACACAAAAATGTGCTTTTTGGTCTTAATTTAGGGTTAGGCATAAAGTTAGCAGTGTGGTTAAGGTGAATGTTAAGGTTAGGGTTAAAATCCGATTTTAAGAAGATCATTTGTAGAAATGGGCGGGGTGTATGACTTTGTGACTGTGTTAACTAGTGACGACCCGAGTAGCTTGTGGAGTGATGCAAGCGTGTGATTGGTTACTGTTTGGACATGCGATTGAGTCTCCACTGTTAATTGGCCTAGACACATGTGAATCACTCAGTGCAAGCGTGTGATTGGTTACTGTTTAGACATGCCATTGAGTCTCCACTGTTAATTGGCCTGGACACATGTGAATCACTCAGTGCAAGCGTGTGATTGGTTACTGTTTAGACATGCCATGCGATTGAGTCTCCACTGTTAATTGGCCTGGACACATGTGAATCACTCAGTGCAAGCACATGTGAATTGGTTACTGTTTAGTTACATGTTTTGACATGCCATTGAGTCTCCACTGTTAATTGGCCTGGACACATGTGAATCACTCAGTGCAAGCGTGTGATTGGTTACTGTTTAGACATGCCATTGAGTCTCCACTGTTAATTGGCCTGGACACATGTGAATCACTCAGTGCAAGCGTGGCCTGAGCACTTGCACATTGGTCTAGATCAGGAATGGCCAACACAAAGTGCAATTTCGAAATTTGGTTGTGCTTCAGAAGTTTTTGTCTTGTTAGGTCAGTCACTGATAGTCAATTAACCCATGTCATCAAAAACATTTTTGATTGCTAAATTATTTTAGCGGCCAGCTATCTAAACTTTTTATCGTGGTTGAATATCTGGCCCGGGGCCCCCATTGATTTTGTTAGTCAGTCTCACATAGATATCATATTAAACACGGCAAACATTTCTCTCCAGCCAATGGCAGAATGTGTACAATTGCAGGAAATTAGCTGTTAAACAGTAACTTACCCTCTCCACCTTTTGGCAACATTTTTAGAATTGTATGAAATGAGTTATAAAATTGCAAAATCTTCTCTCCACCCTATGGAAAATTGTGTAGAATTGCAGCAGACTTGCTTTAACTGCAATATTTTCTCTACACCCCATGGCAAAATGTGTAGAATTTCACAAAATCTACTCTAAAACAATAAAAATGTCTCTCCGCTGTCAAGAGGGGCACCACAAAAGTGTTTTGCTCGCGATGTGGGGGGGGGGGAATGGACGTGGGTAGGTAGACTGCGGCCCCTCATCAAAGTTGCCCTCCCTGGTCTAGATAGACTGGCTGGCTGCACAACCACAATCTTCCAGAGGATTTGTAAGTTAATATTTTCATTCTTACAACCCCAAATATCTTTATAAAGAGTAGACATGTCAGTGTAGTGCTGTGCAAATGTTTTTTTATTGTTATTCGTCTCTCATTATCCAATAGCAAGTCAGTATAATAATAATACAATATTCCCACATACTGTAGCTAAGTGAAATACATGACCTCTGACCCTTCTGTTGGACATACTGCAGCTAGGTGAAATACATGACCTCTGACCCTTCTGTTGGACATACTGTTGCTAAGTGAAATACATGACCTCTGACCCTTCTGTTGGACATACTGTAGCTAGGTGAAATACATGACCTCTGACCCTTCTGTTGGACATACTGTATCTAGGTGAAATACATGACCTCTGACCCTTCTGTTGGACATACTGCAGCTAGGTGAAATACATGACCTCTGACCCTTCTGTTGGACATACTGCAGCTAGGTGAAATACATGACCTCTGACCCTTCTGTTGGACATACTGTTGCTAAGTGAAATACATGACCTCTGACCCTTCTGTTGGACATACTGCAGCTAGGTGAAATACATGACCTCTGACCCTTCTGTTGGACATACTGAAGCTAGGTGAAATACATGACCTCTGACCCTTCTGTCTAGGTGAAATACATGCCTCTGACCCTTCTCTAGGTGAAATACATGACCTCTGACCCTTCTGTTGGACATACTGTAGCTAAGTGAAATACATGACCTCTGACCCTTCTCTGTTGGAAGTGAAATACATGACTGTTGCATACTGCAGCTAGGTGAAACACATGACCTCTGACCCTTCTGTTGGACATACTGCAGCTAGGTGAAATACATGACCTCTGACCCTTCTGTTGGACATACTGCAGCTAGGTGAAATACATGACCTCTGACCCTTCTGTTGGACATACTGTTGCTAAGTGGACCTCTGACCCTGTTGGACATACTGCAGCTAGGTGAAATACATGACCCAGTCTGACCCTTCTGTTGGACATACTGTAGCTAGGTGAAATACATGACCTCTGACCCTTCTGTTGACCCCCTTCTGTTGGACATACTGCAGCTAGGTGAAATACATGACATACATACTGTAGCTAGGTGAAATACATGACCTCTGACCCTTCTGTTGGACATACTGCAGCTAGGTGAAATACATGACCTCTGACCCTTCTGTTGGACATACTGTAGCTAGGTGAAATACATGACCTCTGACCCTTCTGTTGGACATACTGCAGCTAGGTGAAATACATGACCTCTGACCCTTCTGTTGGACATACTGTAGCTAAGTGAAATACATGACCTCTGACCCTTCTGTTGGACTGGACTGAATGTGACCGAGTGAAAATCAGGATGAAAATACAACTTGTGTTCTCTACAGTGTCTGTATCCTATCTCTTCCCTATATAGTGCACTACATTTATCCAGAGCCCTATGGTCCCTGGTCAAAGGTAGTGCATTACATAGGGAGCAGGGTTCCATTTGGGACGGAACCCTAATGACGTCATCTCTAGCTGTCTCCAGATGCAGTCTGTAGTTTGGACAAAATGTCACATTAGCACATGCTGTAAATGCAGAGTTCTCCTTTGAGCGGCCCAGCTTGGGGAGTCCTACCCAGTCTTACCCAGTCCTACCCAGTCTAACCCAGTCTTACCCAGTCTTACCCAGTCCTACCCAGTCCTACCCAGTCTAACCCAGTCTAACCCAGTCTTACCCAGTCCTACCCAGTCCTACCCAGTCCTAACCCAGTCTAACCCAGTCTAACCAGTCTACCCAGTCTTACCCAGTCCTACCCAGTCTAACCCAGTCTTACCCAGTCCTACCCAGTCTAACCCAGTCTTACCCAGTCCTACCCAGTCCTCTGGGATGTTAGAGAATACCTCTCCTTTATCTACTAGATCCCCCCCTCTGCAGTCACAGTGTGCGTCCCAAATGGCACTATATTCCCTATATAGTGCACTACTTTACCAGAACCCTCTATGGGCCATGGTCTAAAGTAGTTCACTATATAAGGGTGCCATTTGGGATGCAGAGAAGCCTCTGGATGTGCCAGATACCCTTCGTCAAAAGGCAGGACGTGCCACACTTCAGTGGTGAGGGGGGCAAACCGAACCCACTGAAATTATTATTATTGTTAATGACATCTGTTTGTGTATTGACAGAGCTGACATCCTTTAGTATCCCTCAGAGTGGGATTTAGACATATAGAAATAAAGCACATGAGCAACAGTATTAATTCAGAAAAGCTCTCATTTTATTTACTTTGTTTCTGGGCAAAAGCCAAGGTTAACATTTTGGCACAGACATGTTTCATTTAATTTCCGTACAACAACCAGTCGAATCGCAGATAAAAACAAACGCTTTCAAAGCAAAAAAAAGAGTCATTAAAAAAAAGACAGGACTTCAGAACATTCCTATGTTGTGTCTTGTTGTGAGTGAATAGTTAGAAACGGAAAGAGTTTAAGTGACAGATAGCGTAAGAACTTAAACAACAACGTTGACAAGCGCTCAAATTAAACAATGTTCAACTGCGGCTGCACTCGGTCTTCCAGACAAGCAGCTGGTACCACGCTAGTCAAGGCTTGTGTCCCAAAATGGCACCCTATTCCCTATATATAGTGCTCTACTTTAGACCAGACGCCTATGGGACCTGCTCAAAAGCAATGCACTATCAAGGGAATAGGGGGTGCCATTTGGGACGAACCACGGTCTTTTCTTCTTACAAGGCACAACATCCCTCTATTAAAACACATCACCTTTTACTTTGCTCATTGGAGAGTTTGTGGCTTTAACACTACAATAACAACTGAATGATTGCGCCAGAGATATATTTACAGTAGGCTGTATCCCTATGGGGCTCTGGATTGTGCTCTCTAAAGACAGTATGGAGGGGAGTATTTATTTGTCAGTAAACTGATTGTTTTACGTTGCCACATTATAGACAGACAAGAGTATCAATGAGCTCAGCTCTAAATTAAGATTTCATGTGAATCTTTGGCAAAACATACAGTACCAGTCAAAAGTTTGGACACACCTACTCATTCAAGGGTTTTTCTTTATTTTTACTATTTTCTACATTGTAGAATAATAGTGAAGACATCAAAACTATGAAATAACACATATGGAATCATGTAGTAACCAAAAAAGTGTTAAACAAAATCAAAATATATTTTATATTTGAGATTCTTCAAATAGCCACCCTTTGCCTTGATGACAGCTTTGCACACTCTTGGCGTTCTCTCAACCAGCTTCATGAGGTAGTCACCTGGAATAACAGGTGTGCCTTCTTAAAAGTTAATTTGTGGAATTTCTTTCCTTCTTAATGCGTTCGAGGCAATCAGTTGTGTTGTGACAAGGTAGGGGGGCTATACAGAAGATAGCCCTATTTGGTAAAAGACCAAGTCCATATTATGGCAAGAACAGCTCAAATAAGCAAAGAGAAACGACAGTCCATCATTACTTTAAGACATGAAGGTCAGTCAATACGGAAAATGTCAAGAACTTTGAAAGTTTCTTCAAGTGCAGTCGCAAAAACCATCAAGCGCTATGATGAAACTGGCTCTCATGTGGACCACCACAGGAATGGAAGACCCAGAGTTACCTCTGATGCAGAGGATAAGTTCATTAGAGTTACCAGCCTCAGACACATCTCAACATCAACTGTTCAGAGGAGACTGCGTGAATCAGGCCTTGTTCGAATTGCTGCAAAGAAACCACTACTAAAGGACACCAATAAGAAGAAGAGACCTGCTTGGGCCAAGAAACACGAGCAATGGACATTAGACCGGTGGAAATCTTTCCTTTGGTCTTGAGTCCAAATTGGAGATTTTTGGTTCCAACCGCCGTGTCTTTGTGAGATGCGGTGTGGGTGAACGGATGATCTCCACATGTGTATTTCCCACAGTAAAGCATGGAGGAGGAGGTGTTATGATGTGGGGGTGCTTTGCTGGTGACACTGTCTGTGATTTATTTAGAATTCAAGGCACACTTTTAACCAGCATGGCTACCACAGCATTCTGCAGTGATACACCATCCCATCTGGTTTGGGCTTAATGGGACTATCAATTGTTTTTCAACAGGACAATGACCCAACACACCTCCAGGCTGTGTAAGGGCTATTTTACCAAGAAGGAGAGTGATGGAGTGCTGCATCAGATGACCTGGCCTCCACAATCCCCCGACCTCAACCCAATTGAGATGGTTTGGATGAGTCGGACCGCAGAGTGAAAGGAAAAGCAGCCAACAAGTGCTCAGCATATGTAGGAACTCCTTCAAGACTGTTGGAAAAGCATTCCAGGTGAAGCTGGTTGAGAAGAATACCAAGAGTGTGCAAAGCTGTCATCAAGGCAAAGGGTGGCTATTTTGAAGAATCTCAAATCTCAAACATATTTTGATTTGTTTAACACTTTTTTGGTTACTACATGATTCCATATGTGTTATTTCATAGATTTGATGTCTTCACTATTATTCTACAATGTAGAAAAAATAGTAAAAATAAAGAAAAACCCTTGAATGAGTAGGTGTGTCCAAAACGTTTGACTGGTACTGTATGTACCAGTCCATTATACATTTAACTAATTTATGATTAAAACAACTTCATTACATAAATACACAATAGAACAGTGTGTTCATCTCACCTATGTATTATTAAGATAGGTTTGTGTTAAGATATTGTAAAAGGTCAAACATGGGCACTATTGTTGTGCATCCACGAAATGACAATAATAATAATAATAATAATAATATGCCATTTAGCAGACGCTTTTATCCAAAGCGACTTACAGTCATGTGCGCATACATTTTTACGTATGGGGGTGGTCCCGGGGATCGAACCCACTACCCTGGGCGTTACAAGCACCATGCTCTACCAGCTGAGCTACAGTCACCTTTGACACCTGTCCACCCGCTTTACACAGCAAAAGAAAAAGCACATTAGCCTAAATCCTAAATCAGCATGAATCCCTCTAATGTAGCAGTAACAGAGTAAGGCAATGGATGACAGGATCTAGAGACATCATCATATTAAAGAAATTGTCACTTTAAGCTCTTCTATAAAACTTTGGTCATTAATAAAACAAATCTTTTTTTTTTAGCTTTTGCTAAGTTTTTTTTTGTAGCAGCATTTACAAAGAAATGTCTTCTGTTGTTTTATATCAGAGAAGCTAGAATAAATAGAAGTTAGAGGCGGACAGGCCATACAGACGCTGCGTTCGCTGGACACACAAAGGACAGACGGGAGGGGGGGGGATGGGGGGGTAAAGGTAAAGTGCTGCTTTTAAGTCACTGGGGGGGGGGGGGGATTCCCTACGGGCCCTGGTCAAAAGTAGTGCACTATATAGGGAATAGGGTGCCATGGTCATACACCTCTGGTCAAAAGTAGTGCACTATAAAGGGGATAGGGTGACATTTGGGACGCACCCTATGATTGACCTGCTCTGACTGTACATGATGCGAGAAACAAGAGAAAGTCCTCCCTGATGAATACCACCAGTAACTACTACCTGTGACGTGGAGTAGTGAGTTATAAAGACATCATATTCAATACTGTGGCTCCCTCAGGCTTCCAGACGTCGTGGCTCAACACCACAGAGGGGACGAGAGGAGTACTGTGGCTCCCTCAGGCTTCCTGACGTCCTGGCTCAAACCACAGAGGGGACGAGAGGAGTAGTGTGCTTCCTGACGTCCTGGCTCAACACCACAGAGGGGACGAGAGGAGTGACATCCCTCAGGCTTCCTGACGTCCTGGCTCAACACCACAGACGGGATGAGAGGAGTACTGTGGCTCCCTCAGGCTTCCTGACGTCCTGGCTCAACACCACAGAGGGGACGAGAGGAGTACTGTGTGCTCCCCTCAGGCTTCCTGACGTCCTGGCTCAACACCACAGAGGGGACGAGAGGAGTACTGTGGCTCCCCTCAGGCTTCCTGACGTCCTGGCTCAACACCACAGAGGGGACGATGGGAGGAGTACTGTGGCTCCCTCAGGCTTCCTGACGTCCTGGCTCAACACCACAGAGGGGACGAGAGGAGTACTGTGGCTCCCCCTCAGGCTTCCTGACTCCTGGCTCAACACCACAGAGGGGACGAGAGGAGTAGTGGCTCCCTCAGGCTTCCTGATCCTGGCTCAACACCACAGAGGGGACGAGAGTTACTGTGGCTCCCTCAGGCTTCCTGACGTCCTGGCTCAACACCACAGAGGGGACGAGAGGAGTACTGTGGCTCCCTCAGGCTTCCTGACGTCCTGGCTCAACACCACAGAGGGGATGAGAGGAGTAGGTCTGCATACACAGGTCTGAAGACAGCACAAACAGATCTGGGACCAGGCTATGGTCATCAAGCATCAATGCTGGGGTTTGGGAAATGTATGAAATTAAAGAGACTTTCATGGATCTGATAATATCATAGCCTGGTCCCAGATCTGCTTGTGCTGTCTTGTCAACTCCTATGGTTGTTGTTATTGCTGTTTGGCCTGACCATGACCATAGGAGTTGGGTAAGAGAGCACAAACCAATCTGGGAGCAGGATATGGTCATCAAGCAACAACACTCTCTCTGGCCTGGCGTTTGGGAAGTTTATAAAGTTAGAGAGACTTCCATGTAGTCTCTCTCTCTCTCTCTCTCTCTCTCTCTCTCTCTCTCTCTCTCTCTCTCTCTCTCTCTCTCTCTCTCTCTCTCTCTCTCTCTCTCTCTCTCTCTCTCTCTCTCTCTCTCTCTCTCTCTCTCTCTCTCTCTCTCTCTCTCTCTCTCTCTCTCTCTCTCTCTCTCTCTCTCTCTCTCTCTCTCTCTCTCTCTCTCTCTCTCTCTCTCTCTCTCTCTCTCTCTCTCTCTCTCTCTCTCTCTCTCTCTCTCTCTCTCTCTCTCTCTCTCTCTCTCTCTCTCTCTCTCTCTCTGTTCTAGTGGGTCAGGGAGGGGAGGAGAGGGCTGGGGGTTGAATGTAGCTTTTGATATGGCAGTCCGGCTGTAGACAGATATATTTCCAATAGACTTTACATCTTGACATTGACTTACATTCAAGTGTATGAAACAGACAGGGCAGAACCTCAACACCTGCAGGGAGCTGGGGGGGAATATAAATGCATAATATGAAAACTGGTATTGTTTTACCACATGGACGGACGGCCCCAACCCTGGACCACAATGCACTGTGTCTGTCTATCTGTGACTGTACCAGCTGCCACATTAAAACCTCTCAGTCTGCGTCCCAAATAGCACCCTATTCCCTACATGGTGCACTATGTTTGACCAAAGCCCTATAGGGGCCCTGGTCAAAAGTAGTGCACTATATAGGGAAAAGGGTGCTATTTGGGTTCGCATAAACATACTTCCTCAATTTCATCATCACCGTATTAGTCCAACATCCTGTGTCTGATCTATAGAGACGTTGGAGCTGGAGTTATTGAAGGAGATGACGTTTGTCACTCATCATCTGGAGTGAGAAGTACCAGAGCTGAGGGGTTGGTCGGCCTGAGCTGGTGTGGTTGGGGGTGTGTTCTGTTGTGTGTGTGTGTTAATGGTGTTGAGTGTGTGAGGGATGTGATTGCCCATAAAAGCTGATCTAAAAATCAGTCTTGCGTCGTTCTCCCTAGTGGTATTGGTTAGGACTTGGGGAGCTAAGCTGATCCTAGATCTGTGCCAACGGGGGGCAACTGTAACCAGAGATGTGGTCGGAGCCATTACAGCTGAGTGGGCCCTCTGCTGCGCGCCAGCGGCTCACTGCCAGGAGGGGGCGCTGTGACCAGGCTCCTCAGGTACACACAGGGGTTCCTCCTCCGCCCTAGACCCTGGGCCAGTGGGGGAGGGGGTGGGGGGCCAGGGGGCCTCACAGAGGATGACATGAGGGGCTGCAGCTCCTGCTCCTGGTCAGACAAGGCCCCCTCTTCCTCCTCCTTCTCCTCTCCTCCTGGAGGGAACTCAAAC
This sequence comes from Coregonus suidteri, assembly GCA_036851935.1. Taxonomy (NCBI): domain Eukaryota; kingdom Metazoa; phylum Chordata; class Actinopteri; order Salmoniformes; family Salmonidae; genus Coregonus; species Coregonus suidteri. The sequence continues at coordinate 3,879,650 of CM072252.1, read as the reverse complement.
CGAGCGATGCCCTGAGCCACTATTGACCCCACCTCCTCCTCCTCCAGCCCCTCTGGATCCAGAACCGGCCCCGCTCACTCCACTACCAGAGTATGAGACAGGACGGGGCCCACCCAGCCTGGAGAGGGCGCTGACGCGGGGGTGTAGGGGTTCTACGGGGACCGGCGGGGAGCCCAGGCTCTCTAAGGAGGAGATGCTCTGGTTCCAGGCCTGCTGCAGATCTATGGGGATGATCTTAGTAGCCTCCATGGAGACACACACCGGCAGGGTTCCAATGCCGCCCTTCCAGGGCAGGTTCCTCTCACCGCAGGTGGGGGACGGGGGGGCCACGGAGGGGCTCTGACACACCTCCAGACCAGCCGGGACTGAGACAGGACACAGGTCAGACAGAGGAACATACAGTCAGGATCCTGGCTGTAACATTACAATATATCTAAATACCATCTCTGGCATACTTACATTTTATTTACATTTTAGTCATTTTAACGCTGACGCTCTTATCCAGAGCGACTTACAGTTAGTGAGTGCATACATTTTTCATACTGGCCCCCCGTGGGAATCGAACCCACAACCCTGGCGTTGCAAGCGCCATGCTCTACCAACTGAGCTACACTGTATCTAGCAGACATCAAAATACTTTAAAAACAATGAATACCCAATGTGTGTCTTTACATTTTGATATTCTATTGATTCTAATGAATTAATATTCTTACTTTCTTTTGTATTATTATTCTTTGTTGTATTTTACCCCGTTTCCCCAATTTCGTGATATCCAATTGCGATCTTGTCTCATCGCTGCAACTCCCCAAAGGGCTCGGGAGAGGCGAAGGTCGAGTCATGCGTCCTCCGAAACATGACCCGCCAAACCGCGCTTCTTAACACCCGCCCGCTTAACCCGGAAGCCAGCCGCACCAATGTGTCGGAGGAAACACCGTTCACCTGACGACCGAGGTCAGCCTGCAGGCACCCGGCCCACCACAAGGAGTCGCTAGAGCGCGATGAGCCAAGTAAAGCCCCCCCCCCGGCCAAACCCTCCCCTAACCCGGACGACGCTGGGCCAATTGTGCGCCGCCCTATGGGACTCCCGGTCACGGGCCGGTTGTGACACAGCCTGGGATCGAACCCGGGTCTGTAGTGACGCCTCAAGCACTGCGATGCAGTGCCTTAGCCCGCTGCGCCACTCGGGAGGCCATGAATTCATATTCTAATGAAGATATTCCAAATTACAGTTAATGTATGAATACAGTATTAGACAGGGACACGAGGCCATTTTCTGAGGTTTCTAGTCTCCCCTGTGTCAATGTGTCCTTACCAGATTTGGGCCGTTCTTTGGGCGTCTCTGGAACCTTTCGAGCCACGAAGGTGATGCCAATGTCCTCCTCCTTCTCTGGCTCCAAGTCCTCCCCCTTCTCATCCTCCGAATCCACTGGCACTACCATAGGATCTGAGGGGGCATCACAGACACATGAACACTACACTACCCACAATGCACCATCACAGGATCTGAGGGGGCATCACAGACACATGAACACTACACTACCCACAATGCACCATCACAGGATCTGAGGGGGCATCATACACATGAACACACACACTACCCACAATGCACCATCACAGGATCTGAGGGGGCATCACAGACACATGAACACTACACTACCCACAATGCACCATCACAGGATCTGAGGGGGCATCACAGACACATGAACACTACACTACCCACAATGCACCATCACAGGATCTGAGGGGGCATCACAGACACATGAACACTACACTACCCACAATGCACCATCACAGGATCTGAGGGGGCATCATACACATGAACACTACACTACCCACAATGCACCATCACAGGATCTGAGGGGGCATCACAGACACATGAACACTACACTACCCACAATGCACCATCACAGGATCTGAGGGGGCATCACAGACACATGAACACACCCACAATGCACCATCACAGGATCTGAGGGGGCATCACATACACATGAACACTACACTACCCACAATGCACCATCACAGGATCTGAGGGGGCATCACAGACACATGAACACTACACTACCCACAATGCACCATCACAGGATCTGAGGGGGCATCGACACATGAACACTACACTACCCACAATGCACCATCACAGGATCTGAGGGGGGCATCACAGACACATGAACACTACACTACCCACAATGCACCATCACAGGATCTGAGGGGGCATCACAGACACATGAACACTACACTACCCACAATGCACCATCACAGGATCTGAGGGGGCATCACAGACACATGAACACTACACTACCCACAATGCACCATCACAGGATCTGAGGGGGCATCACAGACACATGAACACTACACTACCCACAATGCACCATCACAGGATCTGAGGGGGCATCACAGACACATGATCAATGCACTATGACAGCAACTCTTATCTTTTTTTTTTCTACTTCAACCAACTCCTATGCTCTGTCCCTGTGTCCACACTAGTGTGAACCAATGTTTTGGCCGAGCATCCTAGATAATGTACTAGTGTGGATATTGGAATGTAGCCCTAGATTCCAGTACCCACAGAAATTGTTTGAGTGACAGCTGGGAACACAGGTTATGATGGAATGATATTGAAATCATAGAGGCCAGACTCAATTTCCGGTGTGTTTAGTGAGTGACCCACCTTTGTCTTGCCAGCTGACGTTTCGTCGAGGTTTGTCGTTGAGGTCCTGTTCTTTTACGTCTGATCCTCTTCGCTGTGGGAGGGAGAGAAAACACCAGTTCTAATGTCTATTACAGGAAGGACCCACAGGAAACCAGTTCTAATGTCTATTACAGGAAGGACCCACAGGAAATCAGTTCTAATGTCTATTACAGGAAGGACCCACAGGAAACCAGTTCTAATGTCTATTACAGGAAGGACCCACAGGAAACCAGTTCTAATGTCTATTACAGGAAGGACCACAGGAAACCAGTTCTAATGTCTATTACAGGAAGGACCCACAGGAAACCAGTTCTAATGTCTATTACAGGAAGGACCCACAGGAAACCAGTTCTAATGTCTATTACAGGAAGGACCCACAGGAAACCAGTTCTAATGTCTATTACAGGAAGGACCCACAGGAAACCAGTTCTAATGTCTATTACAGGAAGGACCCACAGGAAACCAGTTCTAATGTCTATTACAGGAAGGACCCACAGGAAACCAGTTCTAATGTCTATTACAGGAAGGACCCACAGGAAACCAGTTCTAATGTCTATTACAGGAAGGACCCACAGGAAACCAGTTCTAATGTCTATTACAGGAAGGACCCACAGGAAACCAGTTCTAATGTCTATTACAGGAAGGACCCACAGGAAACCAGTTCTAATGTCTATTACAGGAAGGACCCACAGGAAACCAGTTCTAATGTCTATTACAGGAAGGACCCACAGGAAACCAGTTCTAATGTCTATTACAGGAAGGACCCACAGGAAACCAGTTCTAATGTCTATTACAGGAAGGACCCACAGGAAACCAGTTCTAATGTCTATTACAGGAAGGACCCACAGGAAACCAGTTCTAATGTCTATTACAGGAAGGACCCACAGGAAACCAGTTCTAATGTCTATTACAGGAAGGACCCACAGGAAACCAGTTCTAATGTCTATTACAGGAAGGACCCACAGGAAACCAGTTCTAATGTCTATTACAGGAAGGACCCACAGGAAACCAGTTCTAATGTCTATTACAGGAAGGACCCCACAGGAAACCAGTTCTAATGTCTATTACAGGAAGGACCCACAGGAAACCAGTTCTAATGTCTATTACAGGAAGGACCCACAGGAAACCAGTTCTAATGTCTATTACAGGAAGGACCCACAGGAAACCAGTTCTAATGTCTATTACAGGAAGGACCCACAGGAAACCAGTTCTAATGTCTATTACAGGAAGGACCACAGGAAACCAGTTCTAATGTCTATTACAGGAAGGACCCACAGGAAACAGTTCTAATGTCTATTACAGGAAGGACCCACAGGAAACCAGTTCTAATGTCTATTACAGGAAGGACCCACAGGACACCAGTTCTAATGTCTATTACAGGAAGGACCCACAGGAAACCAGTTCTACTGTCTATTACAGGAAGGACCCACAGGAAACCAGTTCTAATGTCTATTACAGGAAGGAGCCACAGGAAACCAGTTCTAATGTCTATTACAGGAAGGACCCACAGGAAACCTGTTCTAATGTCTATTACAGGAAGGACCCACAGGAAACCAGTTCTAATGTCTATTACAGGAAGGACCACAGGAAACCAGTTCTAATGTCTATTACAGGAAGGACCCACAGGAAACCAGTTCTAATGTCTATTACAGGAATGGCTGAAATCAATGGAAACCAAACATATTGTTTCTGGTCTATACCATTCCGGATTCCATTCCAGAATACCATGCCCTATAGCAGGAAGGAGCCACCAGGAAACCCTTCATATGTCTATTACAGAAGGACCCTGGCTATCCCGTTGAAACCACTGTATCTAAGGCCTATTATCCCGTTGAAGGCCCCCTATCCCGTTGAAGGCCCTGGCTATACCGTTGAAGGCCCTTGGCTATACCGTTGAAGGCCCTGGCTATACCGTTGAAGGCCCTGGCTATCCCGTTGAAGGCCTTGAAGGACCTTGGCTATCCCGTTGAAGGCCTTGGCTATAGGAAGGAGCCACAGGAATACCAGTTCTAATGTCTATTACCGTTGAAGGCCCTGGCTGGCTAACCCGTTGAAGGCCCTGGCTATCCCGTTGAAGGCCCTGGCTACCCGTTCTAAGTGGCTATCCCGTACAAGGCCTTGGCTAAGGAAGCCACAGGCTATACCGTTGAAGGCCTTGGCTTACCGGAAGGAGCCACAGCTATCCCGTTGAAGACCCTGGCTATTACAGGAAGGCGCCACAGGCTATACCCGTTGAAGGCCCTGGCTATCCCGTTGAAGGCCTTGGCTTATACAGGAAGGCCAGTTCTAAGTCCTTGGCTATCCCGTTGAAGGCCTTGGCTATCCCGTTGAAGGCCTTGGCTACCGGAAGGACCTGGCTACCCGTTGAAGGCCTTCTAATGTCTATTACAGGAAGGACCCGTTGAAGGCCTGGTTACTAATGTCTATTACAGGAAGGAGCTGGCACCCGGAAACCCTTTCCGTAAGGTCTTTACAGAAGGCCCCTATACCGTTGAAACCTGTTCTAATGTCTATTAAGGAAATCCTGGACCACACAGGAAACCATTGTTCTAATGTCTTTACAGGCTGGAGCCAGTGGATATAGGTTTAATGAAAACTTTGGTAGCTGGCTGGCAGTGTCTAGGTTTAATGAAAAACTTTGACCCACTGGCTGGCAGTGGAAATAGGTTTAATGAAGACTTTGGTAGGAAGGGAGGCCACAGGATATAGGTTTAATGAAGACTTTGGTAGCTGGCTGGCAGTGGATATAGTTTAATGAATGTCTTTGGTAGGAAGGAGCTGGCAGTGGAATAGGTTCTAATGAATTACTTTGGAAGCTGGCTGGCTGGGATATAGGTTCTAATGAAGACTTTGGTAGCTGGCCCTGTGGATATAGTTTTAATGAAGTTTGGTAGCTGGCTGGCAGTGGATATAGGTTTAAATAATGTGATAATGTTTATCCAACAGCTTAGTGGAATAGTAATGAATAATAGCTCATATTCCAGTATCTCATGTCTAGTGATGAGTTCCGTTGGTTCAGAGCAGGTGATATTCCAATTGTGAAACAGGACAGGTAGACAGCAGAAGGTTCATTTATGCACCACAGAGAGAGAGAGAGAGAGCAGGAAAGAGTTCTAAGAGAGAGAGAGAGAGAGAGACCCACAGAGAGAAGAGAGAGAGAGAGAATGAGAGATTAGAGGAAGGACCCAGAGGAGAACCATTTCTAATGTCTCTATTACAGGAAGGACCCACAGGAAACCAGTTCTCAATGTCTATTACAGGAAGGAGTCACAGGAAACCAGTTCTAATGTCTGTAGGCTTAGGAGGACCCACAGGAACCCAGTTAGAGATGAGAGAGAGGGAAAACCCACAGGAAACCCAGTTCTAAAACCCAGTCTAGAGAACAGGAAGGAGCCACAGAAACCAGTTCTAATGTCTATTACAGAAGGACCCCTGCAGGAAACCAGTTCTAATGTCTATTAAAACAGTAAGGACCCACAGGAAACCAGTTCTAATGTCTATTACAGGAATGGCTGGAATGGAATCAATGGAAACGGAGTCAAACATATTGTTTCCATGTGTTTGATACCATTCCATTGATTCCATTCCAGCCAATACCATGAGCCCATCCTCCTATAGCTCCTCCCACCAGACTCCTCTGATTACTTCATATTTCTCCCTTCCACAACAGAGAACGGTCCAAGGCCCTGGCTATACCGTTGAAGGCCCTTGGCTATCCCATTGAAGGCCCTGGCTATACCGTTGAAGGCCCTGGCTATCCCGTTGAAGGCCCTGGCTATCCCGTTGAAGGCCCTTGGCTATCCCGTTGAAGGCCCAGTATAGACCGTTGCCCAGGTATAGAGAACCCCCAGCTATCCCCAGTTGAAAGCCCCCTGCTATCCCGTTGAAGGCCTGGCTATCCCGTTGAAGGCCTTGGCTATAGAGAACCCAGCCCAGCCCTGGAAACCCAACCCCTAAACCCAGTATATCCCGTTGAAGGCCCTTGGCTATACCGTTGAAGGCCTTGGCTATACCGTTGAAGGCCTTGGCTATACCGTTGAAGGCCCTGGCTATACCGTTGAAGGCCCTGGCTATCCCCCAGTTGAAACCCAGCCCTGGCTATCCCCAGTATAGAGAAAGGCCCTTGGCCCATCCCGTTGAAGGCCCTTGGCTAAAACCCAGTATAGAGCCTTGGCTATACCGTTGAAGGCCCTGGCTATGTTCATGAATGTAAATCCTGGACACACACAGATGTAGATATTGGTTTAAGCCCTGCTAAAACCCAGTATAGAGATGAAACTTTGGTACCCAGCTGGCCCAAAACCCAGGATATAGGTTTAATGAAGACTTTGGTAGCTGGCTGGCTGTGGATATAGGTTTAATGAAGACTTTGGTAGCTGGCTGGCTGTGGATATAGGTTTAATGAAGACTTTGGTAGCTGGCTGGCAGTGGATATAGGTTTAAATAATGTGATAGCCTTTACTCCAACAGCTTAGTGGAATAGTAATGAGTAATAGCTCATATTCCAGTATCTCATTGGAATAGTGATGAGTTCCGTTGGTTCAGAGCAAGGTGATATTCCAATTGTGAAACAGGACAGGTAGACATGCAGAAGGTCATTTATGCACCACAGAGAGAGAGAGGGAGAGAGAGACCCAGAGAGAGAGAGAGAGAGAGAGAGAGAGAGAGAGAGTAGAGAGAGAGAGAAAAGAGATAGAGAGAGAGAGAGAGAAAGAGAGAGAGAGAGAGAGAGCTTAAAATAGAGAGAGAGGACGAGAGAGAGAGAGAGAGAGAGAGAGAGGGCGAGAGAGAGAGGGAGAGGGGGAGAGAGAGAACCCAGAGAGAGAGATAGAGCGAAACAGAGAACCAGCATATCTCTGTTTCAGTGGTCTGAATGTGTCCTGGGACTAAAGTATTCAATCGTGATAAAACTGGCTTTAGTGTCACCTAAGGCTGTGACCTTCAGTTTCTGACCTCTGTAGGCTTAGGGAGGACTCTGCCCTGCCTAAACCCAGTATAGAGAACCCAGCCCAGCCCTGCCTAAAACCCAGTATAGAGAACCCAGCCCAGCCCAGCCTAAACCCAGTATAGAGAACCCAGCCCAGCCCAAAACCCAGTATAGAGAACCCAGCCCAGCCCAAAACCCAGTATAGAGAACCAGCCCAGCCCTGCCTAAACCCAGTATAGAGAACCCAGCCCAGCCCTGCCCAAAACCCAGTATAGAGAACCCAGCCCAGCCCAGCCTAAAACCCAGTATAGAGAACCAGCCCAGCCCAAAACCCAGTATAGAGAACCCAGCCCAGCCCTGCCCAAAACCCAGTATAGAGAACCCAGCCCAGCCCCCTAAAACCCAGTATAGAGAACCCAGCCCAGCCCTGC
>CM072252.1:3844103-3866603 GCA_036851935.1 Coregonus suidteri | reverse complement strand
CACCAAACAGCAAACATCTTACAAGGTAAGTTTCAATTTGGTCTGTGTTTGAGCTATAGCTACATGGGGGGGGGTATCAAATTCATCCTTAGGTTGGTAGGAACAAATCTAGCATATTGCCAATGTTATCTGATGACGTATGACTTAATGGCAACATCGAATGTCCATCGAGTGACTAGGTTGAAAAAACCCTTGGACATCCCCCTGTATGTGCCCCGATACCAACACAATGTTTCAGAGTGGTTGGTGTTGTGGAAATGTAGTTTTTTATAGTGAACAATAACTTTTAGGCACATCCATCCGGTGGGCAGAAACAGTGCACTTACCACATACATTCGGACACTTTGGAGAGATTGAAAGGACACTTGAATGTACCCTGGATACCCCATAACACCACCACAACATTTGAGTGAGGTTGATATGGTAGAAATTGTGTTTTTATACTGAACAAATAGCACTGGAATTATAAAATGTACAGACATATGGCACTTTGGAGAGGTTTAGGGACACTTGGAAACGTCCCGTGACGACACCTGACACCACTTACTAAAACATCTGCCCGTTTCTAGTTGTTAGGTCTGTCAACCCCATTTTCTTCTGATATTGTTCACATGTTGTGGAAGACATCTGATGTGTTTCCAGCTCTGAGCATCAATAATTCACTTATAAGCTTGTCAATGAAAGATGACTTTCAAAATAAAAAAATTTAAAAACAGGGTTATTTTGTGTGTGCTTGATCTTGTGTATTCTGAACTATGTAACTCCTATCTATCTAACAGAATAATGTCAAAAAATTGATAGAATGAATGCTTCAGTCTAGTTGACATACATAAAGTTCTCTCTGTCATCTCCGCTTCTTTTCACGGAGAAAATACATTTAGGGACCAGGGATAAAATGCAACAACTATATAAAAAACTGCAAAGGTTTTCTGTGCAAAATGTCCAAATGACATCAGTTTGACCGGTTGAAAGGAAATAGAAAGCTATGCAAACGACCCAACATGTTTCTGATAAGATTTCAGTTCTTCTTGGATGCATAGTTTATGTGGTTGAAATACAAATCAGCTTTTATGATGCTGATAAAGACAGCAGCTCTACAGACGGTCCCTAACTGCACATTCCCGTTCTCTCAAGACGCTGAAAGATATAAATCATATTTCTCCACTCCTGTTCCAGAGTCAAAATGTACATTTAGTGGATAATTTTACTGCAAGAAATGATTAATTCTGCAGGAATTCATATTAAGGCTATGTGAGAGGTTATAGACCTACAGTCAGTGTCCAGTTTCCATTTAAATAATCTGAACAGTAGGCTACAGTTCCTTTGACGCGCCACAGGTCTATTTGAAGTCCCCGTCTTGTGACTGTCGAATTTCTATAGCGCCTCACAATCATCACACATAACATAGCCGGCACTGCTATCATCCTCCTTTAGCACTTCACCTAATCTTTCCCAAACATTAGACTACTGTTCTGACCCTCCCTTCTATAACATTAGACTACTGTTCTGACCCTCCCTTCTATAACATTAGACTACTGTTCTGACCCTCCCTTCTATAACATTAGACTACTGTTCTGACCCTCCCTTCTATAACATTAGACTACTGTTCTGACCCTCCCTTCTATAACATTAGACTACTGTTCTGACCCTCCCTTCTATAACATTAGACTACTGTTCCGACCCTCCCTTCTATAACATTAGACTACTGTTCTGACCCTCCCTTCTATAACATTAGACTACTGTTCTGACCCTCCCTTCTATAACATTAGACTACTGTTCTGACCCTCCCTTCTATAACATTAGACTACTGTTCTGACCCTCCCTTCTATAACATTAGACTACTGTTCTGACCCTCCCTTCTATAACATTAGACTACTGTTCTGATCCTCCCTTCTATAACATTAGACTACTGTTCTGACCCTCCCTTCTATAACATTAGACTACTGTTCTGACCCTCCCTTCTATAACATTAGACTACTGTTCTGACCCTCCCTTCTATAACATTAGACTACTGTTCTGACCCTCCCTTCTATAACATTAGACTACTGTTCTGACCCTCCCTTCTATAACATTAGACTACTGTTCTGACCCTCCCTTCTATAACATTAGACTACTGTTTCTGACCCTCCCTTCTATAACATTAGACTACTGTTCTGACCCTCCCTTCTATAACATTAGACTACTGTTCTGACCCTCCCTTCTATAACATTAGACTACTGTTCTGACCCTCCCTTCTATAACATTAGACTACTGTTCTGACCCTCCCTTCTATAACATTAGACTACTGTTCTGACCCTCCCTTCTATAACATTAGACTACTGTTCTGACCCTCCTTTCTATAACATTAGACTACTGTTCTGACCCTCCCTTCTATAACATTAGACTACTGTTCTGACCCTCCCTTCTATAACATTAGACTACTGTTCTGACCCTCCCTTCTATAACATTAGACTACTGTTCTGACCCTCCCTTCTATAACATTAGACTACTGTTCTGACCCTCCCTTCTATAACATTAGACTACTGTTCTGACCCTCCCTTCTATAACATTAGACTACTGTTCTGACCCTCCCTTCTATAAACATTAGACTACTGTTCTGACCCTCCCTTCTATAACATTAGACTACTGTTCTGACCCTCCCTTCTATAACATTAGACTACTGTTCTGACCCTCCCTTCTATAACATTAGACTACTGTTCTGACCCTCCCTTCTATAACATTAGACTACTGTTCTGACCCTCCCTTCTATAACATTGACAGAACGGGGTATGGTAGTAGGTGCCAGGAACACCGGTTTGTGTCAAGAACTGTAACACTGCTGGGTTTTTCCATGCTCAACAGTTTCCCGTGTGTATCAAGAATTATCCACCACCCAAAGGACATCCAGCCAACTTGACACAACTGTGGGAAGCATTAGAGTCAACATGGGCCAAGCATCCCTGTGGAACTCTTTCGACACCTTGTAGAGTCCACGCCCTGAGAATTGGAGGCTGTCCAGTTCATTTGGGACACACAATGTAACTGTGACCACAATGTAGTGCCGACCATTATGAAAATAACCGTTTAAAACGGGATACGAAGGTGAAAGTGAGACATTCAAACCTTGAATTGATAACGGACCGAGGAATTCTACTGAGTGAGCACCTGACTGAGGGAAAATAGTTCTAGAAATTCCAACAAAACCTAGGCTGTATCCCAAATAGCACCCTAATTCCATTTACAGTGCACTAGTTTGACCAGGAGCCTACGGGATCTGGACAAAAAGTAGCGCACTATATAGGGAATTGGGTGACATTTGGGACGCAGCCCCAGCCCCTTTATCGTGGTTTATGCTTAATTTAATTTGCTCTATTTGCTTAGAGGGAGTTGAGTAGAGTGGTTTTTCTGGGAATGTTCACACAACTTCCCTTTAGGCTTGACATTGTTTTCCTTTTCTGTCCTAGAAACAATGTTTCACCTTCAGCTCTTTCCCTTCGCGGACCACTGGGTGGGCTCTGACTGGAACCTACTGGCTACATCCCAATGGGCACCCTAGGCTACCCACGGGGCGGCGTCCCTTCGCGGACCACTGGGTGGGCTCTGACTGGAACATACTGGCCCTTCAGCTCTTTCCCTTCGTGACCAACACTCTGACTGGAACATACTGGCTACGTCCCAATGGGCAACCCTAGGCTACCCACGGGGCGGCGTCCCTTCGCGGACCACTGGGTGGGCTCTGACTGGAACCTATACTGGCCCTTCAGCTCTTTCCCTTCGTGGACCACTGGGTGGGCTCTGACTGGAACATACTGGCTACGTCCCAATGGGCACCCTAGGCTACCCACGGGGCGGCGTCCCTTCGCGGACCACTGGGTGGGCTCTGACTGGAACATACTGGCCCTTCAGCTCTTTCCCTTCGTGGACCACTGGGTGGGCTCTGACTGGAACATACTGGCTACGTCCCAATGGGGCACCCTAGGCTACCCACGGGGCGGCGTCCCTTCGCTTGACCACTGGGTGGGCTCTGACTGGAACATACTGGCCCTCTTCAGCTCTTTCCCTTCGTGGACCACTGGGTGGCTCTCACTGGAACATACTGGCTACGTCCCAATGGGCACTAATGTACTAGCTACCCATGGGGCGGCGCGCACAATTGGCCCAGCGTCGTCCAGGGTAGGGGAGGGAATGGCCGGCAGGGATGTAGCTCAGTTGGTAGAGCATGGCGTTTGCAACGCCAGGGTTGTGGGTTCGATTCCCACGGGGGGCCAGTATGAAAAAAGAGCGTCTGGATAAGAGCGTCTGCTAAATGACTAAAATGTAAAATGTAAATGTAGTCCCTGTTTAGTGCACTTCTTTTGACCAGGGGCCCCAGGCTTCTGGTCTATATGTAGTGCACTATATAAGGAATAGGGTGCCATTTGGGATGCACTCACTGGCTTTAGAGCCCCTCGGTTAGGGCTAATATTAGTACTGATAAACTGCTCTCAGGATGCTGACTGGTATGGAACTAGGTTAGGGCTAATATTAGTACTGATAAACTGCTCTCAGGATGCTGACTGGTATGGAACTAGGTTAGGGCTAATATTAGTACTGATAAACTGCTCTCAGGATGCTGACTGGTATGGAACTAGGTTAGGGCTAATATTAGTACTGATAAACTGCTCTCAGGATGCTGACTGGTATGGAACTAGGTTAGGGCTAATATTAGGACTGATAAACTGCTCTCAGGATGCTGACTGGTATGGAACTAGGTTAGGGCTAATATTAGTACTGATAAACTGCTCTCAGGATGCTGACTGGTATGGAACTAGGTTAGGGCTAATATTAGTACTGATAAACTGCTCTCAGGATGCTGACTGGTATGGAACTAGGTTAGGGCTAATATTAGTACTGATAAACTGCTCTCAGGATGCTGACTGGTATGGAACTAGGTTAGGGCTAATATTAGTACTGATAAACTGCTCTCAGGATGCTGACTGGTATGGAACTAGGTTAGGGCTAATATTAGTACTGATAACTGCTCTCAGGATGCTGACTGGTATGGAACTAGGTTAGGGCTAATATTAGTACTGATAAACTGCTCTCAGGATGCTGACTGGTATGGAACTAGGTTAGGGCTAATATTAGTACTGATAAACTGCTCTCAGGATGCTGACTGGTATGGAACTAGGTTAGGGCTAATATTAGTACTGATAAACTGCTCTCAGGATGCTGACTGGTATGGAACTAGGTTAGGGCTAATATTAGGACTGATAAACTGCTCTCTCAGGATGCTGACTGGTATGGAACTAGGTTAGGGCTAATATTAGTACTGATAAACTGCTCTCAGGATGCTGACTGGTATGGAACTAGGTTAGGGCTAATATTAGTACTGATAAACTGCTCTCAGTATGCTGACTGGTATGGGAACTAGGTTAGGCTAATATTAGTACTGATAAACTGCTCTCAGGATGCTGACTGGTATGGAACTAGGTTAGGGCTAATATTAGGACTGATAAACTGCTCTCAGGATGCTGACTGGTATGGAACTAGGTTAGGGCTAATATTAGGACTGATAAACTGCTCTCAGGATGCTGACTGGTATGGAACTAGGTTAGGGCTAATATTAGTACTGATAAACTGCTCTCAGGATGCTGACTGGTATGGAACTAGGTTAGGGCTAATATTAGTACTGATAAACTGCTCTCAGGATGCTGACTGGTATGGAACTAGGTTAGGGCTAATATTAGTACTGATAAACTGCTCTCGGGATGCTGACTGGTATGGAACTAGGTTAGGGCTAATATTAGTACTGATAAACTGCTCTCTCAGGATGCTGACTGGTATGGAACTAGGTTAGGGCTAATATTAGTACTGATAAACTGCTCTCAGGATGCTGACTGGTATGGAACTAGGTTAGGGCTAATATTAGGACTGATAAACTGCTCTCAGGATGCTGACTGGTATGGAACTAGGTTAGGGCTAATATTAGGACTGATAAACTGCTCTCAGGATGCTGACTGGTATGGAACTAGGTAGGGCTAATATTAGTACTGATAAACTGCTCTCAGGATGCTGACTGGTATGGAACTAGGTTAGGGCTAATATTAGTACTGATAAACTGCTCTCAGGATGCTGACTGGTATGGAACTAGGTTAGGGCTAATATTAGTACTGATAAACTGCTCTCGGGATGCTGACTGGTATGGAACTAGGTTAGGGCTAATATTAGTACTGATAAACTGCTCTCAGGATGCTGACTGGTATGGAACTAGGTTAGGGCTAATATTAGTACTGATAAACTGCTCTCAGGATGCTGACTGGTATGGAACTAGGTTAGGGCTAATATTAGTACTGATAAACTGCTCTCAGGATGCTGACTGGTATGGAACTAGGTTAGGGCTAATATTAGGACTGATAAACTGCTCTCAGGATGCTGACTGGTATGGAACTAGGTTAGGGCTAATATTAGTACTGATAAACTGCTCTGGTATGGAACTAGGTTAGGGCTAATATTAGTACTGATAAACTGCTCTCGGGATGCTGACTGGTATGGAACTAGGTTAGGGCTAATATTAGTACTGATAAACTGCTCTCAGGATGCTGACTGGTATGGAACTAGGTTAGGGCTAATATTAGTACTGATAAACTGCTCTCAGGATGCTGACTGGTATGGAACTAGGTTAGGGCTAATATTAGTACTGATAAACTGCTCTCAGGATGCTGACTGGTATGGAAAAAATACTGCAGGGAATTATATTCAGGACTGGGCATCCGGAGAAAGTAAACTACTGCAGGACAAAGATTAAAACCCTCCCCACCGTGTGTGTGTGCGCGCACGTGTGTGTGTGTGTGTTCGCGCACGTGTGTGTGTGTGTGTGTGTGTGTGTGCGCGCATGCATGCATGAGATGGTGGTAGAAATACTACCTGTCATGGCCGAGGCTGTGTTTTACGTTTCCACAGCCCTGAAACCTCAGCATGTATCATATCCACAGCCCTGAAACCCTCACAGTTCTGGGGGATTTCAACCTCCCTACGTCTACATTTGACTCATTTCTCTCTGCCTCCTTGTTTCCACTCCTCTCCTCTTTTGACCTCACCCTCTCACCGTCCTCCCCTACTCACAAGGCAGGCAATACGCTTGACCTCATCTTTACTAGATGCTGTTCTTCTACTAATCTCACTGCAACTCCCCTTCAAGTCTCCGACCACTACTTTGTATCCTTTTCTCTCTCCTCTCCTCCACACACTACTCACTCTGCCCCTACACAGATGGTAATGCGCCGTCGCAAACCTTCGCTCTCTCTCTCCCGCTACTCTCTCCTCTTCCATCCTATCATCTCTTCCCTCTGCTCAATCCTTCTCCCTCCAATCTCCTGATTCTGCCTCCTCAACCCTCCTCTCCTCCCTTTCTGCATCCTTTTGACTCTCTATTGTCCCCTATCCTCTCAGCCGGCTCGGTCCTCCCCTCCAGCTCCGTGGCTTGATGACTCATTGCGAGCTCACAGAACAGAGCTCCGGGCAGCTGAGCGGAAATGGAAGAAAACTACTACCTCCCTGCGGACCTGGCATCTTTTCACTCCATCCTCTCTACATTTTCTTCATCTGTTTCTGCTGCTAAGGCCACTTTCTACCTCGAGCTCTATCATTCCAAGCTCATCTGCCTCTAACCCTAGGAGCCTCTTTGCCACATTCTCCTCCTGCTGAATGCTGGCTATGTCCCTTCCGTCTTCAAAATAGCGAGAGTTGCACCCCTTCTCAAAAATATCCAACACTCGATCCCTCTGATGTCAACAATACAGACCAGTATCCCTTCTTTCTTTTCTCTCCAAAACTATTGAAGCGTGCCGTCTTTAGCCAACTCTCTTGCTATGTTCTCTCTCAGATGACCTTCTTGATCCAAACCAGTCAGGTTTCAAGACTGGTCATTCAACTGAGACTGCTCTTCTCTGTGTCACGGAGGCTCTCCGCCCTGCTAAGGCTAACTCTATCTCCTTTGCTCTTATCCTTCTAGACCTGTCCTGCTGCCTTTGACACTGTGAACCTATCAGATCCTCCTCTCGTCCACCTCTCCGAGCTGGGCTATCTCCGGACGCAGCGGCTCACTCTTGGATTGCGTCCTACCTGACCAGACAGCTCCTACCAAACTGCGAGGCGAGAAGCTGTCTCCGCACCACGTGCTGGCACCACTGGTGTCCCCCAGTGCTGGAGTTCTAGACCCAGCTCCTATTCTCGCTATATACCACAGACAGGTCACTTGAGGCTCTGCTGTCATCATCCTCACATGGCCTCTCCTATCATTGCTACGCTGACGACACACAACTAAGGGACTTCTCCTTTCCCCCTTCTGAGGAACCAGGTGACGAAATCGCATCTCTGCACTGTCTGATAGACATATCAGTATGATGACGGATCACCACCTCAGCAGCTGAACCGGAGCAGAGCTCTTCTTCCGGGGAAGGACTGCCTGTTCCATGATCTCGCCATCACGGTTGACAACTCCGTTGTGTCCTCCTCCCAGAGTGCGAAGAGCCAGCAGCGTGGACCTGGACAGGACCCTGTCATTCTCCGCTAACATCAAGGCGGTAACATCGATCCTGTAGGTTCAGACAGCTCTACAACATTCGAAGAGAGACAGACAGACTGCCTTACCAGAGACAGCAGCAAGCGGCACAGGTCCTACATCCAGGGAACTTGTCATCTCCCGACAGATTCACTGCAACTCGCTGTTGGCTGGGACTCCCTGCCTGTGCCAGAGAAACCCCACAGGAACTCAGGAGAATGCTGCAGCAGACGTCTGGTGTTCAACCTTCCCAAGTTCTGGAGGAGACGACAGCAGCAGAGGAACTCCGGCAGAGACAGCACATGGCTTCCAGTTGAAGCTCGCATCTGCTGGAGGAGAGATGGTGCTTGCCTAGGAGCTGTGAGGGAGACACGGCCCCTCTGTACTGGAGGCTCTGATCAGTCCCCTACACCCCTGAACGAGGTGCACTGCAGCATGTGGCATCTCTGGCCTGAGCTGGCTCCCCTAGGAACTGGTGGAACAAGCTCCCTCACGCAGAGGAACTGACGCCAGCAGTCAAGCAAGTCACTCACCACCTTTCCGGAGACATTTGAAACCCCCAGAACAGCTTTAAGGATATACCTGGGATAGGATTAAAGTAATCCTTCTACCCCCCCCCCCCACTTACTCAACCCCCCCCCCCCCCAGCAAAAACTGGAGGAAAGAGACAAAAAAAATATTGTGTAAAGTTGGTTATTCTTCCACTGGCTATAAGGTGAATGCACCTATTTGTAAGTCGCTCTGGATAAGGCGTCTGCTAAGAGACGTAATTTAAATGTAAATGGAGAGAGACAGCAGCAGAGAGGACTGGAGGAGAGAGACAGCAGCAGAGGGACTGAGGAGAGAGACAGCAGCAAGAGGAACTGGAGGAGAGAGACCAGCAGCAGAGGAACTGGAGGAGAGAGACAGCAGCAGAGGGACCGGGAGGAGAGAGACAGCAGCAGAGGGACAGCAGGAGGAGAGAGACAGCAGCAGAGGACTGGAGGAGAGAGACAGCAGCAGAGGAACTGGAGGAGGAGAGAGACAGCAGCAGAGGAACTGGAGGAGAGAGACAGCAGCAGAGGAACTGGAGGAGAGAGACAGCAGCAGAGGAACTGGAGGAGAGAGACAGCAGCAGAGGGACTGGAGGAGAGAGACAGCAGCAGAGGGACTGAAGGAGAGAGACAGCAGCAGAGGGACTGGAGGAGAGAGACAGCAGCAGAGGAGAGGAACGGAGGAGAGAGACAGCAGCAGAGGAACTGGAGGAGAGAGACAGCAGCAGAGGAACTGGAGGAGAGAGACAGCAGCAGAGGAACTGGAGGAGAGAGACAGCAGCAGAGGAACTGGAGGAGAGAGACAGCAGCAGAGGGACTGGAGGAGAGAGACAGCAGCAGCAGGAACTGGAGGAGAGAGACAGCAGCCAGAGGAACTGGAGGGAGAGAGACAGCAGCAGAAGAGGAAGAGACAGCTGGCGGAGAGAGACAGCAGCAGAGGAACTGGAGGAGAGAGAAGCAGCAGAGGAACTGGAGGAGAGAGACAGCAGCAGAGGAACTGGAGGAAAGGAGCAGCAGCAGGGGGGACTGGAGGAGAGAGACAGCAGCAGAGGAACTGGAGGAGAGAGACAGCAGCAGAGGAACTGGAGGAGAGACAGAGCATCAGAGAACTGGAGGAGAGAGACAGCATCAGAGGACTGGAGGAGAGAGACAGCAGCAGAGAAATGGAGGGAGTTGGGAGCGGAGGAGGAGAGGACAGCAGCAGAGGAACTGGAGGAGAGAGACAGCAGCAGAGGAACTGGAGGAGAGAGACAGCAGCAGAGGAACTGGAGGAGAGAGACAGCAGCAGAGGGACTGGAGGAGAGAGAAGCAGCAAGAGGAACTGAGAGAGAGAGACAGCAGCAGAGGAACTGGAGGAGAGAGGCAGCAGAGGAACTGGAGGAGAGAGACAGGCAGCAGAGGAACAGGAGAGAGACAGCAGCAGAGGACTGGAGGAGAGAGACAGCAGCAGAGGAACTGGAGGAGAGAGACAGCAGCAGAGGAACTGGAGGAGAGAGACAGCAGCAGAGGAACTGGAGGAGAGAGACAGCAGCAGAGGAACTGGAGGAGAGAGACAGCAGCAGAGGAACTGGAGAGAGAGACAGCAGCAGAGGAACTGGAGGAGAGAGACAGCAGCAGAGGAACTGGAGGAGAGAGACAGCAGCATAGGGAACTGGAGGAGAGAGACAGCAGCAGAGGAACTGGAGGAGAGAGACAGCAGCAGAGGAACTGGAGGAGAGAGACAGCAGCAGAGGGACTGGAGGAGAGAGACAGCAGCAGAGGAACTGGAGGAGAGAGACAGCAGCAGAGGATTGCTGTATCAGCAGTAGGAGTAGGGTTGCATATTCTGCTAACTTTCCCAAATTCTTCTGAATTTCCAGAAATCAGGGTTGGAAGATTCCCAGAGAGTCAGGGAATCAGCAGCAAATCGGAATAACCAGCAGGAAACCTGGTTTTTTGGGAAGAGACAAAATGTTGCAACCCTGTTTAGGGTTTACAGTCTTTCTACATGATAAAGTGGAGAGGATTTTATACAGACAGAGAGAGGGGATGAGAGACAGGAGAGGAGGAGAGGAGGAGAGGAGAACATGAGAGGAGAGAAGAACAGAGGAGGAGAGAGACATGAGGAGGAGAGGAGAACAGAGAGGAGGAGAGGAGAACAAGAGGAGGGAGGAGAGGAGAACAAGAGAGGGAGGAGGGGGAACAGGAGAGAGGAGAGGGGAAAGAGGAGGAGAGGAGACACAGGAGGAGAGGAGAAACATGGAGAGAGGAGAACTTAGAGGAGGAGAGGATGGAGAGGATGAACAGGAAAGAGGGGAGGAGAGGAGAACAGGACAGGAGAGGAGACACGGAGAGGAGAACAGAGAGATGAGATGGAGGAGGAGAACCAGATAGGAGGAGAACATGAGAGAACAGGAGAGGAGGAGAAAATGAGAGGGAGGAGAGGAGAACAGGAGATGAACATTGATAAGGAGTGAGGAGAGGAGAACCGGAGAGAGGTAGAACAAGAGAGGAGGAGAACAGGAGAGGAGGAGAGAGGGAGAACAAGAGAAGGAGGAGAGGAGAACATGAGAGGAGGAGAGGAGAACATGAGAGGAGAGGAGTAGAGGAGAGGGGAGAACAACAGTAGAGGAGAGAGGAGAGGAATGAAAGGCAAAGTAGAGGATGGTTGAAAAGAGAAGAAAGGGAAGGGAACTGTATTCAGAGAGGCCAGAGGAACCCCTTCCCAGATCCCTCCAACACTCAACATGTCCAGGAGAGTAGACCATCCCTCCCAACTACCCTGTACGGAGGACACCAGGAACCCTCTCAACTACCCTGTACGTCTCACACCATCCCTCCCAACTACCCTGAGGACGTCTCACACCATCCCTCCCCACTACCCTGTACGTCTCACACCATCCCTCCCAACTACCCTGTACGTCTCACACCATCCCTCCCCAACTACCCTGTACGTCTCACACCATCCCTCCCAACTACCCTGTACGTCTCACGTACTCCACCATCCCTCCCAACTACCCTGTACGTCTCACACCAATCCCTCCCCAACTACCCTGTACGTCTCACACCATCCCTCCCCCCAACTACCCTGTACGTCTCACACCATCCCTCCCCAACTACCCTGTACGTCTCACACCATCCCTCCCCAACTACCCTGTACGTCTCACACACTCACACCATCCCTCCCAACTACCCTGTACGTCTCACACCATCCCTCCCCAACTACCCTAAACGTCTCACACGTCTCACACCATCCCTCCCAACTACCCTGTACGTCTCACACCATCCCTCCCAACTACCCCCCTGTACGGTCTCACACCATCCCTCCCCAACTACCCTGTACGTCTCACACCATCCCTCCCAACTACCCTGTACGTCTCACACGTCTCACAACCATCCCTCCCCAACTACCCTGTACGTCTCACACCATCCCTCCCCAACTACCCTGTACGTCTCACACCATCCCTCCCAACTACCCTGTACGTCTCACACCATCCCTCCCCAACTACCCTGTACGTCTCACACCATCCCTCCCAACTACCCTGTACGTCTCACACCATCCCCATCCCAACTACCCCTGTACGTCTCACACCATCCCTCCCCAACTACCCTGTACGTCTCACACCATCCCTCCCCAAACTACCCTGTACGTCTCACACCATCCCTCCCCAACTACCCTGTACGTCTCACACCATCCCTCCCCACTACCCTGTACGTCTCACACCATCCCTCCCCAACTACCCTGTACGTCTCACACCATCCCTCCCAACTACCCTGTACGTCTCACACCATCCCTCCCAACTACCCTGTACGTCTCAGATTTCTCTCTAGAGGCTGACATCCAGCCCTCAGCACCTCTGTGATCTAAACCCTAGTTTACTTTTACAGTCGATTGATCTCTCCTACCAGGCTAACTCAAACTGGAGACATCTGTCCTTCAGAGTGTAGGAGAATACTACATATCATAATATAATAATAATAATATGCCATTTTTATTTATTTATTTTTTATTTTGTCATTTATCAGACGCTCTTATCCAGAGCGACTTACAGGAGCAATTAGGGTTAAGTGCCTTGCTCAAGGGCACATCGACAGATTTTTCACCTAGTCGGCTCGGGGATTAGATAGAACCCAGCGACCTTTCGGTTACTGGCACAACGCTCTTAACCACTAAGCTACCTGCCGCCCATTTAGCAGACACTTCTATCCAATGCGACTTACAGTCATGTGTGCATACATTTTTACGTATGGGTGGTCCCCGGGGGATCGTTACAAGCGCCGTGCTCTACCAGCTGAGCTACAGAGGACCATCATAATGTCAAACACACACCTATAAAACATGTCAGCCATGACAGCAGTTGAATCCAATAGGCATATGATACCAACACCACGGAGGGGATATTGGATGAAGAATTCCCCTGAATATTTTCCTAAACCTCTCATATCTGTTTCCCACACATTCACATGGTCTGATGTCATACACCTTCGCCACTAAGCGTGTGTCCCTGATGGCACCCCTATTCCCTATAAAGTTTGACACTTTTTCGACCAGAGCCCTATGGGCCCAAGTCAAGAGTAGTGCACTACAGTATAGGGAGCCATTTGGGACGCATCCCCCTAACTGACATGTCACCAGTAGAGATGGGATGTTTGATGTGGCGACTCTCAGGTAATGCTGTGGTATCAGAGGAGACAGAGAGATGAATTACAGGAGACAGAGAGATGAATTTACTCTCTCTCTCTCTCTCTCTCTCTCTCTCTCTCTCTCTCTCTCTCTCTCTCTCTCTCTCTCTCTCTCTCTCTCTCTCTCTCTCTCTCTCTCTCTCTCTCTCTCTCTCTCTCTCTCTCTCTCTCTCTCTCTCTCTCTCTCTCTCTCTCTCTCTCTCTCTCTCTCTCTCTCTCTCTCTCTCTCTCTTCTCTCTCTCTCTCTCTCTCTCTCTGCTCTCTCTCTGCTCTCTCTCTCTGCCTCTCTCTCTCTTGGCCTCTCTCTCTCTGCTGGGGCTCTCTCTCTCTCTCTCTCTCTCTCTCTCTCTCTCTCTCTCTCTCTCTCTCTCTCTCTCTAGGCTCTCTCTCTCTCATCTCCTGCTCTCTCTCTCTCTCTCTCTCTTCTCTCTCTGCTCTCTCTCTTCTCTCTCTCTCTCTCTCCTCTCTCTCTCTCTCTTCCTCTCTCTCTATCTCTCTCTCTCTCTATCTCTTCTCTCTCTCTCTCTCTCTCTCTCTCTCTCTCTCTCTCTCTCTCTCTCTCTCTCTCTCTCTCTCTCTCTCTCTCTCTCTCTCTGCTCTCTCTCTCTCTCTCTCTCTGCCTCTCTCTCTCTCTCTCTGCCTCTGCTCTCTCTCTCTCTGCCTCTCTCTCTCTGCCTCTCTCTCTGCCTCTCTCTCTCTGCCTATCTCTCTCTCTCTCTCTCTCTCTCTCTCTCTCTCTCTCATGCCTCTCTCTCTACTCTCTCCTCTCTGCTCTCTCTCTCTCTATCTCTCTCCGGTCTCTCTCTCTCTCTCTCTTCTCTCTCTCTCTCTCCTCTCTCTCTCTCTCTCTCTCTCTCTCTCTTCTCTCTCTCTCTCTCTCTCTCTCTCTCTCTCTCTCTCCCCCTCTCTCTCCTCTCTACATGACAGAGAGAGGATACAGAGTCTCACACCTCCTAGCTTGGCAACAAGACTTCCTCTATAAAACACAGGTGGTGATGTGTTTCACAGAGGACTTAGCAAGGAGTCAGTCTACACCTCAGCAGATGCTATAGTGATGTATGGTAGCTGTGTGTTCTAGTGCTACTGGAACCATGGATCTGTACTGGTTGCAGAGACAATAATGGGAGTCTAGGTGGGAGAAGGGCAACGTTTCTCCTAGACACTGATCTTGGGTCAGCTTAGCATTTTCCCCGCTAATGGATAAGGTTAGGATTGGGAGAGGGGAAGCTGATCCTAGATCTTTCCACCGGAGCAGTCTAGGTGCATTGCTGCCATGAGTTGAGGAGCAGTGCCATCTAGTGGTCCTGGTTGACATTTACAACACAACTGAGCACTGGACAAAACCATGGCAACAATTGTTGTCTCTGACTCGCTCTGTTACTATGTCCCAAGCCACCCATTTCCCTCCCTCCCTCTCTCCTTCTTCCTCCCTCCCTCTCTCCTTCCTTCCTTCCCTTCCTTCCTTCCCTCCCCCCTCCCTCCTGCCCTCCCTCCCTCCCTCCCTCCCTCCCTCCCTCTCTCCTTCTTCCTCCCTCCCTCTCTCCCTCCCTCCCTCTTTCCTTCTTCCTCCCTCCCTCCCTCCCCCCCCCCTCCCTCCTTCTTTTACCTCCCTCCCTCCCTCCCTCCCTCCTTTCTTCCTCCCTCCCTCTCTCCTTCTTCCTCCCTCCCTCCCTCCCCCCCCCCTCCCTCCTTCTTCCTCCCTCCCTCTCTCCCTCCCTCCCTCCCTCCTTTCTTCCTCCCTCCCGCTCTCCTTCTTCCTCCCTCCCTCTCTCCTTCTTCCCTCCCTCCCTCCCTCCCTCCCTCTCTCCTTCTTCCTCCCTCCCTCCCTCCCTCCTTCCCTCCCTCCCTCCCTCCCTCCCCCTCCCTCCCTCCCTCCCTCCCTCCCTCCCTCCTCCTCCCTGCCCCCTCCCTCCCTCCCTCCCTCCCTCCTTCTCTCCTTCCCTCCCTCCCTCCCTCTCTCCTTCTTCCTCCCTCCCTCCCTCCCTCCCTCCCTCCCTCTCTCCTTCTTCCTCCCTCCCTCCCTCCCTCCTTCCTCCCTCCCTCCCTCCCTCCTTTCTTTCTTCCTCCCTCCTGCCCTCCCTCCCTCTCTCCTTCTTCCTCCCTCCCTCCCTCCCTCTCTCCATCATACCTGGTCTATAACACTGATGGCGTCTCTAATGTTGATTTTCTGATAGACCTCCCACAGCTCACTCTTCCGGTACACAGACTTCCGCAGCAGCAGCTTGCTCAGGTAGTTCTTGTCAAACTGCTCCCACCTGAATGTACACGCCCATATATGGATGAATGACAGTACATGTTCCAGGGAACAACACTATGATACACATTCAGTGAGGGGCAAAATCCTACCTTCCACTTAGTCATCATTAGTGAATATATACAGTGGGGGAAAAAAGTATTTAGTCAGCCACCAGTTATGCAAGTTCTCCCACTTAAAAAGATGAGAGAGGCCTGTAATTGTCATCATAGGTACACGTCAACTATGACAGACAAAATGAGAAAAAAAAATCCAGAAAATCACATTGTAGGATTTTTAATGAATTTTATTTGCAAATTATGGTGGAAAATAAGTATTTGGTCAATAACAAAAGTTTCTCAATACTTTGTTATATACCCTTTGTTGGCAATGACACAGGTCAAACGTTTTCTGTGAGTCTTCACAAGGTTTTCACACACTGTTGCTGGTATTTTGGCCCATTCCTCCATGCAGATCTCCTCTAGAGCAGTGATGTTTTGGGGCTGTCGCTGGGCAACACGGACTTTCAACTCCCTCCAAAGATTTTCTATGGGGTTGAGATCTGGAGACTGGCTAGGCCACTCCAGGACCTTGAAATGCTTCTTACGAAGCCACTCCTTCGTTGCCCGGGCGGTGTGTTTGGGATCATTGTCAAGCTGAAAGACCCAGCCACGTTTCATCTTCAATGCCAATGATGATGGAAGGAGGTTTTCACTCAAAATCTCACGATACATGGCCCCATTCATTCTTTCCTTTACACGGATCAGTCATCCTGGTCCCTTTGCAGAAAAACTGCCCCAAAGCATGATGTTCCCACCCCCATGCTTCACAGTAGGTATGGTGTTCTTTGGATGCAACTCAGCATTATTTGTCCTCCAAACACGACGAGTTGAGTTTTTACCAAAAAGTTATATTTTGGTTTCATCTGACCATATGACATTCTCCCAATCCTCTTCTGGATCATCCAAATGCACTCTAGCAAACTTCAGACAGGCCTGGACATGTACTGGCTTAAGCAGGGGGACACGTCTGGCACTGCAGGATTTGAGTCCCTGGCGGCGTAGTGTGTTACTGATGGTAGGCTTTGTTACTTTGGTCACAGCTCTCTGCAGGTCATTCACTAGGTCCCCCCGTGTGGTTCTGGGATTTTTGCTCACCATTCTTGTGATCATTTTGACCCCACGGGGTGAGATCTTGCGTGGAGCCCCAGATCGAGGGAGATTATCAGTGGTCTTGTATGTCTTCCATTTCCTAATAATTGCTCCCACAATCAAACCAAGCTGCTTACCTATTGCAGATTCAGTCTTCCCAGCCTGGTGCAGGTCTACAATTTTGTTTCTGGTGTCCTTTGACAGCTCTTTGGTCTTGGCCATAGTGGAGTTTGGAGTGTGACTGTTTGAGGTTGTGGACAGGTGTCTTTTATACTGATAACAAGTTCAAACAGGTGCCATTAATACAGGTAACGAGTGGAGGACAGAGGAGCCTCCTAAAGAAGAAGTTACAGGTCTGTGAGAGCCAGAAATCTTGCTTGTTTGTAGGTGACCAAATACTTATTTTCCACCATAATTTGCAAATAAATTCATTTAAAATCCTACAATGTGATTTTCTGGATTTTTTTTCCTCAATTTGTCTGTCATAGTTGACGTGTACCTATGATGAAAATGACAGGCCTCTCTCATCTTTTTAAGTGGGAGAACTTTCACAATTGGTGGCTGACTAAATACTTTTTTCCCCCACTGTAACTTCAGTGGAAGTTAGGATTGGCCATTTAGAGTCCATGATAATATTCAATGATAAGAATAAGACAATGTATTTCAATTGAAACACGACTGAAGAGCGAAGGGCTACTGACTTGTCTCTCCAGTGGTGGTAACCGTTGAGTCCAGCGATGTCTTCCACTGCTGTCAAACAGTGGTCAAAGGCCTGGGGAGAGACAGTATACAGTCTGGGTTAACAGAGTTTATTCTTCACTGTAAGGTTGAGGTCCCTAGCTTCAGTAAATATCATGGGGCTCGTTGAGGTCCCTAGCTTCAGTAAATATCATGGGGCTCGTTGAGGTCTCTAGGTCAGTAAATATCATGGGGCTCGTTGAGGTCTCTAGGTCAGTAAATATCATGGGGCTCGTTGAGGTCTCTAGGTCAGTAAATATCATGGGGCTCGTTGAGGTCTCTAGGTCAGTAAATATCATGGGGCTCGTTGAGGTCTCTAGGTCAGTAAATATCATGGGGCTCGTTGAGGTCTCTAGGTCAGTAAATATCATGGGGCTCGTTGAGGTCCCTAGCTTCAGTAAATATCATGGGGCTCGTTGAGGTCTCTAGGTCAGTAAATATCATGGGGCTCGTTGAGGTCTCTAGGTCAGTAAATATCATGGGGCTCGTTGAGGTCTCTAGGTCAGTAAATATCATGGGGCTCGTTGAGGTCTCTAGGTCAGTAAATATCATGGGGCTCGTTGAGGTCTCTAGGTCAGTAAATATCGTGGGGCTCGTTGAGGTCTCTAGGTCAGTAAATATAATGGGGCTCGTTGAGGTCTCTAGGTCAGTAAATATCATGGGGCTCGTTGAGGTCTCTAGGTCAGTAAATATCGTGGGGCTCGTTGAGGTCTCTAGGTCAGTAAATATCGTGGGGCTCGTTGAGGTCCCTAGGTCAGTAAATATCATGGGGCTCGTTGAGGTCTCTAGGTCAGTAAATATCATGGGGCTCGTTGAGGTCTCTAGGTCAGTAAACATCGTGGGGCTCATTGAGGTCCCTAGCTTCAGTAAATATCATGGGGCTCGTTGAGGTCCCTAGCTTCAGTAAATATCATGGGGCTCGTTGAGGTCCCTAGGTCAGTAAATATCATGGGGCTCGTTGAGGTCTCTAGGTCAGTAAATATCATGGGGCTCGTTGAGGTCTCTAGGTCAGTAAATATCATGGGGCTCGTTGAGGTCTCTAGGTCAGTAAATATCGTGGGGCTCATTGAGGTCCCTAGCTTCAGTAAATATCATGGGGCTCGTTGAGGTCCCTAGCTTCAGTAAATATCATGGGGCTCGTTGAGGTCCCTAGGTCAGTAAATATCATGGGGCTCGTTGAGGTCTCTAGGTCAGTAAATATCATGGGGCTCGTTGAGGTCTCTAGGTCAGTAAATATCATGGGGCTCGTTGAGGTCTCTAGGTCAGTAAATATCGTGGGGCTCGTTGAGGTCTCTAGGTCAGTAAATATCATGGGGCTCGTTGAGGTCCCTAGATCAGTAAATATCATGGGGCTCGTTGAGGTCTCTAGGTCAGTAAATATCATGGGGCTCGTTGAGGTCCCTAGGTAAGTAAATATCATGGGGCTCGTTGAGGTCTCTAGGTCAGTAAATATCATGGGGCTCGTTGAGGTCCCTAGATCAGTAAATATCATGGGGCTCGTTGAGGTCTCTAGGTCAGTAAATATCATGGGGCTCGTTGAGGTCTCTAGGTCAGTAAATATCATGGGGCTCGTTGAGGTCCCTAGATCAGTAAATATCGTGGGGCTCGTTGAGGTCTCTATGTCAGTAAATATCGTGGGGCTCGTTGAGGTCTCTAGGTCAGTAAATATCGTGGGGCTCGTTGAGGTCTCTAGATCAGTAAATATCATGGGGCTCGTTGAGGTCTCTAGGTCAGTAAATATCATGGGGCTCGTTGAGGTCTCTATGTCAGTAAATATCGTGGGGCTCGTTGAGGTCTCTAGGTCAGTAAATATCGTGGGGCTCGTTGAGGTCTCTAGGTCAGTAAATATCGTGGGGCTCGTTGAGGTCTCTAGATCAGTAAATATCATGGGGCTCGTTGAGGTCTCTAGGTCAGTAAATATCATGGGGCTCGTTGAGGTCTCTAGGTCAGTAAATATCATGGGGCTCGTTGAGGTCCCTAGCTTCAGTAAATATCATGGGGCTCGTTGAGGTCTCTAGATCAGTAAATATCATGGGGCTCGTTGAGGTCCCTAGCTTCAGTAAATATCATGGGGCTCGTTGAGGTCCCTAGATCAGTAAATATCATGGGGCTCGTTGAGGTCCCTAGATCAGTAAATATCATGGGGCTCGTTGAGGTCTCTAGGTCAGTAAATATCATGGGGCTCGTTGAGGTCCCTAGATCAGTAAATATCATGGGGCTCGTTGAGGTCTCTAGATCAGTAAATATCATGGGGCTCGTTGAGGTCTCTAGATCAGTAAATATCATGGGGCTCGTTGAGGTCCCTAGCTTCAGTAAATATCGTGGGGCTCGTTGAGGTCTCTAGATCAGTAAATATCATGGGGCTCGTTGAGGTCTCTAGGTCAGTAAATATCATGGGGCTCGTTGAGGTCTCTAGGTCAGTAAATATCGTGGGGCTCGTTGAGGTCTCTAGGTCAGTAAATATCGTGGGGCTCGTTGAGGTCTCTAGGTCAGTAAATATCGTGGGGCTCGTTGAGGTCTCTAGATCAGTAAATATCATGGGGCTCGTTGAGGTCTCTAGGTCAGTAAATATCATGGGGCTCGTTGAGGTCTCTAGGTCAGTAAATATCATGGGGCTCGTTGAGGTCCCTAGCTTCAGTAAATATCATGGGGCTCGTTGAGGTCTCTAGATCAGTAAATATCATGGGGCTCGTTGAGGTCCCGCCCTTCAGTAAATATCATGGGGCTCGTTGAGGTCCCTAGATCAGTAAATATCATGGGGCTCGTTGAGGTCTCTAGGTCAGTAAATATCATGGGGCTCGTTGAGGTCCCTAGATCAGTAAATATCATGGGGCTCGTTGAGGTCTCTAGATCAGTAAATATCATGGGGCTCGTTGAGGTCTCTAGATCAGTAAATATCATGGGGCTCGTTGAGGTCCCTAGCTTCAGTAAATATCGTGGGGCTCGTTGAGGTCTCTAGATCAGTAAATATCATGGGGCTCGTTGAGGTCCCTAGATCAGTAAATATCATGGGGCTCGTTGAGGTCTCTAGATCAGTAAATATCATGGGGCTCGTTGAGGTCCCTAGCTTCAGTAAATATCGTGGGGCTCGTTGAGGTCTCTAGATAAGTAAATATCATGGGGCTTGTTGAGGTCTCTAGATCAGTAAATATCATGGGGCTCGTTGAGGTCTCTAGGTCAGTAAATATCGTGGGGCTCGTTGAGGTCTCTAGATCAGTAAATATCATGGGGCTCGTTGAGGTCCCTAGGTCAGTAAATATCGTGGGGCTCGTTGAGGTCTCTAGGTCAGTAAATATCATGGGGCTCGTTGAGGTCCCTAGATCAGTAAATATCATGGGGCTCGTTGAGGTCCCTAGGTCAGTAAATATCATGGGGCTCGTTGAGGTCCCTAGGTCAGTAAATATCATGGAGCTCGTTGAGGTCCTGCTAATCTGCTAATACTACTATAACACTGTTTCTACTACTACTACTACTACAACACTCTGTTTCTACTACTACTACTACTACCACCACATATGATGATGCCACACCTGATGAAGGCCCAGGGTAATGATATGATGCCACACCTGATGAAGGCCCAGGGTAATGATATGATGCCACGCCTGATGAAGGCCCAGGGTAATGATATGATGCCACACCCGATGAAGGCCCAGGGTAATGATATGATGCCACACCTGATGAAAGCCCAGGGTAATGATATGATGCCACGCCTGATGAAGGCCCAGGGTAATGATATGATGCCACGCCTGATGAAGGCCCAGGGTAATGATATGATGCCACACCTGATGAAGGCCCAGGGTAATGATATGATGCCACACCCGATGAAGGCCCAGGGTAATGATATGATGCCACACCTGATGAAGGCCCAGGGTAATGATATGATGCCACGCCTGATGAAGGCCCAGGGTAATGATATGATGCCACGCCTGATGAAGGCCCAGGGTAATGATATGATGCCACGCCTGATGAAGGCCCAGTGTAATGATATGATGCCACGCCTGATGAAGGCCCAGGGTTATGATATGATGCCACACCTGATGAAGGCCCAGGGTAATGATATGATGCCACGCCTGATGAAGGCCCAGGGTAATGATATGATGCCACGCCTGATGAAGGCCCAGGGTAATGATATGATGCCACACCCGATGAAGGCCCAGGGTAATGATGCCACGCCTGATGAAGGCCCAGGGTAATGATATGATGCCACGCCTGATGAAGGCCCAGGGTAATGATATGATGCCACGCCTGATGAAGGCCCAGGGTAATGATATGATGCCACGCCTGATGAAGGCCCAGGGTAATGATATGATGCCACGCCTGATGAAGGCCCAGGGTAATGATATGATGCCACACCTGATGAAGGCCCAGGGTAATGATATGATGCCACGCCTGATGAAGGCCCAGGGTAATGATATGATGCCACGCCTGATGAAGGCCCAGGGTAATGATATGATGCCACGCCTGATGAAGGCCCAGGGTAATGATATGATGCCACGCCTGATGAAGGCCCAGGGTAATGATATGATGCCACGCCTGATGAAGGCCCAGGGTAACGCCAATGTATTATTTATTCTCTCTGCATCGTAGAGTTATTAGGGCGATAGAGGGCAACCTTTCCAATATGTGTTGATATGGTCTCATCTCTCTCAGCAGGTGTTGCCC
>CM072252.1:3809103-3839103 GCA_036851935.1 Coregonus suidteri | reverse complement strand
AGGCTATTTGTTCGTCAACTTGTCTATAATTAGCTACATGCAGCTTCTCTTCTGTCATTACTTGATGCTCTAGAACACTAATCAAAGCCTTGCTCACCAGAATGTCATAAATCAATAGAGTGATCAATTGCCTTATTTTCCACCATAATTTGCAAATAAATTCATTAAAAATCCTACAATGTGATTTTCTGGATTTTTTTTCCTCATTTTGTCTGTCATAGTTGACGTGTACCTATGATGAAAATTACAGGCCTCTCTCATCTTTTTAAGTGGGAGAATTTGCACAATTGGTGGCTGACTAAATACTTTTTTTCCCCACTGTACATCAATAGAATGATCAACGCATCATCAACAATCTAGTTGACATCGGGTCAAGTTTTATCTTTCATTCCTGCTGCTCTCACGGAGCGAGGACATTTGTGGACCAGGTAGATTTTCGGTTTGACCGGGTTTAAATGAAATGAAAAGCTGTGAAAACGATCCAACATGTCTCCGATAGTATTTCAGTTTTGTCTTGGACTCATATTTTATGTGGTTGAAAATGAAATACTGTCAGCTTTTATGTTGCTCAAAAGAAATTGAACATTTAGTCTACACAACAGGTCCCTAAGCGCGCAATCAATCGCATTCTCTCAAGATGCTGAAAGAAAGAAATGTTACTGCAAGGAAATATTATAATAAGTCAACATGAGGCCTACAGTCAGTGTCCAGACTTCAGTTAATATTATAATAGGCTACATGAGGCCTACAGTCAGTGTCCAGACTTCAGTTAATATTATAATAGGCTACATGAGGCATACAGTCAGTGTCCAGACTTCAGTTAATATTATAATAGGCTACATGAGGCCTACAGTCAGTGTCCAGACTTCAGTTAATATTATAATAGGCTACATGAGGCCTACAGTCAGTGTCCAGACTTCAGTTAATATTATAATAGGCTACATGAGGCCTACAGTCAGTGTCCAGACTTCAGTTAATATTATAATAGGCTACATGAGGCCTACAGTCAGTGTCCAGACTTCAGTTAATATTATAATAGGCTACATGAGGCCTACAGTCAGTGTCCAGACTTCAGGTAATATTATAATAGGCTACATGAGGCCTACAGTCAGTGTCCAGACTTCAGTTAATATTATAATAGGCAACATGAGGCCTACAGTCAGTGTCCAGACTTCAGTTAATATTATAATAGGCTACATGAGGCCTACAGTCAGTGTCCAGACTTCAGTTAATATTATAATAGGCTACATGAGGCCTACAGTCAGTGTCCAGACTTCAGTTAATATTATAATAAGTCAACATGAGGCCTACAGTCAGTGTCCAGACTTCAGTTAATATTATAATAGGCTACATGAGGCCTACAGTCAGTGTCCAGACTTCAGTTAATATTATAATAGGCTACATGAGGCCTACAGTCAGTGTCCAGACTTCAGTTAATATTATAATAGGCTACATGAGGCCTACAGTCAGTGTCCAGACTTCAGTTAATATTATAATAGGCTACATGAGGCCTACAGTCAGTGTCCAGACTTCAGTTAATATTATAATAGGCTACATGAGGCCTACAGTCAGTGTCCAGACTTCAGTTAATATTATAATAGGCTACATGAGGCCTGCGGTCAGTGTCCAGACTTCAGTTAATATTATAATAGGCTACATGAGGCCTACAGTCAGTGTCCAGACTTCAGTTAATATTATAATAGGCTACATGAGGCCTACAGTCAGTGTCCAGACTTCAGTTCATATTATAATAGGCTACATGAGGCCTACAGTCAGTGTCCAGACTTCAGTTAATATTATAATAGGCAACATGAGGCCTACAGTCAGTGTCCAGACTTCAGTTAATATTATAATAGGCTACATGAGGCCTACAGTCAGTGTCCAGACTTCAGTTAATATTATAATAGGCTACATGAGGCCTACAGTCAGTGTCCAGACTTCAGTTAATATTATAATAGGCTACATGAGGCCTACAGTCAGTGTCCAGACTTCAGTTAATATTATAATAGGCAACATGAGGCCTACAGTCAGTGTCCAGACTTCAGTTAATATTATAATAGGCTACATGAGGCCTACAGTCAGTGTCCAGACTTCAGTTAATATTATAATAGGCTACATGAGGCCTACAGTCAGTGTCCAGACTTCAGTTAATATTATAATAGGCTACATGAGGCCTACTTTCAGTCAGTGTCCAGACTTCAGTTAATATTATAATAGGCTACATGAGGCCTACAGTCAGTGTCCAGACTTCAGTTAATATTATAATAGGCTACATGAGGCCTACAGTCAGTGTCCAGACTTCAGTTAATATTATAATAGGCAACATGAGGCCTACAGTCAGTGTCCAGACTTCAGTTAATATTATAATAGGCTACATGAGGCCTACAGTCAGTGTCCAGACTTCAGTTAATATTATAATAGGCTACATGAGGCCTACAGTCAGTGTCCAGACTTCAGTTAATATTATAATAGGCTACATGAGGCCTACAGTCAGTGTCCAGACTTCAGTTAATATTATAATAGGCTACATGAGGCCTACAGTCAGTGTCCAGACTTCAGTTAATATTATAATAGGCTACATGAGGCCTACAGTCAGTGTCCAGACTTCAGTTAATATTATAATAGGCTACATGAGGCCTACAGTCAGTGTCCAGACTTCAGTTAATATTATAATAGGCTACATGAGGCCTACAGTCAGTGTCCAGACTTCAGTTAATATTATAATAGGCTACATGAGGCCTACAGTCAGTGTCCAGACTTCAGTTAATATTATAATAGGCTACATGAGGCCTACAGTCAGTGTCCAGACTTCAGTTAATATTATAATAGGCTACATGAGGCCTACAGTCAGTGTCCAGACTTCAGTTAATATTATAATAGGCAAACATGAGGCCTACAGTCAGTGTCCAGACTTCAGTTAATATTATAATAGGCAACATGAGGCCTACAGTCAGTGTCCAGACTTCAGTTAATATTATAATAGGCTACATGAGGCCTACAGTCAGTGTCCAGACTTCAGTTAATATTATAATAGGCTCACATGAGGCCTACAGTCAGTGTCCAGACTTCAGTTAATATTATAATAGGCTACATGAGGCCTACAGTCAGTGTCCAGACTTCAGTTAATATTATAATAAGTCAACATGAGGCCTACAGTCAGTGTCCCAGACTTCAGTTAATATTATAATAGGCTACATGAGGCCTACAGTCAGTGTCCAGACTTCAGTTAATATTATAATAGGCTACATGAGGCCTACAGTCAGTGTCCAGACTTCAGTTAATATTATAATAGGCTACATGAGGCCTACAGTCAGTGTCCAGACTTCAGTTAATATTATAATAAGTCACATGAGGCCTACAGTCAGTGTCCAGACTTCTGTTAATATTCCAACTATCAGGCTACATCCATACAGCGCCATTTCATAAATGCAAGAGAGACATCACTTACAAAACACCCAAAAAGTGTTCTGAATGACATTCAGAGATGGCCGTTCATTAGACCTACACAACCCGTTGTAACCTGAATCGATGCGTACACTGCCGTCCGCGCGTCTCAGCCACTCATCTCTGCCTTGGCAAAATGTCTGCATTCATCTTCGAACGACACACTTTCATTTATGGAGCGTATTCACAAGTTTTCAAAGCTAACTCTCTCTCCTCTGCTCGCTCATTTTTGTGATGCGACTGACATGCGATTATGATTCACTCTTGTCCTACCTAGTAAATGGCGTGGCGAGATTAAACCACGTGCTCTCACCACTATAGCTTGGTCTGACTAAAATGGCTTGTGCATTGACCCATTTTAATGTTAGGAGCTTGTTTTCAATCAATGCTGTTATCTATGCAAGAACACCTCAAGACAGAGCCAATATCTTCTCAAGGACAACACCCACGCCACAGGCCCCAGACAATCTGGTTGCTCCCCACGAGTCTTTCCTTTGAGAACATACACCCTGCATTCACACACACATCTCCATGCATACGCACACTCATCCTCATGCCTCACGAGTTACGCACACACACAAACTGCACTTCTTTCTACTGGTCGGGTGCCTAGGGCAGAGGACTCTGCCGTGCACCAAAGGGGCTTCTACTCTGGACAGAGCAGACCCGCCTCCTACGCCTCCCTTTCCACCAATCAAGGGACTAGAAGAAGGACCCCTTTCCTTTGTGTTACATTGTATAAAGTAATGCTGTAAACTCTGTTTTTTATCCCTTCTCAACTGTCTCCATAAGAGGCAATTGATTGGGTCCATGCATTGGGGTCCATGCATGTAGCTTGAGCAGTACCAGCTATCTCTGTGTTTAATAAACTGCCTTTTGCTTAAGCATATTCCTCTCTGTCTAGCGTCGTTGGTTTGTACTTCCTCTCCTTATGGTTTCACCAACATGATAAATACTGTAATAGCCTACTGTCTTCTTGAAATCTATGTTTAATTATTGAGATAGGCTCACGTTTTACAGGTACGGCGGTCCGCCTTCCTTTCACCCCGGCATTACACACACAACAGAGTTGCTCACCATAGAACAGCCCTGTGATACCTGACGAGGTAATACTGAGTTCCCCCACCAGAGGGCGTGTTAGAGTGTAAACCCCAGAATAGCTCATTGGCTGAATAGCTGTCACCTCTACTCTCTGTTCTCTATCTGTCTGTCTGTCCCCTCTACTCTCTGTTCTCTATCTGTCTGTCCCCTCTACTCTCTGTTCTCTATCTGTCTACCTGTCCCCTCTACTCTCTGTTCTCTATCTGTCTGCCTGTCCCCTCTACTCTCTGTTCTCTATTCTGTCTGCCTGTCCCCTCTACTCTCTGTTCTCTATCTGTCTGCCTGTCCCCTCTACTCTCTGTTCTCTATCTGTCTGCCTGTCCCCTCTACTCTCTGTTCTCTATCTGTCTGCCTGTCCCCTCTACTCTCTGTTCTCTATCTGTCTGCCTGTCCCCTCTACTCTCTGTTCTCTATCTGTCTGCCTGTCCCCTCTACTCTCTGTTCTCTATCTGTCTGCCTGTCCCCTCTACTCTCTGTTCTCTATCTGTCTGCCTGTCCCCTCTACTCTCTGTTCTCTATCTATCTGTCTGCCTGGCCCCTCTACTCTCTGTTCTCTATCTGTCTGCCTGTCCCCTCTACTCTCTGTTCTCTATCTGTCTGCCTGTCCCCTCTACTCTCTGTTCTCTCAGCTCAACTGTGAAAAACATTATCTAGTATTTATGAGCCGGTAAACAGAGGCAGAGCGTGTAATTCTGAGGCGGAGAAGGTAATTCCCTCTTTTGTCAGACGGGGGATCACGTTACCAACCGTTACGGTGCAAGACCCAAGAAACAATCCTCTGGTTATGGAGACAGAAACCCCTACCTTATGTAACTGGCTGGTCCACATGTTATATTCATGTTACAAATCCAATCTGGAGGAAGTGTAGGGCTATGGGTGATTATATGGCTGAGGATATGGGTCATAGGAGACTTTTAGGATGAGTACCAAATGGCCACCTATTCCCTATACAGTGAACTACTATTGACCAGGGCCTATGGGTGATTACATTGATGAGGACAGCAGAACCTTAGTCAGTCGGACGTCATTATTATTCTACAGTGAGGGAAAAAAGTTTTTGATCCCCTGCTTATTTAGTACGTTTGCCCACTGACAAAGAAATGATCAGTCTATATTTTTAATGGTAGGTTTATTTGAACAGTGAGAGACAGAATAACAACAACAAAATGATGATTGCTACTCCACGAAGTGAGATCTTGCACGGAGCCCCAGGCCGAGGGAGATTGACAGTTATTTTGTGTTTCTTCCATTTGCGAATAAGCACACCAACTGTTGTCACCTTCTCACCAAGCTGCTTGGCGATGGTCTTGTAGCCCCATTCCAGCCTTGTGTAGGTCTACAATCTAGTCCCTGACATCCTTGGAGAGCTCTTTGGTCTTGGCCATGGTGGAGAGTTGGAATCTGATTGATTGATTGCTTCTGTGGACAGGTGTCTTTTATACAGGTAACAACTTAGATTAGGAGCACTCCCTTTAAGAGTGTGCTCCTAATCTCAGCTCGTTACCTGTATAAAAAGACACCTGGGAGCCAGAAATCTTTCTGATGAGAGGGGGTCAAATACTTATTTCCCTCATTAAAATGCAAATCATTTTATAACATTTTTGACATGCGTTTTTCTGGATTTATTTTATTTGATTCTGTCTCTCACTGTTCAAATAAACCTACCATTAAAATTACAGACTGATCATTTCTTTGTCAGTGGGCAAACGTACAAAATCAGCAGGGGATCAAATAATTTTTTCCCTCACTGTAAGTGAGGTGAAGGTCAGCGCTGTCTCTAGGGTTTTAGTTTGATACATCGGCCTTTAGAGTATCTTGTATTTGTAACAGGGTACATTCTGATGTAACTTTTGCCCTTCTCTGCCTCCATAGCAACCAGACAGCCTGTACCTCACAGCTTCCATAGCAACCAGACAGCCTGTACCTCACAGCTTCCATAGCAACCAGAGCAACTTAAAACCCAGATAGTTATCCACTATCACACATTATCCACTATCACACATTATCCACAATCACACATTATCCACTATTACACATTATCCACTATCACACATTATCCACTATCAGACATTATCCACTATCAGACATTATCCACTATCCACAATCACACATGTTCCACTATTACACAAGATTGATCCACAATCACACATTATCCACTATTACACATTATCCACAATCACACATTAACCACTATTACACATTATCCACTATCAGACATTATCCACTATCAGACATTATCCACTATCAGACATTATCCACTATCCACAATCACACATGTTTCCACTATTACACAAGATTGATCCACTATCACACATGATCCACTATCACACATTATCCACTATAAAACATTATCCACTATCACACATTATCCACGATAACAGATTGCCACTATCACACATTATCAGTAACACACATTATCCACTATTACACATGATCCACTATCACACATTATTCTGTGATTGCCATAGACCACCAATTACTCATTGAATGTTGTGGAGGGAGCTGATCGCACATTATCCACGATCAAATTATCAACTATCACACATTCCCAATATCAGACATTATCACTATCACACATTATCCAGCATCACACATTGCCAAACATGATCCACTATTAGACATTATCTGCTATCACACATTATCCACTATCACTCAATATCATGATCACACATGATCCACAATAACACATGATACACTATCACAGATTACCACACATTATCCACTATAACACATTATCCACTATCACAAATGATCCACTATCACACATTATCCACTATCACACCTTTATGGTCCCCCGGGACCACCCATACGTAAAAATGTATGCGCACATGACTGTAAGTCGCTTTGGATAAAAGCGTCTGCTAAATGGCATATTATTATTATTATTTATCACACATTATCCACTATCATAAATTATCCACTATCACACATTACCACTATCACACATGATCAACTATCACACATTACCACACATTATCCATACATTACCACATATTATACACTATCACACATTATCCACTATCACACATTATACACTACCACACATGATCCACTATCACACATTATATACTATCACACATTATCCACTATCACACATTATCTCTCCATCTATGCCCCTCTTGGTATCGATCTCTGTCTCCCTCTCTTTACTCTTTCACAGTCTGGGAATACTGTGGTTGCATCCCAACTGGCACTCTATTCCTTGTATAGTGCACTACTTCTGTAAGGCTCTGGACAAAATTAGTGCACAATACAGGGACTAGGGTGCTATTTGGGACTAGGGTGCTATTTGGGACTAGGGTGCTATTTGGGACTAGGGTGCTATTTGGGCCACAACCTGTATTAAACTGTGAAGTTACACAGTCTGGGAATGCTTCCTGGAGGGGACAGAATCACTGTCATGTTCTCACAAGGAAGGTAATGGTGCGGGAAAAAACTATAATGAAAGACCGCTAGAGCCTGGACTTTTCCACGTAAGGTAGCTTAGTAAGTAAGCCAGAGTGACCCATAGGGCCGGACAGGAATATATCTCCTGTTTCTGTAGAGTGAGTACACCCCTGCAAAGGACGCTAGTCTATCTCCTGTTTCTGTAGCGAGGCAGTTCACCTGGACAGGATGCTAGTCTATCTCCTGTTTCTGTAGTGAGGCAGTTCACCTGGACAGGATGCTAGTCTATCTCCTGTTTCTGTAGTGAGGCAGTTCACCTGGACAGGATGCTAGTCTATCTCCTGTTTCCGTAGCGAGGCAGTTCACCTGGACAGGATGCTAGTCTATCTCCTGTTTCTGTAGCGAGGCAGTTCACCTGGACAGGATGCTAGTCTATCTCCTGTTTCTGTAGTGAGGCAGTTCACCTGGACAGGATGCTAGTCTATCTCCTGTTTCCGTAGCGAGGCAGTTCACCTGGACAGGATGCTAGTCTATCTCCTGTTTCTGTAGTGAGGCAGTTCACCTGGACAGGATGCTAGTCTATCTCCTGTTTCTGTAGTGAGGCAGTTCACCTGGACAGGATGCTAGTCTATCTCCTGTTTCTGTAGAGTGAGGCAGTTCACCTGGACAGGATGCTAGTCTATCTCCTGTTTCCGTAGTGAGGCAGTTCACCTGGACAGGATGCTAGTCTATCTCCTGTTTCTGTAGTGAGGCAGTTCACCTGGACAGGATGCTAGTCTATCTCCTGTTTCTGTAGTGAGGCAGTTCACCTGGACAGGATGCTAGTCTATCTCCTGTTTCTGTAGCGAGGCAGTTCACCTGGACAGGATGCTAGTCTATCTCCTGTTTCTGTAGCGCGAGGCAGTTCACCTGGACAGGATGCTAGTCTATCTCCTGTTTCTGTAGCGAGGCAGTTCACCTGGACAGGATGCTAGTCTATCTCCTGTTTCTGTAGCGAGGCAGTTCACCTGGACAGGATGCTAGTCTATCTCCTGTTTCTGTAGCGAGGCAGTTCACCTGGACAGGATGCTAGTCTATTTCCTGTTTCTGTAGCGAGGCAGTTCACCTGGACAGGATGCTAGTCTATCTCCTGTTTCTGTAGCGAGGCAGTTCACCTGGACAGGATGCTAGTCTATCTCCTGTTTCTGTAGCGAGGCAGTTCACCTGGACAGGATGCTAGTCTATCTCCTGTTTCCGTAGCGAGGCAGTTCACCTGGACAGGATGCTAGTCTATCTCCTGTTTTCTGTAGTGAGGCAGTTCACCTGGACAGGATGCTAGTCTATCTCCTGTTTCTGTAGTGAGGCAGTTCACCTGGACAGGATGCTAGTCTATCTCCTGTTTCTGTAGAGTGAGGCAGTTCACCTGGACAGGATGCTAGTCTATCTCCTGTTTCCGTAGTGAGGCAGTTCACCTGGACAGGATGCTAGTCTATCTCCTGTTTCTGTAGTGAGGCAGTTCACCTGGACAGGATGCTAGTCTATCTCCTGTTTCTGTAGTGAGGCAGTTCACCTGGACAGGATGCTAGTCTATCTCCTGTTTCTGTAGCGAGGCAGTTCACCTGGACAGGATGCTAGTCTATCTCCTGTTTCTGTAGCGCG
This sequence comes from Coregonus suidteri, assembly GCA_036851935.1. Lineage (NCBI taxonomy): Eukaryota > Metazoa > Chordata > Actinopteri > Salmoniformes > Salmonidae > Coregonus > Coregonus suidteri. The sequence continues at coordinate 3,829,533 of CM072252.1, read as the reverse complement.
AGGCAGTTCACCTGGACAGGATGCTAGTCTATCTCCTGTTTCTGTAGCGAGGCAGTTCACCTGGACAGGATGCTAGTCTATCTCCTGTTTCTGTAGCGAGGCAGTTCACCTGGACAGGATGCTAGTCTATCTCCTGTTTCTGTAGCGAGGCAGTTCACCTGGACAGGATGCTAGTCTATCTCCTGTTTCTGTAGCGAGGCAGTTCACCTGGACAGGATGCTAGTCTATCTCCTGTTTCTGTAGCGAGGCAGTTCACCTGGACAGGATGCTAGTCTATCTCCTGTTTCTGTAGCGAGGCAGTTCACCTGGACAGGATGCTAGTCTATCTCCTGTTTCCGTAGCGAGGCAGTTCACCTGGACAGGATGCTAGTCTATCTCCTGTTTCCGTAGCGAGGCAGTTCACCTGGACAGGATGCTAGTCTATCTCCTGTTTCTGTAGCGAGGCAGTTCACCTGGACAGGATGCTAGTCTATCTCCTGTTTCTGTAGTGAGGCAGTTCACCTGGACAGGATGCTAGTCTATCTCCTGTTTCTGTAGCGAGGCAGTTCACCTGGACAGGATGCTAGTCTATCTCCTGTTTCTGTAGCGAGGCAGTTCACCTGGACAGGATGCTAGTCTATCTCCTGTTTCTGTAGTGAGGCAGTTCACCTGGACAGGATGCTAGTCTATCTCCTGTTTCTGTAGCGAGGCAGTTCACCTGGACAGGATGCTAGTCTATCTCCTGTTTCTGTAGCGCGAGGAAGTTCACCTGGACAGGATGCTAGTCTATCTCCTGTTTCTGTAGCGCGAGGCAGTTCACCTGGACATGATGCTAGTCTATCTCCTGTTTCCGTAGCAAGGCAGTTCACCTGGACAGGATGCTAGTCTATCTCCTGTTTCTGTAGCGAGGGCAGTTCACCTGGACAGGATGCTAGTCTATCTCCTGTTTCTGTAGCGAGGCAGTTCACCTGGACAGGATGCTAGTCTAATCTCCTGTTTCTGTAGCGAGGCAGTTCACCTGGACAGGATGCTAGTCTATCTCCTGTTTCTGTAGCGAGGCAGTTCACCTGGACAGGATGCTAGTCTATCTCCTGTTTCTGTAGCGAGGCAGTTCACCTGGACAGGACGCTAGTCTATCTCCTGTTTCTGTAGCGCGAGGCAGTTCACCTGGACAGGACGCTAGTCTATCTCCTGTTTCTGTAGCGCGAGGCAGTTCACCTGGACAGGATGCTAGTCTATCTCCTGTTTCTGTAGCGAGGCAGTTCACCTGGACAGGATGCTAGTCTATCTCCTGTTTCTGTAGCGAGGCAGTTCACCTGGACAGGATGCTAGTCTATCTCCTGTTTCTGTAGCGAGGCAGTTCACCTGGACAGGGATGCTAGTCTATCTCCTGTTTCTGTAGTGCGAGGCAGTTCACCTGGACAGGGACGCTAGTCTATCTCCTGTTTCTGTAAAGCGGCAGTTCACCTGGACAGGATGCTAGTCTATCTCCTGTTTCCGTAGCGAGGCAGTTCACCTGGACAGGATGCTAGTCTATCTCCTGTTTCTGTAGCGAGGCAGTTCACCTGGACAGGATGCTAGTCTATCTCCTGTTTTTGTAGCGAGGCAGTTCACCTGGACAGGATGCTAGTCTATCTCCTGTTTCTGTAGCAAGGCAGTTCACCTGGACAGGATGCTAGTCTATCTCCTGTTTCTGTAGCGCGAGGCAGTTCACCTGGACAGGATGCTAGTCTATCTCCTGTTTCTGTAGCGAGGCAGTTCACCTGGACAGGATGCTAGTCTATCTCCTGTTTCTGTAGTGAGGCAGTTCACCTGGACAGGATGCTAGTCTATCTCCTGTTTCTGTAGCGCGAGGCAGTTCACCTGGACAGGATGCTAGTCTATCTCCTGTTTCTGTAGCGCGAGCAGGACTGGCTCAATACAGGGGCTTACCGGGGCTGAATCCCCTGGACCCAGGCCCGTGGGGGGCCCAATAGAAGAATATATATAGTATACATTATATATGTAGTATATACAGTATTTTGGATGTGTGTAGACAGCCTGCTGCTGCCGCTCTGCTAATCGTCAGATGGGGGGAGGAGAGGAGGTACCCGGCCCACTGATAAAAAACACACAAAAAAAGACTTTTTTTTACTGGATCATAAATCAATGTTACTGGTCAACTGTGTGAGTCAGGGGCTGGGCCCAAGAGGCAAAAGAATTAAGAAATAACAATTACGTACATTTAAAATATATATATATATATATATATATATATATATATATATATATATATATATATATATTTATTTTTAAAAAAAATTTTTTATCCATCCACAGGAGCACGTTCTCATTGTTCAAAATACACCAGAGAGCATAATTTAGCCACAGAGGATCAATAGTTTAAAAAATATAAAAATAACTGTGGATTAAGTTTTATCACAAGCACATACAGGTAACTGCCAAAATAAAGGAAACACCAACATAAAGCCTCTTATCTTATCAAATCTCCTGTTTCTGTAGTGAGGCAGATTGATGTACAGTACACCCCCTGGACAGGACACTAGTCTATCTCCTGTTTCTGTAGTGAGGCAGCTTGATGTACAGTACACCCCCTGGACAGGACACTAGTCTATCTCCTGTTTCTGTAGTGAGGACAGCTTGATGTACCAGTACACCCCCTGGACAGGACACTAGTCTATCTCCTGTTTCTGTAGTGAGACAGCTTGATGTACCAGTACACCCCCTGGACAGGACACTAGTCTATCTCCTGTTTCTGTAGTGAGACAGCTTGATGTACAGTACACCCCCCTGGACAGGACACTAGTCTATCTCCTGTTTCTGTAGTGAGACAGCTTGATGTACCAGTACACCCCCTGGACAGGACACTAGTCTATCTCCTGTTTCTGTAGTGAGACAGCTTGATGTACCAGTACACCCCCTGGACAGGACACTAGTCTATCTCCTGTTTCTGTAGTGAGACAGCTTGATGTACCAGTACACCCCTGGACAGGACACTAGTCTATCTCCTGTTTCTGTAGTGAGACAGCTTGATGTACCAGTACACCCCCTGGACAGGACACTAGTCTATCTCCTGTTTCTGTAGTGAGACAGCTTGATGTACCAGTACACCCCCTGGACAGGACACTAGTCTATCTCCTGTTTCTGTAGTGAGGCAGCTTGATGTACAGTACACCCCCTGGACAGGACACTAGTCTATCTCCTGTTTCTGTAGTGAGACAGCTTGATGTACAGTACACCCCCTGGACAGGACACTAGTCTATCTCCTGTTTCTATAGTGAGACAGCTTGATGTACAGTACACCCCCTGGACAGGACACTAGTCTATCTCCTGTTTCTGTAGTGAGACAGCTTGATGTACAGTACACCCCCTGGACAGGACACTAGTCTATCTCCTGTTTCTGTAGTGAGACAGCTTGATGTACAGTACACCCCCTGGACAGGACACTAGTCTATCTCCTGTTTCTGTAGTGAGACAGCTTGATGTACAGTACACCCCCTGGACAGGACACTAGTCTATCTCCTGTTTCTGTAGTGAGACAGCTTGATGTACCAGGACACCCCCTGGACAGGACACTAGTCTATCTCCTGTTTCTGTAGTGAGACAGCTTGATGTACAGTACACCCCCTGGACAGGACACTAGTCTATCTCCTGTTTCTGTAGTGAGACAGCTTGATGTACAGTACACCCCCTGGACAGGACACTAGTCTATCTCCTGTTTCTGTAGTGAGACAGCTTGATGTACCAGGACACCCCCTGGACAGGACACTAGTCTATCTCCTGTTTCTATAGTGAGACAGCTTGATGTACAGTACACCCCCTGGACAGGACACTAGTCTATCTCCTGTTTCTGTAGTGAGGCAGCTTGATGTACCAGTACACCCCCTGGACAGGACACTAGTCTATCTCCTGTTTCTGTAGTGAGACAGCTTGATGTACAGGACACCCCCTGGACAGGACACTAGTCTATCTCCTGTTTCTGTAGTGAGACAGCTTGATGTACAGTACACCCCCTGGACAGGACACTAGTCTATCTCCTGTTTCTATAGTGAGACAGCTTGATGTACAGTACACCCCCTGGACAGGACACTAGTCTATCTCCTGTTTCTGTAGTGAGACAGCTTGATGTACAGTACACCCCCTGGACAGGACACTAGTCTATCTCCTGTTTCTGTAGTGAGACAGCTTGATGTACAGTACACCCCCTGGACAGGACACTAGTCTATCTCCTGTTTCTATAGTGAGACAGCTTGATGTACAGTACACCCCCTGGACAGGACACTAGTCTATCTCCTGTTTCTGTAGTGAGACAGCTTGATGTACAGTACACCCCCTGGACAGGACACTAGTCTATCTCCTGTTTCTGTAGTGAGACAGCTTGATGTACCAGTACACCCCCTGGACAGGACACTAGTCTATCTCCTGTTTCTGTAGTGAGACAGCTTGATGTACCAGTACACCCCCTGGACAGGACACTAGTCTATCTCCTGTTTCTGTAGTGAGACAGCTTGATGTACCAGTACACCCCCTGGACAGGACACTAGTCTATCTCCTGTTTCTATAGTGAGACAGCTTGATGTACCAGTACACCCCCTGGACAGGACACTAGTCTATCTCCTGTTTCTGTAGTGACACAGCTTGATGTACAGTACACCCCCTGGACAGGACACTAGTCTATCTCCTGTTTCTATAGTGAGACAGCTTGATGTACCAGTACACCCCCTGGACAGGACACTAGTCTATCTCCTGTTTCTGTAGTGAGACAGCTTGATGTACCAGTACACCCCCTGGACAGGACACTAGTCTATCTCCTGTTTCTGTAGTGAGACAGCTTGATGTACAGTACACCCCCTGGACAGGACACTAGTCTATTTCCTGTTTCTGTAGTGAGACAGCTTGATGTACCAGTACACCCCCTGGACAGGACACTAGTCTATCTCCTGTTTCTGTAGTGAGACAGCTTGATGTACCAGTACACCCCCTGGACAGGACACTAGTCTATCTCCTGTTTCTGTAGTGCGACAGCTTGATGTACCAGTACACCCCCTGGACAGGACACTAGTCTATCTCCTGTTTCTATAGTGAGACAGCTTGATGTACCAGTACACCCCCTGGACAGGACACTAGTCTATCTCCTGTTTCTGTAGTGAGACAGCTTGATGTACCAGTCCACCCCCTGGACAGGACACTAGTCTATCTCCTGTTTCTGTAGTGAGACAGCTTGATGTACAGTACACCCCCTGGACAGGACACTAGTCTATCTCCTGTTTCTGTAGTGAGACAGCTTGATGTACAGTACACCCCCCTGGACAGGACACTAGTCTATCTCCTGTTTCTGTAGTGAGACAGCTTGATGTACCAGTACACCCCCTGGACAGGACACTAGTCTATCTCCTGTTTCTGTAGTGAGACAGCTTGATGTACCAGTACACCCCCTGGACAGGACACTAGTCTATCTCCTGGTTCTGTAGTGAGACCGCTTGAGGCAATATACCACCTGGACAGGATGCTAGTCTGTCAGCTCACATGGTCAGGAAAAACTCCTTGCCTTAATTAATTCCATATAGAAATATAGTCCCTATTCTATTTTCTGGACTAAAATATCTCTAGTATACAATATCTTAGTAAATACTTTACCTGGAACATAACAGTGAAGAAGACCACTATGATGGTTGTGGCCACGAAGTAGTCTTTAGCAGGGACCCGTTCTGCGTCCAGCAGCACCACCAAGGCGAACGCCACCGCCCCTCGCAGGCCACCATACGACATCACCACCTGGTCGATCTTGTCCAATGGGACGAGGCGGAACCAGTTCAACACCCAGGTCTGCATGACCACACCTGAAAGAGATCAGAGACAAGAGAATTGATCGGCTACAGTATGTCACTTATTTCATCACAATATAAAATGAAGTCATGCCAATACATTCTCAGACTCATCATTGAGTACGGAGTACCATCTTTGATTATTGATAACGGCAAGAGATATTCTGCCACTTTTGGAGTTCGTTGAAAAAGTGATCATTTTATCATCCAACTCTGTTTGGCATTAAAGGTTTTATAGCGAGCCCAGTCACTGATACACACTGGATCCTCAAGACTATGTTCAGTATCTGCGTGTAGAGCAAGCACCATGACGAAAAGGCTCTTCAGACAAAAAGGTTGGTCCAATAAATCCACAGCAAGGAGAGATGAGTGCTCCTTCCTTTGTGGTGTGTGTAGGTCCACACTTACCCACAGGCCGCAATCATTGATCCATAGTAGAATATATCGATATTCACCTTGAGCCACGTGTGGAGTAACAATGCTGTGGACAGTATGGATGTATAGGAAGGCAGCCCCTACCCATGGCCCAATGCTGTGGACAGTATGGATGTATAGGAAGGCAGCCCCTACCCATGGCCCAATGCTGTGGACAGTATGGATGTATAGGAAGGCAGCCCCTACCCATGGCCCAATGCTGTGGACAGTATGGATGTATAGCCCCTACCCATGGCCCAATGCTGTGGACAGTATGGATGTATAGGAAGGCAGCCCCTACCCATGGCCCAATGCTGTGGACAGTATGGATGTATAGGAAGGCAGCCCCTACCCATGGCCCAATGCTGTGGACAGTATGGATGTATAGCCCCTACCCATGGCCCAATGCTGTGGACAGTATGGATGTATAGGAAGGCAGCCCCTACCCATGGCCCAATGCTGTGGACAGTATGGATGTATAGGAAGGCAGCCCCTACCCATGGCCCAATGCTGTGGACAGTATGGATGTATAGGAAGGCAGCGCCTACCCATGGCCCAATGCTGTGGACAGTATGGATGTATAGGAAGGCAGCCCCTACCCATGGCCCAATGCTGTGGACAGTATGGATGTATAGGAAGGCAGCGCCTACCCATGGCCCAATGCTGTGGACAGTATGGATGTATAGCCCCTACCCATGGCCCAATGCTGTGGACAGTATGGATGTATAGTAAGGCAGCCCCTACCCATGGCCCAATGCTGTGGACAGTATGGATGTATAGGAAGGCAGCCCTTACCCATGGCCCAATGCTGTGGACAGTATGGATGTATAGTAAGGCAGCCCCTACCCATGGCCCAATGCTGTGGACAGTATGGATGTATAGTAAGGTAGCCCCTACCCATGGCCCAATGCTGTGGACAGTATGGATGTATAGTAAGGCAGCCCCTACCCATGGCCCAATGCTGTGGACAGTATGGATGTATAGTAAGGCAGCCCCTACCCATGGCCCAATGCTGTGGACAGTATGGATGTATAGGAAGGCAGCCCCTACCCATGGCCCAATGCTGTGGACAGTATGGATGTATAGCCCCTACCCATGGCCCAATGCTGTGGACAGTATGGATGTATAGGAAGGCAGCCCCTACCCATGGCCCAATGCTGTGGACAGTATGGATGTATAGGAAGGCAGCCCCTACCCATGGCCCAATGCTGTGGACAGTATGGATGTATAGTAAGGCAGCCCCTACCCATGGCCCAATGCTGTGGACAGTATGGATGTATAGGAAGGCAGCCCCTACCCATGGCCCAATGCTGTGGACAGTATGGATGTATAGTAAGGCAGCCCCTACCCATGGCCCAATGCTGTGGACAGTATGGATGTATAGGAAGGCAGCCCCCTACCCATGGCCCAATGCTGTGGACAGTATGGATGTATAGGAAGGCAGCCCCTACCCATGTCCCAATGCTGTGGACAGTATGGATGTATAGGAAGGCAGCCCCTACCCATGGCCCAATGCTGTGGACAGTATGGATGTATAGGAAGGCAGCCCCTACCCATGGCCCAATGCTGTGGACAGTATGGATGTATAGGAAGGCAGCCCCTACCCATGGCCCAATGCTGTGGACAGTATGGATGTATAGGAAGGCAGCCCCTACCCATGGCCCAATGCTGTGGACAGTATGGATGTATAGGAAGGCAGCCCCTACCCATGGCTCAATGCTGTGGACAGTATGGATGTATAGTAAGGCAGCTCCTACCCATGGCCCAATGCTGTGGACAGTATGGATGTATAGTAAGGCAGCTCCTACCCATGGCCCAATGCTGTGGACAGTATGGATGTATAGGAAGGCAGCCCCTACCCATGGCTCAATGCTGTGGACAGTATGGATGTATAGTAAGGCAGCTCCTACCCATGGCCCAATGCTGTGGACAGTATGGATGTATAGGAAGGCAGCCCCTACCCATGGCCCAATGCTGTGGACAGTATGGATGTATAGGAAGGCAGCCCCTACCCATGGCCCAATGCTGTGGACAGTATGGATGTATAGGAAGGCAGCCCCTACCCATGGCCCAATGCTGTGGACAGTATGGATGTATAGGAAGGCAGCCCCTACCCATGGCCCAATGCTGTGGACAGTAAGGATGTATAGTAAGGCAGCCCCTACCCATGGCCCAATGCTGTGGACAGTATGGATGTATAGGAAGGCAGCCCCTACCCATGGCCCAATGCTGTGGACAGTATGGATGTATAGGAAGGCAGCCCCTACCCATGGCCCAATGCTGTGGACAGTATGGATGTATAGGAAGGCAGCCCCTACCCATGGCCCAATGCTGTGGACAGTATGGATGTATAGGAAGGCAGCCCCTACCCATGGCCCAATGCTGTGGACAGTATGGATGTATAGGAAGGCAGCCCCTACCCATGGCCCAATGCTGTGGACAGTATGGATGTATAGGAAGGCAGCCCCTACCCATGGCCCAATGCTGTGGACAGTATGGATGTATAGGAAGGCAGCCCCTACCCATGGCCCTGAAGACGAAGATGAAGATCAGTGTGCAGGAGATGAGTCCGGTGTCCCAGGCCCACTTGGACTTGTCCACGGCTGAGATGCCCAGGAAGATGAAGATGATGGTCTCAGCGATGCTGGCCAGGGTCTTCATCGTGTACTTCACCGTGGTACGAGACTTCTGGGATATGTTGGCCTCCACGTACTTGTTGCAGCCGATACCACAGAACGTCATTCTGAAGGTGGAGAGAGAGAGAGGAGGAGGAGGAGAGGAGAAGGGTCGTAACCAGGGTTCCTGTTTTGAGGTCCGGAAGAGGGAGGAGGTCATTTTTTGAAAGTTGAAGCTCATTTACTGCATTTCTATACAATTACAAAAAAAACTTTCAAATGCTATTTGGAGAACAGCAAAACAAGCCAAAATGCCCCCCAGCCATTTTCACCTTGGCTGCTGTTGGTTAATTCACCGCAGTCCATCTACAAACAGATAGCCTGTTAGCTATACAGCTGTAATGTTATAAAGGGGGGAACTATGAGAAATGATTCACACTGACACGTAGCATCAGCGATGAAACAAAAACCTATTACATTTTTAGAACTGTATTGTTTGCATGTTGGTTGTATTTTAATGTAGACCTATAGGGAAGATAGGTCCTGTGGAGATGTTCATATTGAAATATATCATTTAAAAAAAAAGTTCCTAACTTGTTTGATGCGATTAGTACAGATTCTCACAGAGGACCCCACATGGGGCCCGACCCCAAGTTTAGGAATCACTGCACTAACCTCTCGCTCTGTCTCTCCGTTTTGTTCTAGAGCATGATATTACCATGGATATTACCTTCTAATTGACCTGGCTGTACAGCATGATATTAACATGGATTTTACCTTCTAATTGACCTGGCTGTACAGCATGATATTAACATGGATTTTACCTTCTAATTGACCTGGCTGTACAGCATGATATTAACATGGATATTACCTTCTAATTGACCTGGCTGTACAGCATGATATTAACATGGATATTACCTTCTAATTTACCTGGCTGTACATCATGATATTAACATGGATATTACCTTCTAATTGACCTGGCTGTACAGCATGATATTAACATGGATATTACCTTCTAATTGACCTGGCTGTACAGCATGATATTAACATGGATATTACCTTCTAATTGACCTGGCTGTACAGCATGATATTAACATGGATATTACCTTCTAATTGACCTGGCTGTACAGCATGATATTAACATGGATATTACCTTCTAATTGACCTGGCTGTACAGCATGATATTAACATGGATATTACCTTCTAATTGACCTGGCTGTACAGCATGATATTAACATGGATATTACCTTCTAATTTACCTGGCTGTACAGCATGATATTAACATGGATATTACCTTCTAATTGACCTGGCTGTACAGCATGATATTAACATGGATATTACCTTCTAATTGACCTGGCTGTACAGCATGATATTAACATGGATATTACCTTCTAATTGACCTGGCTGTACATCATGATATTAACATGGATATTACCTTCTAATTGACCTGGCTGTACAGCATGATATTAACATGGATATTACCTTCTAATTGACCTGGCTGTACAGCATGATATTAACATGGATATTACCTTCTAATTGACCTGGCTGTACAGCATGATATTAACATGGATATCCTTCTAATTTACCTGGCTGTCCATCATGATATTACCATGGATATTACCTTCTTATTGACCTGGCTGTACAGCCTGATATTAACATGGATATTACCTTCTAATTGACCTGGCTGTACAGCATGATATTAACATGGATATTACCTTCTAATTGACCTGCCACTACAGCATGATATTAACATGGATATTACCTTCTAATTGACCTGGCTGTACATCATGATATTAACATGGATATTACCTTCTAATTGACCTGGCTGTACAGCATGATATTAACATGGATATTACCTTCTAATTGACCTGGCTGTACAGCATGATATTAACATGAATATTACCTTCTAATTGACCTGGCTGTACATCATGATATTACCTTCTAATTGACCTGGCTGTACAGCATGATATTACCATGGATATTACCTTCTAATTGACCTGGCTGTACAGCATGATATTAACATGGATATTACCTTCTAATTGACCTGGCTGTACATCATGACTCACACAACATTAGGGACAACAGGGACACAGAAAGGGGATTTACCATAGAAATGGGATTAGGACATTCATATCATATAGATATCTCTCTTGGGGACAGAGTCAGATCCTAATACAGTGGGGAAAAAAAGTATTTAGTCAGCCACCAATTGTGCAAGTTCTCCCACTTAAAAAGATGAGAGAGGCCTGTAATTTTCATCATAGGTACACGTCAACTATGACAGACAAATTGAGGAAAAAAAATCCAGAAAATCACATTGTAGGATTTTTTATGAATTTATTTGCAAATTATGGTGGAAAATAAGTATTTGGTCACCTACAAACAAGCAAGATTTCTGGCTCTCACAGACCTGTAACTTATTCTTTAAGAGGCTCTTGTGTCCTCCACTCGTTACCTGTATTAATGGCACCTGTTTGAACTTGTTATCAGTATAAAAGACACCTGTCCACAACCTCAAACAGTCACACTCCAAACTCCACTATGGCCAAGACCAAAGAGCTGTCAAAGGACACCAGAAACACAATTGTAGACCTGCACCAGGCTGGGAAGACTGAATCTGCAATAGGTAAGCAGCTTGGTTTGAAGAAATCAACTGTGGGAGCAATTATTAGGAAATGGAAGACATACAAGACCACTGATATTCTCCCTCGATCTGGGGCTCCACGCAAGATCTCACCCCGTGGGGTCAAAATGATCACAAGAACCACACGGGGGGACCTAGGGAATGACCTGCAGAGAGCTGGGACCAAAGTAACAAAGCCTACCATCAGTAACACACTACGCCGCCAGGGACTCAAATCATGCAGTGCCAGACGTGTCCCCCTGTTTAAGCCAGTACATGTCCAGGCCCGTCTGAAGTTTGCTAGAGTGCATTTGGATGATCCAGAAGAGGATTGGGAGAATGTCATATGGTCAGATGAAACCAAAATAGAACTTTTTTGTTCAAACTAAACTCGTCGTGTTTGGAGGACAAAGAATGCTGAGTTGCATCCAAAGAACACCATACCTACTGTGAAGCATGGGGGTGGAAAACATCATGCTTTGGGGCTGTTTTTCTGCAAAGGGACCTGGATGACTGATCCGTGTAAAGGAAAGAATGAATGGGGCCATGTATCGTGAGATTTTGAGTGAAAACCTCCTTCCATCAGCAAGGGCATTGAAGATGAAACGTGGCTGGGTCTTTCAGCATGACAATGATCCCAAACACAACCGCCCGGGCAACGAAGGAGTGGCTTCCTAAGAAGCATTTCAAGGTTCTGGAGTGGCCTAGCCAGTCTCCAGATCTCAACCCCATAGAAAATCTTTGGAGGGAGTTGAAAGTCCGTGTTGCCCAGCGTCAGCCCCAAAACATCACTGCTCTAGAGGAGATCTGCATGGAGGAATGGGCCAAAATACCAGCAACAGTGTGTGAAAACCTTGTGAAGACTTACAGAAAACGTTTTGACCTGTCTCATTGCCAAACAAAGGGTATATAACAAAGTATTGAGAAACTTTTGTTATTGACCAAATACTTATTTTCCACCATAATTTGCAAATAAATTCATAAAAAATCCTACAATGTGATTTTCTGGATTTTTTTTTCCTCATTTTGTCTGTCATAGTTGACGTGTTACCTATGATGAAAATTAGAGGCCTCTCCCATCTTTTTAAGTGGGAGAACTTGCACAATTGGTGGCTGACTAAATACTTTTTTTTCCCCACTGTATATGCAATGTCTTGGTTTTGCCATGGATGTGTTGACCGAACTGGAACATGCAGATATTGAGAGCGAGCATCTCTCTAATTCAAGCCTTTTCGGTGAAAAAATGGGCTACCTTCAGCGGACAGGAGAGCACAGGAGAGCACCAACAACCTTTCAGTGCTAACCTGAGAACTCAAGCCTCTATTCAGGGGAATATATATGGTCCTCTGTAGCTCAGCTGGTAGAGCACGGCTCTTGTAACGCCAAGGGTAGTGGGTTTCGATCCCCGGGGACCACCCATACACAAAAAAATTTATGCACGCATGACTGTAAGTCGCTTTGGATAAAAGCGTCTGCTAAATGGCATATTATTATTATTAAAACTACATCTTAATAGACTTTTCATCCCTGACCTTGAAATGCTTTATCCCAGCGGGCAGCATGACTCGGCACATGGGCTACATCCCAATTCTCTACCCTTTTCTAGAAGTGTACACTTGCACACTGCCTGTCATGGATTTAAAAGCGTAGGACTGGTGTAATCGCTGGCTGGTGGGAGTTTCCACCATTGTAATATTCAATCGAGTGCAACACTCCGGGAGACGTGCGGAGAACCAGGACTCAGAAACCTCATGGTCCAATCCAGCTGTAATGATCAGAAACCCTAATCTAATCTAATCTAATGATTTTGTGGTAGCCAGAAAACAGAGAGTGGTTGAGTTTTGCAGCCAGCCAGGGCAGAAAAGTTTGGACTTAGAAGAGACTCTACTAAACTACAATGATGATCTGGTGCTGAGGAGACAATAGAGTAAGTACACACACACACACACACACACACATCCATACACACACACACACATCCATGCACACACACACACACACACACATCCATACACACACACACACACACACACACACACACACACACACACACACACACACACACACACACACACACACACACACACACACACACACACACACACACACACACACACACACACCCATACACACACACACACCACACACACACACACACACATCCATACACACACACACACACACACACATCCATACACACACACACACACACACACACACACATCCATACACACACACACACATCCATACACACACACACCCATACACACACACACACACACATCCATACACACACACACACATCCATACACACACACACACATCCATACACACACACACACACACATCCATATACACATACACACACACACACACACACCCCTCCTCCCTAATGACAGCAGAATATAAAATACATTGCCAAATGAAGTAAGCTTTATGCAACATCCTTTTGAGTGCAGACCATCACATTTTACGTGGTGATTTCCATAACAAATACTAAAGATGTACTCACGACAAGATGGCGGACAGGGAGAAGAGTTCAGCGGTGAGGTAGGCCAGGTAGACCATGAGGAAGACCAAGAGAGGCTCAATGATGCGGACCTTCTTGGTGAAACGTGTGATGAAGGCTAGGAGAGCAGCAAAGATCAGCCCCACCATGGTCCCCCCAATACTGACGATGAGGAATGAGGCTGAGGAGGAAGAGGAGGAGGACGACGACGAAGATGAGGAGAAAGAGGAGGAGGAGGAACGGTGAGGGGGAGACAAGGAGGAAAAGGAGAGGGGGAAGAGGAGGGGGAACAGAGGGAGGGGGAGAGTCTTTTAGTTCAGAGATAGGAAAATCAGTGGCCATGCAGAGCATATTGTATACCCCACTCCTTTGAAATAGTCAGCTGTCTGAACATTCTCAGGAACTAGAAGAACACATCCTCACCCACTCCTTTGAAATAGTCAGCTGTCTGAACATTCTCAGGGCCCACCTCCACGAAGGACATGTATACCTTATACAACACCTGCAGAGAAGGAGAGATTACAACATTAGTAGATTGTCTTTGTAACTCTCTCTCCATCACACAATGCATTCTCTATACAGGTGGGTGCTACTCATTGGTAGTGGATGATTCTTGCTGTGGGGTTGGTTATAACCCTGATCCACTATTAAAGGCCTGGGGTTGGTTATAACCCTGGTCCACTATTAAAGGCCTGGGGTTTGGTATAACCCTGGTCCACTATTAAAGGCCTGGGGTTGGTTATAACCCTGGTCCACTATTAAGGCCTGGGGTTGGTTATAACCCTGGTGCACTATTAAAAGGCCTGGGGTTGTTTATAACCCTGGTCCACTATTAAAGGCCTGGGGTTGGTTATAACCCTGGTCCACTATTAAAGGCCTGGGGTTGGTTATAACCCTGGTCCACTATTAAAGGCCTGGGATTGGGTTATAACCCTGGCCCACTATTAAAGGACAGGGGTTGGTTATAACCCTGGTCCACTATTAAAGACCTGGGGTTGGTTATAACCCTGGTCCACTATTAAAGGCCTGGGGTTGGTTATAACCCTGGTCCACTATTAAAGGCCAGGGGTTGGTTATAACCCTGGTCCACTATTGCAGGCCTGGGGATTGGTTATACCCTGGTCCACTATTAAAGGCCTGGGGTTGGTTTATAACCCTGATTCACTATTAAAGGCCAGGGGTTGGTTATAACTCTGGTCCACTATTAAAGGCCTGGGGTTGGTTATAACCCTGATTCACTATTAAAGGCCAGGGGTTGGTTATAACTCTGGTCCACTATTAAAGGCCTGGGGTTGGTTATAACCCTGGTCCACTATTAAAGGCCTGGGGTTGGTTATAACCCTGGTCCACTATTGCAGGCCTGGGGTTGGTTATAACCCTAGTCCACTATTGCAGGCCTGGGGTTGGTTATACCCTGGTCCACTATTAAAGGCCTGGGGTTGGTTATAACCCTGGTCCACTATTAAAGGCCAGGGGTTGGTTATAACTGTGGTCCACTATTAAAGGCCTGGGGTTGGTTATAACCCTGGTCCACTATTAAATGCCAGGGGTTGGTTATAACCCTGATCTACTATTAAAGGCCAGGGGTTGGTTTAACCCTGGTCCACTATTAAAGGCCTGGGGTTGGTTATAACCCTGGTCCACTATTAAAGGCCTGGGTTGGTTATATTACCTGGTCCACTATTAAAGGCCTGGGGTTGGTTATAACCCTGGTCCGCTATTAATACACAGTAGCTGTGGAGAAACAGACCAGGAAGAGGCAGAAGGTATGTGCAGAACAGAACATTATGAGGGAACCTGTAAGTCTATCTGAAAACGTTGGATCCATCCTATTAGTTATCACTGACTCCTGTCCTCTGGCTATATATATTACAGAGAAGGACTCCCAACCTGCCCCTGCAGTCCTCCTCTGACTATATATATTACAGAGAAGGACTCCCAACCTGCCCCTGCAGTCCTATCCTCTGACTATATATATTACAGAGAAGGACTCCCAACCTGCCCTGCAGTCCTCACCATGGGCTGCACAGCGTCTCAGGATAGAAGTGCTGATCTAGGATCAGTTAGCCTAGGATCTAGGATCAGTTTAGCCTAGGATCTAGGATCAGTTTAGCCTTCTAGGATCAGTTTAGCCTAGGATCTAGGATCAGTTTTAGCCTTCTAGGATCAGTTTTAGCCTAGGATCTAGGATCAGTTTAGCCTAGGATCAGTTTAGCCTAGGATCTAGGATCAGTTTAGCCTAGGATCAGTTTAGCCTAGGATCTAGGATCAGTTTAGCCTAGGATCAGTTTAGCCTAGGATCTAGGATCAGTTTAGCCTAGGAACTAGGATCAGTTTAGCCTAGGATCAGTTTAGCCTAGGATCAGTTTAGCCTAGGATCTAGGATCAGTTTAGCCTAGGATCTAGGATCAGTTTAGCCTAGGATCTAGGATCAGTTTAGCCTAGGATCTAGGATCAGCACTCCTATCTGAGAGGTTGATCCATACAGACGACAGTGTTTGGCGTCAGCGCTGGGCTTTTCTGCAGTTTAATCTTCCCGTAAACCAACATACAGTAGGCTGGGCCTCTCTTCTCACAAAGCATGGTGGGAACATTGTAGAAGCATAGGCCCGAAATCCCAGGTTACATCCCAAATAGCACCCTATTCTCAATTCAGTGCGCTACTTCAGGTCTAAAGTAGTGCACTACAAAGGAATAGGGTGCTATTTGGGATACAGCCATAGAACAGCCCTACTCTCCGGGTGATGGTGTTAACTTCACAACTCAATGGACCAAAATAGTAAAGACATTAGAAATAGTTCTGTGAGTAAATACTACTTTTGTAGATCAGCTTTAATATTGCTGATAGATTGTAACTTCCATCAATGTAATTGTCTGCATCACTTCCAATCCCACATAAGTTTTTTTTCCACACACACACACACACACACACACACACACACACACACACATATATATATATATATACAGTCGTGGTCAAAGGTTTTGAGAATGACACAAGTATTGGTCTTCACAAAGTTCGCTGCTTCAGTGTTATGAGATATTTTTGTCAGACGTTACTATGATATACTGAAGTATAATTACAAGCATTCCATAAGTGTCAAAGGCTTTTATTGACAATTACATTAAGTTTATGCAAAGAGTCAATATTTGCAGTGTTGACCCTTCTTTTTCAAGACCTCTGCAATCCGCCCTGGCATGCTGCCAATTAACTTCTGGGCCACATCCTGACTGATGACAGCCCATTCTTGCATAATCAATGCTTGGAGTTTGTCAGAATTTGTGGGTTTTTGTTTGTCCACCCGCCTCTTGAGGATCGACCACAAGTTCTCAATGGGATTAAGGTCTGGGGAGTTTCCTGGCCATGGACCCAAAATGTCAATGTTTTGTTCCCCGAGCCACTTAGTTATCACTTTTTGCCTTATGGCAAGGTGCTCCATCATGCTGGAAAAAGGCATTGGTCATCACCAAACTGTTCTTGGATGGTTGGGTGAAGTTGCTCTCGGAGGATGTGTTGGTACCATTCTTTATCATGGCTGTGTTCTTAGGCTAAAATGTGAGTGAGCCCACTCTCCTTGGCTGAGAAGCAACCCCACACATGAATGGTCTCAGGATGCTTTACTGTTGGCATGACACAGGACTGATGGTAGCGCTCACCTTGTCTTCTCCGGACAAGGTGTTTTCCGGATGCCCCAAACAATCGGAAAGGGGATTCATCAGAGAAAATGACTTTACCCCAGTCCTCAGCAGTCCAATCCCTGTACCTTTTGTAGAATATCAGTCTGTCCCTGATGTTTTTCCTGGAGAGAAGTGGCTTCTTTGCTGCCCTTCTTGACACCAGGCCATCCTCCAAAAGTCTTCGCCTCACTGTGCGTGCAGATGCACTCACACCTGCCTGCTGCCATTCCTGAGCAAGCTCTGCACTGGTGGTGCCCCGATCCCGCAGCTGAATCAACTTTAGGAGACGGTCCTGGCACTTGCTGGACTTTCTTGGGCGCCCTGAAGCCTTCATCACAACAATTGAACCTCTCTCCTTGAAGTTCTTGATGATCTGATAAATGGTTGATTTAGGTGCAATCATACTAGCAGCAATATCCTTGCCTGTGAAGCCCTTTTTGTGCAAAGCAATGATGACGGCACATGTTTCCTTGCAGGTAACCATGGTTAACAGAGGAAGAACAATGATTTCAAAGCACCACCCTCCGTTTAAAGCTTCCAGTCTGTTATTCTAACTCAATCAGCATGACAGAGTGATCTCCAGCCTTGTCCTCGTCAACACTCTCACCTGTGTTAACGAGAGAATCACTGACATGATGGCAGCTGGTCCTTTTGTGTCAGGGCTGAAATGCAGTGGAAATGTTTTGGGGGGATTAAGTTCATTTTCAGGCAAAGAGGGACTTTACAATTCATTGCAATTCATCTGATCACTCTTCATGACATTCTGGAGTATAAGCAAATTGCCATCATCAAAACTGAGGCAGCAGACTTTGTGAAAATTAGTATTTGTGTCATTCTCAAAACTTTTGACCACGACTGTATACATACATACATACATACACATACACATACATATAAATACATATACATACATGTGAGTAAAGACTTAGAGACCAAACAGTAAGAAGTCAGTTGTGTTGGGCACCAGAGAACAAAGAGATACGAGAGAGGTTTAGTGTTTTTTAGCACTAGAATGTTACTGTGATCACAGACAACAACAATGTAAATAGACTTTCTAATGCGTCTAACGGCCTACTCCAACAAACCCTTGAGCAAAGCCCGCTTAGATTTCTCATCAAATAAGCCTGAGACCCGGGAGGGAAAAGGGAGTACGGCTAACCAGACCTGGGTTCAAATAGTGTTTTGAAAGCATTTGCTTTAGGCTTGGCGTGCCAGGTGGACAGGGTTTTTGACAATTGAGACTTTTCCGTTGGTTCCACTGCAACGCCAAAGTTCAATCAAGCACAGATACAGTATTTTAAAATTATTTCAAAAGAGTATTTCAACCCAGGTCGGTTTGGCGGCTAGTTTAACAGGGCCCCTTGCTGGCCCCTCAGCCTCAGTCCTAGACCCACTGATCCATATAACTAGTGCCCTCGGGAACTTTAGTTCCCCCTTGGTCTTGGCCTTGGCATGCCAGACCTCTGGTAGGAGCTCCTTACACCACAGCACTCTAAACCTTGTGGTGTACGGACCACACTAAAGCCTTCAAACTGCAGAGTCTCACTCAACAAAGCAAGTGGATGTGAAGAGGCCTGAGAGACATTATCACCAAAACCGGCGGCACGCCACAGGAACGCCAAAAAAAGTCAAGTCCTCCTCACAGCTCCACTGAGATACAGCCAATGGCTGCATCTGAAATGGCCCATAGGGCCCTGGTCAACAGTAGCGCATTATATAGGGAATACGGTTCCATTTCAGACACAGTGAATGTGTGGTGAGCATTCTGGTGCCGAATAAATGCCTCACCCATCTAAAAAGGTCATGTGAGTGAGAAAAGCTCTAGATGAGTGTAAAAGCGCTACAGTATGTCCTGTAAATACTAATGCTGTTGTTGGAGTTATTGTGCAGCATTGATGCTGACCAGGATCATATTTGGATCACATTTCAGAGTGTTGAGGAGAGATTTGCCAATAGAAGAGGGATTGGACACTGGACCAATGGACCTGGTGGATTATTCCCTAAATAGAGGACTGAGCAGAACTGACCCAGTGGGGATGATTAAACTGACCCAGTGGAGGATGATTAAACTGACCCAGTGGGGATGATTAAACTGACCCAGTGGGGATGATTAAACTGACCCAGTGGAGGATGATTAAACTGACCCAGTGGGGGATGATTAAAACTGACCCAGTGAGGATGATTAAACTGACCCAGAGGAGGATGATTAAACTGACCCAGAGGAGGATGATTAAACTGACCCAGAGGAGGATGATTAAACTGACCCAGTGAGGATGATTAAACTGACCCAGAGGAGGATGATTAAACTGACCCAGTGGGGATGATTAAACTGACCCAGGAGGAGGATGATTAAACTGACCAGTGGGGATGATTAAACTGACCCAGTGGAGATGATTAAACTGACCCAGAGGAGAGATGATTAAACTGACCCAGTGGAGATGATTAAACTGACCCAGTGGAGATGATTAAACTGACCCAGAGGAGGATGATTAAACTGACCCAGAGGAGGATGATTAAACTGACCCAGAGGAGGATGATTAAACTGACCCAGTGAGGATGATTAAACTGACCCAGTGGAGATGATTAAACTGACCCAGTGGAGATGATTAAACTGACCCAGAGGAGATGATTAAACTGACCCAGTGGAGATGATTAAACTGACCCAGTGAGGATGATTAAACTGACCCAGTGAGGATGATTAAACTGACCCAGTGAGGATGATTAAACTGACCCAGTGAGGATGATTAAACTGACCCAGTGCCCTGGACTATAATAGGATCATTATGT